>CM067501.1:11907657-12025157 GCA_034509495.1 Acestrorhynchus altus
TACAGTTGTGGCACAAAGCACAACTGAAAATACTTCTGCTGTATCAGTACTGAATACAACTACATTACCTTCAACATCTCCAACATTGCCCACTGATTTGAAAACCTCAATATCTCAAATGACAACTACAAGTACACCACTTGCTCTACCAGAATCTACTACAATGGAATCCAGAGCAAAAACTATTACATCACCTGATATTGCCACTACAATGTCTGCAAGTAAAACAATTTCTGCAACAAACACAACTGGATGGATCTCAACAGAAAGTGCTACACATTCAACTGTAGCAACAGGATCCTTAACATCTCCAGCTTCACCCACTGCATCAGAAACATCATTGAGGCAAAGTGTAATCATAACTACAACTCCAGCATCAAGTTCTGCTTCAGCAACTTCTGCAACAGCTCAGGTTCACAAACCTGAAGGAAGAAAACTAGAAGAATCTACTACCCCAGGATCCAGTGCAAATACAACAGATCCTGACCCTGCAACCAAAGCATCTATAAGTACTACAGTTGTGGCACAGAGCACAACTGAAAAAACTTCTGCAGTATTAGAACTGAGCACAACTATATTACCTTCAACATCTCCACCATTGCTCAATGACTCAAAAACCTCAGTTTCTCAAACAACAGCTACAAGTACACCAGTTGCTCCCACCACATATTCAGCATCTACAGCAGTTGTGGCACATAGCAAAACTGAACAAACCTATACAGTAACAGAAATGAGTACAAATACAACATTACTTTCAACATCTCAAATGCTGCAAACTAAATCAAAAAGCACTGTAGCACTATTTAGATCTAAACGTACAAATGGTGAAACAGGCATTTACTCAACAAGCAGTTCTCTAACTCCAACTAGCTTTATTGTAGGAACTACACTTGCTAAATCAACTACAACTGTACCCAGAGCAACAATGACAAAAGCTCAAGACACAGCAACTACAACTTCTACAGGAAGCAAAGTTTCTGCCACAAGGAAAACTGAACAGTTAGTATCTCCAGCTATTTCTCTCACTCCAACAAGCTCAACTTCAGTAACAACACTAGCAGAATTTAATACAACTACTACAAGTTCAACAACTACAACAGCTGCAAGAAGGATAGACTCTGCAAGAAGAACAACTGGACAGGTCTCATCTGAAAGTGATAATGCTTCTACTGCAGAACCATTACCATTACCATCTCCAGCATCACCCACTGTATCAACTATGTCAGCACTGCAAACTACAGTTATGACTACAACTCCATCATCAATCATGGCTGCAATAAGCTCTTCTACATTTATGGCAGCCAGAAGTGAAAGAAGAAATCTAAAACTACTTATTATGCCAACATACAGTGCAACTACAACTGATCCCTACCCTGTAACCACAACATCTACAAATACTACAGTTCCTGAACAAACCACAAATGTAGAGGTAAGCTCCTCTACATTTATGGCAGCCAGAGGTGAAAGAAGAAATCTAAAACTACTTATTATGCCAACATACAGTGCAACTACAACTGATCCCTACTCTGTAACCACAACATCTACAAATACTACAGTTCCTGAACAAACCACAAATGAAAGAATCTCTGCAGTAAGAGCAATAAGTACAACTAGAACATTGGTATCTTCAGCAGCCATTTCTCTTGCTCCAACCAGCTCAACGTCAGAAACAACACTAACAGAATTTAATACAACTACTACAAGTGCAACAACTATAACAGCTGCAAGAAGGACAGATTCTGCAAAAATAACAACTGGACAGGTCTCATCAGAAAGTGATAAACCTTCTACTGCAGAACCAGCACCATTACCATCTCCAGCATCACCCACTGTATCAACTATATCAACACTGCAAACTACAGTTATGACTACAACTCCACCATCAATCATGGCTGCAAAAACCTAAATATTTCTGGCAGTCACAACTGAAGGAAGAAACCAAAAACTACATATTATGCCAGCATACAGCGCAACTACAACCAATCCCTACCCCATACCCACAACATCTACAAATACTCCAGTTTTTGCACAAACCACAAATGAAAGAATCTCTGCAGTAAGAGCAATAAGTACAACTACAGCATCAATTTCATCAACATCTCTAATATTGCCCACTGAATCAATGACCTCAGAAGCTGAAACTACACATATAAGTAATACTGGAGCAGCAGAAACATATTCAGCAGCCATTTCTCTTGCTCCATCCAGCTCAATTGCAAGATCAACACTAGCAGAATTTAATAAAACTACTCCAAATGCAAGAACTACAACACCTCCTGACACTGCAACTACAATATCTGCAAGAAGGACAGTTTCTGCAAACAGCACAATTCAACAGGTCTCAACACAATTTGAAACACATCCAACTGCAGCACCAAGACCAACACCATCTCAAGCAGGCAGGCAGCCACAACTGAAAGAACACAAGTAGTTCCTCCTATGCCAACATACACTGCTACTACAACAGATCGTTACCCTGTAACCACAATGTCTACAAATACTACAGTTGAGGCACAAACCACAACTAAAACAACCTCTGCAGTAACAGCACCATGTACAACTGCAACATCATTAACTTCAACGTCTCTAACATTTTTCAGAGAATTGATGACCTCAGCAGCTGAAAATACACTGAGAGCTAAAACTGGTGCAATAAGCACATATTCAACAGCCATTTATCTTGCTCCAGCAACCTCAATTGCAGGAACAAAACTTGCAAAATCTGCCAGAACTGCACCCAGTGCAACAAATACAACAGGTCCTGACACTGCAAATAAAACTTCTGCAAGGACGAGAAGTGAACAGATCTCAACAGAAGGTGATACACATTCAACTGTAGCACTAGGACCAATACAATCTCCAGGTTCACCCACTGTATCAACAACATCAATACTGCAAACTACAGTTATGACTACAACTCTGACATCAAGCACTGATGCAATAACCTCCTATACATGTCCAGCAGCCACAACTGAAGGAAGAAATATAAAACTATCTATTATGCCAGCATACAGTGCAACTACAACACACCCCTAACCCGTAACCACAACGTTTACAAGTACTACAGTTCCTGCACAAAAGAAAAATGAAAGAATCAGTAAGTAAGAGCAATAAGTACAACTCTAACATCGGTATCTTCAGTATGTCCAATTTCGCTCACTGAATCGACAACCTCAGTAGCTGGAACCACACATAAATCTATTACTGGTGCAACAGGCACATATTCAGCAGCCACTTTTCTTGCTCCAACCAGCTCAATTTCAGGAACAACACTAGCAGAATTTAATTCAACTACTACAAGTGCAAGAACTACAACAGCTGCAGTCACTGCAACTACAATCTGCAAGAAGAAATTTATCTTCAAGGTTTAAGGTTCAAGGTTCAATTTATTTGTCATGTACATAGTTATACACAGTACAACATGCAGTGAAATGCTTATGTACAACTGTCTGCACCCACAGATCAACAGGGCAGAAGGGAGAAGGTAGGGAGAGGGTAAACAGAATAAACAGAATATCTTTGAAATCTCCCACTGAAATGAAGACCGCAATAGCTTAAACTACACCACTGAGCACCAATTGTGCATCAGGCACTTATTTAACTTATTAATTAATCCATTAATGTCAATTGTAGGTACAACATTAGTCAAATCTACTTGATCTGCACTCAGAGTAAGAACAACAAAATCTCCTGACAGTGCATCTACAACTTCTGCAAGAACTACAGTTTCTGCAACAAGCACAACTAAATGGATCTCAACATAAAGTGCTACACATTCAGCTACAGCACCATGAACATCTCCATCTTAACACACTGTATCAAAAATATCAACAATGCAAACCATAAACTACTTCAGAAACCTCTAATAAATTTCCAACATCCACAACTAAAGGATTAGAACTAGTTGTGTCTACTACGCCAGCACCTACAAAAGAGTTGCTAGAAGTTAATCTGTCTCAGTCAGATCCACAATGTCAGGCTAAAATCTTGTTTTGATGAAAAATCATCAGTGCTGAATTGTATTAAAGGTTTGTAGTTTTGGCCTTAGTAACTTGGCCATGTGGCCATTGTGAATAGTAAATAGTTGAGTAAATAGAGATCTCCAGCACCAGACAGGAAGCCGCATAGTGTGTTTTTCATTTGCTCAAGCTTCACCCACCAAATTAACAACATCAGCAGTTCAATCTATATCTGTGACTTAACTACAAGAGCTCCTGAAACTGTAAAAACAATGGCTGCTAGAATTCCAGTTCCCCAAGAAAGAACCTTTAGGAGATCTCCTACAAGAAACCAGAATTCCAGACGCACTCACTGTCTCAACCACAGGAAAAGCAGTAGCTGGAACTCTTGCAAGTACTGGTAAGCACAAGTGACCTGAGGTCTACAGTTACTTCTACAAGTTCACCTGCATCAACATTTTATCAACTCCAGCTTCACCAACTAAATAATTCATAATAGTTCAGACTAGGAACAACACTAGCAGTATCTTCAACAACTGCACCCCCTGCAACATCCACTAAAGCTCTTGACTATGACTTCTGCAAGTACAATTGCTCCAACAGCCAGATAATAGGACCTCCATAGGATCTAGTAGTAATTAACAACCAACCTACAACAACCTTAACTGCACAAACAGAGCATATGGTTAACTACAACATCTTCATTCACTAGAACAACTAAAAGAGCTACTGAAACTGCAACTACAACTTCTGCCAAGAACTAAAGTTCCATCAAAATCTTAGGTGCTAGTAATTAAACTCTAAGAACACCAGCATTAATTCCAGTTTCAACAACTGTATTAACCACAGTACCAGTTCAAACTAGGACTGATACAATACCTCCACTGCTGAATCAAGCACATCTAATGGCTGTTTTTACTCGAACACCCTTAATTGCAGGAACACTAGCTGTAATGCTGCATTTAAGTGGTGTCAGTTTTATAATAAAATCAGGTTTCCCACCAGGAAGCAGCGAATGAATGCTCCTGAAGTCAAATGTTGAAGTTGGACACATTTTCAGTGCAGCATGAACTGAATGATATAAATGCAATTGTCATCATGTGTGAACAGTTTTGCATCTACACTGCATGCATGTTATTATACATCAATAAATAAATAAATAAATACGAAAAATACATAAAAAAGATCCTCAGACTGTATGTTTTTAAAGTTCCCTACAAATCTGAACATGTACATTACCAAGTTGGTGCAAATAATAGTCCTGATATGCACTTGAAAGCACAGTTACTACCCATGTCCTGATGCTGCCCAGTGAGGCCTGTCTCACGGTCATTTGAGTAAGTGTTTAATTTAATTTTTTATTTTTTTCCTTGCTTTCCAGTCATAGTTACATAGTTAACCCAAAAACAGAGCGATTACAATAATGTTCTACATTGATTAGCTAGCTTTCTGACCACAGTAAGCTAGTTTACATATTTGACTGTGTCAGGAACACAAAGGGCTCTTTAATAATGAGAGCATTAGAAAAGTGATGTCAGCTCTATGAACACCATAAGACTATTATTATCTAACATTTCATGTTTTTGCCCTTTTATTTCTCTGATAATGAAAACGTGATCATTAGGGCCCAATTAATAGCATAACAATAGCAAATGTACCCCAGGGGTACATAGAAGCAAAGCCAAACAAGGATACATGCACAAGGTGGTCCAGAATAGAAAAAAAGGCATTATTAACAAACTAAACGAAGAGTCCGGGAAGGTTGGGCACCAAAATCACTCAAGAAGAAACGTTTGTCCAACAACATATTAAGAAGCCTGATCAGCAAATCAGACAGCAATTTATTACAATAATACAATGGTTTTACTGGGTCTGTATATCTGTATATCAGACACTTACTGGATCCATACATTTACTGTTTATAGTGTAGTATCACTAATACATTTCTAGAATGTTAGGGACTGTAGTATAAGTTAATGTTTTAAAATTAAAACCATTATAACACAAAAACACTTAGCTGGTTAACACGTTATGGGAATGTAATTGCTTGTAAATTTACTTCATGACATCTTTTTTAGACTTTTAATTTAGTTAATAATAATATTTATGTAGGACCTTCTCCTTAATATGTAGAACAGAATAATCAATACAAAGATAAAAGACAAAAACAATTAAGTGTATATAACACAAGGATAAGAACATGCATAATAAGGTGAGTTTTACGAAGAAATGTTAAAGCATAGGATAAAGCTTGACCACTTAGTGTATGGTTCAAGGTTCACAGTTTGTCACATGCAGTTATACACAGTACAACATGCAGTGAAATGCTTATATGCGACTGTCAGCCCTCAGATCAATAAGGGAAGTAGGGAGAAGGGGGAGAATTAATATATCTCTGTATTTACAAGATAAAAGATAAAAAAAACACTATTCCTGAGGAAAAAAATAAATATATAAATCTAAAGTAACAAAAGCAACTTTGTACGGAGGTAGGAGGTGCAGATGTATAAATAAGTGTGAATAAGCTGCAGTCAGTGTAGAACCATGTGAAGTGTTGTATAAAGTGGATTTCTATTAATTGGATTTCTACATGATGCTGTGCAAGAGCGCAGTAGTAACTGACATATGAGAGAATTTAAAGTTAAAGATGGTTCTGGTTCGGACTCCGAATAGCCTGAGGCTTTTCAGCACAAGCTTTCAGAACCACATAGTCCGTCGGGTCCCGGTGATTTTCTGGAGTTTACTGTCCTGAACGCTTGCTTCACATCTCTCTGTGATGAGAAACGGAGGCTCTCCTCTGGATGCTTCTGCGCGTGCGCAGCAAGCATATAAGGCGCTTAAACTCGCTCGCCAGAGACGCATCCGCTCTCACTGCGCCGGAGGATGACCTTAATAGTCCGTGATTGTCCGCAGTCCTCGCCACAGGGATCTGGAGTCACTCTGTTTGAACTGTGTCTCCAGTTTGTCCCCGTAGTGGCGTTTAGCCTGTCTCACCGCACTGCGCACTTCGTAGGACGCAGACTTGTAGGGTTTCCTGTTCCCACTGGTCAGCCCCTCTGGCTTTTGGTTGGGGAAGTTTCTGACGGTCACTCTAGGGATCGTATCATCCACTAGTTTCCCAACGAAGCCCACTACCGAGTCTGCAAACAAGTGGACGTCACCATCGGAGCTGTGTTGGTGACTGGTTTTCAAAACCACAAACAGACCAGAGCTGGGACATTATGACTTCAGTTCAGATATTTAACTCAGCCTTAGCAATAAAACCTTATAAGTGATTCAGCTTGACATGGGCAAACAGTGCAGACTTAAAAATACTAAACTCTAAAGACAAAATGGGCATATTCTCTGCCCTCTGTGAAAGGGAGGTTACTTAATTTACACTTGGAGCTATACTTGTGGACCTGGGCTGAAGTGAACGTATTCAGAAGTTGTAAAAGAAGCTGCAAGTAAGACTTAATGTTGATGTTTACTAACATTTTCCATGTCAATACTGAGTTCACCCTTATGAAAGTTTCAGAAAAAGTTCAACCATGAAACTCTAATTTTACATTGCCTTACCTTGACCAATCACCACCTGTGTCCACCTGTTGTTAACAGACTCTTACTTACACACCTTGTTTGTTGCTTTCAAATGCTGACATTTGGTCTTTCCCTCCTTCTTCCCCTCCACCACCAGTTTGGTTCTGCTTGGTTCCTCGGGGGGGGGGGGGTTGCCCTGTGATGTACAACAGGATCTGTGGTGGTCCACTGGAAAAAGACCTGGGCTGATGACAAGGCCTATGCCAAATATGGTCAAAAGTTGGTCAAATCACCAGTTAATGCTGGAAATATACATATACAGATCTTTTGGTCTTTGTTACTGTATGAAGCAGTTTATTTAGCTTGCCTTTAAATGGGATGGAGTTTGTCATACTGGCACAGCCTCCAATATTTAATTTAATTTCTCCAGTACTGCTGTAATGCTATGTGCTGTATTGACATAGAGTAGGTGTAACAGTTAGTGCAACAGGTCCACTGCAATGTTGTGGCAATGTTATGGTTTTCTGTCTGCTGGGTGAGATAACTATCAGTGCCCAGTCTTATGTATCATAAGTCACTGATTCAGGAACAGTTTTAACAATATGAACCTCATTTAAACAAGTGCTGAACATTATCAATAGATTACAGAGATAACTTGCTAGCATTGCAAACTTAAAGAAAATTACATTTTTATTTTGTAGCAAATTCATTGCGAAATTAATCTACATTGTGCTGATCTTATTTAAAAATGTGTATCTGTTGGGTTGTGAATTTCACACAAAAAGCATTTTAGTGTCAGATTATTTGTTATTACATTTTTAATATTTACATTATAATATTTACTTTTCTTAAATTACATATACATTTACATATATTTTCTTAAACTAATTTTGGAGGATTATATCTGTTGATTGTTTACATAGAGCTCTATCTATCCATCTATGTCTGTATGTCAAAAAATAACACTCCAAAAACAAGTTAGTATTTATATTATTATATGTGTTATTAAGTACTTAAGTACTGTCAGTGATTGGATGACTGGATTATGTTATTCATGGAAATTATGGGAATGATCAGTCCTTTCAGGAACATATGTGTAAACATCTTTTGATCTACAATGGTTATGCATCCAATAAATGAAAAAAAAAATTCCATTTCTGTTTTTCAATATTTAGGCATGGTTGAAACCATTAGGCCGGTGAAGCACAGACAGCACCACCTGTTGTAGGTGTTCTCTGGTGTTCCCACTGATTTGCAAGCTAATGTCATTTTATCAATCATAGAGGGAATAACCCTGTTACTGTTCAGGACTCAGAAACACTCTTAGTCTTCAAATCTCTTTTGAAAACATTACTCCGGCTTTTGGTTAAACCTTGCTTCACAGGCTGTTTTCCTGTTGTTGCTCAGTGCTACACTGATTAGAGGTTTCTGTTAATTACTGTAATTCTTAGTAAAACTACCTCATTTACAGACTCTTCACTAGATTATCTATATTCCTAAATCACCTTTATTTCCTATGTATTGAGAAGTCCTATTATGATTGATGTACCCTCATGTCACCCAACCTGGCTCCCCACTACCTCGCTGCCCTCTGTGATGCTGTCCTCATTGGGATCTTCGCATTGGTTCACGCATGCCACAGAGACTCCACTGCCAGCTTATGACTGTTTAACCTGCATGGACTTTCATATCAATACTGAGCTTTATCCTGTGCTCTCTCACATTCTCTTATAACTCATACTTGCCCTCATACATTATACATCTCTCAGGGTTCATACACAACTGAAGCCTGACAGCGTCTCTACTTCCTCAGACGCCTTAGGGACTTCAGACTGCCCTCCACGGTACTGCGGAACTTCTACTCCTGCACCATCGAGAGCATCCTCACAAGGAACTCCGTGGCCTGCTTCGGAAACAGCACCGAACGGGACAGACAGACCCTGCAGAGAGACCCTGCAAAAGGGGATTTAGGAGTATAGATGATCTGGTGAAGAGCCTATAAATGAGGTAGTTTGAGGACAACACTTCCAGATCTGCAGTCTATCTATAACAAGTGGTGCTTGTCGAAAGCCATGAAGATTGTGAAGGACTTCAGTCATCCTAACAATGGGCTTTTCACTTTGCTGCCATCATGAAAGCGGTTCCGCTCACTGAGATCCACCACAGAAAGGATGAGACTGAGTTTCTTCCCTCAGGCTATTCAGACTCTGAACCAGCTCCAACTTCCTTTTTAACCCAAAATCCCACATCTCACATATTGAACCATAAGTCACCAACGGACTCACATATTCACAAACATTATACAACATTATGTAGCAAGACATTGCACTTGACACTTCTCAGGGTTCCTACACAACTGGAACTATTCACACACCTACCTCCACTAAATTATTTCCTTCATCATAATCACTTAGTCTCAGAGGTTAGTTATTTAGTTAGTTTTATTATTTATTTATTTTCTACTCAGATTGCACATATTTATTCTGTTTATTCTGTTATTCTGTTTACCCTCATCCCACCTTCTCCCTTCCCCCCTATTGGTCTGTGGGTGCAGACAGTTGTAAAAAAGCATTTCACTGCATATTGTACTGTGTATAACAATGCACGTGACGAATAAATCGAACCTTGGACCTTGAACCTTGCCCAGACACAGTATGCAGTTGTAAAATAATAATAATAATAATAAAAAACAGATAGACAAGCAACACAACAGTCTTAAAGTAAAAGTTTGGATGTTTCGCTGATATTTTTCTAATGTTCATCTAATATTCCTCTGCTGTTTCTCTTTAGAAGCTCAGGATAAGAGAGCTACAGAGTATTATCTAACCGACTGTGACTCTGAAAGTTTGACCATCAGATTTTCTCCAAATCAGTATTTTGACCTATATCTACAGTTCAGAAATGGAATGGTTGCAATTTTGTCCGGAGCTCTATATGTATAGCTGACACCTGCCTAATATTGTGCAAATATATATTATTTCCATATTCTTATTATTTCCATATTCTTTCCTACTCAGATTGAACAGAAGAAGCTGTACTCTTTGAACATGGGCTACTCAAACAGTACTCTGGAGAAAAATACAATAAGAATTCAAACCTGTCTATCTTCTACATCAGGAGAATATCTCTAGGTTCCTTCATTTACATGTAGAAGTGAAGACACAGTTGTAAAATTATGTAGATCAACATTTAGAGGTCAGTTATGTTTATTATTGTACAATGTAATATTCTGAAATGTTTAGTTATACCAGGTATAAATAAGCTAGGTACAAAGTAATAATGTACTTATATGTATATAAAGTATTTATTAAGATAAAACTTACTCATTACTACAGTATATCAAAATTACACTTTTTTAATTAAATTAAAAATGTTAAAATGTAACATAACACACTGACCCTAAATCATCAACATCTTAAAACAAGGTTATGAAAATTGTTCCTGAGAAAAACCCTAACAATAAACAAATCTCAAAATAGAAATGTTGGTATCACACTATTCAATATCAGCTGATATTAAATGATTAATTATTTTTCAGAAAGAGACATTCTTTCTGCAAAAGAGAGTGAAGTTTCTGATCTAACAATAGAGAAATGAAGTTGATTCATTCATCAAAGTGAAGAACACTGAAATGCAGGTACTGTTAGCCATTGAAATTAAACACATGGAAATAAATCAAATATAATAGACCCACTGACAAACTAATCATGTTTGTGCAGATTACTATAAAATGAGGCTTTATAAGAGTAAAGTTTAATAGAGTTGCTTGGTCAATGACAGTCCAGGTTAAAACCACAAAACAAGAAAAAATGAACATAACAAAAGGCATATTGATGATATTAGATGCGAGTCCAAAACCAAGCAAACAAAGTATAAAAGGGCAAATGAGTAGTAATGTGACATTTAGGGGGAGCAAAAGGGGCATACCATATAAAGCCTTGAGGCTTAAATTGTTACCATAAAAGTCACATGACTGATGACAAATGAGGCCTCGGATTCTGTGATACGTGCGATTGTTTCGTTTTGAGTCACTGGCACATAAAGAGGGTTTCGAGCTTCGTGGGTTTTCATTTGGAGATTTTTTTGGTTTTGGTGGGAGGTAAACTACTGGATTGCACATTGGTTAAGAGCTTAGTAGTTAAAATTCAGTTACTATTACTATCATAGAGTACATCAACAATTATTATTATTATTATTATAATACAACATTATACTATATTATGTTATGTTATTAGGGTAGTGTTTAGTAGACTACTTGACTTGGTTCATTGAGACAGTGTGGCATAGTTAATTTTATACAAGGACATTACAGGATAATCTGGTTTAGGATTAATATAGTCTGTCACATATGCCTTTGCACAGCAGGTGTCACTAGTGAGAACAATTCAATGAGGCTTTGGGTATTGAACCTTTGGGCTGGAAAACCCCATTGGTTCATTTTGCCATCACTACAAGTGAGAGACGAAGTCCAAATGGGAAAATGGTCATACACAGGAAAAGCAATAGCAAGAACACTGAACAGTGCTGGTAATGGCAAAACCTAGCAAAGGGGCAATGGATTAGAAGTGTTTAAATAATCAGTTACACAGGTATGAACTGTCAGTATCAAAAATCCAGATACAGGAAGAATTTTATAATATTAATTAATGACCTGAAATTTGTATAGTGCGGGAGCTCAGATCTTATTATAGATTCAGTGACAGAATGTACCCAGTACATCTTCAATCTGAAATAAATGGTCTGTGCTTCTTTGACAACTCTTGTTGCAACACTCTAAACAACATCCAAGAGCAAGGATACAGAGACAAGACCCTTACTGGGATTTATTCAGCACCTTAGACAGGTAATCACAAAAACAAAAATAGGTATCCAAATCAAAATGAAAATATTCTTCTATTTTCTGTAAAATACAACAATTCAAAGACTACTCCCATGACCATTTCTAAATGTACTACTTTCACATTTCAAATAATACAGCTGCTAAAATCACTTCTTCTCAATGTTCTACTACTTCAGCAGCAGTAACTGTTGTACCCACAACTTCTACAAGTATGAAGTTTTCTGAAAACAGCACAGCTAAAGCAAGCCCTGCACGAGGTGCTACTACAACTTTAACATGAATATTAAAAGCTCCAGCTTTACCGTTTGAGTCAATGACAGTTCAGATTTTACTTAGAACTACAGCTCCTGTAACAAACACTACAATTGGACAGAAGCGAGGCATGTGCAGGGTAAAGTACACAGTGTCTTTAATCAAGATACTGCAGAATAGTTCACAAAACAATCCTGGGATAATCCAAAACACGTGGTCAAAAGGAAGAGCAAGGGTCAAAATACACAAGAGCCAGAACAAACATGAAACGTTGAGTAAAGCTACAAAAGGCTAATACTTGGCAATGACGCTCAGCGAGAAATCAGTATATATACAGTGGGGAAAATAAGTATTTAGTCAGTCACCAATTGTGCAAATTCTCCCACTTAAAAAGATGAGAGAGGCCGTTAATTGACATCATAGGTAGACCTGAACTATGAGAGACAAAATGTGAAAAAAAAATTGAGAAAATCATTTTGTCTGACTTTTAAAGAATTTATTTGCAAATAATGGTGGAAAATAAGTATTTGGTCAATAACAAAAGTTCATCTCAATACTTTGTTGTATATCCTCTGTTGGCAATGACAGAGGTCAAACGTTTTCTGTAAGTCTTCACAAGGTTGGCACACACTGTTGCTGGTATGTTGGCCCATTCCTCCATGCAGATCTCCTCTAGAGCAGTGATGTTTTGGGGCTGTCGGCGGGCAACACAGACTTTTAACTCCCTCCAAAGTTTTTCGATGGGGTTGAGATCGGGAGACTGGCTAGGCCACTCCAGGACTTTGAAATGTTTCTTAAGAAGCCACTCCTTTGTTGCCCTGGCAGTGTGCTTGGGATCATTGTCATGCCGAAAGACCCAGCCACGTTTCATCTTCATTGCCCTTGCTGATGGAAGGAGGTTTGCACCCAAAATCTCACAATACATGGCCCCATTCATTCTTTCATGTACACGGACCAGTCGTCCTGGTACCTTTGCAGAGAAACAGCCCCAAAGCATGATGTTGCCACCCCCATGCTTCACAGTTGGTATGGTGTTCTTTGGATGCAACTCCGCATTCACTGTCCTCCAAACACGACGAGTTGTGTTTTTACCAAATAGTTCTACTTTGGTTTCATCTGACCATATGACATTCTCCCAATACTCTTCTGGAACATCCAAATGCTCTCTAGCAAACTTCAGACGTGCCTGGATATGGACTGGCTTAAGCAGGGGGACACGTCTGGCACTGCAAATCTGAGTCCCTGGCGTCGTAGTGTGTTGCTTATGGTAGCCTTTGTAACGTTGGTCACAGCTTTCTGCAGGTCATTCACTAGATCCCCCCTTGTGGTTCTGGGATTTTTCCTCATCGTTCTTGTGATCATTTTGACCCCACGGGCTGAGATCTTGCGTGGAGCCCCAGATCGAGGGAGATTAGTAGTGGTCTTGTAGGTCTTCGATTTTCTAATTATTGCTCCCACATTAGATTTCTTCACACCAAGCTGCTTGCCTATTGCAGATTCAGTCTTCCCAGCCTGGTGCAGGTCTACAATTCAGTTTCTGGTGTCCTCCGACAGCTCTTTCGTCTTCACCATAGTGGAGTTTGGAGTGTGACTGTTTGAGGTTGTGGGCAGGTGTCTTTTATACTGTTAACAACTTCAAACAGGTGCCATTAATACAGGTAATGAGTGGGGGAAAGAGGAGCCTCTTAAAAAAGAAGTTACAGGTCTGTGACAGCCAGAAATCTTGCTTGTTTGTAGGTGACCAAATACTTATTTTCCACCATTATTTGCAAATAAATTCTTTAAAAGTCAGACAAAATTATTTTCTCAATTTTTTTTTTCACATTTTGTCTCTCATAGTTGAGGTCTACCTATGATGTCAATTACAGGCCTCTCTCATCTTTTTAAGTGGGAGAACTTGCACAATTGGTGACTGACTAAATACTTATTTTCCCCACTGTATAAGGAGAAACACAGGCGTCTGTATTCAGGTGATTGAGACCTAATCATGTGACCCTCAGGGTCACTAATGGTATTCTGGGTAGTGTAATCCTGGTACACCTCTTCTACAGCTCCAACGGCCTCAATTGTAGGAACAATACTAGCAGAAACTACCACAAATGCTCCCACTGCAACAACTACAACATCTGTTTACACTGCAACTACAACTTCTACCATAAGATCATCTGCGATAAGATGATTACCATTCATCTCTTCAGTATCACCCACTGAAAAAAATACATCAACAGTTCAAGCTACATCTACAACTACCACTGCGGGATTAAGCAGTAATAAAACAATCACTCCTTTACATTCAACAAATTCAATTACAGAACTATCATAAATTATTTTTGATGGACAAATCACTTGTCCCAAAAAAATGCCCCAAAAAAATTAATTTTTTTGCATATGAAAATATACATATATTTAGTGTTTACAAAGAACCTAGTGCTACTAGTTCAGCAATGCCACTATCCACATTTGCAACAGAATCACCTGCCTCAACAGGAGACAATTCAGTCTACAACTACAGCTGCTACAGTCATATTAATTAGAAGTGGAGGAAACCCTTTTTAAAGTTTTACAACAGTCTGGAGGTATAGCACATAGAGTTCAATTTGTTGGTATGGTCCTGTTCAGTGTTAATACTGAGCTAACATGAGCCTCTAAATTTGTTTATGTTAAAAGGGCAAATGAGCAGTCACACATGGATTTCAGTTTAACATAAAGATGCATTTTATTGTCAAACAAAAATATTGTTGAACAAAAATAGAATTGAGGGTGTAGATTATGACATTTGATAATTTTCTTACATTAACTTTAAGATTTCAGATAATTACCTCTTTTATTTCATTGCCTCCCAGTAGATGGCAATGCACACTCTATTCAATGCCAAAGGACAAAGAGCCAAATATGACTTTTATTGTAGCAATTTGATTGTGTAAAAAGGTGTAGTTACAATACCTGTTAAGTGGTTGAAAATGTGACAATTTATTTTGAGTGGAACTTCATTGACAATTAGTAAATTCTATACAACACATCAACTGAATACATAGAGTTAAATATCTTGAAGATATATTTTGATATAGTACTTACATTTGTTACTTCTGTTAATCAAAACCTAACCCAGTCTTTCCCAAAACCATTCCCTAATCCTGGTCATAATTCCATATTTAAACCTTAACCTCAACCAAAAAGTATTTCTAACCCTCACCCTACCCCTAATCCTAACCATATCCCTAAACCAAAACCTAATGCATCACCCGTGTCTTTATCGTAATTCTGTTTTTAAGTTTATTTTAAAACTTAATCCTAACTCTGATCCTGGTGTTAATCTTTACCCGAACCTCAACCCAAAACCTAGTCCTAACCTGAGTGAAACCTCAGCAGATTCAGCATATTATAAACACATTTATGTAATAATTTAATTAATAATTCATATTAACTGTTAAAGCCATTCCTGACTACTGCAGCTCATTCCCACAATGATATATGTATACACACACACACATACTCGCACGCGCACACACACACACACACACACACACACACACACACACACACACACACACACACAGACACACACACACCTGGAACTTGGGGGTGCCAGGACCGGCTTTGAAATTCACTTGTTTAAAACAGTGTTTCTCAATCCTGGTCCTGTAGGAATCCATGCCTTCTAGTTCTTCTAGTTTTCTAGTTAGACTTCTGGTTTGTGCTGAAGCCTAAACACACTTTAAACAGTTTCTTTAAACTTTGTTTTAAACAAGTAGTAAATTCAATGTTAACACATTCAGTTTCACAGTTAGATACAAGAACATCTGTATCAAAGCATCTGTAAATATGAAGGTTTCAGTATTTATCCAACTGGATAACCTACATTTCCCAACACAGAGCAGCACAACTGAAGTCATATTCCAGGATAAGTGTAATTAAATAATAATAATAAAATAAGATATTTTGTCAGTGACTCAAAGTATCATGGTTGATCGTTCACCGTAGGTTCAGACAATCAACCAAGACATCTACTATATCAACATGTTCTAAACCATGTAAAACCAGATAGACATTAAACATTTAAGCTAAATCAGGAACTATTACTGTGTAATAGTTGTCATTCCTAGACAGTAAAAATGCAGTTTCATTGTTAAATCCCTTCAATTAGAGCTAAAGAGAAATCACATCTTTGCTTCATTTCAAATGTACAGAGGCACAACTAACTATCAATGTGTCACTGTCCAAATACTTATATACTAATAAGAATCTACCTATACAGAAATCTGATATTTGACACTATATGGATTTCAAATATATGACATTTTGTCTGTTCTTAATTTTCTCCATTATTTGAACCCTGTGGCTCTGTAGATTCAGAATTTGTCTGTCAATCTAAGCAGGTGTATTGAGAGAGAGCCTTATATTCTTTATTGAAACTGTGTCCTAAACCTAATGTGTTTCAAGGTTCCCTTGGACTGACTTCCTGTAGCACACACACACACACACACACACACACACAGAGTTAACCTCATACATGCATCATTATGCACAGTTTGTCCTGAGTGCACCAGGTCCTGCTCATGAGGCCACCCAAATGTGTTTGAAGATGTTTTTGCATGCTGTGGTTTCAGTGCTCCTTTTTGGGTGCTGTTGTTTTAGTGCACCACTTAATAGACGCCACTTTGTGGGTAAGCAGAGCATTTACAATTTTAAGTTTGTGTATCTTTATACTGTAAAACATTTTTCCCTTATTTTCCTTTAAATGCTTAAAGTACACAGTATATTGTTCCTTTAATGTTCTGCTAATGTTACTCCAATGCTCATCTTGTTTTTCTGTAGGATTTCCTGATAAAAGAGCTCCTGAGATTTCTCTGACATATCAGCCTCCAATTTACTGTGACACTGAAAGTCTGACTATCCGATTTTCTCCAAATCGCCTATCCAACCTGTATCTGCAGTTCAGTAAGAGCACTTTTTACTTTTTAAAAATTTTACTGCATGTGTGTGTGTGTGTGTGTGTGTGTGTGTGTGTGTGTGTGTGTGTGTGGTGTGTGGAGCTTCTGCACTGCATTATGAGTGTAGTAAAGCAGTATTACTATGGTCTTCCTCAGCGTACTCCACCCAGTCCAAGTTATTTATTTTATAAGGGAAACGATTTCCAATGTTAAATGTTGAGGATGAGTTTGTATGAATGACCCTTTTTTTACGTATTCATTTTATGACGCAACTTCAACAACCTACATTAAACCTCTACTGAGTTGTATATGAAATGTTGATGATAGGTAGAGACTATTTTTGTTCTGTATGCATCACTCCAGCATATTAATTGTATGCAATTTTAGACCAATGAATCTTCATAAAACTATGGTAAAACAGTGTCTCAAGCATCATGCAATGGATTCCTAATAATTTGGTGTAATAATGTTTTATGAGGGAGCTTTTTGAGGTTTCCATTCACTGAGAAAAAAATCTGACTGAAATTAGGGCAGCAAGAATTCCATAGTCCACATATCAAGCACCCATGGTTGCATTAATATATTTTTAATTTCTTTATTAATGACATTCATTAAGTTTTATGAGTTGAATTGGGATTGAAAGTGAATTGTTCAGTTCTTTACAAAAGCAGGACATGGTTGAACTCAGCTCTCCATTATTAAGACTCCTGACTGACATGTTAGTTGGGTTTATCTAATGACCTGCCTATCTCTCAGAGCATACTGTGTCATTTATATTCTGCCATTTTTGTTTGACCATGTTGGTGCAGTCTGTTCCAAAAACAGTCTCCAGTCTCATGGCCTGTCTTTCATGGCCTGTCTGTCTCAGTAAACAAAGATATGGTTGTGACCTTTAGTGAAATCAGTCTGTCTTGGCCTGTGTAAACATTGGTCTTCAGCTACAGTATGTTTAGCATCTGCTCTCTCTGTTTTTGGAAGTTTAGAGAAAAAAAAACCTCAAATATACAAGCAGAAAACTTGAGGAAAGAGACTTTTATAGCTGATATGTTTTATTTATTTTTGCTCACTATTCACCACTACTTAGACTGTACTCATAGAAACTGTCATATTTAATATTCATTACATGTGAAGTCACATTTCCAGCATTTTAATGGCTTATAAAAATCAGAAATCCAACCTTTTTTTAAAAAATATTTAATGTCAAGTTTGAACAAATTACTAATCAGGCAGTATCAACATTTCAACATAAAATGCCTGAAATAAATTACATCATATGCAATTTATTTTAAATATATAACAGTTAGAATAACAGAACTACAGTTATACAAATCATTCTTTTTATGTATTTTATTATCTTTATTTAAGAAAATCCCCTAAAATTATACCAGTACTTGATCTCACCTTATCTACTACCCGAAAACCACTGGATACTTAATCAGGTGTATATACTGTTCTTTTTTTCTCCTACTAGATGACAATGCTCCTGTTTTCATCAGAAACCTGCTGTTGGAGTGCAGTTATGTTGAGCTGCAACCCAACTCACTGCTCAGGATCTTCTATAAAGAATGCTTTCTGGACCACTGGGTGAGACTCTAGTATACACTCCAGTAAAATACTACTTTTAGAATAAATACATATAATTCATACAGAAAGTAGTGTTTTTACATCACTTGACCTGGTCATTTTTGTTTCACATTCTTCTTTTAGATTATTTGCTAAGTAGATATCTGAATATTGCCTGATTCATGTAAAACCTGGAGTAATGTCATTTTAATGTCACATTTCTATATTTTCTTCTATTCAGGTTAGACAGAATAACCACTACTCTGTCACGATGTGCTACACAAACAGTATTCTGTGGAAAAACACTGTAAGAACTCAAATGTGTCCATCTTCTGCATCTGCAGCACATCTGCAGGTTCCTTCAGTAACATGTGGAAGTGAAGACATGACTGTAAAATTATCTGCTAAAGAGCTGAAAGACGCAACAATCAGAGGTTTGTTCAATGTTAATTATTTTACATAATAATGCAATAGACTGAAAGGCTGGTCGGACAACACAACACAAAGTAGGTTTTATTATTTATTTTTTGGTTACCATTAACATCTATTGCAGTCAAATATTAAAATAAATAGTTACCAGATGTATTCAATTTTAAAACTTTAGAAATAAAAAAGGAAACAAACATCATCCAAGTGTTTGGGCACTCCAAGAGATATAAGCTCTCAGATACCTTTTGCAAATGTCTAAGAATTTTTATCTTAATTGGAAATAATACACTTCACACATCATTAGGAAATACCTGATTCCTCAGATCTTGTCTCAACAACCAGCAGCCATGGGCTCTACTAAGATTCTTCCTAATTAGTGATTAGGCATAGTGATTGTGATAGTAAAGTGTTTCAAGCTGTTTCTTCAATTGGTAATTTATTCAAGATACATTACATTAAGAAGACAATTAACAGGAATTATGGAGGTCAAGTTGAGATAATGAAAGATCAAAGAACTGCTCATAGGATTGCTAGAAAGATAAACCATTATCTCCTTTTGACTACAAAAGACATTTATCAAAACCAATACTGTTTATTATCACAGTATTGCTGTGGTAATACACTGTTCTGAACAAATATGACCTTGATGGAAGAGTCATCAGAAGAAAATATTTCCTGCATTCTCAAAACAAAATTCAGTTTCAGAAGTTTCCAAAGGATTGTCTAAAGAAACCTAATGTGTATCAGAAACAAGTCCTGTTTAAATAAAACTTTCTGGCTGCAAAGTGCAAAGGTATATTTGGAGAAAACATTTCACTTGTAGAGAGGGGGTTCATTTAAGTACCACAAATTCTGGAAGCAAACATTATACCATCTGAAGCTGAAGAAAAGTGGAAGAGCTTCTACAGCAGGATAATGATCTTTGAAATCCAAAATGGATGACCTCAAGAGGAGCAAGCTGAAGGTGTGACTGTGGCTGTCACTGTAGCCTGACCTAAACATGATCAAACTTCTGTGGATAGGCCTTAAAAGAAGAAGGGAGCAAAATCTCCCAAAGAAGAACTGAAAGACACTTTAGTGAAAAAGTGAATGACGTGGAGTATGGACCATGCAGGGTACACAAACATTTGCTTCAGGCCCCTCTCCTTTTTGTTATTTTGAAATAGTAAAAGATTTAAATATTAAAAAGTACATAAATTACAATATTTTAAAAGTTTCA
Organism: Acestrorhynchus altus; assembly: GCA_034509495.1. Taxonomy (NCBI): domain Eukaryota; kingdom Metazoa; phylum Chordata; class Actinopteri; order Characiformes; family Acestrorhynchidae; genus Acestrorhynchus; species Acestrorhynchus altus. Next base: position 11,928,370 of record CM067501.1, read on the forward strand.
TTTTTAATTTCATCACGTTTGAAGATCAGCTTATTTTCTACTCACAACAGATAAGGGGCTACTCAAACCTTTGCATGCCACTGTAACTTTTGTAAGCATCAACATTAAACTACAATATTTTTTTCTGAAATAGACTGGGTTCCTGTACAAGAAAGCAATGAGTCTGAAGAACCTGATCTAACACAATGGAGAAATAAAGAACATCTATTTATCAGCGTGAAGAAATCTAACACAGAGGTACCAGCAAATGTTATACATCATTCATTTTTTGAATATTATGCAAGCATTTTTTTATATTAATAATAATATATATAATATATAATATATATAATATATAATAAAATATTTATTTGAGTTGAATAAAACTTTAACAACAGAAAATTCAGATAGACTGGTAAATGTTCTATAGTGCAGGATCTCAAGCCTCATCATATATTATGAAGTTCAGACTTACACACAGAATATTTGACTAGACAAGTGAATTTCTGAAGGAAGCAGAATAGTTGTGCACCTAACATACACTTTTGATGTCAGCAATTTTGTGAGTTGGCAACATACATATCCCTCATTGCTGTCATGGGTAAAAGGGGCAAGGTGCAAAAAGGGATGTTTACTGGCTTTTGGGCCAAGGCTGGCAGTGTTTCTGAAACTATGCACTTTGTATACAGCTTGTGAGCTGCTGTGGTGAAAGTGAATGGACAAATGGCACATTGCAAATAAGCTATGTGGAAACTGGGGAGCACTGTGTGCCATTGATGTGAGAGGTGAACATTTACATTTATGGCATTTAGCAGACACCATTATCCTGACTCACTTACAAAAGTGCTTTGCTGTTCACTCAGAAAATATCCTTAGCTAATAGACAAGGCTAGAATCTAGAGATTCCTCACACTCCTGTTGAAAACAAATGTCTTTATGGAGTTCAATACTAATGAAACAGATGGGTCTTCAGTCTGCGTTTGAACACAGTGAGGGACTCGGCTGTTCGGACACCCAGGCGAAGTTAGTGAACATAGGCTACAAACTGAACATAGGCTACAAAGATATGTGTGGAATGACCGACACGCTATAGTGGAGCAGTTCACTGTAAAAAAGAATAAACATGTGTGTGCAGTGCACATGATAAGAGTGGGGACATACAGTTGTGCTCAAAAGTTTACATACCACCAGCAAAATCTTTGTGTTCTTGGCCTTTTTTTAAGAGAGTATGAAAACTTGTGGTTTGGTGGTTGGGTGAAGCCATTTATTGTCAAACGACTGTTTTTTGTTTTTTTAAAACATAATGACAACCAAAAACATCCAAACCTGGCCTTGTATCATTGTCATGTTGGAATGTCCAAGTATATCCCATGCCCAGCTTTTGGGCTGATGAGTACAAATTTGGTTCCAGTATTTGCTGATAACGTGCTGCATTCATCTTTCCTTCAACTTTGACCAAGTTTCCTGTGCCTTTTTAGCTCACACATTCCCAAAACACCTCCGTGCTTTACAGTAGGAATGGTGTTCCTTTCATCATAGGCCTTGCTGACACCTCTCCAAATGGAAAGTTTATGGTTGTGGCCAAAAAGCTCGATTTTGGTCTCATTGCTCCAAATTAGCTTGTTCCAGAAGTTTTGAGGCTTGTGTGCTGTTTGGCGTATTGTAGAGGAGATACCTTTGGCATTTGTGGAATAATGGCTTTCTTCTGGTGACACAACCATGCAGCCCATTGTTCTTCAAGCGCCTCCTTATTGTGCATCTTGAAACACTGCTAGTCCTGTATTTCAGCTGATGTTATTTGTGGGATTTTCATTGCATTACGAACAATTTTCCTGGCAGTCATGGCCAAAATTTTTGACCATGGTTTGGTTTTTACAGAGCCCCTGATTTTCCTTTTGTTAATCACAGTTTGAACACTGGAGACTGACATATTCAATTCCTTGGGTATCTTTTTTGTATTCCTTTCCTGTTTTATACAGTTCAACTACCTTAATTTCCCTGAGTGAACCCTCCCAAGGGATCAATAAAGTTCTATCCTATCCTATGCTACTACCTTTTCCTGTCGATCCTTTGACAAATCTTTTGTTTTCCCCATGACTCACAATTTAGAAATGTCAGTGGCTTGATGAAACATGCAATAGTCTGTCTGGATCCCAGAAACTCATTCAGCTTTTATGCACACACACTGATTACAAGCAAACAGGTCACAGGTGAGGATTTTTGTAGCCATTCAAACCCATTTGTGTCAACTTCTGTGCATGTTATAAGGCCACAATCACCAGGGTATGTGAACTTTTGATCAGGGTCATTTGGATGTTTTAGGTTGTCATTATGATTAAAAAAAAAGAAAACACTACAGTCTAACCACTAACCATGACTGGAAAAAGTTGATGCATTATCATTCCCTGAAAAAAGGCCAAGAAACAAAAATTCTTCCCGGGGTATGTGAACATTTGAGCACAACTGTAGATAAGGTTATGGCTAATTAATTATTGTCCAGTTTGCCAGCCAATTCAGTTAGAAAATACCCCTTGTGTACCCAGAATTCCCTCAAAAGAAGAGTATGTGCATTTTGGATATCTCTTTACTTGCTGGTCAGGTACCTTTATACACTGTAATCATTTTTCTGGATATAGCTTTCTATGAATACATTGGCTTCTTAAACTCCAAATGTAAACATTTTTTGGATTATTTATTTGTATCTTAAATATACTGTATTTTAACGCTAAGTTCATTTTGTTCCTCCATCAGGATCCCTTTCTGTTTATACTGAAGTATACTGACATGACAGGTGGATTGCGCATGGCAAAAGTGTCCTGTGCCCAGAAACAACAAAAACAATTTCCTTGGGCAGGGATACAGAGACAAGACACTTTCCAGGGTGTAATATCAAAGTGGTACCAAGGTGAAACAAAGTCAACTCCAACAAGAACCAAGCCAGCAAGATTCTACACTACAAAGTATATTGAAGACCTACCTGAGCAGTCAATATTTGAGCTCTGGGGCTTTGATTTCATCCCAACACAACCGAACTGGTCACCTAAAATACCTGATACATCAACATGGAGAATAGCCTCTTCTTCGCATCTAGCAACATCACTTGCAGGAACAACAGTAGCAAAATCTGCGAAAACTGCACTCAGAAAAACAAGTACGTCATCTCCTGACACTACAACTAAAACTTCTAGAAGAAAAAGAGTTTCAGCAGCAAGCACAGGTCAACAAATCTCAACAGAAGGTGCTACACATTCAACTGCAACAGGACCAACATTTCCAATTTCACCAACTGTATCAAAAATATCAACAAGGCAAACTAAAACTATGACTTCAACTCCAGCATCAACCACTATTTCAGCAACCTATTCTACATTTCCGACACCTATAACTGAAGCAAGAACAGTACAACTACCTTCTATGCCAGCATCAAGTGCAACTACAGCAGAGTTTGACCATGTAAGCATAATGTCTGCAAGAACTACTGTTGTTGCACCATGCATAACTAAAACCACATCTACAGGAACTGCAAAGAGTACAACTGCAACTTCCTTTCCTTCAACATCTCAAACTATGCACACTGGATCAATCACACCAAAAGATCAAACTACACATGCAGCTACCACAGCTGAGTCAGGCAGTATTTCAACAGCCACTTCTCTTGCTCCAACAACATCATTTTCTGTAAAAACACTAGCACATTCCACAACAAAAGCACCCACAGTAACAACAATAACATCTCCTCACACTACAGCTACATCTTCTGCACATACTACAGTGTCGGCAATATGCACAACTGAGAAGATCTCAACAGCAACTGCGACAAGTACAACTGCATTGACAACACTTTTGTTAACATTTCCAACACTGTACACAGGATCGACAACTACAACAGTGCAAACTACATATGCAGTAACTACTGCTGAATCAGGCAGTGTTTCAACAGCCACTTCCCATTCTCCAACAACATCCATTTCAGGAACAACACTAGCACATTCCACAACAATTGCACCCACTGTAACTCCAATTACAGCTCCTCACACTGCAACTACAACTTCTGCACATACTACACTAACTGCAACAAGCACAACTAAGAAGACCTCAACAGCAACTGCGACAAGTACAACTGCATTGTCTTCACCCTCTTTAACATCTCCAACATCGCACACTGGATCAACAACAACAGTTCACACTGCACAAACAGCGACCACTGCTGAATCAGACAGTACTTCAACAGCCACTTCCCATGCTCCAACAACATCAATTTCAGGAACAACACCAGCACATTCCACAACAATTGCACCCACAGTAACTACCATAACATCTCGTCACACTGCAACTACAACTTCTGCACATACTACATTGTCGGCAACAAGCACAACCCAGATGATGTCAACAGGAACTGCGACAAGTACAACTGCATTGACATCACTTTCTTCGACATCTCCAACATTGCACACTGGATCGACGACAACAACAGTTCACACTACACATACAGCTACGACTGCCGAATCAGGCAGTACTTCAACAGCCACTTCCCATGCTCCAACAACATCAATTTCAGAAAAAACACCAGCACATTCCACAACAATTGCACCCACAGAAACTACCAAAACATCTCCTCACACTGCAACTACAACTTCTGCACATACTACAGTGTCGGCAACAAGCACAACCGAGAAGACGTCAACAAAAACTGCGACATGTACAACTGCATTTACATCACTTTCTTCAACATCTCCAACATTGCACACTGGATCGACGACAAAAACAGCTCACACGACACATACAGCTACCACTGCTGAATCAAGCAGTACTTCAACAGCCACTTCCCATACTCCAACAACATCAATTTCAGGAACAACGCCAGCACATTCCACAACAATTCCACCAACAGTAACTACCATAACATCTCCTCACACTTCAACTACAACTTCTGCACATACTACAGTGTCGGCAACAAGCACAACCCAGACGACATCAACAGGAACTGCGACAAGTACAACTGCATTGACATCACATTCTTCAACATCTCCGACATTGCACACTGGATCGATGTCAACAACAGCTCATACTACACATACAGCAACCACTGCTCAATCAGGCAGTACTTCAACAGCCACTTCCCATACACCAACAACATCAATTTCAGGAACAACACCAGCATATTCTACAACAATTGCACCTACAGTAACTACCATAACATCTCCTCACACTGCAATTACAACTTCTGCACATACTACACTTTCGGCAACAAGCACAACAAAGATGTCAACAGGAACTGCGACAAGTACAACTGCATTGACATCACTTTCTTCAACATCTCCAACATTGCACACTGGATCGACAACAATAACAGCTCATACTACATATACAGCAACCACTGCTGAATCAGGCAGTACTTCAAAAGCCACTTCCCATACACCAACATCATCAATTTCAGGAACAACACCAGCACATTCCAAAACAATTACACCCACAGTAACTACCATAACATCTCTTCACACTTCAACTACAACTTCTACACATACTACACTTTCGGCAACAAGCACAACCAAGAAGATGTCAACAGGAACTGCGACAAGTACAACTGCATTGACATCACATGCTTCAACATCAACAACATTGCACACTGGATCGACGTCAACAACAGCACTTACTACACTTACAGCAACCACTGCTAAATCAGGCAGTACTTCAACAGCCACTTCCCATACACCAACAACATCAACTTCAGGAACAACACCAGCACATTCAACAACAATTACACCCACAGTAAGTACCATAACATCTCCTCACACTGCAACTACAACTTCTGCACATACTACAGTGTCAGCAACAAGCACAACCCAGAAGACATCGATAGGAACTGCGACAAGTACAACTGCATTGACATCACTTTCTTCAACATCTCCAACATTGCACACTGGATCGACGTCAACATCAGCTCACACTACACATACAGCAACCACTGCTGAATCAGGCAGTACTTCAAAAGCCACTTCCCATACACCAACATCATCAATTTCAGGAACAACACCAGCACATTCCACAACAAGTACTCCTACAGTAACTACCATAACATCTCCTCACACTTCAACTACAACTTCTGCACATACCACAGTGTCAGCAACAAGCACAACTGAGAAAACAACAACAGGAACTGCGACAAGTACAACTGCATTGACATCACATGCTTCAACATCAACAACATTGCACACTGGATCGACGTCAACAACAGCTCATACTACACATACAGCAACCACTGCTGAATCAGGCAGTACTTCAACAGCCACTTCCCATACACCAACAACATCAATTTCAGGAACAACACCAGCACATTCCACAACAATTACACCCACAGTAACTACCATAACATCTCCTCACACTGCAACTACAACTTCTGCACATACAACAGTGTCAGCAACAAGCACAACTGAGAAAACATCAACAGGAACTGCGACAAGTACAACTGCATTGACATCACATGCTTCAACATCAACAACATTGCACACTGGATCGACGTCAACAACAGCTCATACTACACATACAGCAACCACTGCTCAATCAGGCAGTACTTCAACAGCCACTTCCCATACACCAACAACATCAATTTCAGGAACAACACCAGCACATTCCACAACAATTACACCCACAGTAACTACCATAACATCTCCTCACACTGCAACTACAACTTCTGCACATACAACAGTGTCAGCAACAAGCACAACTGAGAAAACATCAACAGGAACTGCGACAAGTACAACTGCATTGACATCACATGCTTCAACATCAACAACATTGCACACTGGATCGACGTCAACAACAGCTCACACTACACATACAGCAACCACTGCTCAATCAGGCAGTACTTCAACAGCCACTTCCCATACACCAACAACATCAATTTCAGGAACAACACCAGCACATTCCACAACAATTACACCCACAGTAACTACCATAACATCTCCTCACACTGCAACTACAACTTCTGCACATACAACAGTGTCAGCAACAAGCACAACTGAGAAAACATCAACAGGAACTGCGACAAGTACAACTGCATTGACATCACATGCTTCAACATCAACAACATTGCACACTGGATCGACGTCAACAACAGCTCACACTACACATACAGCAACCACTGCTCAATCAGGCAGTACTTCAACAGCCACTTCCCATACACCAACAACATCAATTTCAGGAACAACACCAGCACATTCCACAACAATTACACCCACAGTAACTACCATAACATCTCCTCACACTGCAACTACAACTTCTGCACATACAACAGTGTCAGCAACAAGCACAACTGAGAAAACATCAACAGGAACTGCGACAAGTACAACTGCATTGACATCACATGCTTCAACATCAACAACATTGCACACTGGATCGACGTCAACAACAGCTCACACTACACATACAGCAACCACTGCTCAATCAGGCAGTACTTCAACAGCCACTTCCCATACACCAACAACATCAATTTCAGGAACAACACCAGCACATTCCACAACAATTACACCCACAGTAACTACCATAACATCTCCTCACACTGCAACTACAACTTCTGCACATACAACAGTGTCAGCAACAAGCACAACTGAGAAAACATCAACAGGAACTGCGACAAGTACAACTGCATTGACATCACATGCTTCAACATCAACAACATTGCACACTGGATCGACGTCAACAACAGCTCACACTACACATACAGCAACCACTGCTCAATCAGGCAGTACTTCAACAGCCACTTCCCATACACCAACAACATCAATTTCAGGAACAACACCAGCACATTCCACAACAATTACACCCACAGTAACTACCATAACATCTCCTCACACTGCAACTACAACTTCTGCACATACAACAGTGTCAGCAACAAGCACAACTGAGAAAACATCAACAGGAACTGCGACAAGTACAACTGCATTGACATCACATGCTTCAACATCAACAACATTGCACACTGGATCGACGTCAACAACAGCTCACACTACACATACAGCAACCACTGCTCAATCAGGCAGTACTTCAACAGCCACTTCCCATACACCAACAACATCAATTTCAGGAACAACACCAGCACATTCCACAACAATTACACCCACAGTAACTACCATAACATCTCCTCACACTGCAACTACAACTTCTGCACATACAACAGTGTCAGCAACAAGCACAACTGAGAAAACATCAACAGGAACTGCGACAAGTACAACTGCATTGACATCACATGCTTCAACATCAACAACATTGCACACTGGATCGACGTCAACAACAGCTCACACTACACATACAGCAACCACTGCTCAATCAGGCAGTACTTCAACAGCCACTTCCCATACACCAACAACATCAATTTCAGGAACAACACCAGCACATTCCACAACAATTACACCCACAGTAACTACCATAACATCTCCTCACACTGCAACTACAACTTCTGCACATACAACAGTGTCAGCAACAAGCACAACTGAGAAAACATCAACAGGAACTGCGACAAGTACAACTGCATTGACATCACATGCTTCAACATCAACAACATTGCACACTGGATCGACGTCAACAACAGCTCACACTACACATACAGCAACCACTGCTCAATCAGGCAGTACTTCAACAGCCACTTCCCATACACCAACAACATCAATTTCAGGAACAACACCAGCACATTCCACAACAATTACACCCACAGTAACTACCATAACATCTCCTCACACTGCAACTACAACTTCTGCACATACAACAGTGTCAGCAACAAGCACAACTGAGAAAACATCAACAGGAACTGCGACAAGTACAACTGCATTGACATCACATGCTTCAACATCAACAACATTGCACACTGGATCGACGTCAACAACAGCTCACACTACACATACAGCAACCACTGCTCAATCAGGCAGTACTTCAACAGCCACTTCCCATACACCAACAACATCAATTTCAGGAACAACACCAGCACATTCCACAACAATTACACCCACAGTAACTACCATAACATCTCCTCACACTGCAACTACAACTTCTGCACATACAACAGTGTCAGCAACAAGCACAACTGAGAAAACATCAACAGGAACTGCGACAAGTACAACTGCATTGACATCACATGCTTCAACATCAACAACATTGCACACTGGATCGACGTCAACAACAGCTCACACTACACATACAGCAACCACTGCTCAATCAGGCAGTACTTCAACAGCCACTTCCCATACACCAACAACATCAATTTCAGGAACAACACCAGCACATTCCACAACAATTACACCCACAGTAACTACCATAACATCTCCTCACACTGCAACTACAACTTCTGCACATACAACAGTGTCAGCAACAAGCACAACTGAGAAAACATCAACAGGAACTGCGACAAGTACAACTGCATTGACATCACATGCTTCAACATCAACAACATTGCACACTGGATCGACGTCAACAACAGCTCACACTACACATACAGCAACCACTGCTCAATCAGGCAGTACTTCAACAGCCACTTCCCATACACCAACAACATCAATTTCAGGAACAACACCAGCACATTCCACAACAATTACACCCACAGTAACTACCATAACATCTCCTCACACTGCAACTACAACTTCTGCACATACAACAGTGTCAGCAACAAGCACAACTGAGAAAACATCAACAGGAACTGCGACAAGTACAACTGCATTGACATCACATGCTTCAACATCAACAACATTGCACACTGGATCGACGTCAACAACAGCTCACACTACACATACAGCAACCACTGCTCAATCAGGCAGTACTTCAACAGCCACTTCCCATACACCAACAACATCAATTTCAGGAACAACACCAGCACATTCCACAACAATTACACCCACAGTAACTACCATAACATCTCCTCACACTGCAACTACAACTTCTGCACATACAACAGTGTCAGCAACAAGCACAACTGAGAAAACATCAACAGGAACTGCGACAAGTACAACTGCATTGACATCACATGCTTCAACATCAACAACATTGCACACTGGATCGACGTCAACAACAGCTCACACTACACATACAGCAACCACTGCTCAATCAGGCAGTACTTCAACAGCCACTTCCCATACACCAACAACATCAATTTCAGGAACAACACCAGCACATTCCACAACAATTACACCCACAGTAACTACCATAACATCTCCTCACACTGCAACTACAACTTCTGCACATACAACAGTGTCAGCAACAAGCACAACTGAGAAAACATCAACAGGAACTGCGACAAGTACAACTGCATTGACATCACATGCTTCAACATCAACAACATTGCACACTGGATCGACGTCAACAACAGCTCACACTACACATACAGCAACCACTGCTCAATCAGGCAGTACTTCAACAGCCACTTCCCATACACCAACAACATCAATTTCAGGAACAACACCAGCACATTCCACAACAATTACACCCACAGTAACTACCATAACATCTCCTCACACTGCAACTACAACTTCTGCACATACAACAGTGTCAGCAACAAGCACAACTGAGAAAACATCAACAGGAACTGCGACAAGTACAACTGCATTGACATCACATGCTTCAACATCAACAACATTGCACACTGGATCGACGTCAACAACAGCTCACACTACACATACAGCAACCACTGCTCAATCAGGCAGTACTTCAACAGCCACTTCCCATACACCAACAACATCAATTTCAGGAACAACACCAGCACATTCCACAACAATTACACCCACAGTAACTACCATAACATCTCCTCACACTGCAACTACAACTTCTGCACATACAACAGTGTCAGCAACAAGCACAACTGAGAAAACATCAACAGGAACTGCGACAAGTACAACTGCATTGACATCACATGCTTCAACATCAACAACATTGCACACTGGATCGACGTCAACAACAGCTCACACTACACATACAGCAACCACTGCTCAATCAGGCAGTACTTCAACAGCCACTTCCCATACACCAACAACATCAATTTCAGGAACAACACCAGCACATTCCACAACAATTACACCCACAGTAACTACCATAACATCTCCTCACACTGCAACTACAACTTCTGCACATACAACAGTGTCAGCAACAAGCACAACTGAGAAAACATCAACAGGAACTGCGACAAGTACAACTGCATTGACATCACATGCTTCAACATCAACAACATTGCACACTGGATCGACGTCAACAACAGCTCACACTACACATACAGCAACCACTGCTCAATCAGGCAGTACTTCAACAGCCACTTCCCATACACCAACAACATCAATTTCAGGAACAACACCAGCACATTCCACAACAATTACACCCACAGTAACTACCATAACATCTCCTCACACTGCAACTACAACTTCTGCACATACAACAGTGTCAGCAACAAGCACAACTGAGAAAACATCAACAGGAACTGCGACAAGTACAACTGCATTGACATCACATGCTTCAACATCAACAACATTGCACACTGGATCGACGTCAACAACAGCTCACACTACACATACAGCAACCACTGCTCAATCAGGCAGTACTTCAACAGCCACTTCCCATACACCAACAACATCAATTTCAGGAACAACACCAGCACATTCCACAACAATTACACCCACAGTAACTACCATAACATCTCCTCACACTGCAACTACAACTTCTGCACATACAACAGTGTCAGCAACAAGCACAACTGAGAAAACATCAACAGGAACTGCGACAAGTACAACTGCATTGACATCACATGCTTCAACATCAACAACATTGCACACTGGATCGACGTCAACAACAGCTCACACTACACATACAGCAACCACTGCTCAATCAGGCAGTACTTCAACAGCCACTTCCCATACACCAACAACATCAATTTCAGGAACAACACCAGCACATTCCACAACAATTACACCCACAGTAACTACCATAACATCTCCTCACACTGCAACTACAACTTCTGCACATACAACAGTGTCAGCAACAAGCACAACTGAGAAAACATCAACAGGAACTGCGACAAGTACAACTGCATTGACATCACATGCTTCAACATCAACAACATTGCACACTGGATCGACGTCAACAACAGCTCACACTACACATACAGCAACCACTGCTCAATCAGGCAGTACTTCAACAGCCACTTCCCATACACCAACAACATCAATTTCAGGAACAACACCAGCACATTCCACAACAATTACACCCACAGTAACTACCATAACATCTCCTCACACTGCAACTACAACTTCTGCACATACAACAGTGTCAGCAACAAGCACAACTGAGAAAACATCAACAGGAACTGCGACAAGTACAACTGCATTGACATCACATGCTTCAACATCAACAACATTGCACACTGGATCGACGTCAACAACAGCTCACACTACACATACAGCAACCACTGCTCAATCAGGCAGTACTTCAACAGCCACTTCCCATACACCAACAACATCAATTTCAGGAACAACACCAGCACATTCCACAACAATTACACCCACAGTAACTACCATAACATCTCCTCACACTGCAACTACAACTTCTGCACATACAACAGTGTCAGCAACAAGCACAACTGAGAAAACATCAACAGGAACTGCGACAAGTACAACTGCATTGACATCACATGCTTCAACATCAACAACATTGCACACTGGATCGACGTCAACAACAGCTCACACTACACATACAGCAACCACTGCTCAATCAGGCAGTACTTCAACAGCCACTTCCCATACACCAACAACATCAATTTCAGGAACAACACCAGCACATTCCACAACAATTACACCCACAGTAACTACCATAACATCTCCTCACACTGCAACTACAACTTCTGCACATACAACAGTGTCAGCAACAAGCACAACTGAGAAAACATCAACAGGAACTGCGACAAGTACAACTGCATTGACATCACATGCTTCAACATCAACAACATTGCACACTGGATCGACGTCAACAACAGCTCACACTACACATACAGCAACCACTGCTCAATCAGGCAGTACTTCAACAGCCACTTCCCATACACCAACAACATCAATTTCAGGAACAACACCAGCACATTCCACAACAATTACACCCACAGTAACTACCATAACATCTCCTCACACTGCAACTACAACTTCTGCACATACAACAGTGTCAGCAACAAGCACAACTGAGAAAACATCAACAGGAACTGCGACAAGTACAACTGCATTGACATCACATGCTTCAACATCAACAACATTGCACACTGGATCGACGTCAACAACAGCTCACACTACACATACAGCAACCACTGCTCAATCAGGCAGTACTTCAACAGCCACTTCCCATACACCAACAACATCAATTTCAGGAACAACACCAGCACATTCCACAACAATTACACCCACAGTAACTACCATAACATCTCCTCACACTGCAACTACAACTTCTGCACATACAACAGTGTCAGCAACAAGCACAACTGAGAAAACATCAACAGGAACTGCGACAAGTACAACTGCATTGACATCACATGCTTCAACATCAACAACATTGCACACTGGATCGACGTCAACAACAGCTCACACTACACATACAGCAACCACTGCTCAATCAGGCAGTACTTCAACAGCCACTTCCCATACACCAACAACATCAATTTCAGGAACAACACCAGCACATTCCACAACAATTACACCCACAGTAACTACCATAACATCTCCTCACACTGCAACTACAACTTCTGCACATACAACAGTGTCAGCAACAAGCACAACTGAGAAAACATCAACAGGAACTGCGACAAGTACAACTGCATTGACATCACATGCTTCAACATCAACAACATTGCACACTGGATCGACGTCAACAACAGCTCACACTACACATACAGCAACCACTGCTCAATCAGGCAGTACTTCAACAGCCACTTCCCATACACCAACAACATCAATTTCAGGAACAACACCAGCACATTCCACAACAATTACACCCACAGTAACTACCATAACATCTCCTCACACTGCAACTACAACTTCTGCACATACAACAGTGTCAGCAACAAGCACAACTGAGAAAACATCAACAGGAACTGCGACAAGTACAACTGCATTGACATCACATGCTTCAACATCAACAACATTGCACACTGGATCGACGTCAACAACAGCTCACACTACACATACAGCAACCACTGCTCAATCAGGCAGTACTTCAACAGCCACTTCCCATACACCAACAACATCAATTTCAGGAACAACACCAGCACATTCCACAACAATTACACCCACAGTAACTACCATAACATCTCCTCACACTGCAACTACAACTTCTGCACATACAACAGTGTCAGCAACAAGCACAACTGAGAAAACATCAACAGGAACTGCGACAAGTACAACTGCATTGACATCACATGCTTCAACATCAACAACATTGCACACTGGATCGACGTCAACAACAGCTCACACTACACATACAGCAACCACTGCTCAATCAGGCAGTACTTCAACAGCCACTTCCCATACACCAACAACATCAATTTCAGGAACAACACCAGCACATTCCACAACAATTACACCCACAGTAACTACCATAACATCTCCTCACACTGCAACTACAACTTCTGCACATACAACAGTGTCAGCAACAAGCACAACTGAGAAAACATCAACAGGAACTGCGACAAGTACAACTGCATTGACATCACATGCTTCAACATCAACAACATTGCACACTGGATCGACGTCAACAACAGCTCACACTACACATACAGCAACCACTGCTCAATCAGGCAGTACTTCAACAGCCACTTCCCATACACCAACAACATCAATTTCAGGAACAACACCAGCACATTCCACAACAATTACACCCACAGTAACTACCATAACATCTCCTCACACTGCAACTACAACTTCTGCACATACAACAGTGTCAGCAACAAGCACAACTGAGAAAACATCAACAGGAACTGCGACAAGTACAACTGCATTGACATCACATGCTTCAACATCAACAACATTGCACACTGGATCGACGTCAACAACAGCTCACACTACACATACAGCAACCACTGCTCAATCAGGCAGTACTTCAACAGCCACTTCCCATACACCAACAACATCAATTTCAGGAACAACACCAGCACATTCCACAACAATTACACCCACAGTAACTACCATAACATCTCCTCACACTGCAACTACAACTTCTGCACATACAACAGTGTCAGCAACAAGCACAACTGAGAAAACATCAACAGGAACTGCGACAAGTACAACTGCATTGACATCACATGCTTCAACATCAACAACATTGCACACTGGATCGACGTCAACAACAGCTCACACTACACATACAGCAACCACTGCTCAATCAGGCAGTACTTCAACAGCCACTTCCCATACACCAACAACATCAATTTCAGGAACAACACCAGCACATTCCACAACAATTACACCCACAGTAACTACCATAACATCTCCTCACACTGCAACTACAACTTCTGCACATACAACAGTGTCAGCAACAAGCACAACTGAGAAAACATCAACAGGAACTGCGACAAGTACAACTGCATTGACATCACATGCTTCAACATCAACAACATTGCACACTGGATCGACGTCAACAACAGCTCACACTACACATACAGCAACCACTGCTCAATCAGGCAGTACTTCAACAGCCACTTCCCATACACCAACAACATCAATTTCAGGAACAACACCAGCACATTCCACAACAATTACACCCACAGTAACTACCATAACATCTCCTCACACTGCAACTACAACTTCTGCACATACAACAGTGTCAGCAACAAGCACAACTGAGAAAACATCAACAGGAACTGCGACAAGTACAACTGCATTGACATCACATGCTTCAACATCAACAACATTGCACACTGGATCGACGTCAACAACAGCTCACACTACACATACAGCAACCACTGCTCAATCAGGCAGTACTTCAACAGCCACTTCCCATACACCAACAACATCAATTTCAGGAACAACACCAGCACATTCCACAACAATTACACCCACAGTAACTACCATAACATCTCCTCACACTGCAACTACAACTTCTGCACATACAACAGTGTCAGCAACAAGCACAACTGAGAAAACATCAACAGGAACTGCGACAAGTACAACTGCATTGACATCACATGCTTCAACATCAACAACATTGCACACTGGATCGACGTCAACAACAGCTCACACTACACATACAGCAACCACTGCTCAATCAGGCAGTACTTCAACAGCCACTTCCCATACACCAACAACATCAATTTCAGGAACAACACCAGCACATTCCACAACAATTACACCCACAGTAACTACCATAACATCTCCTCACACTGCAACTACAACTTCTGCACATACAACAGTGTCAGCAACAAGCACAACTGAGAAAACATCAACAGGAACTGCGACAAGTACAACTGCATTGACATCACATGCTTCAACATCAACAACATTGCACACTGGATCGACGTCAACAACAGCTCACACTACACATACAGCAACCACTGCTCAATCAGGCAGTACTTCAACAGCCACTTCCCATACACCAACAACATCAATTTCAGGAACAACACCAGCACATTCCACAACAATTACACCCACAGTAACTACCATAACATCTCCTCACACTGCAACTACAACTTCTGCACATACAACAGTGTCAGCAACAAGCACAACTGAGAAAACATCAACAGGAACTGCGACAAGTACAACTGCATTGACATCACATGCTTCAACATCAACAACATTGCACACTGGATCGACGTCAACAACAGCTCACACTACACATACAGCAACCACTGCTCAATCAGGCAGTACTTCAACAGCCACTTCCCATACACCAACAACATCAATTTCAGGAACAACACCAGCACATTCCACAACAATTACACCCACAGTAACTACCATAACATCTCCTCACACTGCAACTACAACTTCTGCACATACAACAGTGTCAGCAACAAGCACAACTGAGAAAACATCAACAGGAACTGCGACAAGTACAACTGCATTGACATCACATGCTTCAACATCAACAACATTGCACACTGGATCGACGTCAACAACAGCTCACACTACACATACAGCAACCACTGCTCAATCAGGCAGTACTTCAACAGCCACTTCCCATACACCAACAACATCAATTTCAGGAACAACACCAGCACATTCCACAACAATTACACCCACAGTAACTACCATAACATCTCCTCACACTGCAACTACAACTTCTGCACATACAACAGTGTCAGCAACAAGCACAACTGAGAAAACATCAACAGGAACTGCGACAAGTACAACTGCATTGACATCACATGCTTCAACATCAACAACATTGCACACTGGATCGACGTCAACAACAGCTCACACTACACATACAGCAACCACTGCTCAATCAGGCAGTACTTCAACAGCCACTTCCCATACACCAACAACATCAATTTCAGGAACAACACCAGCACATTCCACAACAATTACACCCACAGTAACTACCATAACATCTCCTCACACTGCAACTACAACTTCTGCACATACAACAGTGTCAGCAACAAGCACAACTGAGAAAACATCAACAGGAACTGCGACAAGTACAACTGCATTGACATCACATGCTTCAACATCAACAACATTGCACACTGGATCGACGTCAACAACAGCTCACACTACACATACAGCAACCACTGCTCAATCAGGCAGTACTTCAACAGCCACTTCCCATACACCAACAACATCAATTTCAGGAACAACACCAGCACATTCCACAACAATTACACCCACAGTAACTACCATAACATCTCCTCACACTGCAACTACAACTTCTGCACATACAACAGTGTCAGCAACAAGCACAACTGAGAAAACATCAACAGGAACTGCGACAAGTACAACTGCATTGACATCACATGCTTCAACATCAACAACATTGCACACTGGATCGACGTCAACAACAGCTCACACTACACATACAGCAACCACTGCTCAATCAGGCAGTACTTCAACAGCCACTTCCCATACACCAACAACATCAATTTCAGGAACAACACCAGCACATTCCACAACAATTACACCCACAGTAACTACCATAACATCTCCTCACACTGCAACTACAACTTCTGCACATACAACAGTGTCAGCAACAAGCACAACTGAGAAAACATCAACAGGAACTGCGACAAGTACAACTGCATTGACATCACATGCTTCAACATCAACAACATTGCACACTGGATCGACGTCAACAACAGCTCACACTACACATACAGCAACCACTGCTCAATCAGGCAGTACTTCAACAGCCACTTCCCATACACCAACAACATCAATTTCAGGAACAACACCAGCACATTCCACAACAATTACACCCACAGTAACTACCATAACATCTCCTCACACTGCAACTACAACTTCTGCACATACAACAGTGTCAGCAACAAGCACAACTGAGAAAACATCAACAGGAACTGCGACAAGTACAACTGCATTGACATCACATGCTTCAACATCAACAACATTGCACACTGGATCGACGTCAACAACAGCTCACACTACACATACAGCAACCACTGCTCAATCAGGCAGTACTTCAACAGCCACTTCCCATACACCAACAACATCAATTTCAGGAACAACACCAGCACATTCCACAACAATTACACCCACAGTAACTACCATAACATCTCCTCACACTGCAACTACAACTTCTGCACATACAACAGTGTCAGCAACAAGCACAACTGAGAAAACATCAACAGGAACTGCGACAAGTACAACTGCATTGACATCACATGCTTCAACATCAACAACATTGCACACTGGATCGACGTCAACAACAGCTCACACTACACATACAGCAACCACTGCTCAATCAGGCAGTACTTCAACAGCCACTTCCCATACACCAACAACATCAATTTCAGGAACAACACCAGCACATTCCACAACAATTACACCCACAGTAACTACCATAACATCTCCTCACACTGCAACTACAACTTCTGCACATACAACAGTGTCAGCAACAAGCACAACTGAGAAAACATCAACAGGAACTGCGACAAGTACAACTGCATTGACATCACATGCTTCAACATCAACAACATTGCACACTGGATCGACGTCAACAACAGCTCACACTACACATACAGCAACCACTGCTCAATCAGGCAGTACTTCAACAGCCACTTCCCATACACCAACAACATCAATTTCAGGAACAACACCAGCACATTCCACAACAATTACACCCACAGTAACTACCATAACATCTCCTCACACTGCAACTACAACTTCTGCACATACAACAGTGTCAGCAACAAGCACAACTGAGAAAACATCAACAGGAACTGCGACAAGTACAACTGCATTGACATCACATGCTTCAACATCAACAACATTGCACACTGGATCGACGTCAACAACAGCTCACACTACACATACAGCAACCACTGCTCAATCAGGCAGTACTTCAACAGCCACTTCCCATACACCAACAACATCAATTTCAGGAACAACACCAGCACATTCCACAACAATTACACCCACAGTAACTACCATAACATCTCCTCACACTGCAACTACAACTTCTGCACATACAACAGTGTCAGCAACAAGCACAACTGAGAAAACATCAACAGGAACTGCGACAAGTACAACTGCATTGACATCACATGCTTCAACATCAACAACATTGCACACTGGATCGACGTCAACAACAGCTCACACTACACATACAGCAACCACTGCTCAATCAGGCAGTACTTCAACAGCCACTTCCCATACACCAACAACATCAATTTCAGGAACAACACCAGCACATTCCACAACAATTACACCCACAGTAACTACCATAACATCTCCTCACACTGCAACTACAACTTCTGCACATACAACAGTGTCAGCAACAAGCACAACTGAGAAAACATCAACAGGAACTGCGACAAGTACAACTGCATTGACATCACATGCTTCAACATCAACAACATTGCACACTGGATCGACGTCAACAACAGCTCACACTACACATACAGCAACCACTGCTCAATCAGGCAGTACTTCAACAGCCACTTCCCATACACCAACAACATCAATTTCAGGAACAACACCAGCACATTCCACAACAATTACACCCACAGTAACTACCATAACATCTCCTCACACTGCAACTACAACTTCTGCACATACAACAGTGTCAGCAACAAGCACAACTGAGAAAACATCAACAGGAACTGCGACAAGTACAACTGCATTGACATCACATGCTTCAACATCAACAACATTGCACACTGGATCGACGTCAACAACAGCTCACACTACACATACAGCAACCACTGCTCAATCAGGCAGTACTTCAACAGCCACTTCCCATACACCAACAACATCAATTTCAGGAACAACACCAGCACATTCCACAACAATTACACCCACAGTAACTACCATAACATCTCCTCACACTGCAACTACAACTTCTGCACATACAACAGTGTCAGCAACAAGCACAACTGAGAAAACATCAACAGGAACTGCGACAAGTACAACTGCATTGACATCACATGCTTCAACATCAACAACATTGCACACTGGATCGACGTCAACAACAGCTCACACTACACATACAGCAACCACTGCTCAATCAGGCAGTACTTCAACAGCCACTTCCCATACACCAACAACATCAATTTCAGGAACAACACCAGCACATTCCACAACAATTACACCCACAGTAACTACCATAACATCTCCTCACACTGCAACTACAACTTCTGCACATACAACAGTGTCAGCAACAAGCACAACTGAGAAAACATCAACAGGAACTGCGACAAGTACAACTGCATTGACATCACATGCTTCAACATCAACAACATTGCACACTGGATCGACGTCAACAACAGCTCACACTACACATACAGCAACCACTGCTCAATCAGGCAGTACTTCAACAGCCACTTCCCATACACCAACAACATCAATTTCAGGAACAACACCAGCACATTCCACAACAATTACACCCACAGTAACTACCATAACATCTCCTCACACTGCAACTACAACTTCTGCACATACAACAGTGTCAGCAACAAGCACAACTGAGAAAACATCAACAGGAACTGCGACAAGTACAACTGCATTGACATCACATGCTTCAACATCAACAACATTGCACACTGGATCGACGTCAACAACAGCTCACACTACACATACAGCAACCACTGCTCAATCAGGCAGTACTTCAACAGCCACTTCCCATACACCAACAACATCAATTTCAGGAACAACACCAGCACATTCCACAACAATTACACCCACAGTAACTACCATAACATCTCCTCACACTGCAACTACAACTTCTGCACATACAACAGTGTCAGCAACAAGCACAACTGAGAAAACATCAACAGGAACTGCGACAAGTACAACTGCATTGACATCACATGCTTCAACATCAACAACATTGCACACTGGATCGACGTCAACAACAGCTCACACTACACATACAGCAACCACTGCTCAATCAGGCAGTACTTCAACAGCCACTTCCCATACACCAACAACATCAATTTCAGGAACAACACCAGCACATTCCACAACAATTACACCCACAGTAACTACCATAACATCTCCTCACACTGCAACTACAACTTCTGCACATACAACAGTGTCAGCAACAAGCACAACTGAGAAAACATCAACAGGAACTGCGACAAGTACAACTGCATTGACATCACATGCTTCAACATCAACAACATTGCACACTGGATCGACGTCAACAACAGCTCACACTACACATACAGCAACCACTGCTCAATCAGGCAGTACTTCAACAGCCACTTCCCATACACCAACAACATCAATTTCAGGAACAACACCAGCACATTCCACAACAATTACACCCACAGTAACTACCATAACATCTCCTCACACTGCAACTACAACTTCTGCACATACAACAGTGTCAGCAACAAGCACAACTGAGAAAACATCAACAGGAACTGCGACAAGTACAACTGCATTGACATCACATGCTTCAACATCAACAACATTGCACACTGGATCGACGTCAACAACAGCTCACACTACACATACAGCAACCACTGCTCAATCAGGCAGTACTTCAACAGCCACTTCCCATACACCAACAACATCAATTTCAGGAACAACACCAGCACATTCCACAACAATTACACCCACAGTAACTACCATAACATCTCCTCACACTGCAACTACAACTTCTGCACATACAACAGTGTCAGCAACAAGCACAACTGAGAAAACATCAACAGGAACTGCGACAAGTACAACTGCATTGACATCACATGCTTCAACATCAACAACATTGCACACTGGATCGACGTCAACAACAGCTCACACTACACATACAGCAACCACTGCTCAATCAGGCAGTACTTCAACAGCCACTTCCCATACACCAACAACATCAATTTCAGGAACAACACCAGCACATTCCACAACAATTACACCCACAGTAACTACCATAACATCTCCTCACACTGCAACTACAACTTCTGCACATACAACAGTGTCAGCAACAAGCACAACTGAGAAAACATCAACAGGAACTGCGACAAGTACAACTGCATTGACATCACATGCTTCAACATCAACAACATTGCACACTGGATCGACGTCAACAACAGCTCACACTACACATACAGCAACCACTGCTCAATCAGGCAGTACTTCAACAGCCACTTCCCATACACCAACAACATCAATTTCAGGAACAACACCAGCACATTCCACAACAATTACACCCACAGTAACTACCATAACATCTCCTCACACTGCAACTACAACTTCTGCACATACAACAGTGTCAGCAACAAGCACAACTGAGAAAACATCAACAGGAACTGCGACAAGTACAACTGCATTGACATCACATGCTTCAACATCAACAACATTGCACACTGGATCGACGTCAACAACAGCTCACACTACACATACAGCAACCACTGCTCAATCAGGCAGTACTTCAACAGCCACTTCCCATACACCAACAACATCAATTTCAGGAACAACACCAGCACATTCCACAACAATTACACCCACAGTAACTACCATAACATCTCCTCACACTGCAACTACAACTTCTGCACATACAACAGTGTCAGCAACAAGCACAACTGAGAAAACATCAACAGGAACTGCGACAAGTACAACTGCATTGACATCACATGCTTCAACATCAACAACATTGCACACTGGATCGACGTCAACAACAGCTCACACTACACATACAGCAACCACTGCTCAATCAGGCAGTACTTCAACAGCCACTTCCCATACACCAACAACATCAATTTCAGGAACAACACCAGCACATTCCACAACAATTACACCCACAGTAACTACCATAACATCTCCTCACACTGCAACTACAACTTCTGCACATACAACAGTGTCAGCAACAAGCACAACTGAGAAAACATCAACAGGAACTGCGACAAGTACAACTGCATTGACATCACATGCTTCAACATCAACAACATTGCACACTGGATCGACGTCAACAACAGCTCACACTACACATACAGCAACCACTGCTCAATCAGGCAGTACTTCAACAGCCACTTCCCATACACCAACAACATCAATTTCAGGAACAACACCAGCACATTCCACAACAATTACACCCACAGTAACTACCATAACATCTCCTCACACTGCAACTACAACTTCTGCACATACAACAGTGTCAGCAACAAGCACAACTGAGAAAACATCAACAGGAACTGCGACAAGTACAACTGCATTGACATCACATGCTTCAACATCAACAACATTGCACACTGGATCGACGTCAACAACAGCTCACACTACACATACAGCAACCACTGCTCAATCAGGCAGTACTTCAACAGCCACTTCCCATACACCAACAACATCAATTTCAGGAACAACACCAGCACATTCCACAACAATTACACCCACAGTAACTACCATAACATCTCCTCACACTGCAACTACAACTTCTGCACATACAACAGTGTCAGCAACAAGCACAACTGAGAAAACATCAACAGGAACTGCGACAAGTACAACTGCATTGACATCACATGCTTCAACATCAACAACATTGCACACTGGATCGACGTCAACAACAGCTCACACTACACATACAGCAACCACTGCTCAATCAGGCAGTACTTCAACAGCCACTTCCCATACACCAACAACATCAATTTCAGGAACAACACCAGCACATTCCACAACAATTACACCCACAGTAACTACCATAACATCTCCTCACACTGCAACTACAACTTCTGCACATACAACAGTGTCAGCAACAAGCACAACTGAGAAAACATCAACAGGAACTGCGACAAGTACAACTGCATTGACATCACATGCTTCAACATCAACAACATTGCACACTGGATCGACGTCAACAACAGCTCACACTACACATACAGCAACCACTGCTCAATCAGGCAGTACTTCAACAGCCACTTCCCATACACCAACAACATCAATTTCAGGAACAACACCAGCACATTCCACAACAATTACACCCACAGTAACTACCATAACATCTCCTCACACTGCAACTACAACTTCTGCACATACAACAGTGTCAGCAACAAGCACAACTGAGAAAACATCAACAGGAACTGCGACAAGTACAACTGCATTGACATCACATGCTTCAACATCAACAACATTGCACACTGGATCGACGTCAACAACAGCTCACACTACACATACAGCAACCACTGCTCAATCAGGCAGTACTTCAACAGCCACTTCCCATACACCAACAACATCAATTTCAGGAACAACACCAGCACATTCCACAACAATTACACCCACAGTAACTAC
The DNA here is from genome assembly GCA_034509495.1 of Acestrorhynchus altus. Lineage (NCBI taxonomy): Eukaryota > Metazoa > Chordata > Actinopteri > Characiformes > Acestrorhynchidae > Acestrorhynchus > Acestrorhynchus altus. The sequence goes on from CM067501.1 coordinate 11,953,236, forward strand.
CATAACATCTCCTCACACTGCAACTACAACTTCTGCACATACAACAGTGTCAGCAACAAGCACAACTGAGAAAACATCAACAGGAACTGCGACAAGTACAACTGCATTGACATCACATGCTTCAACATCAACAACATTGCACACTGGATCGACGTCAACAACAGCTCACACTACACATACAGCAACCACTGCTCAATCAGGCAGTACTTCAACAGCCACTTCCCATACACCAACAACATCAATTTCAGGAACAACACCAGCACATTCCACAACAATTACACCCACAGTAACTACCATAACATCTCCTCACACTGCAACTACAACTTCTGCACATACAACAGTGTCAGCAACAAGCACAACTGAGAAAACATCAACAGGAACTGCGACAAGTACAACTGCATTGACATCACATGCTTCAACATCAACAACATTGCACACTGGATCGACGTCAACAACAGCTCACACTACACATACAGCAACCACTGCTCAATCAGGCAGTACTTCAACAGCCACTTCCCATACACCAACAACATCAATTTCAGGAACAACACCAGCACATTCCACAACAATTACACCCACAGTAACTACCATAACATCTCCTCACACTGCAACTACAACTTCTGCACATACAACAGTGTCAGCAACAAGCACAACTGAGAAAACATCAACAGGAACTGCGACAAGTACAACTGCATTGACATCACATGCTTCAACATCAACAACATTGCACACTGGATCGACGTCAACAACAGCTCACACTACACATACAGCAACCACTGCTCAATCAGGCAGTACTTCAACAGCCACTTCCCATACACCAACAACATCAATTTCAGGAACAACACCAGCACATTCCACAACAATTACACCCACAGTAACTACCATAACATCTCCTCACACTGCAACTACAACTTCTGCACATACAACAGTGTCAGCAACAAGCACAACTGAGAAAACATCAACAGGAACTGCGACAAGTACAACTGCATTGACATCACATGCTTCAACATCAACAACATTGCACACTGGATCGACGTCAACAACAGCTCACACTACACATACAGCAACCACTGCTCAATCAGGCAGTACTTCAACAGCCACTTCCCATACACCAACAACATCAATTTCAGGAACAACACCAGCACATTCCACAACAATTACACCCACAGTAACTACCATAACATCTCCTCACACTGCAACTACAACTTCTGCACATACAACAGTGTCAGCAACAAGCACAACTGAGAAAACATCAACAGGAACTGCGACAAGTACAACTGCATTGACATCACATGCTTCAACATCAACAACATTGCACACTGGATCGACGTCAACAACAGCTCACACTACACATACAGCAACCACTGCTCAATCAGGCAGTACTTCAACAGCCACTTCCCATACACCAACAACATCAATTTCAGGAACAACACCAGCACATTCCACAACAATTACACCCACAGTAACTACCATAACATCTCCTCACACTGCAACTACAACTTCTGCACATACAACAGTGTCAGCAACAAGCACAACTGAGAAAACATCAACAGGAACTGCGACAAGTACAACTGCATTGACATCACATGCTTCAACATCAACAACATTGCACACTGGATCGACGTCAACAACAGCTCACACTACACATACAGCAACCACTGCTCAATCAGGCAGTACTTCAACAGCCACTTCCCATACACCAACAACATCAATTTCAGGAACAACACCAGCACATTCCACAACAATTACACCCACAGTAACTACCATAACATCTCCTCACACTGCAACTACAACTTCTGCACATACAACAGTGTCAGCAACAAGCACAACTGAGAAAACATCAACAGGAACTGCGACAAGTACAACTGCATTGACATCACATGCTTCAACATCAACAACATTGCACACTGGATCGACGTCAACAACAGCTCACACTACACATACAGCAACCACTGCTCAATCAGGCAGTACTTCAACAGCCACTTCCCATACACCAACAACATCAATTTCAGGAACAACACCAGCACATTCCACAACAATTACACCCACAGTAACTACCATAACATCTCCTCACACTGCAACTACAACTTCTGCACATACAACAGTGTCAGCAACAAGCACAACTGAGAAAACATCAACAGGAACTGCGACAAGTACAACTGCATTGACATCACATGCTTCAACATCAACAACATTGCACACTGGATCGACGTCAACAACAGCTCACACTACACATACAGCAACCACTGCTCAATCAGGCAGTACTTCAACAGCCACTTCCCATACACCAACAACATCAATTTCAGGAACAACACCAGCACATTCCACAACAATTACACCCACAGTAACTACCATAACATCTCCTCACACTGCAACTACAACTTCTGCACATACAACAGTGTCAGCAACAAGCACAACTGAGAAAACATCAACAGGAACTGCGACAAGTACAACTGCATTGACATCACATGCTTCAACATCAACAACATTGCACACTGGATCGACGTCAACAACAGCTCACACTACACATACAGCAACCACTGCTCAATCAGGCAGTACTTCAACAGCCACTTCCCATACACCAACAACATCAATTTCAGGAACAACACCAGCACATTCCACAACAATTACACCCACAGTAACTACCATAACATCTCCTCACACTGCAACTACAACTTCTGCACATACAACAGTGTCAGCAACAAGCACAACTGAGAAAACATCAACAGGAACTGCGACAAGTACAACTGCATTGACATCACATGCTTCAACATCAACAACATTGCACACTGGATCGACGTCAACAACAGCTCACACTACACATACAGCAACCACTGCTCAATCAGGCAGTACTTCAACAGCCACTTCCCATACACCAACAACATCAATTTCAGGAACAACACCAGCACATTCCACAACAATTACACCCACAGTAACTACCATAACATCTCCTCACACTGCAACTACAACTTCTGCACATACAACAGTGTCAGCAACAAGCACAACTGAGAAAACATCAACAGGAACTGCGACAAGTACAACTGCATTGACATCACATGCTTCAACATCAACAACATTGCACACTGGATCGACGTCAACAACAGCTCACACTACACATACAGCAACCACTGCTCAATCAGGCAGTACTTCAACAGCCACTTCCCATACACCAACAACATCAATTTCAGGAACAACACCAGCACATTCCACAACAATTACACCCACAGTAACTACCATAACATCTCCTCACACTGCAACTACAACTTCTGCACATACAACAGTGTCAGCAACAAGCACAACTGAGAAAACATCAACAGGAACTGCGACAAGTACAACTGCATTGACATCACATGCTTCAACATCAACAACATTGCACACTGGATCGACGTCAACAACAGCTCACACTACACATACAGCAACCACTGCTCAATCAGGCAGTACTTCAACAGCCACTTCCCATACACCAACAACATCAATTTCAGGAACAACACCAGCACATTCCACAACAATTACACCCACAGTAACTACCATAACATCTCCTCACACTGCAACTACAACTTCTGCACATACAACAGTGTCAGCAACAAGCACAACTGAGAAAACATCAACAGGAACTGCGACAAGTACAACTGCATTGACATCACATGCTTCAACATCAACAACATTGCACACTGGATCGACGTCAACAACAGCTCACACTACACATACAGCAACCACTGCTCAATCAGGCAGTACTTCAACAGCCACTTCCCATACACCAACAACATCAATTTCAGGAACAACACCAGCACATTCCACAATAATTACACCCACGGTAACTACCATAACATCTCCTCACACTTCAACTACAACTTCTGCACATACAACAGTGTAAGCAACAAGCACAACCCAGAAGACATCAACAGGAACTGAGACAAGTACAACTGCATTGACATCACATGCTTCAACATCAACAACATTGCACACTGGATCGACATCAACAACATCTCACACTACACATACAGCAACCACTGCTGAATCAGGCAGTACTTCAACAGCCACTTCCCATACACCAACAACATCAATTTCAGGAACAACACCAACACATTCCACAACAATTGCACCCACAGTAACTACCATAACATCTCCTCACACTGCAACTACAACTTCTGCACATACTACAGTGTCGGCAACAAGCACAACTGAGAAGACATCAACAGGAACTGCGACAAGTTCAAGTGCATTTACATCACTTTCTTCAACATCAACAACATTACACACTGGATCGGCGTCAACAACAGCTCACACTACACATACAGCAACCACTGCTCAATCAGGCAGTACTTCAACAGCCACTTTCCATACACCAACAACATCAGTATCAGGAACAACAGCAGTACATTCCACAACAATTGCACCCACAATTACTACCATAACATGTCCTCATACTGCAAGTACAACTTTTGCATATACTATAGCGTCGGCAACAAGCACAACCCAGAAGACATCAACAGGAACTGCAAGAAGTACAACTGACGTGACATCAATTGCTTCAAAATCGACAACATTGCACACTGGATCATTGTCAACAACAGTTTACACTACACATACAGCTACCACTGCTGAGTCAGGCAGTACTTCAACAGCCACTTCCCATGCTCCAACAACATCAATTTCAGGAACAACACCAGCTCATTCCACAACAATTGCATCCACAGTAACTATCATAACATCTCCTCACACTGCAACTACAACTTCAGCACATACCACAGTCTCAGCAACAAGCACAACAAAAAACACGTCAACAGGAACTGCGACAAGTACAACTGCAATGACATCAGTTGCTTCAACATTTCCAACAGTGCACACTGGATCGATTACAACAACAGCTCAACCTACACATACAACGACCACTGCTGAAAAAGGCAGTACTTCAACAGAGACGTCCAATGCTCAAGCAACATCAGTTTCAGGAACAATACCAGAACATTCCACAACAATTACACCCACAGTAACTATCATAACATCACCTCACAGTGCAACTACATCTTATCCACACACTACAGTGTCGGCAATATGCACAACTGAGAAGACCTTAACAGGAACTGCGACAAGTACAACTGCATTGACATCACTTTCTTCAACATCTCCAACATTGCGCACTGGATCGACAACAACAACTTACACTGCACATACAGATCCCACTGCTGAATCAGGCAGTACTTCAACAGCCACTTCCCATAAACCAACAACATCAATTTCAGGAACAACACCAGCACATTCCACAACAATTGCACCCATAGAAACTACCATGACATCTCCTCACACTTCAACTACAACTTCAGCACATACTACAGTGTCGGCAACAAGTACAACTGAGAAAACGTTAACAGCACATGTGAAAAGTACAACTGAAGCAAAATCACTTGCTTCAACATCGACAACATTGCACACTGGATCGACAACAACAGTTCACACTACACATACAGTTCCCACTGCTGAGTCAGGCAGTACTTCAACAGCCACTTCCCATACACCAACAATAACATCAATTTCAGGAACCACACCAGCACATTCCACAACAGTTGCACCCACAGTAACTACCATAACATCTCCTCACACTTCAACTACAACTTCTGCACATACTAGAGTGTCGGCAACAAGCACAACCGAGAAGACATCAACAGGAACTGCATGGTGTACAACTTCATTGACATCACTTGCTTCAACATCGACAACATTGCATATTGGATCGACAACAACAGTTCACACTACAAATACAGCTACCACTGCTGAATCAGGCAGTACTTCAACAGCCACTTCTCATGTTCCAACAACATCATTTTCAGGAACGACACCGGCACATTCCTCAAGAATTGCACCCACAGTTACTACCATAACATCTCCTCACACTTCAACTACAACTTCTGCACTTACTACAGTGTCTGCAACAAGCACAACTGAGAAGTTGTCAACAGGAACTGCAACAAGTACAACTGCATTGACATCACTTGCTTCAACATCTCCAACATTGTGCACTAGATCGACAACAACAGCTCACACTGCACATACAGATCTCACTGCTGAATCAGGCAGTACTTCAACAGCCACTTCTCATGCTCCAACAACATCAATTTTTGGAACACCAGCACATTCAACAACAATTGCACCCACAGTAACTACCATAACATCTCCTCACACTTTAACTACAACATCTGCACATACTACAGTGTCAGCAACAAGCACAACCGAGAAGACGTCAAGAGGAACTGAGACAAGTACAACTGCATTGACATCATTTGCTTTAACATCGACAACATTGCATACTGGATCGACAACAACAGTTCACAGTACACATACAGCTACCACTGCTCAATCAGGCAGTAGTTCATCAGCCACTTCTCATGCTCCAACAACATTAATTTTCAGGAGCAACAGCAGCACATTCCACAACAATTGCACCCACAGAAACTGCCATAACATCTCCTCACACTAAAACTACAACTTCTGCACATACTACAGTGTCTGCATTAAGCACAACTGAGAGGACATCAAAAGAAACTGCAACAAGTAGAACTGCATTGACATCATTTCCTCCAACATTTCCAACATTGCACACTTAATTGATGACATCAACAGTTCACAGTACACAAATAGCTACCAGTGCTCAATCATGCAGTATTTCAACAGCCATTTCCCTTGCTCAAAAAAGATCAATTTCAGGAACACAAGCACATTCAACTACAACATCTCCTGAGACTTGAACTACAACTTCTGCACATACTGCAGTTTCTGCAACAAGCACAACTTAACAGATTACAATAGAATGTATAACACATTCAACTGCAGCACAAGGACCATTCACATTTCCAAGTTTGTGACTGTATCAACAATATCAACAACGCAGTCTGCAATTGTGACTACATCTCCAACATCAATCAGTACTTCAGCAGCCTCTTTTACATTTACACATCTTACAGCCAAAACTGATGGAGGAACAGTAGTAGTTACTACTACACCAGCATTAAGTGCAGATACATCAGATCCTCACCATGTAACCATAACGTCTGTAAGAACTCCACTTGTTGCACGAAGTACAACTGAATGGACCACCACAGTAACTGCTATAATTACAACGGTATCAACATCATTATCTTCAACTTCTCCAAAATGGCATACTGGATTAATGAAACCAGTAGTTCAAACTACACTACCAACTACCACTTCTGAATCCTGCAATAATCCATCAGCCATTTCTCTTTCTCAAACAACACTAGCAGATTCTACAACTGCACAATAACATCCACAAAATCTCCTTGCAACACTGGAACTACAACTTCTGTAAATATTACAGTTCTGAACAGATCTAAACCATAGATGCAGGATAACATATACAGCTTATCCATCAATAGAATCAACAAGGCAAACAACCATTATGATTACAGATCCTAACCTTGTAACCACAACATGTACAAGTACAGTTGTCGCATAAAACCAAAGTATGAGGAATAAGTTCAACTTGTACAACAGTGTCTAAGAAGCAAAGGTGAAAGGACTTGTAGTAGTTGTCCCGGTCAGGTACATAATATTGGACTAAAATCTTGTTTTCACAAAAGCTCTTCTGTGCTTAATTGTTTTAAAAGTTTTTAGTTTTGACCCACACAATATGTGATGTGACCATTGTGAATTGCACCTAGTTGAATGAATAGAGATTGCCAGCACCAAACAGGAAGCAGCATCTTGAATTTTTCATCTGCAAACACTCCAGCATTAACTTCAGCTTCACTCACCAAATGCACAGCACCAACAACATTCAAACCACGACTGATACACATACACACACTGCTTAATCAAGCACAATTAACAACATCTGTTCTTGCTCCAGCAACCTCAAATTCAGGAACACTAACTGTAATGCTGCATTCAAGTGGTGCCAGTCATTTTCAATCTGCAGCATAAACTGAATGAGTTGTGATGTAAATGCTATTGCCATTATGGCTGGACAGTTCCTGAAGAAAAATATCAAATAATATTGGACATTTTATATATAAATTTTAACAGTAATGTTTGTTTTTTTTTCATCTACAGTCTTTGAATATGATATATTGCGTAAAAAGAAATAAAAAAATATCTATATAAGAATACATAAAATGCTCCTAAGCCTCTGTGTGTTTTTAAACTTTCCTGAAAACCTAACCATGTATGTGACCAAGTTGGGAAAATGAGTTTCACCTTTGAGAAACCTATGTGCCAAAATATATTTGAAAGCATAGTGATTACTGCCTACATCCTGAGGCCTGTCCTGGGCTCATTAGAGGAAGTGCTTACTTTCATTTTGGTCAAGCAATCCCAGTTTTACAGTGACATCACTGAAGTTGTCCACTGTAGTCACTAATTGCAGATAAGATGCTCTGCTGAATGTAAGAATTTAGATGTTATGTATTTTAAACCTTCTTGGTGAAACTGTGTTCTTGCATTTTGTTTGCACAAATTAAGTTGTTTTAAAACTGGAATCCAACTGCTATCTGATTATATAGACATTATCTAGCTAGATAAGTTGTGTCTGAGCCAACGGTTCAGTACTTATTTAATGCAGTTTTGGCACTTATTTAAAACTGTTGATTTTGTTCAATAGTTACTTCATAGCATTCTTTTATATACTTAAAGTAACATGGTTTTGAAGCTGGATTTATGCCTTGCTTTTCAGTCATAGTTAAGTAGACATTTGTTATTTCAGAAATTTCATGTCTAATGGGGAAATTAAATTAACCCAAAAACAGAGTGATTGCGGTAATGTTCTACATCTGTTAGCTAGGTTTCTGACCACAATAAGCCAGTTCACTGCGTCAGGGCTATTTAATAATGACGGCATTAAAAGTGATGTCAGCCCTCTGAACACTGTAAGACAGTTATCTAGCATATTATACTAAGCTGACCAATGTCCTCTTTTCCCCAGACAAGTCCTCTTCTTGGCAACTTAACCAGTGTGTCTGACTTCTTCTTCTGGTTGCTCCCTTTAGGGGTTGCCACAGTGGATCATCTTGCCCTATCCCCTGCCTCCTCTACTGATACACCAACCATCTCCATGTCCACCTACACTACATCCATAAACCTTCTCTGAGGTCTTCCTTTTCTTCTTCTGCCTGGCAGCTCCATCTCCAACATTTGTTGTCCAATATATTCCTCCTCAACACATGTCCAAACCATCTCAACCTGGCCTCCCAATTTTATCTCCAAACTGCTCCACCTTCACTGTCCCTCTGACCTGCTCATTTGTAATCTTGTCCATCCTTGTCACTCCCAACAAAAATCTCAGCATCTTCATCTCTGCCACCTCCAGCTCAGCCTCCTGTCTTTTAGACAGAGCCACAGTCTCCAAACCATACATCATAGAAGGTCTCACTACTATCTTATAAACCTTCCCTTTCACTCTTGCTGCTATCCTTCTGTCACGTATCAGCCCTAACACTCATCTCCACCCACTCCATCCTGCCTTTACCCTCTTCTTCACCTGTCCATTGCTCTGGATGGTTGACCCAAGATATTTGAAGTCATCAACCTTTATGACTTCTACTCCTTGCATCTTCACCATTCCACCTGCCTCACTCTCGTTCATACACATGTATTCCCTCTTGTCAATACTGACCTTCATTCCTGTGCAAACCTCCATATATCCAGGTTCTCTTCCACCTGCTCTCTACTCTCACCACAGATTACAATGTCATCTGCAAACATCATGGTCCATGGAGCCTCCTGCCTGACCTCATCTGTCAACCTGTCCATCACCCTTGCAAACATGAAGGGGCTCAAAGCTGATCCCTGATGTAACCCTACCTTCACCTTGAAACCATTTGTCACTCCAACTGCACACCTCACCACTGTCCCACTATGCTCATACATGTCCTGCACCACCCTCACATACCTTTCAGCCACACCTGACCTCCTCATACAGTACCACAGTTCCTCTCTAGATCCACAAAGACACAATGTAGCTCCTTCTGACCTTCTCTGTACTTCTCTACCAACACTCTCAATGCAAAAATTGCATCTGTGGTACTCTTTCTGGGCATGAAACCAAACTGCTGCTCACTGATCTGAACTTCTCACCTTAGCCTTGCTTCAACAACTCTTTCCCATACCTTCATCAACTTTATAGAATAGAATAGAATAGAATAGAATAGAATAGAATAGAATAGAAATTTATTGATCCGTTGGGAGGGTTCCTTCAGGGAAATTAAGGTTCCAGTAGCAGCATCAGTACAGTAAGCAGAAGATAGGCAGAAAAAAAAACACCCCCACACATCACCCTTGTTCTTAAAAATGGGGACCAGTATACTGCTTCTCCACTCATCAGGCATCCTCTCACTCTCCAGGATTTTGTTTAACAACCTATTCAAAAGTCCACTGCCTTTCCATTCTTCATCCTTTTTAAAACTGCCCTTACTTCCACCTTACTAATTCTCTGTACTTCCTGATCAACTATCTCTCCCCCTGTTGTCCTCCTCTCTCTCTTATTTTCCTCATTCATTCGTTCTTCAAAGTATTCCTTCCATCTACTCAACACTCTCTGTTCACTCAGTAGTACATTTCCCACTCTATCCTTTATCAGCCTAACCTGCTGTACATCCTTTCCAGCTTTCTCTCTGTTGAGCCAAACGTTACAAGTTCTTTACTCCTTCTTTACTGTCCAGCCTCTCATACAGCTCATCATAGGCCTGATCCTTTGCCTTTGCCACCATTCTTTTCACTATGTGACTAGCCTCAGAGTACTCCTGCCTACTTCCTTCATCTCTCTGGTTATCCCACTTTTTCTTAGCTGCTCATTCCACCACCAACTTTCCATGTCTTCTTTCTTCTGACCAGACGAAACACCCAACACATTCATGCCAGTTTCTCTGACCACCTTAGCTGTACTTTCCCAGTCCTCAGATAGCTCCTCACTGCCCTCCTACACTCGTTCAGCTTCCACCTTCTAATCTTTGGCTGTGTCACCCTCTTCCTCTTCTTTGTTTCTAATGTCATTTTACAGACAACCACCCTATGCTGCCTTCCTACATTTTCCCCTGGCACCACTTTACAATCTCCAATCTCTTTTAGGTGGCATCTCCTGCTAAGGATATAATCCACCTGTGTGCACCTCCCTCCACTCTTGTATTTCACCCTGTGTTCTTCGCTCTTCTGAAAATATGTGTTCACCACAGCCATTTCCATTCTATTTGCAAAATCTACAACCATCTGACCTTCTGGATTTCTGTCTTTCACAACATGCATACCCAGCACCTCTTCATCCCCTCTTTTCCCTTCACCAACATGTCCATTGAAGTCTGCACTAATCACCACCAATCTCTCCTCTCTAGGGACACCTTATATCACTTCATCCATCATACTCCAAAATTTCTCTTTCTCCTCTAACTGACAACAAACGTGTCCTGCATATGAACTGACAACATTCAAAATTACACCATCAACTTCCAACTTCAAGCTCATGATTCTTTCTGACACTCACTTTACATCCAGAACACTTTTCTCAGACTGTTCCTTTAGAATTATCCCTATTCCATTTCTCTTCCTATCTACAACATGATAGAACAGTTTGAATCCACCTCCAATGTTCCTGGCCTTGCTTCCTTTCTATCTGGTCTCCTGAACACACAGAATACCTACCTTCCTTCTCTCCATCATGTCTGCAAGCTCTCTGCCTTCACCAGTCATTGTCCCTATGTTTAGAGTCCCTACTCTAACCTCCACACTCCTGCCTTTCCTTCTCTCTCACTGTCTTCTAACCCACCTTCCTCCTCCTTGATGGTCTTCGACCTACAGTAGTCCAATTTCCACCGGCACCCTGCTGGTCAACAGCAGCAGAGGCGGGCGTTGTTAACCCGGGCCTCGACTGATCCGGTATGGCAGTCATATCTGTGATCCACATTATACTTTTGGCACAAGTTTTATGCCGGATGCCCTTCCTGATGCAACCCTCACAATTTATCTGGGTTTGGGCCCGACACCTGAAGTGCACAAACTACACCCCTAATGGCTGGTTTAACACATTGTCTGACTGAGATTTGTTAGGCATACAGTGACTGTTCTGTTAAATTTGTTTAAACCAGCTTACAGCCTACCTATTTATAACCAGTACAAGTATAATTCATTCAGAAATTATTCACAGTGCTTACATTTTTGTTATGTTTGTTATGTCCATTTTTTTTTCAAAATTCTACACACAATACCCCACAATGGCAGTGAGAAAGGTTTGTTTGAAATCTTTCCAAAGTATTAAAAAATAAATAAAAAATAGAACACAAATATATAACACTCAAAACTTTGTTGAAGCACCTTTGGCAGCAATCACAGCCTCAATTCTTTTTGAGTATGATGCATCAATCTTGGCACATGTGTTTTTGGGAAGTTTCTCCCATTCTTCTTTGCAGAACCTCTCAAGCCTCATCAGTTGGATGGGGAGCATCGGTGCACACCCATTTTTAGATAGAGATACTCAGAGATCTTCAATTGGATTCAAGTCTGGGCTCTGCCTTGGGCACTCCAGGACATTCACACAATTGTCCCGAAGCCACTCCTTTGTTATCTTGGCTGTGTGCGTAGGTTTGTTGTCCTGTTGGAAGAAAACCTTCATCTTAGTCTGAGTCTTTCCTAGATCTGTGTCTCAATACAATCCTGTCTTGGAAGTCCACAGACTTTATAACTTGGTTTCTGCTCTGACATGCATTGCCTCCAAATCATGTCCAATCAACTGAATTTACCACAGGTGTTCTCCAGTCAAGCTGTAGAAACCTCAATTTTGAGTGTAATGGCAAAGACTGTGTACTTATGTACATGTTATATTTGTGTGTTTTTATTTTTAATACATTAGCAAAACTTTTCTTGTGGGGTGTTAAAAATTAATTTAATCCATTTTGGAATAAAGCTGTATCATAACAAAATGTGCAAAAAAGTGAAGCAGTATGAATACTTTCCAGATGCACTGTATAACTGCCCACAAGAAAACCAAACTCAGCTTTTTAAAGTGGGGTTTGAATAAAACATTCAGTTAAATATATCATATAGGGGACAAACACAGTGATATTTGAGAAGTGAAATTAAGTTTATATGATTTACAGAAAGTGTGCAATAATTGTTTAAATAAAATTAGGCAGGTGCATAAATTTGGGCACCAAAAAAAAACTTTACTCAATATTTAGTAGATCCTCCTTTTGCAGAAATAACAGCCTCTAAACACTACCTATAGCTTCTAATGAGAGTCTGGATTGTGGCTGAAGGTATCTTAGACCATTCTTCTTTACAAAACATCTCTAGTTCATTCAGGTTTGATGGTTTCTGAGCATGGACAGCTAGTGACACCACAGATTTTCAAAAATATTCAGATCTGGAGACTGAGCTGGCCATTCCAGAACATTGTACTTGTTCCTCTGCATGAATGCCTTAGTAGATTTTGAGCAGTGTTTAGGGTCGTTGTCTTGTTGGAAGATCCAGCCCCGGTGCAGCTTCAGCCTTGTCACTGAATCCTGGACATTGGTCTCCAGAATCTGCTGATATTGATTGGAATCCATGCGTCCCTCAACTTTAACAAGATTCCCAGTCCCTGTACTGGCCACACAGCCCCACAGCATGATGGAACCACCACCAAATTTTACTGTAGGTAGCAGGTGTTTTCCTTGGAGTGCTGTATTCTTTTTCCTCCATGCATAACAGCCCTTGTTATACCCAAATAACTCTGTTTTAGTTTCATCAGTCCACAGCACCTTCATTCCAAAATGAAGCTGGCTTGTCCAAAAGTGCTTTAGCATACCTCAAGCAGCTCTGTTTGTGATGTGGGCAGAGAAAAGGCTTCCTCTGCATCACTCTCCCATATACAGTGGGGAAAATAAGTATTTAGTCAGTCACCAATTGTGCAAGATCTCCCACTTAAAAAGATGAGAGAGGCCTGTAATTGACATCATAGGTAGACCTCAACTATGAGAGACAAAATGTGAAAAAAAAATTGAGAAAATCATTTTGTCTGACTTTTAAAGAATTTATTTGCAAATAATGGTGGAAAATAAGTATTTGGTCAATAACAAAAGTTCATCTCAATACTTTGTTGTATATCCTCTGTTGGCAATGACAGAGGTCAAACGTTTTCTGTAAGTCTTCACAAGGTTGGCACACACTGTTGCTGGTATGTTGGCCCATTCCTCCATGCAGATCTCCTCTAGAGCAGTGATGTTTTGGGGCTGTCGGCAGGCAAAACGGACTTTTAACTCCCTTCAAAGTTTTTCGATGGGGTTGAGATCGGGAGACTGGCTAGGCCACTCCAGGACTTTGAAATGTTTCTTACGAAGCCACTCCTTTGTTGCCCTGGCAGTGTGCTTGGGATCATTGTCATGCTGAAAGACCCAGCCACGTTTCATCTTCATTGCCCTTGCTGATGGAAGGAGGTTTGCACCCAAAATCTCACAATACATGGCCCCATTCATTCTTTCATGTACACGGACCAGTTCTTTGGATGCAACTCCGCATTCACTGTCCTCCAAACACGACGAGTTGTGTTTTTACCAAATAGTTCTACTTTGGTTTCATCTGACCATATGACATTCTCCCAATACTCTTCTGGAACATCCAAATGCTCTCTAGCAAACTTCAGACGTGCCTGGATATGGACTGGCTTAAGCAGGGGGACATGTCTGGCACTGCAAGATCTGAGTCCCTGGCGTCGTAGTGTGTTGCTGATGGTAGCCTTTGTAACGTTGGTCCCAGCTTTCTGCAGGTCATTCACTAGATCCCCCCCTTGTGGTTCTGGGATTTTTCCTCACCGTTCTTGTGATCATTTTGACCCCACGGGCTGAGATCTTGCGTGGAGCCCCAGATCGAGGGAGATTAGTAGTGGTCTTGTAGGTCTTCCAATTTCTAATTATTGCTCCCACAGTAGATTTCTTCACACCAAGCTGCTTGCCTATTGCAGATTCAGTCTTCCCAGCCTGGTGCAGGTCTACAATTCAGTTTCTGGTGTCCTCCGACAGCTCTTTCGTCTTCACCATAGTGGAGTTTGGAGTGTGACTGTTTGAGGTTGTGGGCAGGTGTCTTTTATACTGTTAACGACTTCAAACAGGTGCCATTAATACAGGTAATGAGTGGGGGAAAGAGGAGCCTCTTAAAAAAGAAGTTACAGGTCTGTGACAGCCAGAAATCTTGCTTGTTTGTAGGTGACCAAATACTTATTTTCCACCATTATTTGCAAATAAATTCTTTAAAAGTCAGACAAAATTATTTTCTAAATTTTTTTTTCACATTTTGTCTCTCATAGTTGAGGTCTACCTATGATGTCAATTACAGGCCTCTCTCATCTTTTTAAGTGGGAGAACTTGCACAATTGGTGACTGACTAAATACTTATTTTCCCCACTGTAGCATCTCCTTGTGTAAAGTACACCGAATAGTTGAACAATGCGATTCCATCAGCAGCAAGATGATGTTGTATGTCTTTGGTACTGGTCTGTGGGTTGACTGTTCTCAACGTCCTTCGATTATGTTTATTCGAGATTTTTCTTGGTCTGCCACTTCGAGCCTTGACTTGAACTGTATCTGTGGTCTTCCATTTTCTCACAATGTTTCTCACAGTGGAGACTGAAAGCTGAAATCTCTGAGATAGCTTTCTGTATCTTTCCCTAAACCATGACGGTGAACAATCTTTGTTTTCAGGTCATTTGAATGTTGTTTTGAGACTCCCATGCTGCGACTCTTCAGAGAAGATGCAAAGAGGAGAAAAACTTACAACTGCCCCCCTTAAATACCCTTTCTCATAATTGGAGTCACCTGTGTACGGAGGTCAAGGGTAACTGAACTTACCAAACCAAATTTGAGTTCCAATAATTAGTTCTAAAGGTTTTGAAATGACAGTGCCAAAATGTATGCACCTACCTAATTTTGTTTAACCAATTATTGCACACTTTCTGTAAATCGTATAAACCTAATTTCACTTCTCAAATATCACTGTGTTTGTCCCCTATACAATATATTTAACAGATTTTTTATCCAAACAATCTATGATTTATAAAAGGTAAATCACAAAAATTAGCAAGGCTGCCCAAACTTTTGCACCCCACTGTATGTACAAATGTTTTTGCTGTTTTCTCTGATAATGAAAACAAGATAATTAGGGCCCAGTCAATATGTTGTAAATAGCAAATGTACTTTATGGGTACAGCAAAGCAAAGCCGCAGAAGGATACATGCAAAAGATAGTCAAGGATACAAAAGAAAAGGCATTGTAAACAAAGAAAAAGAATAGCCACTATCTGGAAAGGGTGTCAATGGCTGGCACCAAAAGAATATACACAATCACTCAAGACAAAACAAACTTTGGATCGTGGCAGAAAATGTGTCAAACAACAAATGCAACAAATCCGAAAGCAAAATTACAAGTAAGCAGAATTATGAATTAAATTGAATAAAGTTAGATATTTAACTCAGCTTTAGCAATAATACCTTATAAGTGATTCAACCTGACATGGGTAACCAGAGCAGGCTTAAAAATACTAAATACTAAAGACCAAAATGAGCATATTCTCTGCCCTCAGTGAAAGGGATGTCACTGACTTTACTCTTGGGGCTGTACTTGTAGACCTGGACTGAAGTGAAAGTGTTCAGAAGGTGTAAAGTAAGCTGCCAGTAAGAGTTAATATTGATGTTCATAAAAATTCAGAGTTCAGTCTTATTAATGTTTGAGAATTAAACAGTACAATGAAAGATTCAAATTTCTTTGGATAGACTTTAAAAGAAGAAGGGAGCAAAATCCCCCAAAGAACTAAAAGACTAGTGCTTACAAATGTCAACAAGCTGTGATATATACCAAAAGGGGTATACTGACCATGCAGGGTAGCCAAATTTTCATTTTTAATTTAATTTCTTTTGAAGATCAGTTCATTTTCTACTCAGTTAACCAGACACAACAGATATTCTGATATAGGGTACTTTTGCATGTCATTGAATTTTTATAAGCGTTGATATTAAACTATTCAATCTTTAATTTCTGAAATAGACTAGGTTTGTTCACAAGACATCAATGAGTCTGAAGAACCTGAGAATAAAGACCTATTTATCAACATGAAGAAACTCAGAGTTATTGTCAAATGTTATACCATTACAGTTATATTATTATGAAAATATTACTTAAATATATATAAGTCCAAACATTTGAACTGGTCTAACCCATATATTTACCTTTGTTAGTAAAAAGGTGGTAGCAGACATGTCACGTGTCGGAGAAGGCATGTGCTCCTCTTCACCCTCCTAGTGTGGGGAACATCACGTATGATAGGGGAGAGTGTAATAACAGGGGTGAGGAATTGCTACTTCCAAATTTGTGGAGAGAAATTTGGGGGTAAAAATAATAATTTAAAAAATGCTCAAAAATTGGAACCTATGGATAGGGGAATACCCTTGATTACAGACCAACAGTTGAGCTTTCAATTATAGATCTTCTGATGTAGTTATCACAGTGAAATGATTTGACAACAAATGTGTCAACCTTCTTAGCAATGCCTGAGGGAACACACCTCTTTCCTCTATCAAACGGTAGTGCAAAGTTGACAAAGATTGCTGTCCCTTACCAATTATTTTTACATGCCTACAAGCATATGGGAGCATATGGGACACTGATCTTTCTGACATGCTGACGCATACATACAAGACCCCTGCCAAGTCAAGGCAAAGGTACTTTCAATTTTTCTTGTGTCTGAATGCAAACCAGCAATGCTTCATAGCAGAACAATAATCTGGATCCAATGCTGGAAAAAATGGTAAATATGTTTAAAGTTAGCATGTTATTGCACTTTATTCTTAATTTTTTTTGTATTTGTGTTTTATGATTTTGCCACAAAGTGCCATCACAACAATTGAGTTGATTATATATATATAAATATATATATATATATCATTTAAAATAAATACAGAATTTATATATATATATATATATATATATATATATATATATATATATATATATATTACAGAGAGATACTCTGATCACCTATATTCCATATGGATGGTCACTGCAGTGTCACCCTCAAACACCCCAAAACCACACTAATGCCCAAATACCAGTATTTTTAAATCCCATTTAAAATTTTAAATCCCAACTTTTCATTTTTTAAACCAAGCCTGAGTTTAGGCTATTCTTTCGCTAAACAAGAGAATCTAAGGTGTTCTAAACTGTTATGATTCAGTACCACACATTCTTATTTTTGGAAAAAAAAAACACTATTTAAAATGCTTGCAATGAGGTCAAAAGTCAATTTCTTGTGTAGCATGATTGTACATCAGGTGGCTAAAAATCCTTGTATTATTGCTTTCTTCATAGACAGTTTTAATTTAAATATTCCACCTTAAAATATTGCATTAGTCACAGTTTACTCTGAATGTAACTGCTGCAGCATTTAATGTAGAGGAAAATGAAAAAATGTTATTTCTTGGCTAAATGTGTGATCTATATGTAGTATATGGTGAGTTCAACATCTTAGCAGGCTATAGTAACAAGTAGGACTTGGAGTTTTGCTCAAGCAACTGTAGGCCTCTGCCCTAAGCAGCCGGGATGGCCTGTCCATCACAAAATTTGTCCCTGCTGCAAAGTAAACCTGTTGGGTGCATAAGGTGCAAACTCATTTATCCATCCCAAAATGCAGAACCACAGGAAAAATAAAGGAAGCAGCAGCTTTGCGCAGTCACAGACTCACACATAAGTTAAATAAACCTTCCTTGAGGTTGAATCCAACAAATTGATCTCAGTCGGAGAGCAATGCCCTGTTAATACCAACTTGGGCATATTGGTTAGCTTGATCTAGTTGGTCATATTGGTACACAAGCTTGGTGATAGACCCTCAATTTAAAGTGAAATACCCCATATATGGTTGTTGCGAGCACACCTGATCAATCACTTTAACCTAAAATGCCTCTTTGGTGAAAAATCAAGAAATGTTTTTCGCCTTTTTGCCTTTGATGTTTGTTGTTCTCTGTTGCCAAGACAACGGATTGTTGTCTTCCGGGTGCGCCGTTGGCTGTTGTTCGCACTGCGCATGCGCCGGGGTGAAGTTTGCAGGAGGCAGCCGCTGAGCTAACCGTGTCAGAGAGGATTTTCAGCCGAAATGGCGCATTACAGAGTGAGTCTCCGTCATTAACAGTTACGGAGGTCAGAGCGGGTTGTGTTGGACCCATGCGGTGTTTATTCGTGCAGTTTATATTTGTAGAGACGTCGTGAGTCGCCTCCGTTAGCAGGTCCGCTGTGAGTAACCGCCGTAACACGCTGTAACGAGCTGAGAGTAACAGCACTGTTCTTTAATTAATGTGAACTGTTACCACCGCCAGCTCTCTAGTCATCCCAGTTCAGCTCCAAATCACATCACTGAAAAGGCTGGTTATACTGGTGGATGTAAATGAAGTTCATGCTCTTTAAGAAGCTGGTTGACCAGTACAGCTCATTAGTACAATGGTCAGGTTGGGCACGATGGGCCACCTTTTCATACTGGTTGGATACCTTTGCTGGGAGCTGAACTGGTCTGCCAGTTTAGATGATTTACTGGTTACTTTGCAACACTGGAGGCTTAAGCCTAATGGAATGATGTAATAAATGTAAAAATGTACACACACAAAGGCACAGTTAATCCATTCTGTACATTTTTCAGGTTTCCACTGCACATCGGATCCCACTAATGTGGTGATTAGATCTCTTGGTAGTTCATCTACTCTTCTGACTCCAGAACCAAATCAGTGTTTGTCAGTGCTCCTGTATGAAGTGAGAGAATTGTCTCAAACACCTGTACGACCTGCAGTGTTAACCGAGGAATGCTTTGTATTACTTACAAGTACACTTTGTAAACTACTATGTATAAGGAGTTTGACCTGAGAGGAGGGGTTCCCGCTAACTAGCCTGGTTCCTCACAAGGTTTCTTCCTCTGAGGGAGTTTTTCTTTGCCACTGTTGCCCTTTGGCACACCAGGGGGTTATGCCTCATCCTGTGTTCATGTGTTGGTCACCTTTTTTATTTTTGTAAAGCTGCTCTGTGATATCACTTGTGAAAAGCTCTATACAAATATTTTTGATTGATTACTTGCATGTAAATTTCACAGTGACCTCTCATTCATCCAAGATGAGTTTGGTGTCTGATGTGTCCATCTTTTGTTTGCAGGGGTTGTTTGGCTGATGTTGCTAATAAACACTAGACATGTGACTAAAATGTAATTGATACATTTTTTTGACCATTTTTTAAATATTTGCAAATTTTAACATGTAGTCAAAATGTTGATATTTAAATAAATTAAAACAATAAGATAAAATGTGAATAGAATATGAATTAAGCTAAAATAGCTCTGAACTAGAGCTGGACAATATGACATGAAATCAATATCATGATTAATTCTGCCTTAATTATTTTATTATTTATTACTTTTTTAATGTAAAGTCCCAAGAAAAGTAGAAAATAAATTGTATATTGCATTTGAGTGATTGGTGGTTAATATTCAATTAATTACCCAGCCCAATGTGGTTTAGACCACATTGATCTGGAACTAATAAAATTCGATGTATTTTAAGAGGTTTCAGAGTGAGATTGAGAGGAGCACATCAGATACCAAACATGCCTTGGCAGATTGCCTGACTGGGGTTAGTAGGCAGTCATGTGAGGTGTGGTTTGTTTGTATTTTCTAACCAAACTGCAGTTTTGAGTACTCCAGTTATGACGAGTTCTGGAGAGAGAAACCGAGGACGAGATTACTAGATTTGGCAGTTTTGCCATTAAAGTGAAGTATGAGAAACATGTAATCACCATTTATTACAAGTAATCGAAACCAGTGGACACTTTGCAAGTGTTTCATTTGTCTCATAGTACATTTTATTTTTCCTGTTTTCAGGCTGCAGAGTCAAAGCGAGAGCAGTTCAGAAGATACCTGGAGAAGGCTGGTGTGCTGGACAGTCTCACTAATGGTGTGTTCTGCTCTTAACAAGCAAGATAACTTCATATCTTAATAGCTTTGTATCCTGATATGATTTTTCCCCCCCCAAATAAGTGTTGGTGGCATTGTATGAGGAGACAGAGAAACCCAACAATGCTTTGGAGTATCCTTTATGCTGTGGTAGGTTATGTTTGATTCACACTACAGGATAATCTGGATAATTCTGAGGGTGGTTTGCTCTTCCCAGCAATTGCAGTCTTTCAATTTCAGGGTGATCCTTAACATTGATCTTCCAATATTATTCTGTTTTGTAGTGCTTTAATAAGCTTCAAGTATGAATTAAACCATACAGCTTTTGCCTTTGTTTTGAACCTTAAGCAGAACATGTTCAGGTTTATTAGGCAGCACCTGGGCACAGGTGAACCAGAGTCTGCCGATGTTGATTCATTGCGTCTACAGCTGACAGAGCTACAGCAGAAATATGACCTTCTTCTGGAGGAGAACAGAGAGCTGAGGAACAGGGTAAGAGTTAATCTTGTCCCAGATACAGGGTAAGAGCTGCTGCTAATGTCCACAGGTATAAGATAAGAGCTGACAATAATGCCACATGTACTAAGAGATAAATGTAACATCTCGGGTATAGACAAAGTCCTAACAATAATGCTTTAGGTATGCAGTAAGAGTTAACGCTTTGTGGAAAATCATAGTTTTACATACCTAGATGCCACCTTTCCTGTTCTCTGTCTGCAGTGATGTGTGCATGTCCATGCTGGAACTATTGTGATCTGCTTGTAAACAAATACTCATATTTTAGTTAGAATATAAAAATTTGAACAAAAAGCTGGCAAATATCAAGCCCATTTACATAGCACAAGTTGTCCAGCTCCTCAAGGATGGCACATCCATATGTGCTGTTGCCAAAAGGTTTGCTGTGTCTCTTAGCACAGTCTCAAATACATGGAGGAGATTGCAGGACACAGGCTGTTACACAAGTAGATCAGGACAGGGACATAGAAAGGCATCAACTCAGCAACAGGACAGGTATCTGCTCCTTTATCCGAGGAGGAACAGGAGGAGCACTGCCAGAGCCCTACAAAGTGACCTGCTACAGGCTACTGCAGGTGGTGAACGCTATGCTGCCTGCAACATCATCTACCATGATTGAAATGGTTCAGTGGGCCCCCGGTCACTCCTCGGGCAGGACAGTGCCTGGCCTCATGAGACCAGAGTGTGTAGGCAGTTCCTGGAGGTTGAAGGCATTGATGCCATTGATTGACCCTCACA
This sequence comes from Acestrorhynchus altus, assembly GCA_034509495.1. Classification (NCBI taxonomy): domain Eukaryota; kingdom Metazoa; phylum Chordata; class Actinopteri; order Characiformes; family Acestrorhynchidae; genus Acestrorhynchus; species Acestrorhynchus altus. The sequence goes on from CM067501.1 coordinate 11,975,433, forward strand.
GATGAGTCCAGTTCAGAACCTTTGGGATTTCATTCATCCGACACTGGCAAAGACTGCACAGGAGCTCACTGAAACCCTGATCTAGGTCTTGGTGGACATCCCCCAGGAAATTATGCACAGAGCAGGAGCATGCCCAGATATTGTAGGGATTGTATATAGACATATGGGGGCCATACACACTACTGAGTAACATTATGGTGTGCTGTAATAAAATTCACAGAACGTGGTTGAGTCTATTATTTCAGTGTTTTACTTTTTTCTTGCTCTCCAGTTTGATTTTTGTTTCCATTTACATCATATCATATTTTGTTCTCAAGTAATTTTACAATTTATGTCAGTAAAGATTTTCAACATCTTTCGTGTATCAATATCTGTTGTGTGATTTAAGTGTTCTTTTCATTTTTTGGGCAACGTTTTAATAATCTTAACCTACAATAATCTTGAAGTAGTATTACATTTCTTTAACCACCTCTCTGTAATGGTACATTTACATTTTTGGCATTTAGCTGACACTCTTATCCACAGCGCTAATATGGCTGCACTGTCAGTGTGCCTGACTGAACATAACTGTGGAATGTTTGTATATCTATGCGAGAGATTGGGAAATAACATGTATAGCACTTGTAAATTCCACTCAAGGCAATGAAGTGATATTAGCAAGTGGGGAAACTCTTGATTCTAGATCATATACTTAAGTTTACTGTAACATTTTACCTTTTTGAATGACCCTCGGTAGGTTGTAAAATGTTGCCGCAAAGTTAGAGCAGATTTAGAACTGATGCTAATTCTGTTGTAAGAACCATAATAGTCTCATGAAACTTTTGGTCAGTCATCATTTATAATTTTATATACTGACTTCCAAATATCAGTATCAAATACAAATTTGGCTCCTCACACTTTGAAACAACTGATTTGTGTTGTTATCAGGAAACTCTGGACATATACCCATTAGCCATAAATTTGACCGCGTCCTTGTTTCCACACTCACTATCCATTTTATCAGCTCCACTCACAGGAGCACTTTAGCAATGGACAGTGAAAAATGGTTGATCATTACTGAAGTGCTGATGTAATGATTCTGATGTTTACTGTCCTGCTCTCTCCTGTAGCTGCTGCAGTACGAACCTCCGGCAGAGGACAGAGGAGCAGAATGAAGCAACATCCATCTTTTCTTAGTTCATAGTTAGTTTCTTTGAGAAAGGGAGACCCTGAAATATATTTTATATATTTTGGACTGGTGCAATTTATTACACTTTTGTGGAACACTGAAAAAAATGTTATTTGACAAGAATATATTGTGTTGTATTTACTTTGCTACTCAATATATTATTTCTGCATCACCTATTGTGTGTGAGAATCATTGCTGCTCCTTCAAGATGAAGTTGGTAATAATGATGATATACCTGTTTTATTAGACCATTTTTACAATCCACTGGAAAATATATTTTGCATCATAGGTTTTGCATCTATGGTATTTGGTACACATTTTTGAGACAACTGCCACAAAAGTGTGTGAAATTTAAATTAATTCTAAACAATTTAGCAATACAGTAGTATGTAGTAAACCTACAACCCTATGTAACCCTAACCTGCTGCTGTAGCACTTCCCACTTTATTGGAAAGGCTTTGTATAAGATTTTGAAGTGGAGGTTTTGCCCATTATTCCAGAAGAGCATTTTTGAGGTCAGGGCTCTGTGTGGGCCTGTCAAGTCTTTGCACACCAAACTCCTTCTGGACGTGTGATGTGACAGCATGTCAGCTGTTATTCTTGGCACTGACCTTGCTGTCTTCACACACAGGTTTGATGGTCATCTCTACCAAGTCAAAATGGGGACCTCATAATGAAGATTACCCACTGTCATTCTGATTATCTCCTTGACTGACTGTCTGGCATGACCTCATTTAGAATATAGATCCTTAGGAAAATTGCAGTGTTACAAAAAAAACCCAAAGCACTTCTATATGTTTACAGTCAAAATGTGCAGAAGTGAAATTACTGCCTTAAGTTGTGACATGCAAAAGTTTTATGCACCTGTGCTTCTTCCTTTTGCTCAGTAAAACTCTAATATAAGAATAAATAAAAAACATTCATTTTGGTTTAACATTGCTTCATTAAAAGAATTTCCAAATGTCTCCTTTTGGGACTCTAGTCTATCATCCAGTACCTGGTTTGGTAAATTATAGTTTTAATGTTAAGGTGCATTGGTGATGCAAATATAAACATCCCTAAGCCGGCTAGGGATGTGAATGAGAAATCTGAAACAAAGTTTTGTTCTTCAAATTACCTCACAAGATCTCAACTAAAATGAGAAATTCTTGGTACTTTTATATTTAACTATGTGATCTGGAGCTGTACAGTAAAAATGCATCACTGACATAAATGGTTTTAAGTGATTGGCTTGGCTGATTAAAACTTATGTACATGTATTTACATATAATTCACAGGAGTTTTAAAATTCCTACTTATGCAGTTTTCATGCAAACAATATGAGAACAATACTATACATAATTGTTATAGCAGAGCTGTGAACAATTCTAAATTTTAAAAACATGATCTGATGTAGACTTTTTGCTAGGACTACTAAGAAAATTCTTAATGCTTATGAATGAAGCCCATTAATCATATCACCTGTTCTCAGAATTGTTCTCTTTTTAAAAGAGAAAAGTAAAGAAAGAAAAAACATTTTAAATATGTTTTTAGAACAGTAGTTGTCATGAGTGTTTTTTTATTTATTTACGTTAGCACATTTAAGAGGCTGCACATTATTTCTTAGATGTCCTTATGCATATTAACAGTGCCTTTTGATCATTCTGTTATTAAAAAATAAAGTTGCTTTAATTGCAACATTCCAGATAATCTACACTAAGCAGTGTTTTTAGATCTGCAGGTCGGTGGCGGCTCTCCTGCTACTAGCACTGCTGGCTGGTGATGTCCTTCGGTTTGTAGAGAGAGCAGGACTGTGGTGTGAATCTGAGCTTCTGTCTGCTGCAGAATCTGGAGTCTGTGGCCGGCTGGACCTCCTGGAATCTGTTTTGGGAAAGGCCCGGCCGTGGACCACAGGCTGTCCAACATGTGGATGAATTCCTGCTGCTGCAGAGCTGCTGCAGGACTCCTCACTGTCGGAGGCATTGCCCTCCATTACTGTACTGCAGTTCCATGGGCCACTGACCTTTCGGGGTCTCCAAGTGTTGCTGGTTGAACATGTAGTGGGGCAGGAAGTACATTCAGTTACTGGAAGTACTGGGTACTCTGAACTCTCAGTTTCAAGTTCCTGTGAGTCCTCAAGGAGTTGCTCAGGCTTGTCTGCTCGAGAGCGTACTTCATTGCTTGTGTTGTTGGAGTTGTTGTGTTCTGTGGGACTTGGAACATTGTTCTTTCCTTCCTTCTGACCATCTGACACAAGTTTCCCTCCAGATGGACCTTCCAGGTTGACAGGCTGGAATGCAGATGACCCACTTATTAAAGGTGGGTAAGCAGGTCCATTGGCTTGCTTCTCATGAAGTAGTGTGTATCCGCTTGGTGCTGTTGGGATTGTGGCCTTGCGCCCTTGGCTGATGCATACTTGGTGTACCATTGAGTTCTTTTTGGACTTGGCACCATAGCAGTCATCAAGATCATCCTTCAAGTGTGGGTAGTATTCAAGGATTCCCTTTTTAATCTTTTTGTATGCAAGATGCAAGATCTCCAGCAAGCTGAGAAAGAGAGAAACAGCTGCTATGACTTGCATGAAAACCATGAACACACTTTTTTCAGTTGGGCGTGAGACAAAACAGTCCACAACATCTGGGCATGGCTCACGCTCACATTTATACAGTGGCTGCAGCTGGTTCCCATACAGCAGGTGCTGACCAAGCATGAACCCCACTTCCACCACTGACCGGGTCACTATGTGAGCGATGTAAGTCCGCAGAAGCGACCCCCTAAGAGGGGCCTTGTTTAGTTTGCCCTGTTCTATCTGCCTCATTTCCCTCTCTATCCTCTTGCGAGCCTCAGCTTGATCTGGGTCCAGAGCCTCCAGCTCCCGTCGCAGCGTCACCTTTTTGCAGTGCCGCTCTTTCTCCAGGGCTCTCAGCTGATAAATCGCATGGCCCATGTAGACAAGTGAGGGCGACGAGACAAAGATTACCTGTAACAATATATAAGAAGTCGGACATTAGTTTGTTTTGCCCAAATTCCTGGACCTGATGTGAACTGAATGTTATTAAAAAAAAGAAAATGACCTGCAACACCCAGTATCGGATGAGAGAGATGGGGAAGGCACGGTCATAGCAGACGTTGCGGCAGCCAGGCTGCTTGGTATTGCAGATAAAGTCAGCCTGCTCATCATTCCACACATCCTCAGCTGCCACACCCAGCACCAGCATACGGAAGATGAAGAGGATGGTCAGCCATATCTTTCCCACCATGGTGGAGTGTATGTGCACCTCCTCAAGGATTCCACCCAGGAAGTTCCAATCACCCATCGTCACTCACTTTGCTAATGTGAAGGGAGAATGAGGTCATTCAGTGGAACATCTTGCTTAGTATGGAATTGAAAATAATAAGTAATGAATATAGGCCTATTTATTCCAAGATGTACTGAACAATATATTAATACTAAACAAATGCCAGCTATATGCTAAAATATTTCTAATGGTAATCTCACTACTCTTTTATAACTCAATAAACAAATACATGTACTAACTAAAGGAAAACAACTTAAATGCTAGACTCTTGCTATATTGTCAGTAGATTGAAACTTTTTCTAAGAGTGCTATGGATCTGTTTAGTGATTGCCAGTTGATTGCTAGGGTGCTGGTAGAAGCTCACATTTAAAATATATAAATGACATCGAATTACATACTAATCCCTGAAACAACATAAATGATTTTCTTAATAGTTTTCTTAATAGCATAATAGTTTTAATAACTCACAAGTTTATTATATTTACAAATATTTTGTACAAAAATGTATTTAGCCTACAATTTTATTCTATAATAAAAAAAGATGGGGTATCATTAGCTTTATGCCAAAACCATGACCTGAAGGTAAAAATGCTTATTAAAAATAAGAAATACTCTGTGGAAAATACAAGAAAGTAATTTGAATATTCCAAATCAAATATAAATTACCACAAAAATATGATTTTTACCTACATCACTTTTTGCACATTTTATATTACAGCCTTATTCCAAAATGCATTAAATTAATTTTTCCCCTCAAAATTCTACACACAATAACCCATGATGACAAAGTGAGAAAAGTTTGTATGAAATGTTTGTCAATTTATTAAAAATAAACACAAAAATATAACGTACATACAGTAAGTATTCAAAGCCTTCGCCATAACACTCAGATGCATCTTGTTTCAACTGATCATCCTTCAGATGTTCTACATCTTGGTTGGACACCTGTGGTAAATTCAGTTGGTTGGACATGATTTGGAAAGGCACACAGCTGTTTATATAAGGTCCCATAATAGACAGTGCATGTCAGGGCACAAACCAAGCCATGAAGGAATTGTTGTAGACCTCCAAGACAGGATTTCATCGAGACACAGATCTGAGGAAGAGTACAGAAACATTTCTGCTGCGATGAATGTCCTAGTGAGCACAGTGGCTTCCGTCATCTGTAAATGGAAAAACTTTGGAATTGCAAAGACTCTTCCTAGAGCTGACCGCCTGGCCAGACTGAGAGATTGTAAGTCAGGGAGGTGACCAAAAACTCAATAATCACTCTGATAGAGCTCCAACATTGCTCTGTGGAGAGAGAAGAACCTTACAGAAGGACAACCACTTCTGCAGCACTCCACCAATGAGGCCTGTATGGAAGAGTGCAACGGAAGCCACTCTTCAGGATGACCCATGAATGGCACATGACAGCCCATCTTGATTTTGCCAAAAGGCACCTCAAGGACTTTCAGACCATGAGAAACAAAATTATCTGGTCTGATGAAACAAATTGAATTCTTTGGCCTCAGTGCCAAGCATCATGTCTGGAAGAAACCAGGCACTGCTCCTCACCTAGCCAATACCATTCCTACAGTGAAGCATGGTGGTGTCAGCATCATGCTGTGGGGATGTTTTCTGCAGCAGGCACTGGGAGACTAGTCAAGGTAGAGGGAAAGGTGATAGCAGTAATGTACAGAGACATCCTTGATGATAATCTGCTCCAGAGTGCTCTGGATTGGGACAAAGGTTTATTTTCCAACAGGACGACCCACAGTCAAGATAACAAAGAAGTGGCTTGAGGAAAACAATGCGAATGCCCTTGAGTGCCCAGTCAGACATGAACCTGATTGAATATCTCTGGATATATCTTAAAATGACTGTGTACTGACACCCCCATCTAATTGATGGAGTTTGAGAGGTTCTGCAAAAAAGAATGGGTGAACTTACTGGCTTGTATCATAATACTCAAAAAGACTTAAGGCTGTAATTGCTGCCAAAGGTTTTTCAACAAGGTATTGAGCAAAGGCTGTGAATACTTATGTTATATTTCTATTTTATTTATTTATTTATTTATTTTTCATAAATTTGCAAAGAAAAAATTTGCCATTGTGGGATATTGTGTGTCGAATTTGATCATAAAAATCATAAAAATGAATTAAATCAATTTTGTTATAAGGCTGTAACATAAAATGTGCTAAGATTGTAATCAAGACTACATTTTATTTCCATCTTTTACAGTTTTAAAATAAATGAATCAAAATTCATGCATTTTTTCTAAATTGGTTCTGAAATGATGTAGCTGCTTTTTATCTAATGACAAACAAAAAACAAGTCTAAAGTCTACAGGGGTCCAGACATATAAGAATAAATAAACACATTTTAGTTTAGTGTATAAAATAATAATAATAATAATAATAATAATAATAATAATAATAATAATAATAATAAAACAATACTACGTGGCAAAGAAGACTGGGATCATTAATTTACCTAAATACATGTTTTTCTGGTAATATTTTAATCATATTTTAAAATATTTTCATTATGTTTAGCAAATACATTTTGTGGTTCATGATTTTATATGTGAATACTTAAAATAATCACGTCAGTATAACTTTTTCAGTCACATTGAACATTTTTTTTTATTATCTATAACCCTTCATACTGAACAGACATTTTAATAATAAATGTAAGAATGTTAAAATATTCCTAAATAATGTCTCACCTTGTCTTTGAGAAGTGAAATGTATGTATTGATCTGCACTGTAGGAAGATAGTCATGCTCATTTCCAAATCCATTAGTGCTCATCATGGAAAAGAAGAACATCAGCTTGCTATTAGAATGAAATAGTTTGCTCTTATGTCGAGTCGCTGTAGTGTCCATTGAACCCTGCTGTGCTGTGGTCAGTCCAGCTCTGACTTTATACCCAGCTTGAAGGGATCAATACAGTTTGCTTTAGCAGGGAAGCCTGTGGGTCATCCTGCAGAGCGCAGAGTCCAGCTAAATGTTCACATCATTTTTGGGCTCCCACTTGAGCTTAAAACCCTTTAAACTATAGTAAACAGTTATTTACTTTTAAATGTTCACTTTCAAGTCCATGCAAGCCATGTGGTCTTCTGCTGTTGTAGCCCATCCTCCTTATGGTTAGATGTGTCTTACCTTGAGTTGGAAAAATTAACAAAATTGAAATGTTTGTATGAATTTGACCATGTTTTGCATGTAAGGACAATAAAAACAATTCATACCTCAGTTACCCTATTGATCATCCTGTGTTTTTGAGCTGAAAGTTCAATAATTGTGATGAGTTAATAGTAACGATTAAATTGACAGTGGTCTAAATAAAATAAAATAAAATAGCTATTATTTTTGTAATTGATGTATTTATTAGCATTATGACGTTTCAGGAATTTTTTTCTGAAAACTTTATCAGAATTTCTCTATAACCCAATATCGGGGTCAGAGATATAACCAGCCCACCCCCTCAGTCAGAGTCTGTATGCAGGTTGATCATGTACAGGTGGACAGAGAAGTAAACATGCATCGGAAGGCTCCTTTGGTATTTTATTCAGTTAAAAACTTGTGAATTGTTGCTGATTTTCTGAGATAGATTATTCACTTATAAAATGTCACACACTGGCCACCAGCATGGTTCAATAAGTCAGGTAAGTTGTAGTTTGTGTATTATGTCTGTAATTTACTCTGATCCAGAGTTATGAAGTCAAGAAAATGGCATGTAACTACCTGCAAAATGTGAATTTCAGGTTCTAACACTAGTTCACCACCTTCACCAGCCCAGACTGTTCATGTTGGATCAATGGATTCATGCGCCTTGGCAGAAATCAAGATTCATCTTTACAGTCTACATTTTCCCATCTTCAGCTGTCCAGTTTTAGTGAGTCTGTGTTTACTTCAGCCTCAGCTTTCTGGTCTTGACAACAGAAGTGGAACCCAATTTGATGATGTATCCTGTTAACCTCAAGGTTGGACATTTTGAGTTTTTCTGCACATTCATCTATAATAGTTATCTGAGTTACTGTACCCTTTATCTCAGCTCCAACCTGTCAGGCCATTTTCTGTTGAACTCTCTCATCACTGCATTTCTTTATTAGATATGCGTAATTTTATACACTTTACTTCAGCCACATTATTGGCTGTGAAAATTGCATGAATGTGTTAATGTTCCTAAAGAACTAAGCTGCAAAAACAGCCCATTTTGAATTATGTGTATTTATTTTACAAAAACACACATACAGTATAACCACCCATTCTTTAACCACACCCATTCAGCCCACAGAAGTTTAGCCCCACCTATTCATCCTATAGCAGATTAGGCCTTTCCAAAAATGCAGCATATAGGCACATTTAGATGTTGTATTCAGTCTGATCAATTATTTAATAAATACTGTTGAACTATTGTAGATATGGTAGAGAGCAGGGTTTCTCAACTCATGGTCCAGGGAACACCAGTGGTCTGCAGGCCCAGTGGTCTCAGGGGGAAGCAAGAGTGCAGAATTAAATCGTATAAGTCTATATAGAAAAAATAGAGTAACAGTAAAAATATAAATATTAATCATGAATACAAATGCACAAATAATTGCGGAAGAAAGAAAAGGAAAAAAAGTAAATATCAACTGACAGTGCAGCTGCAAGCACCTTAGGTAAGAAACTACCTGAGATGTAGTTTCTTAATGAAGATAGAACACTGTTGCTCAGAAATCACAAAAAATCATTCGCAAGTACAACCTAGACTACATCAGATATGATGATAATGCAAAAACAATTTCACATTAAAAGTTGAGTTTTGTTTTCTTATGGGCAGTTATGCTTTCTAGTTACAAACAGGTGGGTCATGAGGTTGAAAAGGTTGAGAACATGGTAAAGAGAAATAGGAATTTATTCCTTATTTGGCAAGAGCAGTGACACACACACACACACACACACACACCATGCACATGCATGCAAATTCTCTCACACACAGACGCCATGTGACGAGTACAGTATGAAAAAAGAAAACAAATGAACTAACAAATAAATCACAATGCTCACATCTAGCGTCTCAGTTTTTCCACAGCTTCTCTGCCGGTTCAAACTCACTCATCAATACTGTCTGTCAATGGGTCATGTCCGATTTCACACATGAGCTCACTCCCTCTGAATCTAATTACAGCCTCCTCTTTGACAGCCTGAGGTCTGACACTGCCTGCAGGTCATCAATACCCAGCACATTGCATTTACAGTACTGAACTGAGGTCCAACGGCTGGGGTTCAATCAAACCAGCACAAGATCTTCCTGCCTGTTATATAACAGTCAAGTACCAGGCAACACAACCATACACCTACATTATTATTTCATTACATCATTATTCGTTATTATAGTCAACAATATCAGTGTTCATAAAGGTTGACTTCATTTCAAAGTTAAAAACATTTTCCCCTGTCCAGTAAAGCCACTATTTTGGAGATCTGAAAACAAGTTTAAAAGGCTGAAGGCTGAGCACACACATCAGAAGGGCTTACTGTAGTATGCCTGGCATGTAAGTGGATTTAAGACTAGAAGCTATTGTTAACCTGACTGTAGAAGGCAGAGGGGTCAAGCAGAGGCTCACTGACTGAAGAAAGCACAAGTGGCAAGCGGAGTCTCACAGACCAAAGAAAGCACAATGGTCAAGCAGAGGCTCACCAACCGAAGAAAGCAGAGGCAAGTGGAGACACACTGACCAAAGAAAGCACAACGGTCAATCGGAGGCTCACCAACCAAAGATAGCAGAGGCAGGTGGAGACACACCGACCAAAGAGAGCACAAGGGTCAAGCGGAGGCTCACTGACCAACGAAACCACAGGTCCTAGACTAAAATCAAAGAAAGTAAACAGCACATCACACAGATGAGTAACACTATCCAGTAAGACTAGAATTATTTATTAACAAGCATGACTATGTTATTGTTAGCTACAATTCTAAGCTATGAAAAACTATGATAGTGATTTAAACCAACCAGTCAGAGCAGATTATTCCACAAAGTGCTAAAAAATGTTTGTAAAAAGGAAAATAACAGGGCAGTAAATTGGCTTGTTAATGGAGTTTTCCCCCTAAACAAAACCAAAGTACATTATATTTTACAATAGAAACACACACACACACAGTACACCAAAAGGGAGTCATTCTCTCTTTATAAGGGGGAATTATTTAAGCATTTCTTAGTAAAGGTAATGGTTCTGCAAATGGTCTTCCCTTTCGATGCTGAAATATTCCTTTAATTGCTGGAAAACATTTTGCAGATTGTTCCATCCAGAACCCTATTTGTTCAGTGTTCCTGGATGCGTGAGTAATAATGTGTTGTTGAAAGAAAGAAAATGCAGAAGGAAGACAACCCTAGAAAAATACACTTGAATTATTGCAACTGTTTTCCTCACACCTATTAAACTATGTCTGAAGTCACTGTATAGTTAGGAGCTTCTTGCTTTAAAGAAAAACAGATAAAACTGATTTCTCTCTCTCTAACATACAGTGCCTCCAAGTAGATCAGCCTGGACATGTGAAATGCATTGCAGCAAAAAAAATGTTTTTTCTTTGTTAATTGTTTTTTTAAATTGTGAAAAAGCTTATTCAGCAGGTCAATTATTATTCAAACCCTCAAACCACCAGAATTCTGTTGTTTCCCTCAAGTATTAAGAAGTAATTGAGGCATAAAGAACAATAAGATTCACGTTTGCATTAATTATCTGTTTTTCCCGCCTTTCTGACTATTTAAGCCCCTTCCCAAACTTGTGAACAGCACTCATACCTGGTCAACATGGGAAAGACTAAGGAGAATTGGTACCTTGACTTTCAAAGCGCCATGTCAAGGCTCATCTACAGTTTGCTTATGATCACTTGGAGGACTCTGAGGCAGACTGGTTTAAGGTTCTCTGGTCTGATGAGACCAAGATCGAGGTCTTTGGTGCAAACCACACCCGTGACGTTTGGCAACAAGATGGCACTGCATACGACCCCAATACCATCCCTACAGTCAAGAATGGTGGTGGCAGCATCATGCTGTGGGGCTGCTTCTCAGCCAAGGGGCTTGGCCATCTGGTCTGCATCCACAAGATTGATAGCACAGCCTACCTAGAGATTTTGGCCAAGAACCTCCGTTCCTCCATAAAGGATCTTAAGATGGGTCGTCATTTCATCTTCCAACAAGACCACGACCCCAAGCACACAGCCAAGAAAACCAAGGCCTGGTTCAAAAGCGAAAAGATCAAGGTGTTGCAGTGGACTAGTCAGTCTCTTGACCTTAACCCAATTGAAAACTTGTGGAAAGAGCTCAAGATTAAAGTTCACATGAGACACCCAAAGAACCTAGACAACTTGGAGAATTTCTTCATGAAGGAGTGGGACAAGATTACTCCAGAGACAAGTGCCGGCCTGATCAGGTCTTATAAAAAATGATTAATAGCTGTAACTGCAAACAAGGGTTTTTCCACAAAATATTAAACCTAGGGGTTGAATAATAATTGACCCAAATATTTATGTTTAAAATATAATATATATATAATATAATATAACTGAGCAACTTATATGTTTTGTTTGTAATATTTAGACATCTGTTAATAAATTCTACTTTTGTTAAAAGTTTGAAGGCTCTAACTTATTTGCAACTTGTTAAATTTGTAGAATGTGCAGAGGGTTAAATACTACTTGGAGGCACTCTATAGTTTATCTTCTCAGTACTTCATTTACGCTACTGAAGAAATTGAACAAACCTATACAGAGTCTGGAGTTAACAGAGAAGCCTTTGTTTTTCGTTTAACATATTTATAATTTTGTTGACCAACAGCACATTCACTATGTTTATTTGGGTTTATTCTAAAGTTACATGAAATCAATTACAGCTACACACTCAATGACTGATGTTTATTCTAAAGTTGTATACAATCGCCACTGAATAATATTAGTTGGGTTTTCTAATGTTATACTTTTCCTGAACAGTTTAACACTCACTGACCACTAACTAATCTTGTAAGATAAAGCATGATTCAATTGTTAAGGAATAGTTACATACTTATTTTGAAACCACTAACTTGTATTAAATCACTATCAAAGTAATTACACTATTAAGATATACAGTAATTACTGATCACTGACTTTATAATATTAGAGTATTTCCTTATCATCTGCTAGCTCTCTGGCACACTGGAAAGTTTAAGTTAGCACCCAATAGTGATTTTAGTAATCTGGTATCTGTAATCTTCACCGATATTAAAGTCCACTCTTGTGTACCTGAAAATGCTTCCATTTATTTCTCTGCATCAATGTAAAAAGCTCTTATTCACAGATAAAACATCTGAGCTTCAACAACAAAATTAGAAAAGTTACAGTAAGAAAGTGAAATCTCAGAACCATCCAAACACTGTTAAGATGCAAAAATAAGACATATCCAAAAACATCATTCTGATCTTAGTAAAGGTTACTGAAGGTGCAGGAATAATCTGTGTTCTCCAGGCAACTCAAAAACCTTTACATTCCATTATTCTGGCCAGATGGACTGTCTGGTATTCTGTTATAACACATATAAACAAGTTCACGGCAATGACTTCTTTTCCTAAATTTAAATTAGGATTTACATAATATTGTAAATTTGGGAAATTGTTACTCCATGCACATTTGAACTGCAGCTCTACATAAATATAAAGTAAACAAACACAAAAACGAGTTAACCCTACAGCTCAGACCAGGTCAACATACATACTGTGTTTTCAGTTCAAGCCATCAGAGTTAATAACTGGAAGCGATGAAACATTTTCCTTATCCATTCCTCTTTAAAAAAAAAAAAAAAAAAAACAAACAAACAAAAAAAAAAAACACAAAAAACAAAAGAGGGAAAAAATCCTAAACATTATGCAAACACATTCATAACTAACAGACAGCAAGGGTTAACCCTCCAGCTCTGCCTCACTGAGCTGAAACAGAGCATGAGGAACCCTAACCAACCTCCATGTTCACATTAATGCTTAAAGCAACTGTCTGGGTAAAACTCAAATTCCCCCAGGTCTCTGCCCAGCCTCAAAGTCTGTGGATGTGTTTGGTAATCTTTAAAAGACTTAATTATATGGTTTCTGATACTGTATCCCTGTAATCTAAAACATAAACAAATGACCATGCTATTGGCAGGGTATATTTACTTATTTGCTAAACAAGCACCACTCCGCTTATCCACATTAGAGGTAAGGAAGGAAAAGGGGGGGGGGATTTCTGGTACAACTATTACTTCAAAGAGATGCATCTGCTTCCTTCCAGAGTTCCTTAGGACTGTCGCCTGGCCCAGGATCTAGAGCGTGAACGTGATCTGGATCGGGAAATTGAGCGAGAAACAGAGCGAGAGCGTGAGTGCGGACGAGGAGAGTGTGTGTTGGAGTTTGTGTGAGGATGCGCATTTGATGGAGACTGTGTCTCTTGAGGTTCTGAGTCCTGGACGTCTGTTCGGGGGACTGCCATTTCAGCCTGCTCTGGTGGACTTGGAGATCTGGAGCCTGAGTGTGCATGAGCATGTGAGCGGTTCTCGCCTGACTCCCTGCGATCATTCCGCTTTGGGCGGGGCTCACCTGGGGAAGCAGACCGGCTGTGGCTATCTGGGCGAGATCGATGGCGATCCCGAGATGATCGGTGTCTGCAGAAACACACACACAAAGTCAATCACTATAAAAGTGTGCAAACAAGCCTTAACAAGTATTTTAACAATCAGTGGAATTTAGTAAAGCTAGTCCCTGGGTAGTAGGGTCCCACCAATCAGACTGGATATAGGCACTTTCTGGATACATTTGCCATGGCTGGGGATCCAGTCTTGGGACTGGCTGTAAATAGTTCCTGAAGAATAAGGACCCACTCATCAGATTATCAATGGCCAGAACTTGGATAGTAGGGACCCACAGGCGAGACTAGCTCTAGCTAGCCCTAGGATACTATGGAGCCACCGGTGGGATTAAAATAAACAGAAAAGTACACGCAGATAAATTGTCTCAAAAATGACAAAATCAGTAGGAAGCTGTAAAACATCTACAGCATTGGCTACAGAAACGAACGTGTCAATAGTAATTATCCTAAAACAGGCAGGTAGTCATGCAGTTGCAGAACTGTGGATTTCTCTTTTGGAACACACACACACACACACACACCCTTTAAACAAATTAAAAAAAAAATTTCATTTTCAACCATCATCCCACCGTTCATAATCTCTACTCCTGCTGCGTCTGCTGTATCGCCTTCCTCTGGACCTACAACAAAAAAAAAACAAAAAAAAACAAAACAAAACAAAAAAAAACAAACAAAACCACATTACAAACACAAACACCTCCCACATTACAAACACCTCCCAGGTCAGCAAAAGTAAAAATTCTTACAGAAATGAAGCAAAAGTGATATTAAAACATCACAGCCACCACTAGACCAAGGTAATCTGCTTTTATTTTATTTATGATTAGAGGGTTCTCAAACAACAGGCAGCTAGTGTGACCCTCACTGTTCCCAAAATTAAAGATAAAACAAGGAGTTTTTTTTATCTTAAACTGTAGAAAGTTTAAGATAAAAATATGACATCCTGTGATCTGTCATATATACAGTGTTATGTTTTCAGTTCAGACAAAACACTTTCAGATAGAACTGGGCATAGGATTACTAGAAAGGCAAGTCAAAACCCTTACAAAAGACATTCAGCAAAATTTAGCAGACTGGAATAGTGGACTACTGTTATACTGAACAACTGTACAAATATAACCTTCACTGAAAAGTAATCAGAAGAAAACCTTTCCTGCATCCTGCCTCATGTTGCAGCCAGTGGCATGGGGAATATTTGGAGATGGAAATATATTGCAAAAGCTAAATATGACAAGAGGGATGATGAGCTTCTACAGCAGGGTAATGATCATAAACAGACCTCAAAATCCATAACAGACTACCTCAAGAGGAGCAAGCTGAAGGTTATCCATAAACCTCACAGTCCTCAGAGCTAAACATGACTGAACATCTAGGGATAGACTTTAATTTCAAAATGCTGTACAAAAAGGTTTTAACTATAGCCACCTCAGACATGTATTCCATCAATGCCACCTTAACCAGCACCTCTACAGGATGGTTTGCGATCAAGCCCTTTCGTTTTTAAGTGATATTCTGAAAAATGAAACATACTCTCGAGGGCTCCGAGACCTCCTGTAGCGCCCCCTGCTGGATGGACTGTGGGAACCATGTCTGTCATAACTGCGGCTGCGGGAACGGCGGCGGCGGCCATCATCATAACGAGAGGAACTGAAGGGGGAGTGGCGTTCTTTGGCCTTCATCTGACCTGGAGCTAAAACGCACATACATGAATCAATTAAAATGTATAGCACATATCCTTCAATAAACACATGAAATATACCTAATTTTACTATGAATATTTACATTTGTACAATTGTTAAAATTCATAAACATGACCTTTAATATGGCCAATATCTGAAAAAACAACTGTCTATTTCTACATTTATTGCATTTAGCAGACGGCCTTATCCAGAGCAATCGATTGTACTGAAACAAAACAAACAAACCCCCCCCCCCACATATATACATACATATACATACATATATACATACATATATATACACACACATATATATATATATATATATATATATAAACATATACATATATTACATATACACATATATACACATATATATATACACATACATATACACATATATACACATATATATATACACATACATACATACATATATATATATATATATATATATATACATATATATATATACATAATATATACATATATATATATACACACACATATATATATATATATTATACATATACATTTAGTATATACATATACACGTATATATACATATGTTACGTATATATACATATACACGAGTATATACATACATATATATGTATATATACATACACATACATATATGTATATATACATACATACATATATGTATATATACATACATACATATATGTATATATACATACATACATATATATATATATATATATGTATATATACATACATACATATATATATATATATATATATATATATATATATAGTGAGATATATATATATATATATATATATATATATATATATATATATATATATATATATATATATATATATATATATATACACATACACACACACACATATTACATACATACATATATATACATACATATACACACACACACACACACACACACACACACACACACACACACACACACACACACACACACACACACACACACAGAGTTAGGAATGGTGAGAGAGACTTACTTTTTCGGTCTCCCTGTGCAAACTGAATCTCAATCTGTCGCCCACAGACCCACTTCCTGTCTAGGCTGTGCATGGCATCTTCCGCATCCCGCACGTCCTCAAACCTGCTCCACTGTTAAGGATCCTGAACTCATGTACAATTTAGAACACTATGCACAATACCTCAGCATACAGCAGTAATTAAAAATATAACTGAATGTGCAGGATGGATGTGCGGATGGATGGATGTGCAAATTCCAAGACCCCCAAAATGTCGCGTAACAATTTTGACATATTTACACCCTGAATATTTACTAAAATACCACCGTCTGGAGATAACTGTAGTAAAATTGGAGAAGCACTAAATGTGACAGACATTTGGGGAATATGGTGCTGCTGATATTGAGGCAGATCCTCACCTCCTGTGCCAGTGTTCACAGAATGGGTGCTCAAACTCAAACTCAGCATTTTATCATCTTTTCTTCACTGTGCATCTTTTCTCCTTTAAAAACTAATTAGATCACCTCAACTGAACCAAACTTCCAAATCAGAAGGGAAAGTACCGGTATATTTTAACAACAGGACTTGAGAAAACAAAACCCAGGAAAACAAGTGGAGAGATCACACGCACTTAATACTTCTACATCAAACATCAACTTAAGTACTCAATACATTCATTCTGTGACATTTTTAATAGAGGTTGCTTAACTGAGTGACTGAATTTCTACTTCAGAAAATACCTGGAACAGAACAAGCAGAGCAGCAAAATCCACATTTTGTTGTCACATCCCAAGTTGTTGTTTACTTATTTGAACCAGTTTATCTGGGGAATTTGGGGAAACTACAGAAAAGTTGTCTTGTATGAACTGGTAAAACAAATTGCAGCTTCAGTGTTTTTAATTAAAGAAATCATAGCACAAAACAAAGTGTTCAAGAAAAGTGTCATGTAAAGGATATTGAACATAGGCAAATCCTCGGGGGCGACGGGAATAGAAGTCCAGGGGGATGTAGACATCTGTAATAGGACCATACCGGCCAAACTCTCTCCGCAGGTCCTCTGGCCTACACAATGATACGGTCCAATAACATTATTATTATATTATTAATATTATAAAAATTATATACACATAAAATAATCTTAATCTCAATCCATCATGAGTGCAGGATGTAATGACGTTCTTTAGAGCATTAAGGTTAAAGTTAAGTTAATTGGTACATTAACATTCACTTACACATGCCATAGAAACTGTGGGTAGAACTAGACTTTAGAAAGAAAATGAAAATATGTTTAGTGTTCATACACTTTATAAGATGGGTTTTAAAAAGATTGCGATCTCTCCCTCCCTCACCTGAAACTTTTGACCAGTAAAGTACATACAATGGGTGAAATAAGTATTGAACCCGTCACCATTTTTCTCAGTTAATATATTTCTAGAGGTGCTATTGACATGAAATTTTCACCAGATGTCGGTAACAACCCAAGTAATACATTTTTCCATTCAACGTTCCTTCAATTATTTGAAGTTTGCCAGAACCATATGCTGAAAAACAGCCCCACGCCATGATGTTCCCACCTCCAAACTTCACTGCTGGTATGGGGTTTTTGGGGTGATGTGCAGTGCCATTTGACCTCCAAACATGTGTATTATGGCATCCAACGAGTTCAATTTTTGTCTCATCTGACCAGACTATACTCTCCCAGTATTTCACAGGCTTGTCTAAATGTTATGCAGCAAACTTTAAACGAGCTACAACATGCTTTTTCTTCAGCAATGGAGTCTTGCATGATGAGCGTGCATAAAGTCCATGGCGGTTGAGTGCATTACTTATTGTTTTCTTTGAAACAATTGTACCTGCTAATTCCAGGTCTTTCTGAAGCTCTCCACGAGTGGTCCTTGGCTCTTGAACAACTCTTCTGATAATTATTTTCACTCCTCTGACAAGAAACTTGTGAGGAGCACCTGGTCGTGGTCGGTTTATGGTGGATTGATGTTCTTTCCACTTCCGAATTATGGCCCCAACAGTGCTCACTGGAACATTTAGAAGTTTAGAAATCCTTCTGTAAACAATGCCATCATTATGGTTCGCAACAATAAGGTTGCGAAGGTTTAGAGAGAGCTCTTTACTTTTACCCATCATGAGATGTTTCTGGTGTGATACCAGGCCTTCATTTTGGAGTGAACCAGCTGATATTAATTTGCACTGACAAGGAGCAGGATTGCTTTCTAATTACTGAGAGATTTCAGTTGGTGTCTTGGCTTTCCATGCCTTTTTGCACCTCCCTTTCTTCAATACTTTTTCCCTGTGCCATTCCACATTATTACACATAACTTAATTTCTGGACATTCTGGAATTTCTGGTTTCTTGTAGTTATGAATTACTTGGATTGTTACTGACATCTGGTGAAAATGTCATGTCAATAGCACCTCTAGAAATATATTACCTGAGAAAAATGGTGATGTGTTCAATACTTTTTTCACCCGCTGTATACTATTCAACAGCATGTTGTTCATCAAGAGATCACATCACAGCAGAATGACTGTCTGAAATTGATTTGTTTTACTGGTTTACAATCAGCCATAACATTATGACCATATCCTTGTTTCTACACTCACTGTTGTTTTTTATCAGCTTCACTTAACACACAGAAGCACTTTGTATTCCCATAATTTGACTGTTGCCCATTAGTTTCTCAATATACCTTGTCAGCCTTCTTTCACACTGTTCTGTAAATGTTCAGGACCCCACAGGGCCACAACAAAGCAGGTATTATGTGGGTGATGGGTCATTCTTAGCACTGCAGTGACCCTGACATGGTAGTGGTGTGTGGCACTGCTGTGTCTGATCCACTCATATCAGTGCAGTGCTGAGAATGACCCAATAAAAAGCTTATACAGGTCAATGTTAACTGCTTCATTGTTATATTTATCATAGACCACATTAAGTAGTACATGGTTAGATATATCATTTACGATGTCTGAAGTGCTGCACCTGATTATATTTTTATCCATGTTAGTAAATGTGGGGCTGTTCTGACTTACCACACAAGGAACCTGCCTTTCTAGTCATTTTCATTGTGTCCTAATAAAATCATTGTTGTCAAAAACCCACCACCACCAAAGCAAGACTAAAGTTTGCCAGAGAATATCTAGACAAAGAGCAGGACTTTTGCAACAGCGTGTTTTGGACAGATGAATCCAAAGTTGAATTTTTTGGGCACAGTAACAGAAGACATGTTTGGTGCAAACCAAACAACATTTAAGCACAAAAATCTCATATCAACTGTGAAACATGGTGGAGAAAGTGTGATAGTTTGGTGCTGCTTTAGAAACTACTTTGAAATCTTTATTGTATCAAAGGGGGCTTGAGGAAAGTGTAACAAAGACTGACGCTGAACAGTCACATTGCTGAAAGAGTTCTGCATGGGACTTGAGTGGGAATTTTTTTTGCAGTCAAGATCAGATACTACTAGATAGTCATAGAAAACATCTAATTGGCGTTATTTTAGTCAAAGGAGGAAATACAGCTATTAGGGCATAGGGGGTCCTAACTTCATGCTCACAAGAAATCAGCATTTCTAATAACTACGTTTTGCAAATGATGTGTAAAAAGTAACATTTCTTCTTGGTATATATATATATATATATATATATATATATATATATATATATACACACATATATACACACACACGTTCCCTGCACTCTAAATTACACACACACATCGGACGTTTGTCAGACGGTTGCCGCTAAATCCTGAAGACCTGAGCGTCAGTAAAGGAAGGGGCTTCGGCTGCGTCTCCGACGCCTTCTTACACCCTATCTAGCGCGCTCTGAGGGCACAGACTAGCGGCTGATACGATCAAACGGTTCATCATATAACGAGCTCGGAGCCACGTGAGCATAACGGCAGTCTCCACAAGCACGTGTGTGAACTATAGCGCCGCGTTTGTGTGCAGAAGCCGCGGTTCTGCTCTTATTGGAAGTGCACTACGTAGGCGCCGAGGGTGGATTTGAGACACGTTCAAGTTAACGTCTCGGCTAGTCTCATAAAGGGATATACACGTATAATCGTGCAGTTCTACACTGCGTAAGTGCGCTACTGTGTCGCTACAAAGCCTCGGAGAGTTGTTAAAACGCATTAATCTGTTCCCGCTGCGCGTTTAGTGAGATTTAACCACCACCACAATGAATCAACGTGGTTAAAGGCGCTAAGCTAAGCTAAACCAGGAGAGGTGCGGGTATTACCTGGAGTCGTCAGAAATGTTCCGGATGAACAGAGAAGTGTTCTGAGGCCTCATATATTTCGCCATGGTTAATCAATAACCCACAGGCCGCCGATATTAATCAATAATAATCTGATTAATCCTCCACGCTGCTAACGCGCTGCAGCTAAAGCAGCCTCATTCACACGGGCGTCACCCAGCGGCCAGGCGCCGAACTTCGGCACAGCTTCACAATAAAAGTCTTCAGCACAACTTTTATTCTAGAATCTCCAAACGAGACAAACACTTCAACAAGAGAAAGAAAGAAATGATCGTTAAAAAACACAGTCTGGTGACACAGGTGCAAGTCATAAACACAGTTTTCCCACCTTTATTTGTTTGCTTATATATTTAATTTAAATTAATATACAATGTAAAAGTAATTTTTATATGGATAGGTAACATCATGACCCGTGTCACAAAGTACGCACATTAAAATTAAAAATATATTTCTAAATTATTGTTTAGTTAATTTGTGATTTAAACATCTTTCAGACTCTCCTGCTTCTCCGGATGAGGGTTGCAGTGCCCGCTGTTAAAGTCTGTAGATGAGAGAGAGAGAGAGAGAGAGAGAGAGAGAGAGAGAGTCACACCAGCAATGCATTTCTTACTAATGTTTTAAATATCCTATTTAAAATCTGATGCTCCACTAAATGTAAAAGAGAGAAGAGCGTCTCTATCATTGCTGCCCCAGATTCAACACACTGCTCACTGCACTATTCCACTTGGTGAAGCAGGACAACACTCAAGAGAACTGCATAATACTGTGTAAAAACTGAGCTCTATTTGTGTAAAATCCTGTAATATTACTGCCTCAGTCCACACTTTCAAATGCTGATTTTTTGTTTCTCAGCTTGTGAAATGCATGTGTAAAGCATGTCTTTTAAGGGTTACTCAAAGCATGAATTACACTTGCTGACACTAGGGGAGCCTAGAAAATTTAATGTGTACTTAATGTTGCTTTAGTTATTTTGTTTTCACTAAAGTATCACTTTGAATTGTGTTTAGGCGTTCTGACCTCCACCATGTCCTCTCCCTGGATCTCCCTCACAATAGTGATTTTATCTGTCACTATTATCATCTTCCCATCGACCATCTGCGCTGTAGTCTGTCATTAAAAGAGAAAACAGGAAAAACTATTTGAATAACTTTAAAGGTCCTGTATCCTTTTAAACTTCACTTGTATTTTGAAATAGTGTAATGTCACTAAATTTATTACAATTTTTAAATTTGTAAATAAATTTACAACTCCATTCAGCCTACAGCAGTTCCGACATGCCATTCAGTCTACAGCAGTTTGCCTTTTACCAGCATTGCAACCCATCTGCCATCATTACACTGCCAGTTTTTTATTGTTTTTTTTTTTCATTATTTATTTATTAATTTATTTATTTTTATCTCTTTTAATCTCTGAATTTGTAGGAGGTCTGTAAATTCTTGCTAAATTCTTGCTTCAGTGAAATCTTGGTAAATGTTCCAAGATTGAAGAACAAAAAACTGGTGAAATTGCTTTTTGACAATACAAACCAAAATTCAATCTACATTTTGCCAGTAGATATTAGTCATGCACCCACAATGAACAGCTTTATAAACATTGTAAAACATAGACATTAAGGTGGGTGTTTCATAGAAGGGGTTTCATTTATTTGAGATATTTTTTTTTCATTCATAACATATTTTATTCATATAGGTAAAAATGTTCATCAATATACTTTTCATCTTTTTTTCTATTTTGTTTAATTTACATTTTTATTACTATTATGAGTTTTTTCTCTTTATTAAGAGTGTTTGTTCTTGATGCTTGTCTTGCTGTTTTACTACTTATTATTTTTTTTTAGTGACTAATCTTGTGAAGCATTTTAAGCTGCTTTCAATGTAAGAAATATGCTATTAATAATTATATTTTTTAATCCACTGTGTTGTCTACACACAGCAATTAATCCTCCGCATTTAAAACACGACACACACAGTGATACACACATACACACTCGTGAATTCACACACCAAGGGGCAGTCAGCACAGTGATGGGCAGCCCTATCCTCAGCACCCAGGGAGCAGCTGGGGAGTTCAGTGGCTTGCACAAGGGCACTTCAGTCATGCTGTGCCAGTTCAGGGATTCAAACCAGCAACCTTCCAGAGTGTGGTGGGTCCCTAACCATCAGGCCACGGCTGCTCTCTACATAAATAATAGTTATATAAATATAGCTATAGTTATTTAAATTAAAGCTATAGAAATAAACCTATTATTAAAGTTATTAAAATCTCTCACTGGTTACTTTATTAAAAAACACAGACCTTGTACTTTCATTCATCAGTTACTTCATTAGAAACACTTATACTTCCTCTCATGGCCACTTTATTAGAAACACCTATCTTATAGTTCCCCTCAGCACCACCCATTCAGTTTAGCCCTACCCATTTGGTCTGCATCAGTTCAGACTCACTTGTTCTATTTGAAATTACAAGAGAACATTGCTTTTTGAATGACTCACAACTATACATGACATAGAACATTTAATATAATGGTTACCTTGAACTTCATGCCATTCATTGTGTTGAACTCTGCCTCCTGGCCAATGGTAAAGGAGTTGGTGTTGGTGCGGAGCGGAGTTTTAACCATAACCTCAAACATGTCTCCATTCTGCTTTATGGTGGTGACAGGTTTCACCTCCTTTATCATCTTCACCATCAAATCAGGAGCAGCTGTGAAAACATAGCCCAGCTGATTTGGAACTATTTTTTAAAACATATGAGATGTTTAGCTCTACAGGGGAAAAATAAGGTTAGGACTCTGAATGTAATATTTAATTCAACATTATCATTCAAATCACATGTAAAGTATATTATGGGCACTTCCTCAACTTGCATGATGTTGAAAAATTGTCCAATGCTTCTGTCTTTTCACTCCTAGATCACTGCACAACACCACTGTTCATAGAACTGCAAACAATCAAAAATGACAATAGACCAGATGCAGCTTCTTCAGGCTGCTGCAGCCTGAGTACTAACACCTACAAGGAAAGAGCATGTTACACCCCATCTACCAGCATCAGCATTTTATAGAAGGGGTTTCGTTTATATATGATTTGTTTTATTTTGTTTCATTCATAACATATCTTATTCATACATGTAAAAATGTTCAACTGTTTAACCAAACATTATTGTTTGGAGAGCAGCAGGTAGAGAAGATATGTTAGAAGAACTTACCAATTGCTTTGAGAAACTCCTCTGGGTCATTCTGCTCATAAATCTCCCATTTTCCATTGAAATCCACCTCCATCTTCACCTTTATAGCAGCTCTACCACCCTGCTTAGTTACAGAGGAGTGCACTTTGACACTCTACACCTGAAGTGAATAGTGTTTTTATGGGAGGATCAGAGCTCCTGGTGGCTGTGTCATTAACAGTGTTGTAACTTAATCTTCTGGGCATGCTGCTATTTCTCTGTTCACCTGTTGCTGCAGTGTTTACAGAGGTATCCCGGGTGAACAACCCCCAAACCAGCATGCAACCGACCACAGTGGGATACCCTCTCTGCTTAAGAGGCCATTTACAGTAAAGGCTGAAAGACACTCCTCACAAACCATCTTCCACTGTCAAATTATAATTTTACTGTGGGAAATGAAAATTCAGTTCTCAAAATAGAGTTACAGTTGGCTTTTGTCCATATATAATTCACAGTTTCATCTAAATCTACAAAAATAGCATGATTATTCAAAATAACTGCACAGAATAATGTGATTAATTGTAACTAATTGCATTACGCAGTGGGATAATGAATAGCTGAATAGCTCTACAGAAAGTCACAAAAATGCTATTAGTCATGATTAACTGTTGAAAATAATGTGACTTATGATTACCTATACAAATCTAACCCAATGTATTGTGATTGACTGTTAACATCATGAACAACTGTACAATAAAAGAGATTATTTGTGATTAACCATTCACATGTTATTATCCATGATTATTAAGACAAAATGTTAGTAATCTTAAATAATGGCATGAACAATTCAGTTACACCATATAATGTATGTACTATATACATGCCTACATATACTTTATTGTTTATTGTGGTTTCAACCATATACAAGAACGCTAAATGATATTCCTTCAGAACCATGGTGATACAAATAGCAACATAACACTAACAAAGGCTACATACAGTGCAAACAATCCAAAGAAACTACAATAAATACAACACTAAAGACAAATGGGAAAGTGCAGGACCAACACATCAGTCAGTACTGAATATGGGATCTGATTTAACGTTAGTTGTATGCTAGATTTCACGCAGCATTAACATTATTTCATTTTTTATTAAACATTTATTTATATTGGCAGATCCATTGTATTCATCAAAATTTATGAGATAATGTTTTAATCACACATTCAGGTTTTAATTTCAGATTTGCTAACCCATGTTAAAGCTGTTTTCCAACAGAGCTTGATTTAAACAAGCTTGATTTGAATAAAAATTATTAAATTATTATTTTATTATTGTTGCAACCACATCTGAATGTCTACAATTAAGTTTTACTGCTTCTTTTCTATTGATAAATACCTGCAAAATAGACCAAATACAAAAAACACCCAGTCTACCATCATCACTCCTGTGACACAGCACAGTGACTGATTAGACACACCCTTGCAAACATATGATGTGATAACATTAGAATTGCTTTTCAACTCCCTAGCAACAACCAGAACTCCCATAGATACTATTTATCAGCACCCTAGTATACTTCAGGCAGATGTCAAACTTCAGCAAAAACCTGGTAGTTTATAGAAACCATTAATCAATATTCTCTGAACCAACTGGAATGGCATGGTAAACACATTTCACAATACCTTAAAAACTTCCAACAACATCATATTAATCAATTCTGATTCTATAGCAACTGCTTACTGCTTTAGAGCTGTAGCCATTCTAATACCATTTTGAGAAGGAACCAAGAAAGAACACACTAGAAAGTAATTGCTTAATAAAACATGTTGCATTGGATTTATTAGGAACCATAACACCTAGTAATATTCAGCATATTCAGTATATTCTGATTACTGTGAGATAATCAGCCCCAGTACCATTTATTTAGGTTTTTAAATACACTGTAGCCTTTATGCCGTCTTATATGATCACAGATACGACAAGCATGCTCTAAACCAAAAACTGAAGTCTTTGCAACAAAGTGGTTCCTCCAGGTGAAGTGCTGTTCATACATCTCCTGGTTCTGGTCCAGACGTTTGAGATGTTCTGCCAGTTCCTTTGGGGATCTAAAATCATTTATGTGGATGAATGAATCTGCTGGTATAAACTCCTCATAGTTCTCCCTGGGAGGACCAAGAACCACAGGAACTGTGCCAAACTTCAGTGGGTTGAAGATCTTCTCTGTAATGTAATCTTTATGAATGGAGTTCTCAAATGACAGATAGAACTTGCAGCTTGACATAATTGTAAAGTAATCTTTATCATTAATAGGCCTCCCAAAGTGGTGTCCATAGCCTTCTACTTTAATGTGTCGGCTGAATTCGTTAAAGTAGCCCACTCGCCAAAGCCTGTCCTCCCAGTGGCTGACGAACCAGCATACTAACTTGTCTTTATTTGGTATGTGAAAAGCTTTGTCTTCTTCAGTAGCTTCCACAATGCGCCCGTAAGGCACCCAGATGTCAGAGTCTCTCCGATAGTTTGCAGTCAGGTTGAACAGATTATCCAGACCAGGAAGGCTTGCTGAAAAATCTGGAGACTCCATGTTCATCCACACCCATATCTGCAGCGGAGGTCGTGTCATTTTCAAAAGGCTTGGCACTTCATCATAAATGTCTCTGAAGTGGAACATTACTGCATGGGCTCTGTTGTAGAAACTTCTGTCATCTGTTAAATGACAACCTGTGATTCCATAAAAGGGGCTGCAGTTCTCACCATCAAAAGTGTACCCAAATGGCCATGGCCAGACCAAAACAATGGTGTTGGGTCTGGAGATGTTCTTGCTGTACTCTTCTACACTTGCCTTGTTTGATGATAACTGATTTCTCACTGAAGTGTCATTGAAAGCATAGGTCAGGTTCCACTTCTGGGTGAGGTTCTCAGTCTGCAGGCAATTGACACACCTAAGAGGCAGTGGATTGTTGGGGCACCTCAACCAGCTAATGGTTGGCTTGTAGTAAGCAAAGAAAATTCCTCCAAAACACAGTAGCAGAACAAGGACCACCAGGAAGTGCTGAAAGCGTCCCAGGGTAGTTTTGCGGGTCATCTTTACCCTACAGAGAGAATTTGATTAGGAAATAGATTAGGAAGGAAGTTGAGCAGAAGACGTCAATGGCATAGTGTACTGTTGAGAATAAACCTTATATCAGGGTTCAAGCAGTTATGCAACATTATGTAAAAAGACCCTTTTTACATGACCAGCCTGCTACTTCTGCCTGTTGGTACAAAGAGATGAACCTACATTTTGTTTAAGTCATATTAAGTAAGATTAACATGTACAACTCTCAATGAACAAACTGGTTCACTGACACACACACACACAAAACCTTCATAAAAACAAGAGAATATTAAAGTCAATTATAAGTTAAATGGACCCCTCAAAAGCTTGCCAGATTCATGAATGCCAGATTTATTCATAGAATGTGTAAATGTTATCCAGGACAACTTCTAGTAGACTTTAAAAAAATGGCTTATGTATAGGGATATATTTTTATACGACTGAAATTCACAACCACAGTCCTCCTTGGGATCGAGTCATTGCTTGAAATGAAGGCATTCTTCCTCACTGTCCTTGCCACGTTTTGTCTGAGAAGCTGCAGTCATTGTGAGGGCAAGGCTTTCCTGAATCTGTTGCAAGGCATAGTAAGCAAAGTAATGTGAACGTGCCATCTTGAAGCTCGTTGTGAAAACAACCGAGCCAGCTCAGGAGAAAAGGTCCTGCATGGAAGACAACAATGCAAAAAAGAGAAAGTGCCTTTATTTGGTGGGGAAAAAAATCACATTAAGAAATAAATCTTTTGAATGAAATCACATGTGTCACAATTATTTGCACCCCTGGTGTAAGTACTTTGTACAACCTCCTTTTGCTAACAAGACAGCACTTAATCATCTCCTACTTAATCATCTCCTATAACTCTTCACAAGATGGGAGAATACAGAAAGAGGGATCTTTGACCATTCCTTTTTGCACATCCTCTTCTCCTATGCACACTCCTTTTCAGCTCACCACACAGGTTTTCTACTGGGTTGAGGTCTGGGGAGTGAGATGGCCATGAGAGGAAAATGCTGAAAGACCCAGTGATGGCCATGCTGAAAGACCCAGTGATGACCTATTTTCAGCTTTCGGGCAGAGGCCACCAGATTCTGATTCAAAATGTCCTGATATTTCAAACTCTTCATGATCCCATGCATCCTTGCAAGGTTCCCAGGTCCTTTGGAGGAGAAACAGGCCCACAGCATCACTGATCCTCCCCCATACTTAACAGTGGGCATGAGGTGTTTTTCTGCGTACTCATCCTTGGTGTTACACCAGACCCACTTGGAGTGTTTGTTGCCAGAAAGCTCTATCTTTGTCTCATCCAAGATACCAAGCACACAGTCCCAGTTAAAATCCCAGTACTGCTTGGCAAACTCCACATGTTTATGCTTATGAGTATAACTCAAGTGCATGCCTCCCAAAGAACTTGCTGGCATGTAGACAGCACCTGATGGTTGTTTTGGACACCTTGTAAGCTCAAGATGCTACCATTTGATTCAATTCCCTTACAGTGAGCTTTGGAGAGCTTTTTTACTTCTCTTACCATGCTTCTCACTGTGCATGGTGGCAAGATACACTTGCTTCCTCTTCCAGGCTTGTTTGTCACAGTTCCAGATGTTTTGAACTTTGTGATGATTGCTCTGACTGTATATAAGGGCATCTGCAGGTGAGTGGCTATTTTCTTGTAGCAATTGCCTCATTTGTGAAAGTCGATGCACTGGAACAGTGTGTTTTCTTTTGTTTCCCATGTTTAAGAGTAGGAGAAATAGGCCTCTGTGGAACGCCATATTAATACCCCAGGGAAACAGGAAGTGATGAATTACTAATTAAAGATTCCTAGTTACTTTGATCCACTTTATAAACTACAGACATAAATGACATAAATTGTTAAAATACATTTATTTCCAAGAAATTGTTATGGGTGTCAATAACTGTGGAACAGATCATTTTATCAGAAATAATTATTTCTTAGTCAGGATTTTTTTTTTACTTGAGTTTAAGGTTGCTTTTTTTCTATTTTTTTCAGTGTGAGATTATGCTTCTGCAATAAAAAATACATTTATTTTAAGGCTTTTAACACATTTTAACTAGGGGTGCCAATAATTCTATAGCTTCAGAAAGTAGCAGAAATGTGCAGAAATATAAACATGTTTTTCAATTTTTTCAATCTTTAGAAAAAGTAATTGTTGAAAAATTGTCTTAAAAGGGGGTTTTCTCCTCTGCAATTATATGTGTAAGACAACATGAGGGTTAAACAAGTTTAACAAGTTATTCTAACATCTGCTGTTGGTTTACACATACCTGCATCTGCACCAAACAGTGGTCAAACTATTTCCAAACTCAGCCTAAAATTGAATTGAAGAATGTATTATTTTTTACAGCTGCATGAACAAAAAATTGTATAAAAGGTGGTAAAATATGGTATGGGAGTGGGGATAAGGCTACAGCTACTGGGTGTGGGTGGTAATGTGCTGAACCTGTAAAAAAAAACTCATTCAGATTCTTGGCAGTGTCCAAACTACCCTAAAAGTTTGTGGTTTAACATTGACTCCAGTGTTTTTCCTCATACCAGCCCACTTCCTTTCCATTGTTCTACTGAAGTTTTCCCTCCATCTTCCTTCTGTATGCCTCCTTACTCTCCCTCAGTCTCACCTCCAGCTCCTTCTGCACAGTCCACAGTAGGACATTGTGCTTAAGTATGAAGGCCTGTTTCTTCCTGTTTTACAGCTCCTTCAGGTCCTTGGAGATTCATGATTTGTTGTTAAGAAAACCCAACCGCTTCACTGGAACAATAGTGTCTATGCAGAAGTTGATGTAATGTTTAATGTCCTCACCAGCTGAAAGACCTCCCAGTCAGTGGTCTCAAAGCAGATCTGCAGAGCCTCCTCTGCCTCTGCCAGTTTCCTTTGTGACTGGTTGCTTTAAGACCACAGATCAGAATGAGGGAGTAAGCAGGACCAAATTATGATATGGTCTCCCAAGTGAAGAAAGGGCAGATTAATGTATGCATCCTTAACATTTGCATACTGGGCAATCTGGTCTCTCTGGTTGCACAGTTAACAAACTGATGGAACTTTGGTAACTGCAAATAAATGACAATCACAGCGGCCATGAATTCCCTTGACAGGTAATACAGATGTAAACTCACAGCTAACACTTCAACATCTGGCCAATAGTACTGCTTCTTCACAGTAACATGTACTGGATTACATCATCTGTTGTCGATGACCAGAGCAAGCCCTTCTCCTTTCGGTTTACCAGTCCGTTTGGCATCTCAGTTGCCCAATGAAACCATGTTTCTGAAAAGACAGCAGGTGGGCTTCACAGTACTCCCTCTGGAACATGATCAGTGCTTTCAGCTCATGTGTCTTGTTGCCAAAAGGCCTCACATTCTCCATGATTATGGATGGAATGAAGGGTTTGTAGCACCTCTTTTTCACTTGGATTTTGACTCCAGCTCTGCATCTTGAATCCAACATGAATGGTATCCAGAGTTCTTCCGGAATGGGAACAATAGCAGAAACAGAGTATGAAGCAGATTTATAGAGTTCCAGTTCTTGCTGTGTGAATATGTGTTGGGATTAGTTGGAGTGGTGATCAGCCAATATCCAATCCTCACTAATGCTCTTTGTTCCCTTGTAACTATAAGGTTCTATTTTCATTTGGAGTAATTTTAAATATTGAGCTTTAAAGATTTAACTTTCCAAATAGCAACACTGATATGTACAAAAAGTTTTGTTTATATAAGAAAATTACTGACACCCTAAACATATTCTAAATGTGCAATATCAAAATCCAAATATACAAATGATTTTTTTCAGAACAGGTCAAACACAGACAGAACCTTCTATGATGGGTCTATCATATTGACCATTTCAGGCTCATTTATAAAATGTAAGAGCATATAAGAGTTCCAAAAGAACTGTTAGACAACAAGGTTTCACAACATATTTTTTTACAAACTGATTATGAATCAAAATTAATGCTTTTGACATTATCACAAAGCTTTACCTCCTTTTCATTGACAATAATTAAATCATTACACTGAAACAAGTTTATGCTAACAATGAGAATAAACATTTGATTTCAATTAATTATTAAGTAAAACAAATTACTATTATTTAAAAATATTTTAAATTATTAAATTATTTAAAATTATTTAAAATCACTAAAGCTGTTTTTCTCATAAAGCAAACAACCCACTCTTCCTTACCTTACAAAACATACATCAGTGCATTTGCAGTTTTGTGTTCAAATGAAGACAGAAAACAAATTACTTAATAACTGAGCTTTTACATTATTATATTTAATAAAGTTTGAGCCACAATGACTCTGTTCTCACTGTGTTTCTCCTCAAGGAGCCACCTGCACAGTTAAGGGCTGTAGCATGAAGTCCCAAAGAAAACAAGTCATAAAAAAAACACTCGGTCTTTCTAAAAAATGTGACCTCATGATGCCAAACCAATGACGTATACAGATACTGTATATATTTCTTACTTATATTTATGGCTTTACATAATGAGGTCACATTTTGTGAAAGTTGAATACATTTCATTACTACTTAGGTCTGGTAATTATGTAGCTTGACGCCCAGTCTATGTTGCTGCTTGAGGCTTGAGTTGCACTCTTAACACAATGAGAGTGGTTGCATTTTGTCAGGATCA
This sequence comes from Acestrorhynchus altus, assembly GCA_034509495.1. NCBI lineage: Eukaryota > Metazoa > Chordata > Actinopteri > Characiformes > Acestrorhynchidae > Acestrorhynchus > Acestrorhynchus altus. Next base: position 12,007,332 of record CM067501.1, read on the forward strand.
AAAGATTTCAGTTTCTGCTAGCAGGTAGAATTAATATTTCTTCTCACTTTCATAAGAATAACTCTAAATCACCATGTTTGCCAATTCTGAGAGCTAGTGTTACTGTAGCTCCAGTAAGATCCTTATCTCCTGTAGTTCCTTTTCCAGTGTCTCCAGTTGTGTTTAATTGGTTTTCACCTCTTTCTCTGTGTTCTCCAGTAGGGACTCTTTCTCTCTCAGCAGTTTATTCTTTTCATCCATAGTTTTATTCATGTTTTCTATTGTCTCCCTTTGTTCCTGTAATGCAGTGTCCTTTTGTTTAAGTTGCTGGGTTTTCTCTTCAAAATTCTTATTTCTCTCCTCTATCTACTTTTCTTTATCGTTCTTCATCCCTGAGAGTTTCTGATTCAGTGTTTCTAACTCTCTGTCTTTTTCATTTATCTTGCTGTCAAACTCTTTCAGATTCTGTGTCTGAACTCGAGCAGCTGGAAATGGATCCTGATGTTCAAACAGCAATTAAACAGAAAAGCACAAGGTAAGACAAACCTCAGCCTCTCCAGTCTGATACTGGTAGAAAGAAGAGAAAAGTTCTTCAACTGTGAAAACTGATAATACAGAGTATTAAACACAAAACACCATGTTAGCATACATGATGGCAAACAATACAAAACAAAATAAAGGACAAACAACATAAAGTACCTTGTTGGCTGCATGCTGGGAAAGGAAATCAAAGCATCTTATGAGTCATAGTTACAACATTACAACAGTAACAGTTAGGCTTGTCTTATTTTTAAACAAAGCACATACTGTGCACATACTGTCTATCTCTTGTGGCATAGAGGAGTTCTGATTGGTCTGTTCGTGTCTATTAGAATTAGAATATACAAATTACTCAATTTTGTCAAAAATGTCAGATGAAACCTAGTTATAAGGGGATGTCCTTTTGTTGAATGCAATCAAATCCTAACAGCAGCTCTCCAACATCTAGTTGACAGTAGACAGTAACTCCAACAGAGGCAGAATAAAACAAAACTTTTTATATCCTTTATTGCAATGAATAAACAAGTCATACTGAAATGTTCTGTGGTCTAACTGGTTCCAGTAAAATTAAATAGCATATCAACACCATCTATTGGTTTCTTTCCAGTAACACCAACAATTCTCCAGATTCCACCTAAAAGTGTGTGATTTCATGGTTAGTGTGTTTGATGACTTAGTTGCTCTGGAAACATTTCTGCAAATGATAATCTTTTTTTTCATTTGTACCAGACATTACCTGGAGTTTCTCTTGCTAGCACCCTAGTCTGCAATGAGAGCAAAGCAGGATGAAGTAGCTTCTACACATGATGGAGGTAGTTTTACTCCAGTACTAAGAAATAATCTATGAGACCTCAAGCCCCCAGACACAAAACACAGTGAAAGCTAACCAAGAGAGTAAAGCCTTCAACTATGGTGTAGTTAGTTTAACACCCTGTTACTGTCACTTAGACCCACAAAGTAAAAATCAGAGACCACCTGCCCATATACATCCAAAACAGAAGATGTTTAGACACATGAGAATGAGAAACTTACTGTAGAAGTGATATTAATAAAAAATAGTTCACAAGCCAATATGTGTTCAACTGAATAAATTCTGGGCCTACCTTTGAAGACTGCAGTATATTTTGGAGCAGTTGGCTAAGGCTGATGAAACTGAAAACAACTGTCTGCAATCTGAATAACATTATGCTCCATAAGATCGAATAAATTGTAGGTGCCACCTATCAGACTTGTTCACACTGTCCAGAAGCTCCCGATGTTTTCCCCTTAAAGCACTTGGATAGTCCAGAATGTAGGTAATGTGTTGGAGGGTTGGTTTCTTATACTAGCATTCTTCTCCATAGCTTATCCTGACTGAACAGAGTACATGTCTTTAGATGCCTCTTAATAACCCATAATAACCCATTTGTTTGTGCAACACCAAGAGCAAGTTTGGAAACACTGTAATGCTGTAAGACTACTCACAAACACTGGAATTACGCAATTCATTCAGGTACACCCATATTGTTCTTCACCATTTTATTAGAAACTGCTACCTTTTTCTTCCATTCATTGGCCACTTTATTAGAAACATCTACCACAAGCAGTAGTGCTACTGTCTGTTACTGGACAGCAATAGCACCAGCATAGAAGGTGAAGAAAAGTTATAGAGAAGATGTTGGAGGAACTTACAGATGGTTTTGAGGAAACCAGATCACTCTGCTCATAAATCTTCCATTCCAATCCCACTCAGATAAAAAGGAGCATCTCAGAGCACTTTGAAGCACTTCACTCAAAGTAAAGAATGGGTTTATGGGAGGATTAACGTTCCTGGTTAGTGTGTTGTTCACCTGGCTGTAATTGAGTCTTGTGGGGATGCTGTAGTTCCTCAGGTTCCAACAGTTCATGTTGTTGCAATGTTTACAGCCATACCCTTGGGTGACAACTAGCACTTAAAGTGGAACAAAAAGGTGCTGGTACTTCGTTACTAACATGTTGACCCCTACCCTCCCAACATAGTCTGAACCATGTTTTTGAACCCAGGTGAACAGTTGTTGTTTTAATTTGAACTCTACCTGTGGAGAAAAAAGGGCACAGGTAAGCATCACAGTATCCATTTGGGAAATGCAGTTAAAAAAAATATGTGTACGATTTCAATCCTCTAAGTTCAGTTAATCTTTCCTGATGACACTCCGGTTTGTTTGTGTACTGGAAAAAAACATCTGGTGTTCATAAATGGGAAACAAGCAAGTGTCTCAGCCAAGCCATGCAACACTTCTCCTGCATAAAGCAACAGGGAGTATTTGTGCTCGTGCACAGGATAATGAAAGGGGAGGGGCAGACAAGACTTTATCTGGTGATTGCCCATGAACATACAAAGAAACAACCCTCCTGAGCCTGAGCCCCAGGCCTCTGTGCAGTCAAGCAACAAACATGGATTTAGGGTGTGAGCTTATGAAGGAGCACTTTAGGGAAGGGTGTGTTTTTGTGTGTTTCTATTAATATTCAGATATACTTTAAAAAATTAAGTTGATAATTTGATAAAATAAGTAGGACACTGAGATCACATGGGTGTCCGTCTTATTGTCATACCAATAGAACAAAAATACATACAAGTGAATTGCTATTAAAATATCCAGTGTTAAACACTGTTCAGTCCTTCTGTTGTTTCACATGTTTTAATGCTGTGTATAATCTCATGTTGAATTTCAGCTCTTTTGTAACTTTCAGAACATTTGGACTACTGTGTGTACAAAGCCTGAAGCGTTTATTTTGCTACTGCAGAATTAAATATAATAACCACATTTTAGCTCAGTGACTGTCTGACAAATGACAAATTTCTATGACTATGATTCCTATGATTGTTTAACAGTTGACTGCTGTATATACAGCTGTATTTATATATATATATATATATATATATATATATATATATATATATATATATATATATATATATATATATATATATGTGTAAACTTCAGGGTACAAACGATTCAGTTTTTATATGCAAAATCATCACATGATTAATAATGCAGTTGTCACTAAAAACTTTTCAAATCAATATACACATGCAAAAACTTTTATTTGTAAATGTGTGATTTTGGTAGTGGTGAAAAATGCTCGGAGGTCAGTTTTAAAAGCCAATCTGCCATGCACAGCCTGGACATGAGTTAGGGCTGCACCTTAAAGATTGAGGTCCAGTTCACGCAAGGAGATGAAAAGAGTGACTCTTTTACACTCTCAAACCCATATATGCATATCTAGAAAAATACTGAGGTGATGAGCTCCTGAAGTTACACATTTTACTGTTTCACCAGTTTTAACTAGGCTTTATGTAGTGTGTGGGGTTTATGCCATTTTTAGGAGTGTTATTTTACATTTTACTGCTCTGATTTAGTTCTGCTGGATGTTGTTTTGAAGGATGACCAACAGTGTTTCAGGTTCATGGTTTTTCACTTCCATGTACTGAAGTATTATTATTAAATAGTTTCAGGATGATCCACAGAAATACTTTATTAATAACTGCAGGTATGCTGCACAGGTGTAGTTAAACTGTTAAAAACTGCTGTTGGCTGAATTCTCCACCACTATGATGGAAGAAACCACTCTTAACATCTGTTTCTCTTCAAGGGAAGTGTTTCATTTAATAGCCAATATAAGTCAGCAGTACTGATCACAGTTTCTGTAAGTTAATGATTTACTACCATCTGAACCAGGCTAGGTGGCAGTGTTTTACACCTCTTCCCAATCTGAGCCATGCTCTTCCTCTTCCTCATCAATTATATTAGGCCCAGGGTCACTCAAACAGCGAGGCAGCTTCTGCTCTTCCACGTCCAGAGCGAACGTTACACTGAGTTTACGCCCTTTCCCCCCACTGGGCACCCCTTGATTCTTAAAAGTGCTTCCTAGAATCCGTGGTGGACTCTCAGTGATTTCATCGAGCATCTGCTCTGTGTTTGCAGGAGGTGGAAGAAAAGCTTGATCCACTCTGATGGAGGGTACATTGACTGCTGCACTGGCTTTGGACACATTCATTTGATTATCTGGTAAAGAGAGGACAGGAAGGCATTATAAACAACACATTTTTGCTCCTTAAAACACAAACATGGGGCAGAGCTTTCCCCACTGTTCAATCGATTAATGTTTTATGTGTTTCTGTCTAAACAAAGCCTTATATCTTAACTTTTAAGCTATGATACTTTTTGCATCATTCATGCTGGTCCATTTATCATGGAACCATCTTACACATCATTCATCTCATGATCATCACTAATACATTCACAAAGCATCTCACAGACAGATCTCATCAGACAGATCCACTAGATGTTACATAAGTGATTGTTACAGCACAATAAGACCAAGCCATAGTGTGATTGTATATAGTAATTTAGAAAAACAATATAATTACTTGTTCTATTAATCTATATATTTAAACATTTGGTGTTCATGTGGACAATATTGAGAGGTACAATAAGTAAACAAAAATATTAATATCATTTGTAACCAAAGGTTTCATTAACTACTTATAACCTCTAAAATTAAAAACAGGTGCAGCACATCATCTGCAGATGATGAGAACATGAGGAACCTGTCTAATTTAAACCTCAGACATTGGTTTGCTCTTGACTGTTGAACTGAGTGTCATCACCACAGTGAGACTTCAGAAAAAAGGTTGTAGATGCAGGTGAGTCTGGGAAGGGATTTACAATGATCTCAGAACAATTGAAAATCAGCTGTTCCACTGTCCAAGAATAATTTACAAGTGAGACAACTGCTAACATGACCAAGAGTTCAGTCCAAGAGCAACAGAGATATGTAAAGTCTCCAACAATCCTAAAATGTCATCACAGGACCTACAGGTAGCTTTTGCCACAGCTGATGTCAAAGTGCAGCATATATCATCAGAAAGAGATGCACACATTTGTTCTTAATGGGAGGTGTGCAAAGTGGAAACAATTGCTGTCAAAGAAATGTCAGAGCAAGAGTAAAAATAACAAAAATGGACTAATAAATAATTAACAAGACGGCTGCCTTATTTTAAACATTAAACATTACCTGACTCAACTTTTGCTCTCCTAAAAGGAGGCGAGTCCTGCTGATTAGCCGGAACAGTCAAATAATGACTCATCTGCAAGACACCACATGCATTCACACAGTGTTGAACTATAACTTGAGGTCACAACAGTTGGAGGATACACGGAAGAGACAGAATAATCGGAACAGAATGGTATATATATATATATATATATATATATATATAGAATATATATATATTATCTAAGCAGATGGAATGTAATTTGGACAGTTTGACTATAATATGAAAATCTATATCATTATCTCAACAGTATGTTATATATTATAGTATCTGTAATTTGTACAATTTTGAATCTTACCCTCCTTCCCATCTCTAGTCTCTGCCTCTGGAGTTTTATTTCATTCCAGCCATCCTCTTCTCCCTCCAGCACAAGTGTGTGTCTGCTGTATGAGCGCAGCTGCAGGAACACAAACACACACAACACACACACAACCTTGCAGTTATCACAAAATAATGCAAAAATATTAACTGCACAATTTATTGTAAACCATGAATCTACACAAAAATGTGATGGAACTAAACATTTTTATATTGATTAACTGCACACATCATGTGAATGTTTCTAACAAAAAATGTGATGAATCCTGTTTCACTACACAAAATAATATGAGTAATCCTGAGTACTCAAAATACTGTTATTAATCAATTAAAATAAAAAAGCATAATGTGATCATGATTAGTTATTGTTTGAAAGCAAAACAAGCCTCTCTGGAGGAAGGCCAGGGTTCCCACTTAACACCTAGTTTATCTAGTCAGTCTTTCATTAAAATAAATGAATACAACTGTGTTTATACCCTCTGGCTTGTTTTTTGCAGATTTGCTCTGAGAATCTTCCGGATCTCCTGCTCACGGTCTTTAGAGATCTTCTTCATTGCCCTTTTCTGCTTCTCATCACTGCAATTACACACACACACACACACACACCTGATTGGTCTAATAAAAATAATATTGTTATTCCTGTGTCTGTGTTCTTGCTCTGAGTTAATATGAGTTAATATGATATAAACTGTGAAACTCAATTTCCAATTTTGACCATCTGAAAAATTAAGTCAGACATGAGGTCAGTTAATCTCACTCTGCTCATCATCTTTCTAATCTTATAATGAGGGGAATGAATAAATGAGGGGAAAATCTCAGCAGCAGCAGTAAAGTGGGGCTCAATATAAAACATTGTGAACTACCCAAAATAATGTGGTTAACTGTGCAAAAATATTCATTCTTAACCATCACTGATCGTATCCAACTGCACAGGATGATTTGACCACATATCATAAAGTAATTAATCATTATTACCAACACAAAATATGTTATTGTCCAAATAAATAATGTACTCATGGGATGGTTATTTACTTCTTTAAATTTCTGGGACTGTATTCTTTGTGTGGCTTGTTCTTGCTTGTTTTTGTATCTCTCTGTGCTTTTGTATTCTTACTGTGAGAGCACTGCTCTCTAAAGTCCTGACCTGAAGGCCACTGAATTCCTGAAAAGAACAGTCTCAGCACTCACAGTAGGGATGTAGTAGAGGGCAGTGCTGGGGTCAGTCTGCCTGCAGTTCCACTCTCTGCCACAAGGAGTGCCTGTTTCAGTGCTAGTTTATTGTAGAAGGAGATCAACTGTGGCTCCTGAGATCGCTCTCCTACTATCAGCCAGCGCTTCAGATAATGCTTATTAAACCTGCCCAGCCTACAAGAGAGACAGAATGAGAAAGAAAGAGACATCACTTTCATTACTAACTTTGTTTATTGAGATCAGACTGATTTATCTTCATGCAGTTGTGTGTTTCTTACTTGTCCCTCCAGTGATGATGACCATAATGACCACAGACCCCCTCAATGCCCACCAATACATGCTCAAGAAACTGCCAAAGAAAACAAAACAAACACAATAAAACACCTACTATCAACACTTTAAAACTACAGTTTGGCAAACAATTTGCCCCAGTATAAATTTAGTCTTCCAAGACAGCACCATGTGACTCCAAAAGAAGAACTAGAGGATGACCAACACAAACTGTGCAGAAACAGATGCGCATTTACATCTACAAGGTGGAGCAACTAGTTAAGAATTATTACTGTGGACAGTGAGTTCACATAGTGTTTAAACACTCCAGCAGTACTGCTGGATCTGATCCACTCATACCAGCATAACATACACTAACCCACCACCACCACATCAGTATCACTGCAGTGTGGAGACTCATCATCCAAAAACACCTCTTTGGTGGTCCTGACCATTAAAGGTCAGGGTGAAAATATGCAAACAATATATGCAGAGAAACAGATGGACAACAGTCTGTAATGTTATTATCCAACAGCTACCTTTCTCTACAGGAGCAGTTTTTACAACTAGTTCTACTAGTTCTATCGACTGAGATCTCAACACTACATTACATACTGTTTTTTGAAGGTCCTAGTGAAGCTTTGGATGGTAAAAAAACTTCTAAGCTTTAGAGGTTGAAAGTATGTGTCTGCACCTGTGTGTGTATCTCTTCATTTATTGTAAACTTGGTCTCTTTTTTCTTCTTCACAGCCAGAAGGTCAACCAAAGGCCGAATGGTCATACCCTAAAAAAGGGAAGCACTGCTGTTATTGTAGTGTTAATGCTCTAAATTCAGATATGTGCTACCAAAATAACTTGATATCTTCAGACTCTTCAACTTCTTCCAGTTTAAGAACTGTATCTACAAAGATTTGGGATGGTATCTGAATTGGTAATGATCTACTGATATTTATTTTGAGTGGAAACTATCAGTAATGCTTTTTGATGGTAACTGTACTGGTAATGATATTGGACTGTAACAATAATCAGTAATGGTTTTTAAAAGTATTTGTATGCTTTTCTAGTGTGACTTTATTGATAATGATTCAGGATATTAATTGTATTGTTAAGGATTTTTGATTGTAAGCATATATGTTATTCTGACCTGAACAAACACAGTGAAGAAGATGACAGTGATGATGGCAGTCAGAAACAAGTTCTTCATGGGGAAATGCTTAGCAGACAGCAGGAAAGCCAGAGAAAAGGCAATTGCCCCTCGCAGTCCACCGTAGGCCACAATAAATTGGTCTTTACCTGTCAGCTTCACCATTCTGTACTTGTTGATAATGAAGGTGAGTCCGATCACTCCTGCTCCACAGACAAATGTCCACTTTGTTAGTAACTCAACACAAGCTTCAATAGAAAATTATCATAAAAAGTGAAAACAAACTCCATGTTTATATGTTTAAGACAACATACAAGAAATTCATCAATCGCTCTATATAGCATTTCCAGAGTGCTTTTCATGAACTCACCCAGCACACGTGAGACAAGGCAGAGAATGATGGTCACAGTGACAAAGGCCCAGTTCCATGTGTGTGGTCCTGCCACGGTGGACACTCCAAGGAAGATGAAGATGAGAGTTTCACTCAAACTGCTCCACATTTTCAGGAAGTACTTTATGGTGGTGTACGACTTATGGGAAATGTTGGCTTCTACATAAGGACGCATCACCACACCACATGCAATCAGTCTGTTGAGTGATAGGTCAGATGAGATTTTATAACACTTGTTAGGCATACTTCAGTCCATATTCTAGATAACAGTTACCACATAAAATAGATTACTGAACATGTTCACTCACGCCATGATCCCAGACAAGTGAAAGACCTCAGCGGAAAGGTAGGCCATGTAGCTGTAGAGGAAGACGAAGAGTGGCTCGATGACGCGAGTGAGTGAGGTAAAGCGGGAGGTGATGGCTGCCAACAGCCCATAAACTGCCCCCACCAAGATGCCTCCCAGTGCCACGACAAAGAAACACAACATGCCCAGAAACACGTCAACCATGGTTACTGTGCCCAGCGTAGCAAACTCCTCAAACAGGTGGTACAGCACCTAGGGAACAATACAACCAAGAATATCAGAAATGTGGGACTGTACACTTAGCCAATTCCCTTGCTGTTGCTAATGTTTGCTAGGTAATCACTATGTTACATCACACTTTTGTTAGATCATGTGAGACTGTGTCCAAATGGCCCCATTGTTGACACAGATGTGCAAATGCACACATACAGCTTGGCTAGTCCCTATAGAGAGGTATTCCCAATAGAATGGGACTCTCTGGAGCAGATAAAGTTGTATGCTTTTCATGTATGGTTTTCTATTTTTGTCTTATTGTACAATATTTTTTTCTCATATGTTTGATTTGGTTATCTTCATCTGCTCTTAGAACATGTGTGAAAATCTGAAATATCTGCAGAAAAATATAAAAACCTACAGGGTTAAAAAAAAAAAAAAGTATGTGGTGGGACCTAATCTGCTATAGACCAAATGGGCAGGGTTAAACTGTTGTAGGGTGAGAGGGCTACTCACCACAGTGACAGCATCATTAAGCAGTGACTCTCCGAACACCAGGACGTGTAGGAGTTCATTAATGTGGATCTCCTCAAAGACAGCAAGGACAGCCACTGGGTCGACAGCAGAGGCAATAGAGCTGAAGAGCAGGCAGGCTAGTAGGTCTACATTCGCCAGCTTGGAACCCTCCAGCAAACAGACCCCGTACAGAACTACACCCATGAAAAACGAGTTCCACAATGTGCCCACCACTGCAAACACCAGGATGGTGCCCAGGTTCTCACTAAAGGGCCGAATGGGTAAGAAGTACCCTGCATCTAGGATGATTGGGGGCAGCAGGACGAGGAAAAAGAGCTGAGTGTCCAGAACAGGGAGGGTCTCCCCCAGCAGCTTTATCAGTGCCCCCACCAACAAACCCACAACTATGAGCACACAACTCTCTGGAACCACGCTGGAGAACCGCGGGATCACATGGAAACCTGACAGAGATAAAGAGAGCAAATAGAAGATGACACAAGCCAAAAATGTGAAAAGAAATGTCCAAAATACATACACACACACACACACACACACACACACACACATATATATATATATATATATATATATATATATATATATATATATTAATATTCTAAGACTATACTAATAATAACTGAATGATCTACAGATAAAGAACTTAGACATATTAGACAATTTACTAAATATACAAACAAAAAAGGCACATAAATATGCCAATATCTTTGCACATGCCACATTTCATACTTTTTTTCTCAGTTGAGTAAATTAAGTAACCAGTGTTTAATGATAGATGTGCTGTTATAAAGAAGTCTTATTAATAATAAAATCTAAACTGCAGATAATTGCACTTTTTTACTGAGGAATTCATGAGCTAAAGAGGGCTATATAAAGAATGCTGGGTAAAGCCCCTCCATGCTGTTTATCTTTGTGTTAGGGTGGAGCTCGGCCCGCCTGAAGAAATCTCACTACAGCACTGGGAGTGTTCTCCCTGATAGTGAAAACTCAAGGATAAGTTGTCTCACACTCTCACTGTGGCGGTCAATACAGCAAATTGTCAAAAGAATCTTTAAAGCTGAACACAAACTGATAAATGTAGGTATTGTGATATACACATTTGGTATTTTACAAAACTATATTAAACTCTTAATATCTCACTGGCCACAAACAACCATAGCTAACAGCTTTAATGTGTTGTGGTTTGAAGTTTCTGCAAGCTAATAAAGAGCTTTGCAGGCAGTACAGCTGGGCTGAGAGTATGAGCCTATGTGTGTGTCATTATTGTCTCTGCCTCCATGCCCTAATCAAAGTCACAGGAGTTCAGGTTTTACACACACCCCCCCCCCCCACACACACACACACACACACACACACACACACACACACACTAAAGCACTTACCCAGCTTTAGTAATGATGCCAATAGTATCCAGAGGGAGCTCTCAAAAGGTTTCCGCACAGTCTGAAATTGCACTGTGAGTACAGGGAAGGTGCGGCGGTTTGTGTGAGGGCCACCAGGTTCCTTCGAGAGTGTGTGTGGGGGGATGTGAGGGTCTTTTGGTGTCTCTGGATGAGTGTGTGTGACCCCATCAAGGTCAGAACCTGTATCACTGCTCACAGGAACTGAGTTGGACAGTAGGAACAGCAGCAGCACTGACCATAACAGCCAATTCAGACCCATAATACAGAACAAAGTGCCAAACCACAGTAACAATGGCAACAGGAAAATATACTGTAGTTATTGTAGTGTAATCAGATATTAGTCAATTTTAAGAAATTTTAAAACATATCAACTATGACATCAGAGTGGACCTGTACAATGTCAGACATATTGTATATTGTATATATAAATATACAATATATTTAAATGTATTTTAAAATTAAATAAAAATGTATATTTTAATCATGTAAATGTATATATAATGTTGGTTTATTAATGGCTTGGTTTTATAATCCTAACAAAGGCAACCTCATTGGTACAGTTGAAAACTGACACAAACACATGCTCTTATTCATTGAAACTAATGCATTCCCTCAGACATACACATAATCATTGATCAAGACTGCAGCTTCCAGCAGACAAAGAGTTCTGATCCCTGTTATTGTCCTCCACTATCCCTTTAGCGCCAATGTTGCTGTATATTACATATATAAATCATAGAAACCTAGCATACACACTTCATCTCCAAAATTCACATCACACTTCAGACTAAATCCACATCATCTTCAAACCCAACAAAAATCATCTTCAAACCCTAGGTATCATCAAACCCTAAAAAACACTTCAAACTTCAAAGGTTATCCTTAACCCCCCAAAAAGACATCTTCAAACTCCAAAAAAATGTATCAATTATTTAACGCTTTCACCTCTGGTCAGGCCAAAAGTCTTTTAACTGTTAGCCTCTGTTTTTCCATTCTGCTCCTCCAGCTTCTCATCTCTCTGCCCCTCATCTGTCTGTCTCTCCTCCCTGCTCACTGACCCCTCATAGAGGTGGAGTTTAAATTTTGAGCTTTGGGGGGAATGGGGGGAGGGGGGGCTGTGTGCTTTTTTTAAGCACACATAAATATTCTCATACATTATACAAAAGCCCTAATGACAAGCAAAATTCAGAATAAAATGACAGTTAAACAGGAAAAAAACACATAGAAAACAGTCCCAGATTACATGCAGATGTGGACGTGCAAAGAGTAGCAAGAAACAGAACTCAAGTTACTGTTACTTCAAAATAAAAACTACTCAAGTAAAAGTCACTTAAGTTACTCGATTAAAAGTAAGAAAATACTATAAAGCAAAAAGACTACTTAAGTAACAGATTACTTCAGATCTCATTCAGTAATCAAACAGAACTGCAGAATATTAAGGCAATAGTGCTACAGCTCATAAAAACACCCAGATATATCAGATATATCTATCTGCACATACATTTCTTTGAACGTGTACTATGCTTGTACTTGACAAGTACAAAGTTTGACAAAGAACGTCTTGAAATTAAATTTGTCTGCAGTTCAGCACCTAAACACCAGAGGCTGCCATTAGAGCAGAGTGCTCTAAAATGAAAAAATAATAATAATGACAAGAATAAAAATAACAATCAATAAGAATAATTTTCTAATTGCTATTTTTTATTATAGTATTTTATATATTCATCAGATCACTTCACCCTCATCCCAGTCTTAATGACAGTACTTGTCTCTAGTCTGTAATCAAATTATCACATTATGACCAATTAAACTTGCACGCAAATCAGTAAATTCCAAAATCAGCCCAGAAGATGTGAACCTCTAGTTCTATATCACAGGTGGATTCCTGCAGACAGTTGTTGATGCCCAAGTACATCAAGGCTGCTGTCTTTAAGTCCAAGCATTCTGTCACCAAAGCTTTACTGTGCTGCATCCATTATATTACAGTTGATTTCTGATGTTATATGTGTATTTGAGTATTTCAACACCTAAGAACATCTACTGCTAAACATCTATTTAAGTTTGCATCCTAAGTCAAAGGTCTTTCAGCAGGACAATGACCCTAAACATAGAATGCACTCAGAAATGGATGGAAACAAAGTGCTGGAGAGTTCTGGAGTGGTCAGCAATGAGCAGTTTGCAAAAGTAGACTGGTCCAAAATTCCATTTGAGAGGTATAAGAAGCTTGTTGATGGTTATAGGAAGTGACTGATTTCAGTTATTTTTCATCAAGGGGTGTGCAAGCATTTATTAAATTGAGGGTACAATTTTTGTTTGTGCCCATTTTTTTAAATTAAAGTATATTAATTTTGGCTTTTTTTCCTCTGTTTTTGTTCAAAGCGTACAAAGGAAATAAACACGTGTATAGCAAAATGTGTAATTGAAATATTATTCTGGGAGAAATTGTGCATTATTTAGGAAACATCCAGGGGTGCCAACACTTTTGACCATCACTGTTTATGGTCCACATCTGTCACAATGCTCCCCACTGGAAAACTGCATGTGACTCATAGTGGTCCACGTGTGGCCCTAATCTGGTGTATATGTGGCCCACATCTCAAAACTGGCAGAGGTCCATTCAAGTGCTGTCAATCCATCCAGCCAGTGGGCAGGATGAAAATGGGCCATATGGACCAGATGTGAGCCAGAATAATCTATCTAGAAATTAGAGATCACAGTTAGCAGAAAGTAAAAAAGAATACTGATGAAATTGAGAAATCAAAGAAAAAAAAGAAAAGTCTAAGAGGAAAGGGAATAGAGAGAAAACTGAAATTAAAGAGAAAAAGATGATAGAAAACAGGAAAATCATTGAGAAAACAGGAAAAAAAGCGAGAAAACAGAAATCTAAGAGAAAACAGAAAATTCAAAGAGAACACAGCTAGAAGAAAATCAGAGAAAACGGAGAAAGAAATAAGAAAAAAGAAAATAGAGAGAAAATGAGAAATCAAAGAATAACAGACAAATCTGAGAAATCAATGGTAAAACAAAAACATAGAAAAAAGAAAATGTAGAAAGAGAAAACTAAGAAATCAAAGAAAAAAAAGAAAAATCTAGGAGGAAAAAAAACCCATAGAAAACAAAAAATCTAAGAGTAAGCAGAAAACATAGAAAACTGAAAAATCAAAGAAAAACAGAAATTTAAGATAAAACAGAGCAATATATAACAGAAATCAAAGGAATCTTAGAAAAAACAGAGAAACAGAACAGAAAATTGATGAGAAAATAGAAAACAAAGAAATCTAAGAGAAAACAGAACAATCAAAGAGAAAAGAGAACTCAAAGAGAAAACAGAAGCACCGAAGAGAAAAGAAATCAAGGAGAAAACATCACATTTGCCATCGGCACACTATAGGTTCCCAGCCTGCCTCTGACTCTATCTTTCAATATTAGATCACATAAACCAACGTTGACCTTTGGATCACATTACTCAATGCTGGTCCCAGTCACCAGAATATTGATTACATGCACCTGTATTTCACTCTATATAAAGCCTGTTCAGACACACAGTATTTGCCTAGTTTTGCCAACTATTCTCTTTATTCTCTCATTGTACTGATTCACCATGTTGTGACATGTTTTATCTTTTGACAATGCCTTCAGACTTGGATTAGTTTAGGTCTGAACTTGTTTATCATTATGTCTCCTGGTATACTTTTTTTGCTTGACTGCTTTTCTAGTTTTGCTTAAGCCATTTATTAAAGATACTCTGCATACTTTTTTTTTAACTCTGCAAAAAGACTCAATTCACACCAAGCACACTCTATTCCAAAAAGACGCTGAGCATGGCTGCTGTGTCTCAAGTTCCCTCTAGTTTTTATAGTTTTTCATTAACACTTGATCACTCACCGAAAACAAGACTTCAGGTTTTATGACGCAGATACATTGTAAGCACAATGGATCCCTGTTCATCTGTGTTGAGCAGTTTCTCAGTGAACTGGTTAATATCGGTATTTGCCACTACAGGGCTGTGGTCAGAGAGTTCTGGTAAAATCATATACACATGCATTAGTGAACTGAATCCTCCACAATTTATATCTCAAATGAAGTTTGTAATGAGGTGCTGAAACATCCATTCTCTCCGACTGCTAACCACTTTGAGGCTACTACAGCCAATAGATGTATGAGCTATAGAATAAGAATCCCCTTATATCTGCACAAAAATGGCCCCTCTACTCACCAATATAAATTATAAGTAGCTGTACCCACCACTAACTGGTCTAACAGTATTTCAGCCTTGGTGAATTAACAACAATCTGGGCTACCTAGCACTGCACCCACCAGTGAAACCAGAAAAAAGGCAGGAGAGCTAGTCTTCTGGTCAGGCTGACACAGCAAACTCACCACCTGTCTCTACTCAGCATACTACTGACTAATGTGCCATCTGTGGACCACAAACTGAGTGTACTTCAGGCACAAATCTCTTTCTGATGTGAGACAAGGGACTACTACATCATCTGCCTCATAGAGACATTTATGTCATCAGCCATCAAGCCAGCTGGGTTCTCTCTGCACCACATGGACAAAACTAAAGAGCTCTCAGGGTGGTCGTGGCTGTCACTGTGTACATAAATCCACAGGCTAACACATACCTGTCACTCCGGGAATTGTACAAGGTGATCAGCAAACTGGAAACTGCATTCCCAGTTTATTTTCATCTGGTACTTTATCAAAGCCAACCTGAAGAAAGTTGCTCCAAAGTACTTCCATCACATCACGTCTACCCCGATCCCCCAACAAATCAGATCACTCCTCCATCCTGCTCCTGGCCACCTATAGGCCAAACTGAAACAGGACCCACCATCAAGGAGGCTCACCCTAGGTCTGATCAAGCTGCTTTGATCTCTTGGAATAGGAGATGTTCCGTGATTCATCTAACAGTATTGATGAATATGCTGATTCAGTCACTAGGTTCATCAGAAAGTGCGTGGAGGATGTTGTGCCCACAAGGACAGGTCAAGTTTCCCTGTGGAATCAACAGTTATGTTTGCACAGCTCTGGATGCACATACTGCTGCTTTTAAGTCTCGGAACATGGAAGAGTATCAAAAAGCCAGCTATGCTCTCCACAAGATCATAAAAACAGTAAAACATGAGTACAGAGACAAAGTGGAAGCACAATTTAACACCACCACCTCTCTCTCCCTCTCATTCGTGCCCTCTCACACCAGGACAAGAAGAACACATATGTGAGAATGTTATTTGTGGAGACAGCTTCTTCCCCCAGGCCACCAGGCTGATAAACAATCAGTAGCCCAGTGTTCCAGTCCACTGTCAGTCACAACCCATTTCACCTGTCTCATCACACCATCACAACTTCACACTACATAAACTCTTTCATAAACAGCACTTTACCCACTACAGAGCAGAAACTAGCTGCTCAGTTACATTACAGGCACCAAAGAGCCTTCCACTGCAAACACCAAAGACTGTCTCCTATTGCACTGACCAAAGACTGTCTCCCACTGCCCTTTCACACTACAGCTACATTTAATTCTATACCCATTGCATTTTTTTATAGTTTTGATAAGTTAATGTGAAAGTTAATGTGTAAATACTCTATTTATATTACATATAGGCATATTCTTTATTTTTTATTTTAACTCATCCTTACACCTGTGTAATGTGATGTGACAATAAACTTGATTTCATTTGAACTTGTTGTATCACCCAGGTAGTCACAATACAAAGGCAGACACTTCATCAAGACAGTTTGAATCTGATGAAAATCCCCAAGTGGACTCTGACTGTACCAGCATCCTGCCTGTGCTTGTTTTGCCCATCAGATGTGAGGTTGATGAATAGATAGCAGTATCGTGCACACAGCAAATCAAATCAAAATTTAATTGTCTATCACTTTTTTACAACTGATGTTGTCACAGAGTAGTTTTACAGAAATCAAAAATAAAAAGGCGAACAACACATTAAACAAAAGATAAAGACATAAAATACCTGGTGATCCAAAGGGTGACAGTGGCAATTGAAGCAATGATTGATGGTGGATGTAACAGTAACAGTAGCAGAGAGAGAGAGAGAGAGAGAGAGAGAGAGAGAGAGAGAGAGAGAGAGAGAGAGAGAGAGGACCTCTGCTGTGACCTGTTGTGCTGTTTCTTTCCATTTGTGTGTGTATTATCTGGTGAATGGTTGTGGATGGCAAATGTTACCAGCAAGTTAGTTAGTTCCATTGCCTGTGCCTACAAGACCATGGTCACACAAAGCGGTTGACAATAAAACATATAAAAACATTTAAGACAGATATAAAAGAAAACAGAAAAAAAAACATTAATCAGAGAAAACATAATAATCTTAGATAGAACAGAGGTCACCAAGTGACCAGTAGGGGGAGACATTGATTAGCCTGATGTCTAAATTGTGATGAACAGCAATAAGAAGTGCTTCAATACCAGAGACTGCCATCTCTAGA
>CM067501.1:12030157-12045157 GCA_034509495.1 Acestrorhynchus altus
AATAGAGTTATGTGATTATATAGGTACTATTCCACAGTTACACTAGTTTGAAACCATTCATATGAATTTACACATATTATCCATGACAGAACCCTCTAAACACACACACATGCGTGCGCGCACACACACACACACACACACACACACACACACACACACACACACACATATGTATATACAACATACACACCTGCAGAAGTTTGAAGTATCCAGGAGTGAGTCTGCCCAGCCTGATGATCATACTTAGCTTCACAAAACACATAAAATAGTGTTCCTGAAAATTCATAAAAATATCCCATATGTTAATTTGTCCAGTAGCCTGCAAGATTGGTGTTTACTGGTGTTGTTGTGTTTTCAATTATATTGTTAGCAGTGTTTGAGTGTGTTTTATTGGTTTCGGCCTACCTTACAAATTTCAAGCATCTATGCTGGAATAGTATAAAGTGTGTTGCTATATTGTATGTGTAATACTCATTAAAACTTATTAAACCATGTAGTCCTAGATTTATACAGTAATATACTAGTTTTTACAGTAATAATCACATTAATTATCATAATGTCCCAATGTAATAGTATTCATTACATTCCTAGTAATACCTTTGAGGCCCTACAGCAATGCATGTTTATTTCTACAGTAATATTCATTAAGTCCCACAGTAATACTATGCATGTTCTACAGTAATACTCATTACATCCTAGAGTAATACTCATTCAGTCCTACAATAATACTCATTTAGTCCCAGAGTAACATACATTACATCCTACAGTAACACTTATTGAGTCATACATTAATCCTCAATTACTCCCACAGTAACACTGATTAGGTCATGTAGTTATACTCACAGAATTGTAGGTTAAAACGCATGGTGGCTGAAAGTGCCCTCATCACTGAAGCTCTTCAGACATATATTCATCAAATCTTCTGGATTCATATTCCATATCTAAACTGCTCCATCACTTATCCTCAGCATAAGTATTTTAACTATAAGCTTCATATTCACAGCACTTCCAGTTTTCTGGAGTATGGGAGAGAGAGAGAGAGAGAGAGAGAGAGAGAGAGAGAGAGAGAGAGAGAGAGAGAGAGAGAGAGAGAGAGAGAGATGTTGCATGCTTCATGCTCGAAGGAACATGTGTGTTAATGCACTGCAGTCAGTTATGCAACAGAAGGTCCTGAGAGACACAGAGATGTGTACTTGTGCTTAGCAACAAAAAACATTTTGTTACTGATTCTAAAGATTCTTCAGGTAAATGATCAGTTGATATAATTCAATTCAGTCCACAGTGAAAAGCTAGTCATTCAGTCATTATCTTATTCGCTTCTTCCTGAATAGGGTCACAGTTGATCCAGAGCCCACTTGGAGTCATTGGGCACAGCACTACCCATTGGGTAGGGGTAGGAATACCACCTAGACAGCACAGTCCATTGCAGGGTACCACACACACACACACACACACACACACACACACACACACACACACACACACCCACACACACACTGTGTGACACATGCTTTAAAGCTTGACAGATGAGGTTTTGTTTGCTTTCATTGAATACATTCTTCCTTCTATGAGTGAATTGTTCCCTGTGCCCCTGGCTGCAACACAAATATGAAATATGAGTTGGAGAGTATTTCTTTTTGTGATAGCCTGCTCTTTTCTTCTCCAAATATAGCTTTGTTAATTGCAGGAGGAATTGTTTATAGGTTCCTTTGGAAATATCCGGCACTGGTTTTAGAGGTAAGGACACATAAATGGCTTTCTTCTGAGGACTGTTCCATTAAGATCATATTTGTGTAGGTGTCGCTGCACTGAAGGACTGTGCACCACCACACCACAGCTAATGTTACTAAAAGTCTTTTTGCAGACAAACAGGGGTTTTGAAAGATTTTGATCTTTTTCATACAAAGACTTCCAAAAATAATCTTAGAGTTTGGAGTAATCTTTCAGGCAGCATTTAGGACACGTTAATCACTAAGGCTTTTACTTTATTTACATATTCTTTAAGAAGAATGAAACATAACTGCAAGACGAACTCAATGTACATCCAAGACAACAAACAAAGATGTTATGAGGTTGATTATTTGATAGCTACACTTGTCCTCACTCCATGATTAAAGCATTGTCATACTGTATAGATGATGATAATTTAATAGAATTGAAAACTCAAAGCTCACAAGAAAAAACAAGAAATAAAAATCCATAGAGCAGTAATGATAGCTGCAAAAAGAATTTCACACAAACAGAAGTGGAGATGTGTGAGTGCTTTTGTCCCATCACACTTATAAAGTCCATATGTCTCACTTGGAACCTGAACATTTCCACATGATTTCATAGTTCTGGAACAATTTATATTACTGCTCAACAGTAATGATTTACATATTTACTACATTTCATTTATGAATTGTAAAAATTTTCTACATGTTGAAAATCCTTTTATATATAAAAAATAATTGAGATCCACTTCATTTGTGGATTTTATGTGTATGTAGTAGCTAAAAGACAACTGCAAATTTCAGTACATTTATGAATACTGTTTCACAAATTCAAAATCATTTTGACTATTTTTTTGACTCCATATGTAGACCCCATGTGACAATATGCATGGTTAAAACCATTGTAAACTGCAAATTTACTTGAACTAATTCAGTTGAGAAACCACTGGTCCATCCAAAACAGCAAGCCGTCCTCAAGCTGCAAGCCAGAAGTGCTGCCTCCCCAATGAGAAACAGTGTGAGTTTCTTAAGTTGAAATACAGTCTTCCAAAGTGTTAAATAGATAGATAGATTCAACTTTATTATCATTGCTCAGTACAAGTACATAGCAACGAAATGCAGTTAGCATCTACCAGAAGTGCAAATAGTAGCAAAAGTGCAAACAAGAAAACTGCAAGTGTGCAATTGTGCAATAATTAGACATAGTGCAGGAGATCACACTATATACGGTAATCTAATTATGATAAATACACTATAACAAATAATATGTAATATGCAAACAGTGGATATGTAGGTATATACATAAGCATACTAGAGATACATTAGAGATATGTAGAGCTGCTTTGTGACAATGGCTATGGTAAAAAGTGATATTGTACATTAATCTAAATATATAAACGTGAAATTGCATAGACTTATTTGTGTTCTCAGAATTGTTGCCCTTGCTACATGACCCACTTATCTTAAAGCAGATTTGCAGATACAGTCCAGAATGCAGTCATAATATGACAATGACAGCCTTTGCTTTTTGTTTTTGCCAATCATAGTGTTTATTTAAACCAAAGTTTTGGATTCATTGGTCTATGGAATATTTGTCTAGTGTTCTGGATTATCTAAGTGGCCTTCAGCAAACCTTAGTCAATCAGTGGTGTTCTGGTTTTCTCAGTGTTTGCCTGATGGTGGATTCAAGAGGCCTTTGGGTGCATGTGGGGACTCTGGCTAAAAGATCCATATAAATAAACTTGACTTGAAATACTGAAATATTTGTACTTTAATAATTACTGTATTATATAATAGCTAAATTATACAGTACTGAAATAATGAAGTACTGTATCACTGAAAAGCAAAATTATGAACTTCTGAAATAATGAAATAACAAAGTAGTCTATCACTAAGAAGGTAAATTATAAATAACTGAAATAATAAAAAAAGCACTTTACCTCTGAACAGCTACATTAAAAACTACTAAAATAATGAAATAATGAAGTACTGTACCACTAAGCAGGTAAAGTAAAAAAAAACTATTGAAGTAATTAAATAAAGTACTGTATCACTAATACAGATAAATTGAATTACTACTGAAACTACTGAAATACTGAAACTGCATTATAGACCCAGTGTGTGTTCTATTACCTATAATCCCCCTTCTGTAACTGATCAAATCTAATTGTATTCTCATGACAAGAGTGAGCAAGAGAGAGGGAGTGATAGAGAGAGGGAGTGGGTGAGTGAGAAAGCTAAAGGAGGAAACAGTTCACTTCCTATTTCAAAGGAAAAGGGCAACTAAAACCTGAAAACATCTGTCTGTCTGCATGAACACACACAGGTAAGAGGTTTAAACACACACACACACACACACACACACACACACACACACACACACACACACACACACACACACACACACACACACACACACACCATCTATAACTAAACTGAGCAGTGCTGCTGGTGAAGCAACATAGAACACACCAGGCTCAGGTCAGCTAACTAAAACGTTTGTGACATATTTTTATATTTTAAAAGCATGTATCTGAGCATGGTGAAGTACATTATAGTTAGTAATAACTATCTCAGTAATATCTGAGAATGAATTTCAACAGCTGTATAAAAATGCCTATAGAAATTCCTATAACAAACTCTTATGTTGTGGTCAATGAGTTCTAGTTTAACCTCATTGGTCCACGGGATTTGTTTTCAAATTGTATCAGCTTGTTTAGAAGCTCTTTTGCAGACTTATGATGCTGCATTTTGTGATGAGGATGCAGGAGAAGGTTTCCTTTAATGACTCTTCCTTTAAGGCCATATTTGTGCAGTTAGAACAAACAGTAGAGCAAAGTACCACCACTCCAGGGAATGCTAAATATTCTGAAAGGTCTTTGACAGTTAAGCAGGATGTCCTTCTGATTTGCCTTTCTAGTAATCCTACAAGCAGCTCCTACAGCTTACAAGTTATTTCTTAAGTATTTTGATCTCTGATGTTCCTGTTAACTGCCATTTCTTAATTACATTTCAAACTGAGGAAATGGCAACCTGAAAACAGTTTCCTATCTTCTTATAGCCATCTGCTGCTTTGTGGTCTTCAACCATTTTCAGCGTGCTAGACAGCTGCTTAGAAAAACCCATACTGTTTTTTGGGGAGGTTTAGATGAGTCTGCTTTGCTCAAAGCTATTTGAGCACTTATTTCCTAGGGTTCCCATACTGTTACATAGAAACTTGCTTCACAATAACAATAATTTTGACCATATATATATATATATATATATATATATATATATATATATATATAGCTGGAGGTCCAGGTGACCAGGTAAGGGTCAACTCACACCCAATTCAGTTTGTCCTGAAGCATGGTGTTAAGCATGGGCTGCATGGTGTTAAAAGCACTTGAGAAGCCCAGGAACAGGATCCTCACTGGGTTCGGTGTAGCAGGTAGGTTATGGCGTCTGTCACACCAACACCTGCCTGGTATGCAAACTGCTGACCATCCTGGGCATGTTGCACTTGGGGGCTGAGACCAAGGAAGAGTCACTGCAACATCTTTATCAGATGTGAAGTGAGTGCCACTGATCAGAAGTCATTTGGCCGTTTTTTTGTGAACTGGAATAATGCATGATGTCTTCCAAAGGATAGGACTGCACTCTGCACACCACCCCCTGGTGTGTGAATTCACTAGTATAAAGTATGTGTGTATCACTGTGTGTGGATGGATAAAATGCGGAGCTCTAATTCAAGTGTGCACAACACAATGGGTCAAATGAGTATAATTACTTACAAAAAACAGCCAAATTAGAGTCCAATGTAGCGTGATTAAGGGTGCTGTGTCTGCAGCTTTGTCTTAACAGAATTTATCTGTTCACATGCAGAGACTGCGTCTGCCCTCGGACCAATGTAAACGAATACAGCGATCACATGAATGAACTTGCTTGTAATAAGGCTGGAAGCTAATTGCTAGCATCTCCAAATCCAACATTATACACAACGTTATTACTCTCTGTAAAGACAACATCTGTAAAACAACCATCTTTACAGAGTATCTTAATAATAGCATACTTAAATATTTTTTTTGTAATGGAAGATATTTTAATATCATCAGTCCACAGGAATTGTTTAAAAAATGTGTGATGTTGAGGAGCTGCTTAGAGGAGCCTTCAGTATTATTGAAACCAATTAAAAAGATGAATCAAGATTATATTATGTTACACTATAATCTCTCTCTCTCTCTCTCTCTCTCTCTCTCTCTGTGTGTGTGTTTGTGTGTGTGTGTCTGTGTGTGTAGTTACAGTAAACAGTTTTAGTGGTCATATGTTAGAGGAAATAGATAAGTGCTGTGATGGTAACACATTGCTACAGTTGTTAAACTGTGAAATATACAGTGCAGTCATACGTATTCACAGCACTTCAGCTTTTGCTCATTTTATGTTACAGCCTTAGTTAAAAAAAAAAAAAAAAAAATATATATATATATATATATATATATATATATATATATATATATACATCCATCCAGAAAGATGTGCGCCTTTCCAAATCACGTCCAATCAATTGAATTTGCCACAGGTGTCCGATCAAGTTTGAGTGTCATGGCAAAGGCTGTTATATTTTTAAACGTTTGCAAAAAATTCAAAACAAACTTTTCACACTTTGTCATTGTGGTGTATTGTGTGTAAAATAAAAGTGATGCATTCTAAGTACTTTCTGGATGCACTGTATATGTGTGCATCAGTAACAGCAACTTCAGACTGTTCAAAAAGTTAATGCAAAAAATGCTTTGCTCTCTTAATAAACAAGATGAATCCAAATGTTCTATGTTCTTCATGCTTGTGACTTTTT
The DNA here is from genome assembly GCA_034509495.1 of Acestrorhynchus altus. Taxonomy (NCBI): domain Eukaryota; kingdom Metazoa; phylum Chordata; class Actinopteri; order Characiformes; family Acestrorhynchidae; genus Acestrorhynchus; species Acestrorhynchus altus. Next base: position 12,036,704 of record CM067501.1, read on the forward strand.
TCCTCCTTAAACAAATAACAGTAATTCCAATTTAGGCTCATTTGCATTATTTTACCCTCTCAAATTCATTCACACAACTTGGTGACAGGGCAGCATATATCTGTTGCTGACTGTAATAAATACTGTACATTTGATGAAGGCATTTTATTATGCAACTAGTAAACAACAGAGTACAGGTGTAAACAATTCAATATAAGTGCATGTTCTATATAATGTTAATTTAAAAACGTTTGTGTTTTTTGTATTTCTGCAGGTATGGCACTGGGTGTGGTGTGTGTGTTTCTCCTACTGATTCCAGTCCACTGTGAGTTGAGTTTAAACAGCTACTGGAGGTCCTGGAAGGTTGAATTCAATAAAACCTACAGCACTGCGGTGAGAACACACAGGACTGTACAGCCACAGACTTATATAAAATTGAGCTTTCTGTGAAAGTCTGAGAATATATATATATATATATATATATATATATATATATATATATATATATATATATATATATATATATATATATATGTGTGTGTGTGTGTGTGTGTGTGTGTGTGTGTTTAGAGAGAGGATGTGTATAGGAAAGCAGTCTGGAAGCAGAATGTTCAGGCAATGATAAAGCACAACAAAGCAGCTGCCGCAGGACAGCACAGTTACACCTTGGGAATAAACCACCTCTCAGACATGGTACAGTCCAATACTGACCTCTCACACATTCAGACACATATGGTAAAGTCCTTGACTGATCCCCAGACACTATAGTCCACTATTGACCATTAGATAGGGCACAATTTTTACTGAGTCCTAGACATTGTATAGCGCACTACTGACCCACAGATAGGTAGAGTCCACACTGACCCTATATACTTCATACAGTCCATTACTGAATCTCAGACATGGTACAGTCCACTACTGAACAAGTCTCACAAGTCTAAATGAAAATGTTATGAGGTGTTGTTTGCATGTGATATGTGTGTGTGTGTGTGTGTGTGTGTGTACGGTTATGTATTTAGACAGCAGCCGAGGTGAATGCCCAGCTGAATGGTCTGATAGAGGAGCATGGGCCTCGTCTTGAAGTGAATGTGAAAGTCTCTCTTTTTTAAGCAAATACCCCCCACAGCACAGAGTGGACTGGACTGAGAAGGGATTCGTCAGCCCCATCCAGAACCAGGTGTGTATATCTTCTGCCTCTTATTACTACACATGAGGATGAATTATATGGTACAGATATGGGTGCCATGCTACCATGCTAGCATGCAGATTTTCAAAATTTGATGAAAAACCACAGGCAAGTGATGACATGTATGATGTATATGTCATCTAGCCTACTCTGTATATGTGTGTGTTCCTGTAAAATGACTTGAAGGTGGTACTTTTCATGGGATAATGGGTGGTATATGGGTCTAAAACCCCCAGATCTAAGCCAATAAACATCTCAACAAACAGCTGCTCTTTAGCTGAAAAAAGTATATTTACAGTGCAGTGGGAGAAAATTCAAAGAATCCACTTTTTGTCATTTTTTTAATGTTATAGCCATTTTCCAAAATTGATTAAATTCATTTCCCCTTGTAATTCTACACACAGGTTTGTTTGTAAATTTTACAAATTTATTAAAAATAAAAACATAAAAATATAACATCCATAAGTATTCATATCCTTTGCCATAACACTCAAAATTGAGCTCAGGTACATCTTGTTTCCACTGATCATTGCCCATCATCCATAAATGGAAGACGTTTGCAACCACCAGGACTCTTCATAGATATTTCCCTGAGGGAACCCTCCCAAGGGATCAATAAAGTTCTAGCCTGTCCTAGATTCTGCAAAAAATTGGAATATTGTGGAATAATTACATACAAAAATGTTGGATCCACAATCCTGAATCTTAAATTCTAAGAATATTTAATTTCAAGTTTGACTAAATTATTATTCAGACAGTATTCAAACTTAAAATAAAAGAAAGTTTGACATCACTAAATTTAGGGAATATAATATATATGACATTGATATTTATTTATTTATTTATTTATTTATAATTAAATAGATTAATTATTCAAATAATTAAATTTATGAACAAAAAAATCAGAATATTAACTTTCACTAGTATACACATATATACTTTTTCAGCTAAAGAGTAGCTGCTGGTTTTGATGTTTATTGGATAAGATTAAAGATTCAATTAATTAGAATTCTGCATTTAAAATACTGAAATTACTGCATTTTATATTGAATTAATATGGAGTTGTTCCTTGTTGGCAGCACATTTGAACTCCCACAGTAACTGAATCATCAGACTGGGGGCAAATTGTATGCACTGTGCTTCTCAGCACTCTGAGACTCTGCTAATTAAATTAACTTTACTGTTAATTTTGAGATACTCTGGTTCTTTTCATTAGTATCACAGTTTATTGTGGGATTTCTCCAAGTGAAGATGCAATAGAAGCATTGTATTACAGTACCATGCTACAATACAGTGAGCATTTTAGAACAAACCATTAATTCACTAACAGACTGCAAACATAGGAGATTTACTGTAAATATAACATGTATTTCAGTGCCATATGACGAATGGCTACATTGATTAATGTAAGAACATATGGCTTGTGGCAAGGTGTGGTGCATTTATCACATCTGTTGTGATACTGGCTTTCTCAATTGATTGAATTATTGGATTAAAAAGGGTTAAAAATAAGGAATCATCCAGGAAAATATTTAATATTTAGGACAACATGACAGATGGGCAAAATGAGGGAGAATAAGTTCAAAAAACAGGGTGGACAGGTATGGTGTAACAAGATTAACATGCAAGACCTGTGGATCACAGTAACAAATACTGTAAAAATAAACTTTAAATTGTAATTTATTTATTTATTTACTCAGTTGATTTACTGAGTCTAGCCTAGTTGGAACCAGTGTGTGCCAACTGTATTTAAAAGTGGGCTCATATCTGATTGTGCTGTAGGGTCCATGTGGCTCCTGCTGGGCTTTCAGTGCGGTTGGTGCTCTGGAGGGTCAAATGAAGAAGAAAACTGGACGTCTGGTTCCTCTGAGTCCGCAGAATCTAGTGACTGCATTACTGTAGGCAAACCATGGATGCAAAGGAGGCTACCTTAGCAAGTCTTTCATCTACATCATCAAGAACAAGGGAATTGACTCCAACAGCTTTTACCCTTATGAACACAGGGTACACACACACACACACACACACTCACACACACACACACACACACACACACACACACACATTATAACACATTACCACACTCACTCGACTCACACCTACCTTGTACTGGTCAGTTTATAGTGTGTGTGTGTGTGTGTGTGTGTGTGTGTAGGATGGGGACCCACAGGTATGCAGTGAAAGGAAAAGCTGGTTAATGTTCCAATTTCCAGATTCTTCCAATGAAGTGAGATGGTTTAATGCAGACTGTGGCCACTGTGGGGCTCCATCTCGTTGGAATTAATGCCAGACTGCCTTTCCTTCCACAGATAAGAGTGGTGAGACACACGCACACACACACACACACATACACACACTTTAAGGTATTTTTTTCAACTAATCACACCTGTGTGTGTGTATATTTGTTCAGGTATATATAATGACCCACAGTGTGACGCCCGGATGCTGAATCATGCTGTGCTGGTCGTGGGGTATGGAACTGAGGGAGGACAGGACTACTGGCTGGTCAAAAACAGGTTACACAGGCCACACACACACACAGACACAAACACACACACACACAGTTCAGTATATACTAAGGGACTAATAGATACTGTTATCTCTCTCACAATGCTCTGGCTACATCTGGTGGTCAGATTTAGGAACTGGCACCATTTCAATAAACAAACTGTCTATTAGGTGTCTGTCTGACAACTTTAAAATATATAAATAATAATCATTAACATGGCTTTTATTTTATAAAATGTATGTTCAGACAAGATGTTTTGCAGACTCACAAATCTTCTGATACATAATAATAATTATAATAACCGTTAAAACAATTCTGTATAACAACTATATAACATAGTCTCTCTCTCTCTCTCTCTCTCTCTCTCTCTCTCTCTCTCTCCCTCTCTCTCTGTCTCTCTCGCTGTCTCTCGCTCTCTCTCAGTTGGGGAGTTGCGTGGGGGGAGAAGGGGTTTTTCCGAATGGCCCGAAACAAAAACAAGTGTGGAATTGCCAACTTCGCCATTTTCCCACTCTAAACACACAATTTCTCTGTACACACACAGACACAGACACACACACACACACACACACACACACACACACACACACACACACACACACAAATGCATGCACCCACACACATATTCCTGTTATACTGGGCTTTTCAGTGTGTTTATGATCAGAATCAGAGAAATGCAGATTGATGGTTCATTTATTGTGAATTTATTTAAGCTTAATTTAATAAAATTGATTGATTTTAAAAAGCTGTACAGAGTCATTTGTGCATATCTTAGCCCTGAGAAACCATCAGCCCATAGTGTTTAACAGCCAGTGCATTACATTACATTACATTAAAAAAATAAAATCATGTATATACATAGGACCAGTGAAAAGTTTGACACACTCTACTTTTCAACCCTTAAATAAAAACCTTTAAAAAAAAAATATGCCTGTCCAGTCCTCTAAAAACCAAATTGTTAATATGGTCATGGCTAATAGACAGTATTTCTTTAGAAGTAGGGATTCTGTCTATTTTTCATTATACACAAAATATTTCATTTCATACCATATATTTTAATTTTATTATATATTTGTTTATCCATACTTCTACAGAAATACTGCCTATTGGTCATGTGTTTTAAATACACAAAACTGGACAGCACGTTATTTTGTAACGTTTTCCTTTAAGATTAGGTGTGTCCAAACTTTTGACTAGTACTGTATATATATATATATTATTTATATATATATATATGAATTATATATATATATATATATATATATATATATATATATATATATATATACATATATATATATATATATATATATATATAGTGCTTTTCTGTTCTAATAAATCAAATTCACCTCATTAAAGGAACAGATCAGTGAACAATCTTAGTACCATAATATCAGAATATCACTGAGCCCAGATTCAGTCTATCAGCCAAGACAGGTTAGTTATCTGACATGTGCTTGCACACCTTCCATGAAAATCAAACTTTCTGATGGTAGATGCAGTACTGAGTAACCTATAGGTCCAGTGATGACATTTTATTTTGGGAGATATACTTGGCAGTTTGTTTCAACTGTAAATTAATTTCTGGACAGTTGAACAGCTATTTTGTGAACATTGTGGGATCGTTTTAAATCCATTTTGAGAATCATCTACAGCCTTCTTTCTGAAGGCCTTTGAGAACTCTGTCCATGGTGATACCCCCATTACCATTACCAATTCAACATTCAAAGGCAAACCAAATTAAAATCTGAGGATCAAATAAGACTGTCCCCTCCAAAGTCCTCTCTATTCTTGTTCTAATCATTTGTAGCTGATGCGAATATTTTAAGTAGTAATAAATATTCTTTTCAACAAGAACACTGCACTTCTATTCAGTATTTTACAGCTCATTTTTTAAATAAATTTAATCAATTTATGTGTATTACATAAATATGTATTACATCTCTCAAAATTGTTCAAAGGAACAACTCTTAATATGTTTAAATATGGTAAATAAAACAAATGTTTTCAAGGAGCATCCATTCAGTATTTTCATGTATGTACATCTGGGGCTGAGATCAATCATGGTCATTTGATTCAGTTTACCGAACAGCCTCTTTTAATTGTTTATGATATAAACTCCATACACTTGTGCGTATGCTGACAGCAGCCTGGGCTTTTGAATGAATACTTGAAATTAAATGAAAGATTCTGCCTATTTGTGCATGTGAAACGAGTGTGCATTTCAGACCTGAGAAACTTTTCAAACACTTGTAAAGTGTTGTACACCCTTTGTAAACAATCAATTAAAAACAATTATTCAAATAATGATTAAGTGATTAATGCTTTTAGGGAACTCAAGCAGTGTGTCTCAAGCAGTCAGCAGCCTAATATACATTTATATATGCAAAAGTTTGAAAATCTTGTCAAAATTATATGAAAGATGTTTTCTGTGTAATTAAAGGCTAAACTGCTCTAAATGGAGGTGCACAAACGTTTGCACATGACTCTGTGGTAATGTAGAGAAAGCCTGCGGCAGTTCTCTTTTGTACGCAGGTGTAAAACAACAAGCCTAAACAGTTGGAGGGATTGCTCTTCTCCAGTCAGTGTAGGTGGATGTTCTTTGGTTTCCACAATGTTCTGATGTTTACATGTGCTGCGGGTACTTTAGAGGCATCTGATGAATTCTTTCACATCTTTTCCTCAAAGCAAAATCTGATACACAGACAGGAACAAAGGGAACCTACACACACACACACACACACACACACACACACACACACACACACACAGAGAGAGAGAGAGAGAGAGAGAGAGAGAGAGAGAGAGAGAGAGAGAGAGAGAGGGAGGGAGACATAAACATATTAAACATATTCATTTTAACTTGAGAGATAGAGGTAATATAACTAGACATGAAACTGAAAAAACAGCCTTTTAAACATCATTTGTAAAATTAAATTAATAGAAAAGTGTTCTTGTGAGGAACAAGTTAGGATACCCCCACATTTATTACTACTTGTATAAAATTTGAATCAGGTGCAGCACATAAACTATAAATGATTAAACCATTAGTATAGAGGACTTTGGAGGAGGCTGTTTTATTTAAACCTCAGAGATTGGGATTTGAGGCTCTGTTAAAGGTTGTAGATGCAGATGAAGGTGAATGGATATAAAAAGATCTCTAGCAGATAATACAGCATCTGTATGGAAATAATTTACAATTGGAGAAAAAATTAACTGCCAACATGGCCAAATCAGCTGTCCTGGTGCCTGGCAAGTTTGAAGTTTATATTCTGGGTAATTTTAGAATCCAGAAAATACAGTAGCTAAACAAAATTCTTGCATGGGGAAGTGGGAAAATCTTTTCCAGTCGATGTCAGATAACTCAGATAGTTATACATCTATTTGACATTATTTCACTAACTGACATTAAGGGGGATTTATACACTATGCCTTATACACTACACCCTCACATTTATTCCTACTTAGAATAATATCTGAAATGTTACATTTGAATCAAGGCAGGACATTAGCTGCAGATCATTACAACATAGTTAGCCTGTTTTATTTAAATCTCAGCCATTATTGTGGTTTATTCTTGATTGCTGGAGGTGAGTATCACCATGGCCTTCAGATAGCTGGAGATGCATTATCAGCCATTCTACTGTCCGATAAATCATTTGCAAGTGAAACAATTGCCAACGAGGCCAGATTAGGACATCCAAGCAAGTTCAAGTCTTGCCCTGATGAGCATGGTAAAGTGCAAATCCCATAAACTCTCAATTGGCTAGTATTATTAACTGAGCAGGAGATAGTGTGTACCCATTTTGAAATTCTGTGACACAGAAATGAAAGGTCAGCATAGTGGAAGAGGAGTGGGGACGTAGGGAGGAAGGGGAAGGGGATACACATGTATTCTGTCCATTACTGCAATTGTACTCTGCACCACATAGGATTGCAAAACAACCTCACAGAGGTGAAAGAGGTCCCCTTTTTATTCTACAACAAGAGGAAGTAATTTGTGCAATGGTGTTTGCAAACAATGCTATGAGGTTGAGAGAAATTTCTGTTATAGAGGATGACAGTATCATAGGAAATATTCAATCCGTTTCAATTGCTACAATTGTGCCGTTTGAGTGGAACAGAATGAAGACGATCCATCACCAGTATGTACAGGTAAAACATTTGTGTTCTATGCATACTATAATGTTCAGTGCTGTAAACTGGTTACTTACTCTCCCCAAAGGCTGTTTCTTATGTTTGTTGAAAATAGTTTGTACTTTGCTTTTTCACAATGCTATGATCAAATTAGAATTGCAAAGAGCATATGTAACTTAACTGTAGATTTCAAATGGCTGTTCAAAGAGTGAAGAGTGCTTTAATGGGCATTTTCAGGTAGTCACCCAGATCTGACATTTTTGCATTGGAAAACACTTAAAGAATCTTTTTCATAAACGATGGTATAGTGACTTTTAATTTTGAGGACACTAACATTTTCAATTGCAGTGCAAATGGTAATAGTGATGTGAGAAATGCACCAAATGAGAAAAAACTCTAAATATAATGATGATGGTGATGATGTTGATAATGGTGACGATGTTGTAGCCAACATACTTATCCACCATGCTTTTCTTCTGAAGGATTTTGTAGACTTCAGCAGATGTTTGTGGACCCTGAAGCTTCTGGCCATTCAACATCTCAGCCTCTATCTCTGCTATTGACTAAGGCAAAAAATACACACTGTCAGAAAGGTTTGGACCTAATCATTGCTAAGGTTTGGACCCAATCATTGCTAAGCTTT
>CM067501.1:12047657-12163079 GCA_034509495.1 Acestrorhynchus altus
TGATGAAACTGGTTCTTGGTGGTTAAGGTGGTTGAAAGCTGGTCATCCAGACAAAAAAATATCCTGACATATATGCTAAGCTAGCTGGTTAACCTGCTATTGACCATCACCGTGTATGCACTGATCGCATTTGATTGTGGTCATGTTTAGTCATTCTGGTTGACCAGCTTGTTCTTGCTGGTTAAACTGGTTGACCAGCTTAATCTTGCTGGTCATGTTGGCTGTTTAGCTTGGTCAGGTTCATCATGCTTGCAGATCAACTATGCCATCAGAAACTAAAAAATGTTCTATGCTCAAGAGCGAAGCTGCTTCTGCAAGAAGGGATGTTTCAGTATATTGATTGCAGTTGTGGAGTTTTGTCTGAAATAGTCTCTGGTTTACCTCATCATTGCTACATTACATTCTAGTGAGGTAGTGGTGAGAAAGAAATACAGCTTTTCTTTCATTCAGTTACCGTATCGCATAGACTCAGGGTTCCAGTCCTGTAAGTGTCCCCAGGAAACACATTTGTTGTGTTGTGAGTTAATTTGTAGAATTTCTGAAGTTCTGAATTTGTTTTCTGATTTGGCAGCATTTTTTTAATTTGCCATGTTTGTCAGCACTTGATGTTATTTTGATTAAGGTGTTTCCCAGTTTGTATAATGAAATGTAGCACAGCTGTTTTCATTTTGATGCATGTGTTTTGTTATTTTGCAGCTCCTTTTTATTTTATATGTAACCTTCGCTGGGTGCTAAACAGAGGTAGGTGGAGGGGGAGTACATGCTGGGTTGTATATTTATTAACAAGGTACATAGATAATTACATAAATGATCACAGGATGAGTAAACAAGTAAACAAGACGAGTAGCCAAATAAACCTGAAGACCGACAAGGACAGACTAAGACAGCAGGACTTAAATAAGGAGACATGATGATTAACACCTGGACTTGACAATACAAGAGACACAGCTGGGAATGGGTGGAGACATGACATCACATGTGCTCAGAAGCATGAGAGAAGATAAACAAACCAAGACCAGACCTGAGGGGCAAAACAGATACGTGACAGCAGAGCTTGAGCTCTCTGTCACAATAGTTCTTACCTTAATGAATGAGATTCCAAAGGCTCTGACTGGCTCTGAAACGTATGAGTGAAAAATGTAAAGGCCCTGAACGGCACTGACCTTAATGAGTGAGATTCCAATGGCTCCTGGTTTGACATGAAGCTTCATCTGATCGCATAGTTTCCCAATGAACTGATGAGGGATTACAAAGATGAGAATATCTGCACCAGCTATAGCTTCAGTGACCTCCGGTACAGCAATCTGTAAAGTGTACAAAGAAAACCTTAATCTAGACCAGAGGCACCCTCCTTCCTCTGATTGACATAGCTGTAACCAAATTAGACATTACTTGCTGGACATTTTGCTGGTGCAAAACAGGAAAAACAGGTTCTGGTTGACCATTCTGCATGAGTCTGACTAGGTTTATTATTGATAATTATTTGGCTAAGTTTATTAAAGTTGTAAATACACACACACGTGTCCAAATGTTTGGAGACACAACATCTAAAGAAGACATTCAGCGACTTTAAGCTGCATTCATTGCTGACATAGATGTGCAAATGCATACTTACAGCTCATCTAATTCCTTTAGAGAAGTATTGCTAATAGAATAGGACTCTCTGGAACAGAACAATATGAGCCTATTTGCAGCATGCATAATGCCAGAGGTGGGCTAGAGGGGTGTATGGCTCCACAGTACTGCAAGTGGAGTTGTGAAGCAGTGGAATGGTGTTCTATCTGTAATGATAGTACTCTAATAGTTTTGGGATGAGTTGGGGAGTTGGGGTGGTGATCATCCAATATTTTGAACTCACTAACATGGCTGTCATCTGAATGTCAGCCAAATTCTCACAGCAATGCTCCAACACATAGTTTGAAAATAGTTTGGACATTAGCAACCTTCTTCTTCTTCTTCTTCTTCTTCTTCTTCTTCTTCTTCTTCTTCTGGCTGCTCCCTTTAGGGGTTGCCACAACAGATTGTCATATTTATGATCCGCATTATAGTTTTGGCACCAGTTTTACACCGGATGCCCTTCCTGACACAACCCTCACCATATTCGGGCTTGGGACCGGCACCAGAAGTGCACAAACTACACCCCTAATGGACATTATTAACCATTACTCCAAAACCCTTGAAACCCTTATGTAGGTATCCCAGTACTTTTTTTCCATATAATATACCTACATTAAGAGTGTTATTAATATACACCCTAATGAGGGATGGTAGCTGTGTCTCAGTGTATATCACTGTACCTATATTTAGAGTGTTATTAATATACACCCTAATGAGAGACTGTAGCTCCAACACAGTGTATATAACAATACCAACATTTAAAGGTATTAATATACACCCTAATGAGAGACTGTAGCTCTGCCTCACTGTCTATCACAATACCTACATTTAATGTTATTAATATACACCCTACTGGCAGATTGTAGCTCCACCTTGGCTTTTATCACAACACTTACATTTAGATTGTAACATTCATAACCTTAATATTAATATACATCCTTAATATAGACAGTTTTGGTGAGTGAAAAGCTACACTGTGTGATAGAGTCACAACAGAAATAAAAGTCATCTACACACACAAAGTTCACTAGTTCATTTACTTATCTGCACACTGAACCATCAGGACAGGCACACTCTCGCAATAAAGTTGATGCAATTAGTTGCATAACACACTCCCTAGACACATTTACACACTGGTAATGGTTCTCTTCAGAGTTCTAGACAATAATCAGGAAAATCTGTGGTCCAATTTTATATTTAAATCAACTATGTGGCAGTTATTCAGTGCTGGACTTTGTGCTGTGTAGCCCATTATATAAAACTGAAAAAAGTTCTTTGACTTGTAGCAATAGTGAAACTATGAAAATGCTACACAAAACCACTTTAAAGATCTTTAAAAATCAAAATTTTGCTTAATATTGAAAAGAACTGAGACAGAAATACAGACCCACCCAAAGATAAGTTCTGAGAACAGACTCTTACCACATTTTTGGGCAGTTTGTGTCCTGGTAGGTATTTCACATTCTCATGGTCAGTGTTTATAATCTCAGTCAGTTTCCTCCCATTCACCATCTCTTCAAACACCCACATTTTCACCAGTGGCTCAAAGCGGTTTGATGCCTTCACATTCTGACCGATGATCTTGGCGATGGCAGAACCCCTTTAAAAAAATAAGAACTTCACTTACAGGATATGGTTGTACATCTTACAGTATTCTTTGTACAGGAGAAATGTTCTTTCTATGTGAATAACAGTTTTACCATTGCCTTTAATAAACAATCCCTTTTTAGGGTGCAAAATACTGAACAAACTTTTACTGACAAAAGAAGCAGTTCTTCAAGGGTTCTTTAGGAAGAGTGATGTGTAGGATATGAGGATAAGATAGAACTTTATTGATCCCTTGGGAGGGTTCCCTCAGGGAAATTAAGGAAATACACTGGAGAAAATAAGCATATGATGCACTGCTGATTTAGCAAATTTTCCCACCTAGGTGTGTCATTTTTATAGTAGGTACACTTCAACTGTGAGAAAAAGAATAAAAAAAAGAAAAATGCATTTCACATAATCACATGATTTTTACAAAATTAATTGACATTGTATTGCATGAAATAAATAGTTGATACAACAGAAAAACAGAAATTAATATGTGGTACAGAAACCTTTGTTTGTAAACCCAACAAACCTATTCTGCCTAAAACTCAAATATCCAACCAGAACTGAAGCCCCAATATCATCATGACCTTTATGCCTAGTCAGTGTATGAACTCTTCTCACCATAAGCTCATTGTGTAGACTCTAAGCAAAAAACTGTGTGTAGTACAGTAAAAGTTTTTTGCCACATAGTAAAAAAGACTTTGATTAATGGAATCCAGCCATTTGAGAGTTTTTTTGTTTGCTTGGTTTTTGTTTTTACAGAATCCTATACAGCACCAAAATGGGTTCACTGAGAATGAGCATGAAGAATGAAGAACAGAACAGTAGAGAGTAGACAGTGAACAGTGGGTCACACAGTGGACAATACAGTGCAGAACTTAATGTTTTAATATAATGTAATAAACACTCACCAGTTCCCAGATCCAACAATACACACTCGCTTCCCCGGCATTCTGCAGAGATATACTCTGATTTGCTTACACTCGCTCACACTGCTGAGTTCTTATCCGTGTGTGTGTGTGTGTGTGTGTGTGTGTGTGTGTGTGTGTGTGTGTGTGTGTGTGAGAGAGAGAGAGAGAGAGAGAGCGATAGAGAGAGTGAGAGAGAGAGAGAGAGAGAGAGAGAGGGAGGGAGACATAAAGAGTGTTCAGACTTCCTGAAACGCCCCTCTGAGTGGTAGAGGCATGTGTGTGTCTGTGTGTGTGTGTGTGTGTGTGTGTGTGTGTGTGTGTGTGTGTGTGTGTGTGTGTGTGTACCAGGCCTTTGTGTTTCATTTTGTAGTTGCCCACTGGAGACTAGACAAGCAGTTGCACACACAGCAAGTTCAACTTACACACCTTTCCTACCAAGCAACACATTGAAGAGATACTTCATTAATAGTTTTAATTTCCCCCAAAATAGTTTCTTTTAGTTTATCACTGGAACTTTGATGCACATGTATCTTAAAAAGCTTACCACTACAAGCTGTAATTATCACTGCAGCTTATAAAATAATGTACTTTAAAATATAATGAAGATGGCGCCACAGAGGTGGCAGCCTGTTGCAGTAGCTACTACACTCATCTGAGTTTTTTCTAACTTTTTACCTTTTTTACTTTTACAGAAAAGTTTACTTTTCTGTTCATAAAGTGTCTTCCACCACAATGGACACCAAACATGTGGTGCTTGTGCTTGTTTTTGAGTAGCTGAGCATATAGGTGGTTGAGCATATGTTCAACATGAGCCTGAACTTTGGAAAACATCTTTTGTGGTACCTGTAACGAAAATGCAGTATCCAGATGACCTAAATAGCTACAGGCTTGTGGCACTGACTTCACATCTGGTAAAGTCACTGGAGAAGCTGGTCCCTACCCATCACCATCCTCTGGTGAGCACATCCATGGACCCTCTTCAGCCTGGCATTAGGGTGGATGACAAACACTGGGAACACTGTGACAATCACCTGCATTGACTTCTCCAGTGCCTTTCACATCATACAGCCTGGGCTGCTGAAGGCTGAATCTGGAACAAGTTGGTGTGGACAGTCACCTGTCTAACTGGATACTGGACTACCTCACCAAATGACCACAGTATGTGAGGGCATGGGACTGTATTTCAGACAAGGTGCACAGAGCACAGAGGCCACTCAACAAACGGTCCTGGCTCCGCTCCTCTTCACCCTGTACACTGTTGATTTCATGTACATGTGACATGGTAGAATGAAATACAGTTACTCAGACTCAGTAATGTAGCATGAATTTAAGTTAGTTACAAACCCAATTCCAATGAAGTTGGGACTTTGTGTAAAACATAAATAAAAACAGAATATGATTTAATTGAATACACTACAAAGACACAACATTTACTGTTCAAATGTATAAACTTGGAACATTTGACAGGTGAACAGGTTAATTGGAGTGTCATTATTGGGTATAAAAAGAGCAAGGATGGGAAGAGGTTCACCACTGTGTGAGCAAATTTAGGGATTTCATCATCTACAGTCCATAATATCATTAAAAGATTGTTATCATTGGAAAGGGATAAAACCAACATTGAATGCCTGTGACCTTCGATCCCTTATATGGCACTGCATTAAAAACCAACATTATTCTGTAACAGATATTAACACATGGGCTCAGGAACACTTCAGAAAACCATTGTCAGCGAACACAGTTCATCACTCTATCTAGAGCAAGTTAAAACTCTACCATGCAAAGCAAAAGCCATATATCAACATCTGAGATGGACTGACACAAAGTGTAAAAGTGTTCTGTTGTCTGATGAGTAAACATTTGAAATGGATCATGGATGTCATGTCCTCTGGGCCACAGAGGAAAAGGACTGTCCAGATTGTTATCAACACAAAGTTCAAAAGCCAGCATCTCTGATGTTATGGGGGTATGTTAATGCCCATGGCATGGGTAACTTGCACATCTGTGAAGGCACCATTAATGCTGAAAGGTACATACAGGTTTTGGAGAAACACATGCCAACGTTGCCATCCAAGCAAGGTCATGTAAAATAGTGGTAAACATGCCCCTGTCCCAACTTTCTTTGGAACTTGTTGCAGTTTCACCAGAACAGTTTTGGTGGAAACTATTCAAGAAAGTTTTTCTTCATCAGCCTCATAGATTTAGTGCTAAATGGTGGGGTATACACTTCCATTACACACACACATACAAACACACTAGCTACAATCGCTTCATAGCTTTAATGCTAATCGATGGGGTATACACTTCCATTACTTATTAGCTACATTAGTAGCAACTGGGAAGATTTAAGGTATCGCTTTAATATGAAGAATGCAGAAGAATAAAGAGATTATTACTGTAGTTAAACCACAATCATTATAAAGATAGAGGCACACCTAAACTGGGAATGTGTGTGTGTGTGTGTGTGTGTGTGGGTGTGTCTGAGTGTGTGAGTGTGTTAGTTATTTTCAGACAGGTCTAGATCTGCTCTTGTGTTAACCTCCTGCATTCAGTCTGTTTCTACCCACAGATTTGTTGAAGAACTGGAACACATTCATTTTAAAGCACTTTAACTTACTTAAGAGTCTGAGTGCCTGTGCTCTTTGAGAGGTTCTCCTTTTCAGCTGTGGCTCCTCTGAATGATTCTACTCCATTTTCTTTTTCATTTTGAGGTTCCTCTCTGTGGTTCTTCTAAAAACTGATAGGGAAGACTAAGAGTTCTTCTCTTAGTCTTAGCAGTCTGAATGTTCTTCTTTGTGCTGTAAGGGATTTTAGGGAGTTTATGGAGCTTATCTTGATTCTTATGAGGTTTTCTTTTGGTTCCTTTCAGAGTTTCTTCCTCAGCTCTCAAAAACGTTGTGGTTTGACTGTTGATTCCCCTCAAGGCTTCATCCATGCTCTTTGCGAGTTTCTCATTCTGAGCATTAGTTCCTTGTATTGGTTCTAGCTCATGCTCTTCTATTGAGCCTCATGATCTTAAGTAGGGTCTGCTTTTGAGTCTCAGTTCTTGACAGTGATTCTTCTTTTCTGTCTACATACACTATAGGACTGAGTGTACAGTACTACTCAAATGCATGCCCTGATTAACTGAGTAATGATGCTGTCAACCAAAACACTGTAGTCACTGTAATAAGATTTTATTCTGCGTTATTTTAGAACATTTCTATTGGTTAATTTTTCATTCCCAAATAGTTATTTTCTATGTACAGATGTATGTCAAAAACTGACAAAATCTCAAAAATTCTGCATATAATCTCATAACTATATACACTACACTGCTGTATACAACTGCCTAACACACACTAGTTAATATAGTATATATACAAATATATATAAAACTCCATGCACTGGATAACTCTATATGTTTCTTAACTGTATACATTGGCATCACCGGGGATCTAACTCGTGATTTTACAGTGACAGAGATCCGCTGTCTTGTCTCCTGTTCCTCAGTTCCAGTCCCATATTATGTGTCCTGTTTCCCAGTTTAATTCCTGTCATGTCTGATATTTCTACAGTCCTGTCTCATGTTCCCGTGTTCGGTGTTTCCCAGTTTCACTCCCCTGTCATGTCTTCAGTATCCAGTTTTGTCTTGTGTGCTTCCTGTCTAGACCCTTGTTCTGTCTCATGTGTCCCTTATTTCCCAGGCCTGGTCTCCTGTCAAGTTTTGCATCAAGTCTCCTGTCACGTCTTTTGTTTCTCCCCAGTTCTTGTCCAGTCTTCAGTCTTGAGATTGATCTGTCCTGTTTTCCACTACCTCTCCTTCACCTGCACCAGTGTTGGCATACGTGCCATTGTGTTTTGTTTTGTCATGTATTTGTCCTATTTGGTTCTCCTGTCTTCCTTTCTCAACAGAATCATTTCACCAGACAAAGAACCATTTGTCTTTGTCTTTGAATTGTCACAATTTACTACAGAGTCATTAATGATTATCAAAACATGAAAGTAGAAAGATGGTCTTGCAACAAGAGAGAAAAATAAACAGTTGCTTTGAATCTTAGAGCTAACTGGGTAATCATTTTAATGACTGGGCCGCACACTAGAAGTACATCAGTATGTTGTATCCAAAAGTTCCACATTAAATACCTGTCTTAAGAAGCTTATACTGAAGAGGTGTAGAGACCAAGCCATGGAAGTGCTGATTCATTTCTGTGGTCATTCTGGAGGCTGTCATTTCATGGTGGTTAGCAACTATGCTGTAAAGGGTCAGAGAGCTCAGCCTTGTGACCAGTGTTCCTGTTTACCACTGCAGATTGTCATGATGTTCAGACCTTTGCAGTTTTTGAGACCACTGCTTCTGCATTTTGAATTTGTTCCTTCTCTGTTGCTTCACTTTTCTCTAGTCAGGGACAGTCTTGAATAACTCTGATTACAGTTTATTTATGAGGAATCCCCCTTTACATTTAGCTTCTTCTTCTCTCTGTAGTCCTAGGGTGAGGCTGGTATCTCAAGTCAAGTCATGTCATGTCAAGGCTTTTTATTGTCATTACAACCGAGTACAGGTACACAATGCAATGAAATTGCGTTCCTCCGGAACCAAGGTGCAACATGGAGCAGCAATACAATAAGATGACATAAAGTGCAAACAGTACAATAAATACAATAAATACAGTAAACAAGAGACAGTTTAACAGACAGGACAGGACAGTACAATACCGAGTGGTACAAAGAAGTGAAATGAGTGGTGGGAATAATGTGCAAGAGATATGTAACATACTGTAAATCTAGATGTGCATGATAACAGCAGTTACTGAGGTAGAAGTTATAGTTCTTGGTGTGCAGCAAATATTGCTGATAAGGATGGGGATGATCCAGTCTCTGTGTGCCGAGTGTGTGTGTGTGTGTGTGTGTGTGTGTGTGTGTGTGTGTGTGTGTGTGTGTGTGTGTGTAGAGTGCTGGGTGGTTTACAGTCCAGTGTTTGTGTTGGTGTGGTCTATGTGGTGTGAAGAGTGGTGTGGGTTCAGTTTCAGTCCCAGTTCAGTCCCTGTGTGAGTGTGGGTGTGAGGAGTGGTGGGGGGGTGGGGGGGATTAAACTCTGTCTCAGTGAGTTGAGAAGTCTGACTGCCTGGTGAACAAAGCTATTGCAGAGTCTGGTGGTGGAGGCTCGGATGCTCCGGTATCGTCTGCCGGATGGCATCAGAGCGAACCGGACGGCATCTTGCCTGTAAGTGGGAGTTTTCCTGCTTTAACACAACAGAATTGTCAGCTCATTAAAGCCCTTCCTGATAGTGGTGAAATGGGTGTGTGACAGCATGTAAACACTGAATTGCATAACTGAGTTAAATACAGGGGCATGACTGTGTAAACTGGTCTGACTGGAATTAATTAAATCTCTGCTTAGGGTCTTCAATACAGGGGTGCCATTAATGGAGGACATGGCCATCCTAATACAATCACTGCGACCTCCATAGAGAATTGAAAATATGAAAGAAAATACCAATCTCCATTTTATACTGATTTTATGAATTAAAAATATCCATTGCACACTAAACATCTGGGGATCACACACTGCAAGGTTTCAACCTGCTGCTGAAATGAACCAAACCAAACATGTCCCAAACCCACATGCCTTTCCATCATATATGTCATATATGATTTTTTTAGTGTGAGCATGATTGATCTCTCAATTTTTTTTCTTTACTACATCATTCTTCACACAGACATTTATGATTTCACATGCGACGTGGGACATTATGATTTCACACAGACAGTTTGATGATAGTTGATTTCACCTGAGGTTGAGAAACCCTGACCTAGGAAACGCAGATTAGCATCACCATTTGCAATGACTCAAAACAAAAAAGTGAAAAATACCTTTGGATGAGGATTTGGATGAGTAGATGGGGTTACCATGATGAGTACAGAGGGAGCTGGAGGTGAGTAGTAGCAGCAGATATTGGAGTCTACCCTGTGTATGGGGCTGATGCTGGTTTCTTATTTATTTATTTATATATGTTTTAAATAAATTTTTACCTCTGATTTTCTTTCCCGCAAATTTGGAAGTGATAATTCCACAACCCCATTTTCATCATCACTCTGACACCTGTGCTGTCCAGCATCATATTGAGTGGGATGTGGGGAGAGAGCACCATCTATCTTCCTAAAGAGGGAAAGCAGGCCAAGTTTGCTCTCCCTCTGACTCCGGCTGCCAATGGCAAGCAGCCTGACCTGAGATTTGAAAGATGTTGGCATATTATAATAATTTCAGCTTCACCTTAAATGCTGCCTAAAAGTTTTCTTGCTCTGTTCAGTTAGGATTTGTTAGGATTTAGGATAGGATTTGTTCTGATTGAGTCTATGACCAGTATAAAGAACTAGATGACGCTCAGTGTTGGGTTGGAAAAATCATTTGATATGCTCCTTTGACTGGTCAATCAGATAATCTGAGACAATTCAATTCTCTCTCCATAATAAAGAAAAAAGACTGAGCCCTGGCTCTGTAAATGGGAAATAACGGAAGTGTCTTGGCCTGACTATTCCAGCCTATCAGCAGCAGGAGGCATTCCTACTCCTGAACAGGACAATGAAAGAGGAGGGGCATGGGAGAGAACATGCAGGTACACATACAGAGACAGCAGAGCTAAAAGAACAGTTACAGGTGCTTGTACAATGGAGGGACCTGCAAACACCAAAAAAGCATGAAAAGAGTGGAGGATGATGCTCAATTCCTGCTTTATTTTTGCTGTTTCACATAAATAGATCAATCTTGTTTTCTTGCACTTGAGAAAGGCAGTGTTGGCATTCGCCACTGAAGCTATCAGGAGGAAAAGGCCTGAGTTTGAGCCTGTTAGATGCATATTTTGCACTGGAGAAAAGCAGTGTTTGTTAATGTTGGCTGATGGTTCTACCCAGGACTTTACAGCAGCTAGTCAGCTACCTTAGCTGATAAAAACCTTCAGTCCTCTTTTTGATCACTGTAATTTTGTAGAAACAATACAAAAATAACTCTTGATAGTTTTTACACTGTTATGTTTTGGACCATTGTGTTTTGGGTCTGTTTGGATGTTGCATTTTGAAAGCAGTCACAGTGCAAGCTCAGCATTACTTCGGCAAAGAACCGGCATGTATATGGGGGGCAGAGATGCTGAAAGGAAGGGTGTGATTGTGTTGCTGTTGAATTCAAATTTCATGAAATGACATTCTCTAGAATCACACTCATATGGTCAATGTAGAGTATCATACATTTGGATTGAAAAAAAGGTTAATGACAATAACAAGTATTATGTTTATCTTTTATTTGTATTTTTGTAGTTTTTGCTATTTGCTGTATACATTTATTACTCCAAATGAAGACTTCTAGCTTACTTGCATTAGGTCTACTTCTACTACTGTTTTAATAAGGCCTCTGAAGCTGTCTTTTGACAAAGATGAATAACAGCTGGTCATTGAGGTTCTGAGTGGTCAGCAGTTGGTACTGTATGTTATCTGTTTTCATTTTGACTGAAACTGTTCTCAATATTATCATTCTCTGCATAATAGATGAAAATGTAGACTGTTTAGGAGATTGGAAAGTTTAATTATTATATGAACATTTGGAACCCTAGGCAAAACAAACAACAAAAAAAACAAACAAAACTTAATTTTTTTTTTTTTATTATCTATGTATCAGTTTTATCCCTGTTATTCTGAAATTTGAACACTCTGTGAGCTAGTTCTGAAGCTTCTAAGAATTAATCATCTCAAATACAGACTAATAGAAGCACTCACACCTGCACACACAGACACACATCAATTGTGCACAATGAGGACATATATTACATTCCAATACATTAATTTCTAACATCACAGACACCAAACCTCACTAGCAAACATACAACATGCCTTCAGTAAACATGAGGAAATTGGCACAATTATCCATACTGTAGATAAACAATCCATTAGAATGACCAGCAGCCAGATTGTCTGAGGATCTGCAGTTTTAGGATATGCATTAGTGGAAGTAAATGGCTTTCCTGATAAAGTGTCTAGTGAGTGGAAGTACAAAGTGTTATTTCTAATAAAGTGGGCAGGGTGTGGAAGCTCAATGTAACTGTTTCTAATAAAATGTACCGTATTTTGTTTTACATTTTGGAAAATCTACCAGCCATTTGAAACACACCCTGAGTTGCTTAAGTTCATTCTTGTTAAATATATGATCTGTTGTAAAACACAGATTTAATTTAATTCTTATTCACTGATAAACACTCGTTGATGAAAAAGTAAGGCACCCAGACAGACATGTCAGATTGGCATGCTGTTGTTTCGTGTTTGAGCCACATACAATATGTAAACAATGTGGTCTGGTGTGACACTGGGTCTTGACACAAGAGGGTGTAAAAGTGCTTCCTCCTCTTCCCTATAAAAAGGCTCTCAGATGCCAATTTGGGGTAGTGTAATTCTTGGTGAGAGACTGTTGACTGCTAGACATGCCTCTATGATGCACTTTTTTGGCCAGTTGACAGACTTTGAGAGGGGGTGCATCAATGGACAAAGAGAAACAGGATGGTTGTTTTGACAAACTGCCCATCAACTAGGCTATTCTGACCAAGTTGGTGTTGGGAGCACTGGATACATAGGGACATGTACTCATGGAGAATAAGGCTGGAACTGTTTGGAGGCCTCATAGAAGGCACTTCAACTGCCTTTGCTATGGGGCGACACACAGCCCCATCTACTGGTGTGAGGATCTGTGGAGTCATGGTCAACCATATTAATAATACTTGGGACATTAATAGCTCAGCAATATGTGCTGGCTCTAATGGCGGGGATTCCAGCTGGCATTTTTCAACAGGACAATGCTCACCCATGCACAGCAAGGGTTTCCAAGGAATGTCTCTGCTACATTGCAACACTTCTTTGGCCTGCTCATTTGCCAGATTTTTCACTAATCAAGCATATATGAAACCAGTTTCAGGAACCTATATACAGGCCTAGCTGCAACATATGTGGGCAAAGGTGCTGGAGGATGACAGACAGAATCTGAGTGCTTGTATGCCTAACTAAATTTCATCTGGCATCCAGGCTAGTGATTAGCCAAGAGGGTATTAAAGCCTACTTTCAACTAAACAGTTTTCCCCAATAAACGTATCCTTACATTATCATTATATATAATCACATTCAGACATATTCATTAAATGCCAGCAACTTCTTCTTGGTGCATTTTTTGTCAATGAGTGTTTGTACATATATGTCATTGGGCTGCTGTGTTTTTTCAGTTTGTGTTAAATGCAGCCAGCACAGCCCAGATGACCTCATCAGCTGGGTTTGTGACCTTTGCACTGTGCAAATCAGCATTTTTCTCCAGCATGTCTTGGCCTCGTTGGGCAGCAGTTTTGTATTGGTCATCAGGAAGTGAGGATAGAGCTTTTTCAAGAACATCAGAGCCATGGGCCAGTACCAGCAAAGCTAGTGTCCGACGGGGCAGGCGGAGAGGGTCATTTGTCCAACGCTCCAATAGACTAGCCTGTAGGGGGATCCAGAGATACTACAGTTTGTGTTTGTTTTGATTTAGCAAACAGAAGTGATTATAAAGTTTGTGTTGGGAAACTACTGGCCTGCAGCTTCCGAAGCAGACGTTCCTTCTCTTTTTCATTTGCCAGTGGGTGTGTGGTCATGTCAAACAGAAGGAAGTTCTGCTTGCCTGTGGTCAGAACACCCTTCTCCACTAGACTCTTTGCCAGGCGCTCACGGACCTGCTGCAGCTGGAAATGCATCTTCATAGGATTCCACGTTTCACCTGAACAACAAACATGAAACACATACACATAACACACATATGTAGCCACAGCAGTCTGTTACAAACATATCACATGGTTACTTGCAATATGTTATCCTGATGGTACTGTGTTACCACTAATGCTAACATACAAGCTCATAACAGACTTCAGGAAATATAGTGCAGACCCAGAATCATCGGAGACAGTGTAAAAAGTGTCCCTGCTTTCAGCTTCCTGGGTATGCACATCTCTGAAAATCTCTCCTGGAGCACCAACACCTCCACATTAGTCAAAAAATATATTTGCTGAGACAACAACCTGCAGGAGAAGTTGCTGGCATCCTACTAACATTGGTGAGCTCTTCACAGGGTAATCAGTACTGCCCAGAACATCACTCGCTGCTCACTTCTGTCTTTAAAGGGTAGTTTCAACTGTTGCTGTGGCCAACATACTCCAAGACTTATCTTAAATCATATCTTACGATTTGATAACTGATAATGAAACTTTGTGGTTTTTTTATCATTTGATAAGACCAGCATCTCTTTACAACTTGCCTAATTTAAAATTTTCTCCTCAGTTTCTCATTTTCTCCAACAATTCAGAACCTCCCCATCACACAATGCTGCTAGCACTCTGAAGGATAGTCTTCCGTTAAGATGAAACTCCACCACTTTTTCAAACTGATGTTAATGCAACACGACTGGTGCACAACAGACTTGGAGGAACTGCCCATTTCAAAATGTTAATTATGTTATGTCCCGTGCTGGCTAGCATCACTCATGGGAAACGATTCAGAGCTAGAGATAGGACAGTCATGCTGTCTGTCATGCTTGGACACTGATTGTCTATGGTATCATTCAATGATCAAACCTGTTACTTCTTGATGATGGAGTCCACGCCTTTTTATTTTTATTTATTTATTTATGAAATGTTCAACTGCAACTCATTTCTTCATCAAACCAGACACTGTTCAAAAAATGTCATGTTTCTAAGTGTTTCCATGGTGACTTACAAATAATTACTTACCTGTGAGCAGGTCAATCCAACTGGACACTGTTTCTGAAGGTTGTGTGTTTTTAATGTGTTTCAGCGTTTCATCCAGCAAAATATCCCCAGTAGGAGCATCTGATTTAACCAGCACCTGCACAGACACAAACACACAAACAGTTGTAAGGTGGGAACAGGACCAGTTTACACAATAAATGCTCAGCTTAAACAATCCAGCATTGGACAAGCATAACATTGGGTTGTTTAACCCAGCAGACCCAGGGTTATTAAACCCAAATTTTTCCGACAAATTTAGAAACCCCAACCCCATTATAATACTCCCTCATCACGTGATGCTCCCAACACTAGGAGGGAGAAGACGAGCAAATGCTTTTTCCAATACATGTGATGCCACCCTACCATCTCTTTTAGAACATCCACCATTTGAAACTTCACTGGACAGCCAACGACAGCTCTGATGCAATGGGTTACAGGTGCCTATGCCAACCAGCATCACACTGAGTATGTATGAGAGTACTATCTACCCACCCAGAGAGCTGTTTTCATCTTCATTTATTTTTTATTGTTGTTGCACATTTTTCATAATTCATAAAAATAAAGGTGTTACAATGTTGTTTTTTTTGGGCGATGCCATAGAACAACCACATTTGGTTCCAAAAGGACCATGTTTGTAAAAGCTGTATGAGTGTGATAAAGCTATTAAATCATCTTCCTTTATTTTATGTATCAATTTAAATGTTCCTCACACTTACATCTTTTACAAAGGGTCAGTTGAGCACTGTTATAGAAGAAACACTTTTGATTTCACAAATAACTGCATTCATAAAAGCTGTGTTTAACTGTTGATTGTAATAAAAAAATATTTATCACAAAAACATGTGTTTAAGAGTGTAGAGCCCTTCACAATCATCTTATTTATGGAACCAAATGTGTTTTTATGTAATCACCCAATTAACTCTTTTGTAGCACATTTATTTACTGTAGTTTAGTGAGTGTATTGTGCACATCATGGGTAGGTCATAGAGTGAAACTTTCAGCTGACATGTCCACGGATTTTGAGTAACAGGTTCACTCTCCATGAGCCATGCCCCCTCAATCATCTGTGGAATGTCACCCAGCATGATGGACCTGCTTACATGGGTCCTGAACAATTTAACAGGAACAGTTATAGCAGCTGCCCTTTAACACCTACCTGAGCAGCCAAATCACTGATGGAAAACCAGTTTTAAAGATGGTTCTTGTTTGAACCATTGAACCATGTTTTGGTACAATATACAACCTAAGTTTCTTAGAATGTAGGTACTTAGTTAGCCAGTATGATGAAAATTCAGGATGCTGAAACATGAATTCTAAACTGTTGAATATAAACTAAATCCTCCTAGTATACAGATGGGGCTACAATGTTATATAAAAAGGAATTGTGATAATGCAGCAGAACAGTGTCTTTCTCAGTAGACAATCCACAGAAGAACTGTAGAACTCCTTCTGGAGGGCTGTTCTCCAAAGTTTGGTAGTTGCCCTACTTAAAAACACCCGCTTTGTCTGGTAACTAACTGAAAAAAAGTTGAGTCAGATGTGTTGAGTAGGGCAGCGACCTACTACTAGGGAGAACTGAGAGAACAATCCTGATTGGACATTAATATTTATAGCGATTAGCTGACTTACAAGGTTACTCATATTATAGAGGTGGGCAACAGCAGAAAGGACTCCTAAGGACTTTCATTGCCCAAACTGAGAATTGTCTCCCACGTGGTGTGGTGGCTCACTGGTGGTGTTGTGCCACACCAATTACAACGGTCTGTTTTGTTTCCCATATGTAACCATTTAGTTTTCAGCAGAACATAATACTTTAAGACCAGTACTGTAATACTGCAGACATTTAACACCAGCATCATTCTACTGATTTGAATGATTATTTTATATTTAATGCATTGTTCAAATTCTTTGTAGGCCCTGAGGGTTCCGCAGTAGTATTCTGTCAAGTCTACATGTATATTTCTGTCACCAGTACAAAAGGACCTGTTGGTCCAGAGTGGTATATGATGACATTAAAGAATGGACCCTGCCTTTGGTGAGCTCATTAAGGATCACTGCCACTGGCAAGAGAGAGAGAGAGTGCAAAGGACATTTGACTTCAGCAAAAAAAATGCATATCTGCAAATGTGCAACATAACAGGAGAAGGAAAAAAACCTTAGCTGTCAATGGAAGTCAATGTAAAAAGTTTTTATTGCAGCATTTCAATTGGTCCATCCATCACAAACTTCTACCACAATATAAAGAGTAACTACTAGATTCAAAAGTAAGAAAAGCAGCTTTGGGACAATACAAATCATCTTTAAACCAAGTAGACCAAATGTTCTCAAAATATGCAAATAAATAACCAGGTTGGTACCACACGTAGTTATAGTCTGTCAGGGGCAATGAAAGGTCTCCAGTGAAATAGTATTTTAATTTAATGTAACTGCTTTTAGGTATATTTTTATATTGTCAGGGGCTAATTTTAACATTATTTTTTGCTTGCTTTTTGTAAATGGGTATTAATAATTAATTATTCATGATTTATATGAACAGTACATATATATATGTGTGTGTGTGTGTGTGTGTGTGTGTGTGTGTGTGTGTGTGTGTGTGTGTGTGTGTGTGCACATTGTGTGTACCCTGCGCTCCAACAGTTTCCTCTTTCTCATGCTTTGCGGCTGGAGATGTATTCTTCCCCTCAAGGCGAGTTCCACCAACATGGCTCCCCTCAAACCAGATGAGATACAGTCATTCCAGAATGATGTGTAGCCCTACACACACACACACACACACACACACAGACACACACACGTCTACATATTAGACATACAGGTTTTATCACATCCAATTCTAAATCCATATGCATTAATAATATAATTATTATTGCACATAGTCTGGTTGTGTTGTGGTGGTCAGGTTACAGGTTATTGCTCCTTCAATCAAATGGACTAATAACTCTACAAAGAAAAGTGTATTAACCTTAAAAGAGGAGGGTGGGAAAACATGGTCTAGGTAGATAGGCTGAGCATGGTTTGGGAGTCCACAATGCTATGCTAGGTTTACCCTAGTCCATTTGATTGTTTTCCTTTTTTTTCTTTTTTTTTATATCATTGGACGCGTGTATCATTTCGACTGTGTGTAAATGGATGAGAAAATAAATGGCAACACTGTGGACTGGAAACAATTGTCTATGAAATTCTTTTGGGGCCTCTGGTCCTTAGCTACAACTACACATCTTACATTGTGTGGGACTATGGGAATGAATAAAAAACAACTGAATTCAATGAAGAATATAGTATATCCCAGTAATTTTGTCCATATAGTGTATGAATCACATCCTAAAAGTGTATGATTAATTAGCCAGGAATTGATTCATTCTGTAATTGAATACCCAGTGATTGTTTAGTCTGTGATTGGTTAACCTGT
This sequence comes from Acestrorhynchus altus, assembly GCA_034509495.1. Classification (NCBI taxonomy): domain Eukaryota; kingdom Metazoa; phylum Chordata; class Actinopteri; order Characiformes; family Acestrorhynchidae; genus Acestrorhynchus; species Acestrorhynchus altus. The sequence continues at coordinate 12,065,966 of CM067501.1, forward strand.
TATTTGGTAGCTTCAGACTGAGCTCAGACTGAGAAGCACAAACCTGTTCTACAAATTGCTGAGCATCCTGAAAAAAACATCACCAATAAGCTCAGTACATATAACCTGTATACACACACCTACCTACACTGATAGAACTACACATACAATAACAGCCATTTTTAAGATCCTACCATAACATCTTTCTGTAAAACTCCATAATGGCTCACTAACTCTCTCCATGTTCACTCTTGGCTCCTTTCTGCCTTTACTGCAGTGATCATCAGAGCAGGTCTCCTTTATTAATTAGGTGCAGTGAAAGCCATCACTAATGGGATGATCATTTTATTTGGTCTTGCTGAGACTGGGGAGTTCAGACTGCAGTTGAGAAATCCCATTTGAAGGTGCAGTTGATCTTGTACACATTCAATATCATACATTCCTGCCATTAGTGGTAATTTTCCTATTCCCCTCTGTATTTCTGTAATTTTCTCAATTTAGCAGTGGGCTGAGCTCATTTTTAATCTTGCATTTCTGCCAGGTGTATCGTAGGAATGTTGAGAGTTCTTCTCATTGGATGCTCTGTTTCAGAAATAGAACATAATGACAGACAGGCTGAGGGAGAGCAGGAGGTTTATTAATCTAAATTCAAATATATGGAACAAAGCACATCCTGTATCAATTCAATACAGAACATGTCTTTAAGTTTCCAATTCTGGATGATTCCCAATTTTAAAGTACATTTGGCAACCCTACTATTAATGTCTGTTCTACAATTGGTTGGCCTGTTATCGGTTAGTCTGTAAAATGCTGGTTAGTAAGCACTTATGGTTGAGCTGTAATTGGTTACTTCTGACTGATCAGTCTGTGCTTATTAACCTGTGAATGGCTATTCTATGCTGTGTTGGTCTTTGTGTGGTTAGTCTGTTATTGATTACATTTTGTTGATAGTTATTTTGTTGAATCACTCACTCACTCACTCACTCAATCACTCACTCACTCACTCACTCACTCAATCACTCACTCACTCACTCACTCACTCACTCACTCAATCACTCATTCACTCAATCACTCAATCACTCACTCACTCACTCAATCACTCACTCAATCACTCTCACTCAATCACTCACTCACTCACTCACTCACTCACTCACTCACTCACTCACTCACTCACTCACTCACTCAATCACTCACTCAATCACTCACTCAATCACTCACTCAATCACTCACTCACTCAATCACTCATTCACTCACTCAATCACTCACTCAGTCACTCACTCAGTCACTCACTCAGTCACTCACTCACTCAATCACTGAATAACACACTGCACAAGAGTTCTCAGTAAAATTTCAGTACTTTGGGATAAGGGGATACAATCCAGATACAAAAAAGACACACACACACACACACACACACACACACACACACACACACACACACACACACACACACACACACACAGAGTAACAATCAAACAGTAACCAGGATGTTTATTTTGAGCCTTTACGCAGCAGGATTCTGATGACACTGTGAACACACACATCTGTTCTGGAACACAATTCACTACTGTAGACTTCCTCAGACACAAAACACACACACATATACAGTATACTTGTGGTAGATAATTACGGTATACAAAATGTTTTGTGTTGTCCAATATTACAGGAGATGTTAAATCTCTCAGCACCTCTTTCTGCTATTGACTCATTTTTGCTAGACTTTTATTCAGTTGTTTTAGATGTTTTTGTTTGTTTGTTTGTTATATGTTTGTTTTAGCTATAGACATATTTCTGATTGACTTTTTTCATGGACTTGTGTCTTCTATAGACATATGTCTGCCCTATTTTTTTCTTCAATAGACTTTTTTCTGCTATACCCAGATGTGTTTCTGTTACAACCCTGGTTTTGTCATAGACGTGTTTGTGCTATAGACTTGTTGTTGTCAAAGACTTATTTCTGCTGTAGACATATTTTTGTCAAAGACTTGTTTATTCCCTATATGTGTTTTTGCTATATACTTGTTTCTGCTATATATTCATGTTTATGGTAAAGACTTGTTTCTGCCCTTGATGTGTTTTTGCTAAATAACTTTCTAATAGAGATGTAATTTTGTCATAGACTTGGTTATGCACTAAATGCGCTTTTGTTGTAGACATGTTAATGTCTGCTGTAGACTTGTTTCTGCCATGATCTTACTTCTGACAGACTTGTTTCTGCTATACAGATGGTTTGCCATAGACCTGTTTCTGCTATAAACTCATTTCTGTTACACACTTGTTTCTACTACAGATTTATCATTGTGATAGACTTATTTTCTTCTATAGACTTTGTTCCATTTTTGTGGTTAGATCATGTTTATGTCAAATACTTGTCTATGGCATTATTTCAACTATGGATCTGTCAGTGCCATATATTTGTATCAATCTGTAAACTAAAGCATTGTCAACCATCTGGCTAGAGTGTACAGTATATACTGAATCTATACCTCTTTGTCCTTTAGGCCCAGGAGCAGTATTTCCTCCATTAGTGTTAGCCTCAGTCCTTTAGAGTCTCCATCTTCCTCTTCATGTGTCACTCTACCCCTCTGGTTCTCCTCCTCCTCCTCCTGACACCACCTCTCAATGGGCGCGTCTGTATGTCTGCTCCGCTTAGTCAGAGTGGTCATCCCACTGTCTGATCCTAACACAGAGAAAAATACTAAAATATACTGTTCCCCTTTTTTCTACATGAATAATAATAATAATAATAATAATAATAATAATAATAATAATAATAATAATAATAATAATAATATGTGGGTGATTTGAGTATGGCTTTACTCTGTAGTAAAACAATAAAAGTGTGCTCTGTCATGTGTAAAATGTGAATTATGAGATGAGTTAAAAGTTTTAAAATAATGACAGTGTGAAGGGTTTTAGGTGTTGTAAAAATGGTAAAAGGTGTTGGGATTATGAGAATGTGAAAAGTGTTAGGATTATTAGTGGAAAAGGTGTTGGGATTATTAGACTATGAAAAGTGTTTGAATTGTGAAAGTATGTGATATATTATGAGACCATGGAATGCACTGAAATTATGACATAATGATTCAATAAACAATAAATACCTCATATACAACCTCAATAACCATTATAATAGGAAATATTAGTCCATAAATAACCTCAATAAACACTCCTATACACTATAATAAAACATGTAAGTCCATAATCTACTTCAATAAACACTCCTATAAATTATAAAAGATATCAGTCCATAAATAAACTCAGTTAACACTCATGTAAACTAGGACATATCCATTAATGACCTAAATAAACACTCCTATATGCTAGAAAGTAAATAATGATTTCTTTTATATCATCAAATATCATTAGAGGTTTAGATAAAAAGTTATAAACAGCACTTACCTGACCTAAAGCAGCAAAACCAACACAATCACTCCGTTCACTACTGAAAAACCACAGCTAAGCAATTGATCTGAAGAAATTAAGATCTGTCTGGCTGATGTTCTCTGGGTTTACAGTGAATAAATAATTGTACCCTGTCCCTCCTGTTTTTCTTTAAGACAGGCCTTTGAGACCTGTTATTATAGAATCTGCTGTTGGTTATGGAGTTGTAAATCTGCTTTAGGGAACCTGTTTGTGTGCTTTAAATAAGTACAATGGGTGGAGCACTCTCGCAACACCACACACACACACACACACACACACATACACGTAACTCAAGTAACCAGCTCACCTGGAAGACACAGATATCCTGTTCACCCTTAACACAGAGAAGTACCCTCCTCATTGTAAAGCACACAGGTAATCTGCTCACCTGTTACTCACCTGTTTGTCTTTAAAACACTAAATTATCCAGCTCACCTATAAAACACAGGTAACCTGTTCATCTGTACTCTTTTTGAACACTTTGTACACTCAAAGTCAATTAATCTTTACATTTTTATCTAAACTTGCTAATCTTTAAAATGGAGTGTTTTTAAATATTAGACTAGATTAGATTAGATATATTAGATTAGTTGAATATTATATATTGTGAATGTGTTTCAGGTAGAATAGTGCCCAAATGTGGCTGTTCCACCAAAGAACTTATTCAATACTGAACCACCTGGTTACATTAACTTCCCCTCCATCCATCTACCTGTCCAACCAACCATCTAGCCATTCCTCCATCCATTTATTCATTTGTCATTTGCTCCATTTCTTATCCATCCATCCATCCATCCATCCATCCATCCATCCATCCATCCATCCATCCATCCATCCATCCATCCATCAAGCTAATCTATTCCTCCACCCATGCATACATTAATCTATATCTACATTCTTACATCCATGTGTCCATGAGTCCTTGCATCAATCCACAAATGATTTATTTCATCCACAAATGATTTCCATCAATCCATATATTCTCCCATTGTTATATCTATCTATCTATCTATCTATCTATCTATCTATCTATCTATCTATCTATCTATCTATCTGTTTATCCATTCATCTACTAATTTATTCCTTCATCCAGCAATTCCTTCATTTCATCACGCAATCATCCTTGCTTCTATTCATCCTTCTATTAATCAATTTGTCTATATATCTCCATACCATATGTTCTCCATATATGCTTCCATCCATCTATTATGTTATTATTTATTCCTGCACCCACCTCACTATTCTGACCTACTCAGCTACAACACTATTTGGAAGTGGTGTAAAGAGCAAGTATTAACATTGTAAGTGTATAAAACACAGTCAAAATATCTTGGTAGGTTTGCAGTTATGGCGAACTCCATCTATTCATCTTCGGATTATGGATTGAACCGTGCTTTGTGAGATGTCCATAGCTTGGGATATTTGTTTATAACCCAACCCTGCTTTTCACTTTTTCCACAAGTTAATCCCTAAATTGTCTTGGTTTTTATGATGCTGCTTGATCACTAATGTTCTCTAACAAACATATGAGGCCTTCACAGAACAGTTGTGTTTTTTACTGAAAATAAATTACACACAGGTGACTGTGTACAATTAGGTGACTTCAGAAGACACTGGATATTCACTTCTTTTCACTTCACAATTACAACATATAATATATTCACTATTCCACCATATTCTCTATATTTACTATTCCACCATATTCTCTATATTTACTATTACATCATATTTGCTATTCCACTACATTCACCATATTCACAATTCTTTAGTATAGTTTTACACCACTAGAGGGAAGCAGAGCATTAAACACTTTTGCCCTGTTTGGTCTGTGCACCTCTGGATAAACCGGATGAAGGACCATTTCACCATATTCACTATTTCCCCTTATTCTCCATATTTACAATTTCACCATATTCTCCATATTCAATATCCCACTATTTTCACCACATTCACTATCCTGCCATATTCCCCATATTCACCATTCCACCATATTTACCATATTCTTTGTATTAATTATTCCACCATATTCACTATTTCACCAATACATCATATTCTCCGTATTCACTATTCCACCATAGTCACCACATTCATTATTCAAACATATTCACTATTTAACCACTTCTTAATATTCACCTTATTCACTTTTCCAACATATTCTCCATTTTCATTATTCAACCACCATCAGCAATAATCCCTATGGATAAACGTCCAGTTTAGCAGCTTTTGAATTCCTCTCAAGCAGAAATAATGTAATTTTCCTGATAACAAAAACAGCCTGGTCAGCTCGTACTCGTCAAGCTGGTTAAATGGGTTGACCAGTTCAGTATGTTTTTATCACACACTTTTGCAAATGCATATATTTGTATTTAATGTGTTGAAATCATTGTCTTGTACTTTATTATCTGTACCTTGTCTTGTGTTTTGTCTATTGTCCTACCTGTCTCATGTCCATATCTACACTGCACTAATACAACCCATGTATTGGTAAAATGGCAATAAAGTTGAATTGAATTGAACTACTTAGCAGCACCTTAGCAACCACTTACAAGGCCTTTAGCATTTGTTTACCAAAATGTTATAGGCCAATAACATTTAGATATAATTTGAACATAAAATAGATCATGATTTAATATTTAAAAACCAAATAACAATAAAACACCAGCAGCCTTTTAACCCTGCTTCCCTTTCTCTGCAGTCCTTAGGGGTTCTAGAGGAATGGCCAAAGTTGGTTGTGACATAATCATGAGTCATTTGATGGAATGATGCTTCCCAAACAGCATTACATTAGTTTTGCATTGATTAATGGTCTCACCTAACATCACTAACATCAGTGCTCATCAGTGCCTCAACCATAATACTAGTGCAGATTCAGTATGTCTCCGGGCCTCATCCTAAATCACTACCATGGCATTAGAGCCATTTGCTAGCAAACAGGCATTATTTTTGTATAAATTCATAAAGAATACACAACCAGCTACCACACTCTGTTTGTAATGCATTTTTATTCATTTTAAGGTGTTCATGAATACTTTTCTTCTTATTTAGGCTCTTATTTTTTGGACACCTATCAGTGGTGTGATCAGTAATTTTCTTTTTCTCACATCTTCTTGCTGAAGAAACCATCTTAAGAGATATGAGGTTCTTGTCTGACAGTGCTGACACTGTGTAACTCCATCCTGTTAAGTCTTCTGACCCACACAACAGGGGGCCAGTGGAGTCTGGATTTAGACCAGATACTTCACTGCTTGGTCATCAACCACAGAGGAAGTAATGACATCATTTGCAACAAAACATCCACGTATAAATACACTGATAGCACACAGCACTGTCACACTGTATGATCAACTTTATTAGTGTGTTATAAAGTCAATGTATGGTTCAAAACAAATGAGGTTTGTATCTGAATCAAGCTTGTAATTGAATCATACATGTAAGTGAATCAGGTGCACATCAGAAAGAGGTGTGTGTTTGAACTAAACTAAATCAGGTGAATGATTGAATCAGGTAAGTGATTAAATCAGGTGTGTAAATGAATCGTGTGTACCTGAATAATGTGTGTAATTGAATCAAGTGTGTACCTGAATCAGGTGTGTAACAGCATTGAGTAAGAAACTAAATCATATGTGTAACTGAATCAGACATAACAGAATCAGGCATGGTTTGACTTGTATTTTGAGAACCACTGAATCATTCAGTTGGTATTTTAGTTGTGGTTCTATTCAGAACCATTGCTTTTTGAACCGTTGGAGAAGCCTTTTTTAAAACTGTACTTCAAGTAATAAGGCAAATTATTTAGGTTGTAGGGGTTCAATAGACACAAAAGGCACACAGTGCATTGGTGCCAGTTAGACTACACACACACATAAACACACACAAACTGTGGTTTGTTGCTCAAGGCATAGAGGCTTTGATGTGTTCAAGTGCGTCACATTAGAGGACAAATAAAGGAGTGATAGTTGTAAACTCTACAGCAGATTGCGTTACTGTAGATTGATCAACCAGATCATCTAATTCTTCTCCAGTAGACCATCATCACCCAAATCCACCCAGTCCAGACCAGGCTAATTTGGTAGATAGTTGATTGCAACACCATTCAAGCTGGATGCTATGTGGTTGCTGTGTTGTCCCAGGCAGTTGCTAGGATGTTGCTAGCTATTTGCTTTGGTTTCACATTGTTGCAAGGGTATAGCTGGATGGTTTGCCAGCCAATTGATGTGCCATGTGTGATGATTGCTATGCTATTCACGGTAGTTGCTCTGTTACCCCAGGTAATTTCTAAGGTAATTTTCCAGGTCATTTCTCATGTTGTAAGATATGGCAGGTTATTTCACTGAGGGAACCCACCCAAGGGATCAATAAAGTTCTATCTAATCTAATATAAAGGTAGTGTGGGAGAGGGGGAGGTTAGGTGAGCCTGATTGGTGGGTGGTTGTAGGGGGGAGGATGTGCAAGGTGTTTGCCATTCAAGATTGTTGCTATATGGTTGTAATGTATGCTTTCCAGTTGGTTGATGGTGTGTTAGTAGATGATTGGTAGGATTCTGTTCGGATTCTATGAACTAGTTGCTTTGTGATGTCTGATGGTTGCTACCCTTTTCAAGGTTATTGTTATGTGGTTGCCATGGTATCCCAAGTGATTACTGGAAAAAAAACAATAACTGGTTACTATTGGTCATGTAGTTTTTAGAACACTTACTGCAATACTCTGTTATGGCGCTGTTCTATTCTTTTCTGTTGGTATTTAGTGTGTTTCCGATGTGATTCCTCACAGAAAAGCAGTCATTTCATCACTCTGCACTGTTCACCAGCTACACCCTCAGTTAGATTACATGCATCATTAACATATTTATCAGAAGAATGCAATACACTTCAACCCTTCACCCAGACAGTCCAATGACTTTAGCCTCTATGTGTCAGTGACCTCTGACCACAGATCCAGGCCTCTGTTATCACATTCACACCTCATCATGTTAATCATGTTAATTAGTATTTTAATAGGTTTAGAATAGATCAATAGTGCAATTTCATATATTTTGTTTATATATAATATTTATATATCTACATATTAATTTGATATTGTTAAAATTATTACACACACACACACACACACACACAAACACACACACACACACACACACACACACACACACACACACACACACACACACACACACACACATATATATATATCCACTTAGCTGACAAAGAGTAAAACTAACCCCATTGCTAAGAATGAATAACTAATTAAAATTATTGTTAAAATACCTGGAAAAGATTATCCATATTCCTATTTTCCTATAAACTTGACACTTTCTGCAACCAGTTGTAAGCTCCACCTACAAAACACACTGCCATCTTTGTAAAATATTAGATCATTTAAATACACACTCCAAATAAACATATAAATTGTCCCCTTGGAAATATACGGCTCTCTCTGTGCCAAATATGTATGTATGAGTTTTCTTTAACAGGTTAAATACAGATAGAACATTTTAGTCGTAAACTCTTTATAAGGTTTATAAGGTTCTGTTTGATGAAACATAAAAAGCAATGATTTTTAAGAAATCCATTTACTTTAAATTGGCTTTAAAAACTAAAATTGTGTAGTAACAGTTGTGCAATAGTCCCTAAGAGTGCAGCTCAATGCAGTTTCTGTTAGAAGTTCTGAACACTGTGCTTGGCCCAGCCAAAAATCCAAAAACCCCAAAAACAAAAACAAAACAAAACAAAACAAAACACAAAAAAATACACACACACACACACACACATATATATATATATATATATATATATATATATATATATATATATACAAAAATAAAACAAACAAATAAATAAATAAATAAATATAAATATATATTAATTACATAATTTATTTGTATCATTGATTAATTAAGTATATTTGATCCACTTATTCTATCTAACAAAACTTAGTTATTTACATATTCTTATTCTGTGACTTAACTTGTAACATATGAGATGTTTTATTGACAAAATAAATAAGTTTCTATCTGCAAAGTCAAACTCTTAACCTTCTTTCTATAAGGTTCTTACTTTGAGCCCATCAGTACTAAATACACACAAAAGGACAAATAAGGGTCAGGTTCTTTTTCATAACACTGGACTGATCTATGCCACAAGCAGATAGACAGTATTACAGTGTTTTGTTTTGTTTTGGATTTTTTTTTGAGAAACTGACCCAAGCACAGTGTTCAGAATCTGTCATTATGATGAGTTAGAAATGAAAAACTAACTTCTAGTAGAAACTGCATTGAGCTGCACTCTTATGGACTATTGCACAACTGTTACAACACTAATTTTATTTTTTAAAGTCAATTTAAAGTAAATGGATTTCTTAAAATCATTGCTTTTTATGTTTCATCAGACAGAACCTTATAAACCTTATAAAGAGTTTTAGGACTAAAATGTTCTATCTGTATTTAACCTGTTAAAGAAAACTCACATACATATTTGACTGGATTTTGATATTGCACATGTGTGGAATACATTTAGGGTGTCTGTAATTTGTATATATGAAAAAATGTTCCACATCAGTTTTGCCATTTGGAATGTAAAATCTTTAAAGCTCAATATCTCAAAACTGTCCCAAACACAGAGAGAGCCGTATATTTCCAAGGGGACAATTTATATGTTTATTTGGAGTGTGTATTTAAAATGATCTAATATTTTACAAAGATGATGTGTTTGTAGGTGGAGCTTAACTGGTTGCAGAAAGTGTCAAGTTTATAGGAAAATAGGAATATGGATCATCCATATCAGATTTTCCAGGTATTTTAACAATAATTTTAATTAGTTATTCATTCTTAGTAATGGGGTTAGCTTTCCTGACCTGTACTCTTTGTAAGTGGATTAAGGACCAAACTTGGCAAAGTTGCAGTGGCTGGAGATCTTGGTATACCTTGTTGGAAATCAACATACATGTCCAGAACCCTGAATAATAAGACAACCAACCTACTAGCCAAGATGTTGGCTTTTATCAACAAATCAAACAACTATATACTGATGGTGAACTGCACCTCCATGGCTGAGTTAATATTAATATTTTAGTGTTTAATGTTAAAAAAAGTGTAAATCACCAGAACTACTACTGGGTAAAATATGCATAATATATTTCTAGTCCCAGAGATAAATATTATTGCAAACTGTCAGACTGATGTAGAGCTAATACAGACCAACGCAGAGATGAGAATTCCATCCTAATAATTCCATCAGTCCAGTCTGTTTGTTTTTCACCATAAAAATATGTGTTTTGCCTCAAAGGGCATCTTAGACATAGGTGTTTCATAAAAAAAGAAGATAATGCTTTTTTTTTCATCCCGATTCATACATTCAATAGTGCAACAAGACACTTTGTCATTATTTGCGCATCCTGTCTGTTCAACTCTAAGAACCTGAGATCTGCATTTTTCTTGCAGTTATGTGCTGTTTTCTAGGCTTCATAACTTTCTGCTGCATGCTTTTTCATCTGCTTGTAGAGGTTTGTTGTGTTTCCACTCTATTTAACAGCCCTGTTGCACTGTTACACAGCTGCTGTCGTTTCAGTTTCTGCAATAAAATAAAGCCGAACGGCGCTTCTCTTCCTCTCAGACAGTTCAGCGCTCCTGCGACGTCTCTCTCAGTACTGTGACGTGTCGACAGGAGGAGAGCGCTGATTGGCGGGCCAGGCTGAGGGGACGGGCCAGGCTGAGCTTACCTTCATGGCTGATTGGCTGGTGCTGCTGAGCCACGTGACACAAAGCAATAAAAGGCGAGCGTTGGAGGCCTAGAGTGCGCTGTTCACAGCTGTTACACAGAGCGCCGCAGCACTTTAACACACACACAGAGGAGACTTTGCTGAATCCGCGTGCTTAGTAGTTAGTGCGCGCGGGAGAGAAAAAAAAATTGAATATTCTTATTTTCACACGAGTATTGATCAATATTAATACCAGCGTTGGTATCAACATTATCATATTTGGATCGATCCGCCCACCTCTATTTCATACCTATTGTGACGTCATTATAGGCGGATACTACGAGAGGTTCTCGTGTATAAAAGCCACTGAGTGCAGACTCTTCTCGCCCCATCCTCAAGTCAACGTTCTTCAGCAATATGGACTCCACCGCCGCCTTCAACTTCCTGTGTGACGGAGCGAGTCGACTGCTAAAGACGGACACGGAGGGTGCGCTGGCCCGACCTGACCGCGGTCTCGACGGCCTGCAGACTCCGTCCGACTCCGCCAAAGCCTCTCTTGGCGGAGGCTCCCTCCCCGAGTCCCCGCAGGCCGACCACGACTTCGTGCCGGACTTCAGCTGCCACAGCGCGGTGGAGGAGGAGACCCACCGCCTTATCGGAGACTTGTACCGCCAGTACACGGGCCAGAAAGTGTTACACCACCACCCCGCCCTGACCAGCGTGAGCCGGGTGGTGGGGGACGTGATCCACAGACACAGCATCACATACAACGGTGAGGAGCTGCTCTTTAAAAGGCCTTTTCTGTTGGAGTGCAATTCCACCTTAAACGGGCCCTCATTCCATTCTGTGGCGGCGAGGCGCTGGGTCTTTAGAGCGGTCGGTTTAAGGTAGAACGTAAAGTTGACGAGGCCAAAGGGAGAAACGGCGGCGATATCGGACACAATGTAAAAGTAAAGCTGCATTAATGAAGTGATGGTCATTAGACCGGGTTTGGCGCTCTGCTCTTAGTGTTCATTAGGGTTTTAAGCTCGTGTGGTTTTAATGCGATAGTGTCGATAAACACATCGGGTTATAGAAGAGTTTTATTTTGATATGTAGATTTGAGGGTCGTGTTATTAGGTGTTATGGGGTTGTAACACTGCGGTGTGTAATAGTGTTGTGATTATTGAGCTGGTGGTTGGTTATAACTAGTTCATTAGAACAGGAAAATCCACATACAGCATTTTGTTCCGGCTGAAGTATGTGTGTGGGTATGGTGTGTGGGTATGGTGCGTCAGAGATATTGACGTGTAGATGCTGGATTAATCTGTGTGTGTACGTGTACACGTACACAGAGCCAGCCCAATGCTGAGGGCTGTGTTATCTGTGTGTGGGTGAGAGGCTGTTCCTGGAACTGACGGCCAGTTCCTCTGAAGTAGGCTTGGCTTATCAGCGAAATGCACTAGCAAACTGCCACAGCCACAAAGTCCTGATACACTCTCACGGGGCTGTAAACCTTATAAATACAAATTCATCTACAGTTAATTAAATATCTTGTTTTCATAGTTATTATTGCTGTTTATTATAGCTTTGTGCGTGTACCAGGGTAAATCTGGGTGAAAAGTGTGGTGGTGCAGTTTCAGTGTTGTGAACAGAAAGCCAAAGTAGATTGTAGAACAGAAAGTGTAGTTGAGTTATGTCCTCTACAGAGACACGTACACACTTCACATAGACACCACTTCTGTTTATTTACTGATTTGAAGCCAATTGAGTAAATGGACAAATTAAGAAACTGTATTATAGTTACAGTAGTTTGACATTAGCAGGACTCCATTAATACTTTTCACGCATCTTTGAATATTGCTTACTGATTCTGATGCCTGTTTTTGTGCTTAGATTAGGTGTGTGCAAGAATGGGGCCGTCCCGGGGGAGGGGGAGAGACTGCGGTTTGAACTTTAGTAGTTTCACGTCAGTCAAAGCTGTTTTTACCCGTCAGCTCTACCAGTTTCCTGGTAGGCGGTAGGAGAAGCTGTCATTGCGGGGGTTTCCTGTAGAAATGGGTTTTTGGTACAGTAAGCAATAAACCAATTTGGAGCCTACAGTTATTAGGCCAACATTTAAAGATATGTGGTCCTTCTGCTGGCACTGTGTTTGCAGCTGACTGGTGGAAATTACATTTACATACATCCCAGTGCAGATATTTTCTCTTATTTGCACTGCACCACAAACATGCAGCACAAATTGATTATCATGTACTTAAGTACTGTGTTGGGATTATATTGTGAAACTGAGTTTTGACCAATTTAAATAAAAACAGGGTGCATTTTTCAGTGCTCTGTAATGTTCATATGATGCACACACCTTTTCTAACAGTGACATACATTATAATTCTCTAAAATGGTTGTACTGGGGCTGGCAGGGCTGATGTTTAATGGTTTACTGATGTATGTTTTACAGGTATGGTCCAGAGGCTAGTTTTGGAAGAGCAGGATGACAGCATGGAGTTTGTTAGCAGTGTGGCTAAAACCATGTTCAACGATGGGACCACTAACTGGGGACGGATCGCCAGCCTTCTGGCATTTGGAGCAGTGGTGTGTGAAAGGCTGAAGGGGGCGGGCCGAGAGCAGTGTGTGGTTGAAGTTGCTAAACGCATCTCTACTTACCTCAGCACACACAAACACCAGTGGCTCATGAACAACAAAGCATGGGTGAGGACCTTTACATTAACATCTGGGTTAATCTAAACTGTCTTATCCAGATACGGACATTCTGGTACTTGTGCCACCTAGACTCGGACCTCCTTTAAACTGAGCTCTTTGGGCCCTGCCCACCTTAAAGTAACCTCTAAAGTGTGTTCGAGACACAAGGTTCAAAGGGAGAGCGTTGTTCATTCATTTTGACACATGATTAACAAGGCTGTAAATTAGGACACACGTTCCACTTGTACCCATGGTACCATTCTTTATGAATGACAGACTGGCCTCTATGCATCTGTGTTCTCAGTGACTAGAGGCACTGAGGTCCGTTTTTCCTCTCTTTAATTATGCATTCAGGTATGTGTGTGATCAGTCACACCACAGAGTGGAGTGGTCAGGCAAGTTCTCAATGACCAACACTCGCACGCAGGGCTCAGTCTCCATAGTCCAGAGTCCAGCTCAGTGTGCATAGTCCTGTTTTGATTCAACTTGTTAACTATTACACTCCCTCAATAACTCATGAACACAATTGTTAACCTTTGAACATGCCATGTCATGTGTTGGTGAGACTAGGAAGTCTTAATGTACCTTCATTATATGTAGTACTGTGTAGAATTGAAAGAACCCTTTGGGTGTTTAATGACCTTTGCTTGAAGTTTGTTCACATTGGTGGATAAAATACACAGCATTTTCATAAGGGATTTTTGATTCAGTACATGTTCCATCATATTATTTATCTCTGAATTGTTATTAATAGTCCATGTTTGTGTTTTCAGGATGGCTTTGTGGAGTTCTTCCGTGAGGATGACTCGGAGTCTCGCATCCGCAATGCCCTGATTACCTTTGCAGGATTTGCTGGGCTGGGAGCGGGGCTAGCACTACTGATGCGCTGATGGGTACATGGCAAGGCACAGTGACTGGCAAATATGAATGTCACATTCATGCTGCATCGTGTCTAACATGAAACCTCCACCTCTGAGAAATACTGGCTGCTTGCCATCCTCAGCCAATCAGAGCACTACGTTTGTGCTGGCCTATTTTTCTGGAGGAAGCAAGAGGACCCAGAGACGACATGGAAAGCATGGTCTTTCTGACCACGTTTTAGCATTAGCACTGTGTGCGTTGTGATGTTCGTGACTGTGTGAGCAGTTTTACAAGTTGAATTTATTTTTATGATCTTAAAGGACTTTCATGACCTTGACTTTCAGAGCTTTATATTTTTTTTTATAAAAAAACAAGATGCTGATCTTGGTGGTAGGAAATAAAAGTGTCTTCAATTTCACTTTGTGTGTGTTACTCATTCCAAGAGTTTATTAAAGTGATATGGTGAAAACATTCCCCTCCCCCACCCAGAGAGCCTAGCGCAGGGGTCACAGAACCTCCTCCTGGAGAGCTACCTTCCTGCAGACTTAAGTTTCAGCGCTAATCCACCCACCTGATCCAACTAATTATTACCTTCAGAAGTTCTTGATTGGCCTAATGGGGTGTGTTAGATTTGGGTTGGAGTTGAACCTGCAAAAATGTAGCTCTTGAGGCACTCCTCTTGAGGGTTGGTGACCCCTGGTCTAAAGCTATGGGGTCATTTGAGTTAACGACTAATGGAAGCTCGTATCTCACCAGTTAGCAATAGAAATGTGAGGCTAATGTAGCTAACCAACAGCTTGTACACTACCATATAGGATGGTTCTATACAGCGTCAAAAAAAGATTCCACTATGATTATGGCACAAAGAACTACAATACTACATTGACCCCTTATTTGTTGTGACGTTGTCATTGGTCAAGCAGTATTATGCAAAAGGTTTGGCACTCTTGGCCAAATGATGTTACTGAATACTTAAACAAGTATAAGAATAGTAACGTAGCAACTCCCTAGAAACTTGGAAATATATTATAGCACCCCCCTGGCAATCCTGAAATTTGCCATAGCAACCCCAGTCATGGAATCACATGGAAACCCAGTCACAGAAACTTTGTATTAAAGCTAAGGGCTTTGTATTGTGTGTTCTCATATGGATGGACTGGGTACATTTCAGGGTACATTTCACATCACACTGTTTCCTGAAACACACACCTGCAGCTTGTGTCTGTTTGTATGCATGGGGGAAACACTGCCAGGCAAGCTCAGGGACAAGGGTGTGTGCCACTCTGTCTCTGTGCTATGCGCCAGTCATGTTTAATTATAGGTGTGTATGTGGGTTAAATTAAACTCATTCCTTCAGGTCTCAATTGGCATGTCCAAAGAGCAGTGTGTGTAACAGGAAAGGCTGTAGCAAGTGTGTGAGGTCTACTGGAACCCAGAAGAAACTTAGAACACACAGATGGGCTGCGTAAAGTATTTGTAACAAACATATTCATCTCAGCAGAACCTGGACTACTTAGGCTACATTCATACAGCAGCTGAAAGTGGCCAAACCCAATCTTTCATCATATGTGACCTTAATGTCACACATACAATGGGATATTTTCATATACGGTATTTAAATCCCAACAGCCAGATGTGAATTCTTGCGATTTTGTTTTACATTAACCCCATTCAAATGTTCATAGTGAAGTAATAGAGCTCATAAATATTTGGAGTGATATATTTATGGGATGAGGTCACCTAACATTCTTACCTCACTAATATTCCCTTTGCTGAATGCAATCAAATCTCACAGCAATGCTCCAAAATCTAGTAGAATGCCTTCCATGGATAGTAGAGAGTTACTGCAACAAAAAAGGGATAAACTGTTTAATATCCTTGATTTCCGAAGAAATTATGAATGAACAGCTGTTCCAAATACTGCCCCAATACGTTTGGCCATATGGTGTATCTCTAATCTTGGCCACTGCTGCATACTAAACTCAGTACAGATACCCAGATTCAAAAGAAGTCAGTATGAAATAGAAAACAGGATATTCCTCAATGGAGAATGAGTGAAGTAAGGTGGTGCATCATTGTGAAGATGCTGTTCCACAGGAGTGACTGGGCATATTTTAAAACTGACAATATAGGAAAACCTGCTTTAGTATGCTAAAACATAAAGTCTGGTAGAAACATCACCTTTCATCAGGACAGTGATCCCAAGAGCACAGCAGCAGCTGAACAACAGTTTTTTTTCTACAGTGGCCAAATCAAAATTAATCAATCACAATAGCCTTTAGTAGTGAGATTACTGTATAATGGCAGGAAGATGAAGGGATGAAGCTGAATTAGAACAGTTTGCTACTAGGTGTGTTTGTTTTGGGCATAAAAATGTCGGGTGGAATTACTTCGTAATGCACAGACATGTATGTGGGTGTGTATATGAGTAGTGGTTTGTTGACTAGTGGAGAATTTGTATCATGAGTTATTAGTCAGACAAATACGAGTGCTTAGCAACACTACCACATTAATCACGAGAAGAACCTTAACCCAAGACAAGTAGGCATGACAAGCCAATAAAATACATAGTCAACACAACTAAGGGTGTGCTCAGATTATTCACAGCCATCTGGTACCATGCCCAAGCACAACTGTCCCCCACTGGCCTGACCTCACACTGTATTCCGGCCCTAATAAGCTTCCATAGCCAATACAGCTTTTTCAGTTGAAGGAAAATATCCCTACCAGATCTGCATAACCTGGCCAATATGGACTGCACATGCATAGAACTTCACACAAAATGACAACAGCCTCTTCTTCTTCTTCTTCTTCTTCTTCTTCTTCTTCTTCTTCTTCTTCTTCTTCTTCTTCTTCTTCTTTCAGCTGCGCAACCCTCACCATTTATCCAGGCTTGGGACCAGCACCAGAAGTGCACAAACTACATCCCTAATGGCTGGTTTACAAAATGACTACAGCCAATCCAAATATATTCAACTAAAATAAACTTTGATAATATCTAATAAAATATTCTAAATATTTAATAAAAAAAATCAAAATGCTGCTAATTACCACAATTTTAAACAAATACAGTATTTCAAATTCTGAAACTTAAAAAAAAAATATGTCTCTGTTCTGTATATTATAAACAGAATTTTTTCACTCCTATAAAACTTCCTTTCCTCTCTATTTTTCATATTTTTTTTCTTCCTGCATTCTATCAAGTGGATTTCATTATACAGATTGTATTTATTCTGTGTTTTATTTGGAGTGGTTTTGGGCTCGCTGATGCACTGGCCTCTCACATGCCTTGCATATTTATTGATTTTGTAGCACAGCGATGTTCTGTTAATCTTGTTACATTTACATTTATGGCATTTAACAGATGCCCTTATCCAGAGTGACTTTGCTGTTCACTCAGATATCCTTAGCTAGTAGACAAGGCTAGAGTCCAGACATTTCTCACACTTAGATCGTGTCAAAAACAAATGTCAAATTGGGACTAACAAGATTCAGAATAAATCTTTATGGAGTTAAAATACTCTTGAAACAGATGGGTCTTCAGTCTGCATTTGAACACAGTGAGGTGTGTGCTGTTTGGATCTCCAGGGGAAGTTTGTTCCACCATTTTGGTGCCAGAACAGAAAAGAGTCTGGATGCATGTTTTCCTTGCATTTTGAGGGATGGTGGGTCAAGCCCACCATTTGATGTTCAAAGGGTACAGTTCGATTTTTGACCATTGGCATCATGTGTGGAGCTGCTGGTCCATTTTTGGCTTTGTAGGCCAGCATCAATATATTGAATCTGATGCAGGCAGCTACAGGAAGCCAATGAAGGGAGTGCAGCAGAGGAGTTACATGACTCAATTTGGGGACATTGAAGACAATCACACCACTGTATTCTGGATGAGTTGCAAGGGCCTGATGGTCCGCATAGGTAGGCAAGCTAGAAGGGAGTTGCAGTAGTCTAGTCTTGAAATGACAAGAGATTGAACAAGCACCTGAGTGGCCTCTCTAGACAGAAAGGGTCGAATTCACTTGATGTTGTAAAGGAGAAATCTGTATGACCAAGTCAGGTTTGTAACATGAGCTGAAAACGATTCTCCACGACTACACCAAGGCTCCGTGCGAGTGATTAGTGAGTTTTCAAGGGAAATGGTGAGATCAGGATGAGGGTCGGTGGTTCCAGGAATGAATAGCAGTTCAGTTTTGCTGGGGTTGAGTTTGAGGTGATGGGCTGCCATCCATCATGTGACATCAGAGAGGTTAAATTTGTAAAATAAGATTTTCACATTGGCAGCATCACTGGCATCATGTCCCACTCTTCAAGTGGGCCTGGACACAGTTCACTGTACTGTGCTCAGGTATGGTTCAGACTGATCACACCACTCAAATGAACTGGGCTGTGGGAGGAAATGTGCTCAGACAAAGTATAGTTTGCCTAGTGTGAATAAACCCTGAATCAGTCAAGTCCCTTGCTGGTAGGTGAATCTTTGTTTCTTTCTGGTTGGCAGTTTTTTGTTGTGGTGGGAGGAGTTTGAGTATGTTTAGTATGGTAAAATGGAGTTTAGTATTGAGGCTCTGCTGGTATTTTGCCTTCTGAAGTTATTAGTTCAGAGCCGATGTTCGATACGGCCAATCTTGATTCCTCTAAACTTTCTGGTCAAGCTCCTGTTTTACATCCTCTTACCGGCTTAGGTAGTGAAGATCTTAAGTTAAACACTGAAAGTTAAATGCCAGGAACATGAAACTCATGAGTTAGGCAGTATAGTTTGGAGAGTGGTGATGCACGTGGAGCTGGAGTAGCTATGGCTCACCTGTGTTACCTTGAGTGGATTTTGATATCAGTATGCAGATGCGTATTTTGGCGCTTTTGAGCACATAGCTAGTGCTTTGAGCTGGCCAAAGGAGGTTTGGCCACTTTTGCTAGAGTGCAGACTGACTGGGAAAGCTCAAGAAGTCTGTTCTGCATTGTCTCTTGAGGATAGTTTGAATTATGATGTCTTAAAGAGTGCTATTTTGAGGGCATATGAGTTAGTGCCTGAGGCTTATCGTCAGAGATTTTGTTTGCATTTAAAAACTGCCAACCAGACATTTACTGAGTTTGCTCATGGAAAGGCAAACCTCTTTGATAAGTGGATTCAGTCCAGCAAGGTGACAAATTTCGAGCAGCTTTGTGAACTCGTTTTATTGGAGGATTGTAGCATAGGCTGCAGTCTGTAGTTTTGGTTAGTTGTAGTAGGTTGGTTTTGTTAAGGCTACTTGTGATTCTGTTGCAGATATACAGGGCATTGATTCTGTGTATGAACCTTTTATTTTAGGAGGTTCAGTGTCACTGACTGGTCAGAAGGGCGACCAAGTCTCAGTAACACTTTTTCGGGACACTGAAGCTGCTCAGTCATTTGTTCGTGAGGGGGTTTTGGCGTTATCTGATTAAACATTTTGTGGTGCAGATGTGTTGGTTCAAGGCATTGAGCTTGGTGTAGTAAAAGTTCCACTGCATACTTTGCACATTCAGTCTAGATTGGTAACAGGGTTTGGTAAAATTGCTGTTCGTTCCAAGCTACCTGTAAAAGGGATTGACTTTATACTGGGTAATGATCTGGCTGGTGGAAAAGTGTTGGCTTTTCCTGAGGTCATTTGTGATTCTGTATCTGAACCTCAAGGTCAGAGAGAGAAGGTTGTGGATTTAGCTTCAGAATTTCCATCCATTTTCCCTGCTTGTGCTGTTACACGAACACAGTTGCGAAAGTTGGCGGATGTGATTAATATTTCTGATACGTTTCTTTCCCTTACTGATGCAGTGGTGGTCTTGATGCTGGCGTTGGTGATAACCAACAGAGGTTGGATGTAAATACTGATTCTTGTGATTCCTTTGCAGGTCTCCATGGGTCAGTTAATGAACCTCAGCTGCTGTCTACTGTCCGCACTGTTAAGGGGGAGCCACCGGTGTCTTCTTCTTCTTCTCGTGCTGAACTTGACTTGTCACTGTCAGTTGACAGAGTGCAGATCATCACTGAACAGCAGAGTGATCCCTACCTGGCTTGTTGCTGAGCCAATGTGGTAAACAAGGAAGGTTTGTCTAAGAAACCAGTTGCTTATTTTTAGGATAGGGAGTTACTGATGTGTAAATGGACACCAACAGCATTGAGTGAATTAGAATAGGGATCAATTTACCAGCTAGTTGTTCCCCAGATGTTTCACAGGCAGGTTTTGAATCTCACTCATGATCATGGTTTTGCTGGCTATTTGGGGGTAACCAAAACTTACAACCGAATTTTACGTCATTTCTTTTGGCCTGGCTTGAAGTCTGATGTTGCAAAATATTGTAGATCCTGTCATAATTGTCAGCTTATAGGAAAGCCAAACCAAATTGTTCCCCCAGCACCTCTTAGACCCATTCCTGTAATGGGTGGGCCTTTCGAACATGTGATCTTGGATTGTGTAGGTCCACTGCCACAAAGTCTGGTAACAGGTACCTACTAACAATAATGTGTGTAGCAACACACTTTCCAGAGGCAGTGCCTTTACACTCTTTGAAAGCTAAAGTCATTGCTAAAGCTCTCATTAAGTTTTTTTCTACCTATGGACTCCCATGAATTGTATAATCCGATCAGGGTTCCAACTTTATGTCCCAATTGTTTAAGCAACTGTTGTCCCAACTTAACATAAGGCATCAAATTTCTAGCGCTTATCATTCTGAAAGTCAAGGCGCATTAGAGAGATTTCATCGAACATTGAAATCAATGCTGCGTGCCTATTGCTTGGAGACTGATAAGAACTGGGATGAGGGAGTTCTGCTGCTTTTATTTGCCATTCGTGAGACTCCTCATGAGTCTTTAGGTTTCAGTGCTGCAGACTTGGTGTTCGCACATACGGTTCGAGGCCCACTAAAGCTATTGCAAGAG
This sequence comes from Acestrorhynchus altus, assembly GCA_034509495.1. NCBI lineage: Eukaryota > Metazoa > Chordata > Actinopteri > Characiformes > Acestrorhynchidae > Acestrorhynchus > Acestrorhynchus altus. Next base: position 12,087,489 of record CM067501.1, read on the forward strand.
AAGTGGATGTCTGATGGAGATAATGCCACTTCACATGGTAACTTGCTGGACTATGTCAGCTTGTTTCGCGAGCGTTTATATCATGTTTGCGAGCTAGCTCGCACTTCGCTGTCTTCTGCTCAGACCAAAAGGAAAATACTTTTTGATAAAAAGACTGTTTCCCGTTCCTTCCAGCAAGGTGATAAAGTACTTTCTTTGTTGCCTGTTTCTGGCTCTGTTTTAGAAGCACGTTTTTCTGGCCCTTATGAAATTAAGAGTAAACTCAGTGAGTCTGATTATGTCATTAACACCCTTGACAGAAAGTGCAAAACCAGAGTATGCCATATTAATATGCTTAAGCCCTATGTTAGTAGGGATGAGGACATCCCAGAGCCAAAACCTGTTGCCCCTCCTGTTGTCACTGTCTCTGTTTTGCCATCTGGAGATGGTTCAGAAGTTGATGAGGATGGATTAGGCATGCGTAGCATTCCTGTGGCTGGCGTTCTTTTGCAGAATTCAGAGATTTTGGCAGATTTGGATTAATTTTTGCTTAATTTACCTGAAGATTTCCGTAGTGAAATAGTTCAGTTGATTCAGCTTTATTGTTTTGTTTTCTGATGTTCCCTCATGATATTGTCTCATGATATTGATATAGGGAAAAATGTTCCAATAAAACTGCATCCGTACTGTGTAAATCCGGTTAAATGTCAACTAATGCTGAAAGAGGTTGAATACCTCTTTGATAATGGTTTGGCTGTTCAAAGTTGAAGTGCATGGAGTTCTCCTTGCCTCCTTGTCCAAAAGCCAGGTTATCAGAAAGTTTATGCTATATCAAAACCAGATTCTTTTCCCCTGCAATGTATATGGAAGACTGTGTTAACAAAGTGGGGGCGGCTTTATATGTTTCTAAGTTGGGTCTGCTTAAGGGTTATTGGCAGGTGCCTTTAACCCCTTGTGCTGCTGAAATTTCTGCCTTTGTCACACCAGATTTTTTTGCAGTACATGGTGATATCTTTCAGACTTCGAAATGCTCCGGCCACATTCCAACAGCTTATGAGTCAGGTGCTGATGGGGGTTTCTGGTTGTGAGGTGTATTTGGATGATATTATTGTACATTCATCCAGCTGGGACAGTCATCTGATGACACTTCATACTGTGTTTGATAGACTGCATCAAGCCTCTTTGACACTACATCTGGCCAAATGTGAGTTTGGTAAGGCTACAGTGACCTACCTAGGGAAACAGGTTGGTCAAGGGCAGGTTTGTTCTGTTGCTGCAAAAGTGCAGGCCATTCTGGATTTTCCTGTGGCATGCACCAAAAGGGAACTTAAAAGGTTCCTTGGAATTTTAGGCTACTACCGTGGCTTTTGCAGAAATTTTTCTGATGTTGTTTTACCCTTGAAGAATTTACTTCAGACTTCCAGTGAATTTGTATGGTCCACATCCTGTCAAACTGCATTTGAGTCTGTAAAAATGTTGCTCTGTAGTGTTCCTGTTCTTTCTGCTCCAGATTTCTTGTGTCCTTTCAAGTTGGAAGTAGATGCCAGTGTGACCGGGGCTGGTGCTGTCCTGCTCCAAGAGGATTCAAGCGGTATTGACCATCCAGTGGGCTATTATTCAAAGACATTTTTAAGATATCTGCTCAATTATAGCACAATTGAAAAGGAAGCCCTGGCCTTCTTACTGGCATTACAGCATTTTGAGGTGAATGTTAAGTCCAGTCCACTACCACAACATCATATTCCGTTGGTTTTTCTTTCTCGGATGAAAAATTCAAGCCAACGCATTATGAGATGGGCGTTAATTATTCAGGAGTTTAACTTTGTAATTTGCTATAAAAAGGGATCTGAAAATATTCAGGCAGATGCTCTTTCTCGAGCTTAGTGAGTTTGATTACATGGTGTGTTTATTTTGATGGTGGGGGTGTTACATCCCTGAGTTTGGAGACTTTTCTGTTTCTTTTTTTCAGGTTTGCTGCTTTGTCTGGTGATTGGCTGCTCTGGGGAAATTGATTGATTGTTGCTCCACCCATGACCACTTCCTATTGGCTGGTTCTCTCGGCAGGAGATTTAAAAAGGTTCTTTGGGAGTTGGGAGAACTGCACCCTTTTCTATCTGAGCCGACATGTGCTGCTCCAGTGAAGGCCCACCAGCACAGACCAAGCACTTTTGTTTTATTGTTGGTTGTAAAGTTGACTTGCAGGATTTCTAGGGGGGACCTGCCTTTTTTGTTGTAACTTTTTGCCTCTGATTATGAAAAGAGTAGGTAGGGTAGCTTTTTTGTATTTTTTTGTTTCTTTACTTTTAGGATAAGTTAGATGCTTTCTTTTGTTATAGTTGATTTGTTGTTTTGGCCTGGGGTCACCCTGAAGCCATAGAATCCTGTTTTTAAAGCCTTGAAGGTGGAGTTGGAGAATTTGTCTGAGTAATAAAAGTCTTGTTTAATTATTTTGGGTTGTGGTTGCTTGGTCTGAGGCTGAGTGGGCATTCACTTGACACTTTTGTTGCGTCCTACCCCTATCTGAGCAAGGCCCTTAACTGTATCTGCTCCCCAGGCACTGCAACAGAGGATGCTCACCACTCAGGGCATGGGTACTCACTCACTGTTTACTGCAAGGATGGGTTAAACATGGCCATCAAAATGTCTGTGTCTAGCAGAAATGGTGATTGTATTTGGCTTTGTCTCTAACCTTGTGGCTAAAACTGTGTGGAACAATAAATCTGATTATCTTTCATGAACTAGTATGATGAGGAACTGAACTGACAATGAATGACCTTCAGAAGAACACCATAATGGGATACATAAAACCTTCAGATGAACATCTAAAGAAAATATGTACAGCCTACTGATCAGCACCATAACATGTGACCTTCTGTTGAGCATCTAAATGAAATGTGTAGGACCTTCACATCAACACATTACATACAACCGTCTGGTGAATATAAGCATCCGTCCGATTAGCACCTGAACAGATTTTGTATGACCTTCAGATGATCCCACTATTCAGCAATTTGTTTTGTCTATGGCCAACCATAGTGTTAATGAAAGCCATGCCCTTCCCATTGTGTTTGTGCAGACACTTAAATGCTTGGCAGCCTTGGGTAATCATTGATCTGTAAATATACAGCACATACTTTCACTTTCCATAGCAGACCTTTACACCTGATGTCACAGTGAGGTACACTCCCTCTCTTTTCTTTTTCTCTTTCTATTGTCCCTCTGTCATTCTTCCTTTAGCCTCTTCCCAGCAAGTGCAATTGTCTTTTGGACATTCTCAGAATGTTGTTCAAATTATGCTGTTTGATGTCTCAGGAGACTTCAGACCAACCAAAAAGAGTTTCAATAGCCTGGACTGGACATCCACTTAACGTTCTACACATATAATAACACACCAAAATAGAACATTCCTACAATTAAAAACTAAAAACAAATGCCTTTTTAGCTAGATACATAATTTGGTTTATGCTTTGTTGTATGGGTGTAAACTGATTTATTCTGGTTTATATTTGTCTGGTTCTGGGTAAAACTGATCACCAAGTATGGTCAAGTTTGTTGACTTGCATAATTTTCAGAATACAACTAATGTCCTCCAAAATTATGCCCAAAATTTAAAATAAAATGTTCTGTACTTTTTGAGCACTAACTCAAATCAGCACTGAAACTGGGTTAGATTCAGATACAGAAGCAAGCCTGTGTGCATACTGCACTGTTGCTGAAGCTAGTGCTTGCAGGAAGCAAATAAAACCACAGGAAAACACAAAGTTTCACATCCGCTCAGAACTAGACCAAGGCTCAGAGTATATTGAAGTTTACTGAACAAAGTTTTCAAAGTAAAACATTAGTAACACATTAGTGTACACTGAACATCTGATTATAAATTAGTACTTGAGAATTACAATATACATTTATAATGTGATCTTTTTTTAACTAAAATGGCAACAATACATAATACATATTTAAAAGAGTATATAGTAAATAAAAAGATAAACAACATAAAATAATATATCAACAATATATCAAAAGATAAATCACTTTTAAGAACAATCCACATATGATATATGAGCAAGGGCAGGGGTTCTTAACCTGGGGGTCGCGCGAGGTACTTCTAGGGGGGGTCGCGAATGTGACACTAATTAAGACGTTTTGTCAGTTAAATGTGCGATGAATCAGATTTAAGCGCTAAACTTTTTCACCCTGTATCATTCTCAGTCTTGATGAAGTGTCTCGCATGAAGTACATGGCTTGACACACCCACTGTTTCTTTTGTAGTTCCCTTTAAAATGTTACTTTTGTATCATATTATTTGTATTCGTTTTTGGTTTTATTACTGTTTCCTGTGAGCTCCACCAATGGGGTGAGAGTACAGGATGATGATGATTAGGTGACAGCCCAATGAAGGTTGTGGTTGGGCGGGACTAAGAGAAGTGGAGGTCCGCTTTGAATGAGATTGGATGGAGAACTCGGAGAGACAGAGTGTTAGAGTTTTCCCTGACGTGTCTACATCGGCCACAACTACATTCGGAGACTGAAGACACTGGTGTGTCCGGCCCGAGTGTTAGTGTAGGAGCTGATGCGAGTTCATGGACCGTGATTTTTTTTGTCTGGACTGAAGAAGCTGAATGCAGGTTGCTCTGCTGAGCACGTGGGTCACAGATCCAACAGTGAGTTCTGGACTAAAGAATAAAGAGCAGGGACTGTGCAGGACACATCTCTTCAGATGAACGCTGAGTCTTGTTCATGTGTGAAGTGTCCTACAGTTATCTGGAGCATGTGTGAACAAGGACTCAATACTTGACAATGACACATCATCTTAACACTGATGCTGATAATAATATTAATAATAATAATAATAATGTTTTTGTGTGGTTAAATGCTTACATATAAATGATTAGATTTAATTTTAATGTGATTCTTGTTCTAGTTTTACCTATAAATTGTTGTATGGAAGTATGTTCAGACCACATCTGAGACCACATTGAGTCTTTTTTAAATGTCAAGACTGCATTGTTTTACTCTGAAACAAAAAAAGTTCTTCTTTCTTTTAGTCTGTTCTTACTGACATTAAGCACAATCATGTAGTATCATTTACATTGTTTGTTTATTTTTTTGTTTCTGTAACCTTCAGAAATGCTTTGAATGATGACGTCATGCAACAGTAGATGGGAGAAAAGCAATATCGACCCATCTCACCTCAATTTTCACCTCCCATTCACATTATCTTTAGACTAGCTGCTCAACCTAATAAGTGCTTGATTGCCACTGTTATATTATATTTATATAATTAAAATAATTTATTTTTAAAAAAATGGTGAGGGTTGCATCAGGAAGGGCATCCGGCATAAAACTTGTGCCAAAACTATAATGCGGATCGGTCGAGGCCTGGGTTAACAATGACCGCCTCCAGTGCTGTTGACCAGCAGGGTGCCAGTGGAAATTGGACTACTGTAGGTCAAAGAGAGAGAAGGAAAGGCAGGAATGTGGAGGTTAGAGTAGGGACTCTGAATGTAGGGACAATGACTGGTGAAGGCAGAGAGCTTGCAGACATGATGGAGAGAAGGAATGTAGATATTCTGTGTTCAGGAGACCAGATGGAAAGCAAGGCCAGGAACATTGGAGGTGGATTCAAACTGTTCTATCATGGTGTAGATAGGAAGAGAAATGGAGTAGGGATAATCCTAAAGGTACAGCTTGTGAAACGTTTTCTGGATGTAAAGAGAGTGTCAGAAAGGATCATGAACTTGAAGTTGGAAGTTGATGTTGTAATTTTTAATGTCATCAGTTCATATGTAGTGGTAGAAGGTGTCCCTAGAGAGGAGAGATTGGTGCAGACTTCAGTGGACATGTTGGTGAAGGGAACAGAGGGGATGAAGAGGTGCTGGGTATGTATGGTGTAAAAGAGAAATGCAGAAGGTCAGATGGTTGTAGATTTTGCAAAGAGAATGTAAATAGCTGTTTTGAACACACGTGTGAAGAACACAGGGTGACATACAAGAGTGGAGGGATGTGCACACAGGTGGATTATATCCTTAGCAGGAGATGCCACCTAAAAGAGATTGGAGATTGTAAAGTGGTGCCAGGGGAAATTGTAGGAAGGCAGCTTGGTGTGGTTGTCTGTAAAATGAGATTAAAAACAAAGAAGAGGAAGAGAGTGAAGACTAGACCAAAGATTAGATGGTGGAAGCTGAAGGAGGAGGATGGTTGCAGGCAGTTCAGGGAAAAATTGCAACAGGCCCTTGGGGGCGGTGAGGAGCTGCCTGATGACCAGGAAAGTACAGCTAAGAGAGAAACTGACAAGAATGTGTTGGGTGTTTTGTCTGGTCAGAGGAAGGTAGAGAAAGTTGGTGTGTGGCATGACTAATTCTAGGGGAGTATTCGAAAGGCAGTTAAGAAAATGTGGGATAACCAGAGAGATGAAGAAAGTAGGCAGTACTGTGAGGCTAGCCACATAGCAAAAAGAATGGTGGCAAAGGCTCAGGCCTATGATAAGTTGTATGAGAGGCTGGACAGTAAAGAAGGAGTAAAGGACTTGTATCATTTGGCTGAAAAGAGAGATAGAGCTGGAAAGATGTACAGCAGGTTAGGTTGATAAATGTTACAGAGGGAAATGTACTACTGGGTGAACAGAGAGTGTTGTGTAGATGGAAGGAGTACTCTGAAGATCTAATGAATGAGGAAAAGGAGAGAGAGAGAGAGGAGGACAATGGGGGGAGAGATAGTGAATCAGGAAGTGCAGAGAATTAGTAAGGAGGAAGTGAGCTTTAAAAAGGATGAAGAATGGAAAGGCAGTTGGTCTAGATGACATACCCGTGGAGGTATGGAGATGTTTAGGAGAGAAGGCAGTGGACTTTTGACCAGGGTGTTAAACAAAATCCTGGAGAGTGAGATGCCTGATGAGTGGAGAAGCAGTGCACTGGTCTCCTTTTTTAAGAACACAGGTGATGTGCAGAGCTGCAGTATGTACAGAGGTATAAAGTTGATGAGTTGTTGAAGCAAGGCTATGGTGAGAGGTTCAGGTCAGTGAGCAGCAGTTTGGTTTCATGCCCAGAAAGAGTAACACAGATGCAATTTTTTCATTGAAAATGTTGGTAGAGAAGTACAGAGAAGGTCAGAATGAGCTGTCTTTGTGGATCTAGAGAAGGCATATGATAGGGTGCCAACAGAGGAAATGTGGTACTGTATGAGGAAGTCAGGTGTGGCTGAAAGGTATGTGAGGTTGGTGCAGGACATGCATGAGGATAGTGAGACAGTGGTAAGGTGTGCAGTTGGAGTGACAAATGGTTTCAAGGTGAAGGTAGGGTTACATCAAGGATCAGCTTTGATCCCCTTCTTGTTTGCAGTGGTGATGGACAGGTTGACAGATGAGGTCAGGCAGGAGGAGAAAGGTGAAGATGCAAGGAGTAGAAGTCGTAAAGGTGGATGACTTCAAATATCTTGGGTCGACCATCCAGAGCAATGGACAGGTGAAGAAGAGGGTGCAGACAGGATGGAGTGGGTTGAGATGGGTGACAGGGCTGATGTGTGACAGAAGGATACCAGCAAGAGTGGGAAAAGGAAAGGTTTTACAAGACAGTAGTGAGACCTGCTATGATGTATGGTTTGGAGACTGTGGCTTTGTCTAAATGCCTGAGCTGAGCTGGAGGTGGAGGCAGATCCGACACCTAAAGGGAGCAGCCGAAAGAAGAAGAAGATAATTTATTATAATGATTTACTCCTCTCTTTTCCTAACTGTCTTAAACACACACACACACACACACACACACTGTGGGTAATCTTCATTTGCATGTCATGCTAAGTTTCATGATCTGATGGCTCAGTTCTGACCAGGCCTGGTCCTCAGGCTCTTTTTTGGAGCCTTGACTGCTGGTCAGTGTTTGCACAGTGAGAGATAATAAACCGCAGAGGAAGGAAGTGTGGGGGGTTATCAGGTATTGATAGGACAGCTATGGAAATACTCCTGTGCTAATTTAGCAGCATTCATTTGCATTTGACTTTTTTAGCAATGCTAATGATCAAAGCAGGTCTGTCAAGAAAAGTGAGGTTCATGGAAAAGTTCAAATGCATAGCTTTTTTTTTAAAAAAAAAAAAAAAAAAAAAAAAGATAACAATATATATATTTATATATAAAGTATTTTAAGTGATTTATGAAATGGATTCTTTGCCAAAAAATGCATTATGATTATATAATATATATTTAAAAAAATAGACTATATTATAAAATATTCTAAAGACATTTTTCTATAAAATGTGCCATATATTTATCTTAAATTAATTAAATTACAGATTAATACATATCCATCTGTAATTTCCTTCATAATGGCTGATTTCAGGCCGATCCAAAAGTCATAAGCAAAGGTGGGAAGTAATTAAGTATTTTTACTGTAGTAATGTTACTGTTGTTGTTACAGTTGTTACTGTACTGAACTTTAGTATTTCTCTCACTTTCTCAATACTTTTTACTTCAACTCTCTACATTTCACAATAAATGACTGTACTTTTTACTCACTAGTGGGGCGACCTGGGAAGTTTCTGTGTGGAGTTTGCATGTTCTCCCTGTGTTCGTGTCGGTTTCCTCCAGGTACTCCGGTCTCTCCTGCCCTTGCACTCAGAGTTGCCGGCTGGGCACCGCCTCACCTGTGACCCTATTCAGGAATAAGCGGTTCAGAAAATGTATGGATGGACTTGTTAGTGTAAATGTTTAATTTAACTGTTGTCAGCAGTTTTATTCATTCAGCTAATCACATTCACTACTACTGGTGAATCTGAATTTGTTAAAGCTTGTTTATTTAAAAAAAATAAACTGAACTGAACTCTGAGTGAGTTCATTGAGTCTGTCTCTAAACTGCTTCTGCTGCATTAGAATACTTAATACAACAGATAAATGATTTCTTCAGCCTCTACCTTTATGAAGCCCAGATCACACTGCTTACATTAGTGACAGAGGTGTGTCTCAGAGGCTGCTCTGCCAGATACACTGAGGAAATAAATCAACAGCAGTTCTGTTTCATGTAAATAAGTTCACAGAATTTGGCAGCCAGGTACAACTTTGATGTTAAATCTGTTTTTCCCAGGATTATACTCAGTGTACAAAGCTAGCTCAAAGTGTTTCATGTTCATTAATAATAATTAATATTAATGTCAGTTTCACAAGTGCAGTCACAGTTGATTAGAATATTCTTTTCCAGTTCACACTATTTTTGTTTTCCTTACTTTACAATATTGTGATAAGTGTGAAAAGTGAAAAGAGATGTTCTTTGGGGTAAACTATACAATTGAATGGATCCCGTTGGGCCACTTTTAGCCTGGATATAAACTAAAATATGGTTGGGAATGGCATCCTGCAGAACAATCGCACACAGATGTTGCAGCTGGACCTATAGATCCTTCAAATGAAAATCAAATCAAGTATATTGTCATCACATTACAATGGTGTTAGGTGCAAGTCCCAATTAAAATAGATTGCCAAAACTGGTGTCCCAGCTGAGCCCATAAATGCTGATAATTTGGGCGACTGAGCAGGACAAGGAGGTATTTCATATCTGATATAGACACTCCTGGGAAGCCATGTGAAGTGTGGGAAGTGTGTGGTTGAGCACTGTCCTGTTGAAAATGCTAGTTGGAATTCCTGCCATGAGAGGCAGCACATGTGGTCACAGGATGTTCTGCATATATTGCTGAAATGATAGTATCACTGTCATAAGTGATCACAACAGTATTTGGGGAACTGTGTCACTCCACAAATTGGCCCCTGTTAACACCCTGTCAGTGTTAAAATGTGTCCAGTCCTGAGATCAGCTGTGCTGTTCTTGGACCGCCTAAAGGTGCCTGAAGTTCAGTCACGATGTGACTGCTGGCAGTTCACGATCCTGCTGATTTATTTCCATTTATTGAGTTTATTCTTCTTGTTATTTGTAATTTCTTAAATGCTGAGGGGAATTTTGAGCCGGTTTATTGTTAACGTGGGATCAGTTTGGAAGTCTGTATGAATTGCGGTGTGTGTGTGTGTGTGTGTGTGTGTAGTAATTGCAGTATATTTATGAAAGGCAGCAGTTTAAACTCTCCTAGCTCAGCTGATTCACATCCGGTCATATGAGATCAGGCGGATCTGTGAGTGTGTTTATGAGGGTTTTTTTATTGAAATTATGTTTATCCAGACTATATAAAGAAACATCTGTACCCAAGACACAAAGTGTGTGTGTGGGTGTGTTTGATTATTTCATTAAAGTGTGTGTGGGAGAGGGTTTCTTTTTTTATTTTAAACTAACAACTCAGTCACAAGTGTATGACTTCATCCACACACACACACACACACACACACACACACACACACACACACACACATATAGCTTTTGTTTAAAAAGTATAGCTTTAGTTTAAAAAGATGTAAGCACTTTAATATTGGCATAATGTGTCGGTCTGATTCAGCAGCCTGTGAATATTAATTCTATGTTAATATTAACTGTATAAAAAAATGATCCTGTGATATACTGGTGCCCTGTCCAGCAGGTATTCCTGCCTTTTGCCCGATGGCTCCAGATGGGCTCTGGATGAACCCTAAAGAAGTGGCTAAGATAATGACTGCTTGTAATCTTCCTTGCTTTGTAGCATCAGTTAGCTTCTTTTTCACACTAACTGCTCAGAGAAGTGTGTCGACTGTCAGGACAATGTTTGGAAAGTCTGAGAATCTGTTTCATTATGAAATTCTTATCTGCTGACAATGGACAAAGTCGCATGATATATATCCCATTTTACTCCTTGAGATAACCTTCGTTGTTTCCATTCACTCATGTTTTAATTCATATTAAATCTTTGTCTTTATTCTGTGATGCTTTTGTTTGTACACTACAATTCTATACTACATTCTATATTTATGCATAAATGTGAGCTAGAAATCTCCTATTTCCAATTTCCTAAAAGTAGATAAGGAGAACAAAATCAAACAAGTGAGTCAAATATTTTGCAATCTTTTATTTATTGAGGAAAATGATCTAATATTACATATCTTTGAGTGGCAAAAGTAACTTAACCTTTAGATTTAGCATAAAATTTGAAGGTGGAATTAATGACAGGTGTTTCCAAATAATGGTAGACAATCCAGGTGTGAGTAGGTGCCCTGAAGAAGAGTTGTTGATGATCATCAGACTGGAAAAGTTTACTACATAAAACATCTCAACAATCCACAACCAGGCAGATTTTGTACAAGTGGAAGAAATTCAAGACCTTTATTACCCTCCCAATGAGTGGTAAGCCAACAAAGATCACACCAAAAGGACAGTGCTGCCCATCTGCAGTTTGCTAAAGATCAAATGGACAAGCCAGAAGGATACTGAAGCAATGTTATGTGAATCAATGAAACCAAAATAGACCTTTTTGGTTTAGATGAGAAGTGTTCATGAAGTGAAGAAGAATATGGTTCAAGAGAATGTGGGTCATGCAACAAGACTATACACATAAGTTGTTCTACCAAAGATTAAAGTCAAAGTAGAATAAAGTTAATCTTTTGGAATGGCCAAGTCAAAGTCCTAACCTTAATCCAGAAATATTTTAGAAAATCCTGAAAAAAGCAGTTCATGGGAGGAAACCAACAAACATATCAGTGTGCTAAAATTACGCCAAAGCAGGTGTGCATGAGACATCAACAATGACCAGAAATGTTTAATTGCAGTTATTGCTGTACAAGTGCTTCAAACCAGATACTAAAAGCAAAATGTCACATACTTTTGCCACTCATAGATATGTAATATTAGGTAATTAAATATTGTTTAAATATTTTTTTATAATTCTGTTCTAAAAGGTTCACAGGCTTTCAAGCACCACTTTATGTCGAAATATCTGAGTCTAAACTGAATAGGTGTGCCCTACTATATTTAATTGGTATACTATTTGTCCAAATGTTTGTTGACAATAGTGTTGTAGACTACTAGAGTTGAGGCCATGTCAAGTCAAGTCCAGATGCTGGGACATGTCAAGTCAAGACTAAAGCTATTAGTGAGATGAGTCAAGACCAAGGCCGAGATAAGATTAATAACATCCATATATATTCTGTATATAGAATATACTGAAAAAATATTAAATATTATGGGGATGCTTGTAAAGCATTGGTTTTCACCCAAGGTAGATTGGCATGGCAGTGGCACTTACCATGCACAAAAATTGAGAACTGCTGTTGTAAAATACAGCCTAAAATTATGATTTGTTATTTATTATAGTCTTAGTCAAACAAAATGATAATACTTAATCAGTGTCCCTTCTGAACCTTAATTAGAAGTCAACTGAATAGAAATCAAATTCCATTCATTTATTTTATTAAATGTGAAAACAGACTTTCATTTTGCCCTCAAACAAACAAAAAATATCTTGGAAAGGAACATTTGGATTCACAACCCCCAGATAATACACTTCTATGCAGCAAATTCCTAGGCCAGTTAATGAGAGTACAATTCCTCTGCCAGCAATCAAATACTTTGCAAGTAAACAAACTAGCAAACAGAAAAAAAGTAAAAACAAACAATAAATGACAATGCAGCAGATATTTTAACTCAAACTCTGTCTTAAAATTAGGCAGCAATAACAACAACAACAACAACAATAATAATAATAATAATAACAATAATAATAATAATAATAATAATAATAAAGTGAATTGCTATATATTTCTCATTTGGTTATAAGAGTGTGCTACATTGATGCAGAAGAGTTATATTTTGCATCAGTGTTCTATCACTGGAATGTGGCAGAATTTACATTCAGCTGAATGTTTCGTCGTTAGGGAAGTCCTGCATAGACATTTATGATGATTAACATAGTTAATCAAAGTATAAATTCAGATTTTGCAGACATGTTAAAGTGAGTAGGTGAAAATATGCTTAAGCTTAACATTAGACTATTCAAAATGAAGAGTGTTCACTGATTGGAAATGGATTGAGAACAGCAGTAGCTTATTTTTTGCTGTTAGCAACCTTGTGTGCAGATTTCAGGCCCTCAGAAAAAGGACTGATTTATTCTGTATGAATGTTGTTGTTGATGTTCAGTAATGATAGAAAAAAAAGGTTCCATTCCATTTCTAATGAACTTTTCATCAAACAGTTGCACTGGACTGGTCTCCAAGTCCACCGAGCCCGAGACAAGACAGATGTCAAACAATGTCAATTCCAAGACAAGACCGAGACCAAGATTGCTTGTTTATGGTCTTGGGATCTGTGTCAAGTACAGTAGTGAACATCCCTCCTAATGAATGCATTCTGGGGGGTTTTTAAGCTTTTTGAAGAAGTTTCACACATCGCTGATATAGATGTGCTCTTGCACACACATAACTTGTCTAGTCCCTATAGAGAAGTAGTGGCAACAGAATAGACTCTGGAGCATATTAACATGAACTTTTTGGCACCATACCCAATGCCAGCTGTGGATTAGTATAAAGCCCTCCAGTATTGAGCTGTGGAACTATGTTCTTTGGAATTATTGTGCACCATCCACTACTTTTTTTAGTTTAGTTGGGTAACTGTGGATGACGAGTGGTGATGATCATGCAACACCCTGAACTCATTAAGTTTCATGCTGCTGAATGCAATCAAATCACAGCAAAGTAGACAGTAGAGACAGTTACTCAAACAAAAGCAGCATAAACTCCTTTTTAATATCCTTGATTTTTGAAGAAACAATGAATGAGTAGTCAGAGGAGAGGCTGCTTTGCGAGTAATGTGAAAGTTGTTGGAATATTAGTGAGTTGCGATACAAGACTAATCTTCATTCATTACTGATTTCTCTCTTTTAAAACAGAAACACATAGTTAAAGTTAACCATGATATCTCTTCCTCTTTCAAACAAGACCACTTCCTCTTGCATTCTGATTGGCTCTTCTAATCTTCTTCTCAGTATAGCAACAGTCTTTAAAAATAAACAAACTCAGATATTTCCTCACAGTCAGCTGACTTTCCACTCTCAGGGCGTCACCCATGCATTCCACTGTATGTGTGTGTGTGTGTGTGTGTGTGTGTGTGTGTGTGTGTGTGTGTGTGTGTGTGTGTGTGTGTGTGTGTGTTTGACAGTGTTTATAAGAGCCATGGAAGAGGAATTGAAGTTCCAGTTACACTGAAACCTGTTGAAGTCAGATATTACAGAGAAGAGACCAAAATTCTCTTCACTGACATTACTGCACTATAATTACACACTTACCAGCAGTGGGATTGGGGCTTATAACTCTCCAGAATGGCCATTTTACACACTTGTCCACAATGATCCCTATTTAAAACTGACTCTTACAGTTTAAATTCCATGACTGTAGGAGTCATCTTCCCACATTTAGACAACACACCAGCCTAGACTTAAAACGGTTTCCATTTGTAATTTACCACTGCCTCAGCAGTATATTAGTATACTAGATGGAACTGAATTAATTATAGTTGTTACTCTAGTAGTTCATATAAATTATTCAGTGGGAACAATGAATCAGTAGCAATTATGATTTACACTATATGAAAAAAGATCCTGCTTTTGTTGAAGTAACTCATCCTGTGTGAGGAAGGCTTTGGGTCATTGCTACTGTCATGTTGAAATCAAACTGCATCAGTTTTTTAATTGTCTAGCTGATAGTTTGAGGTTCTGCCTAGGAATTCTGAGGTAGTCCTTCTTTTTCATCATTCAACCCACTTTGTGCAGTGTACTAGAACCACTGGCAGCGAAACAGCTTCAGAGCACAATGCTACCACTACCATGCTTAACAGGTTACAGATAGGTCTTTTCCACCAAATGAACTCTGGTTCTTGAATTCCGTTCTGGCTGATGAGAACCTTGGTGTATTTTAGCAAACCATCACGCATTTACACCAGTTTTAGTGGAATCAAAGATACCTTGCAGAATATGTCAACAACAGAGTGTTTTGCTCAGCGCCAGTTAACAGAAGGGACAAGATGGCAGCATGAATACACTACCTGTGAGTTTTGTTGTTACAGATGTTTGTTTTTCTCCAAAAATCAAACATGGATCAAACATGGATTACAACATCCGAGATGAATGGTATGGTATTGCTCCTTGCTCATATACAACTAGACTCACCCTCAGTTCGCACTGAAAACCTTCTAAACTTTGGTTTCTGCTGCAAACAAACTTTCCAGGTTTTGTTGGAGGAAATTAGGTTTGCAAACTGGAATGGATCCTTTTCGTGGAAAAGGGCCCACAGTGTTCTTGAGTTGGAAAATCTCACCTTTACTCCAAACAGTTTCTCTCATCTGACCATAAAACATTCCTCCAGAAGGCTTTTTTTTCTTGGAATCTGCAGTTGTTTAGAAACAGCCCTTAGAGACATTTGCATAAATCCTGGCTTGTCTATATCTATAATGATCACTTTCAGATCTGAGAGTAATCAGAATTGTATTACTAATTTAAATGCAAAAATGTTCTTTGTGTTTTGTTGAGTATGCCTTTTTCTCTCAAGGGACTGGTTTGTTTGTAGCTTGAGAATCTGTTTCAGATTTCATAAGGAAAAAGAACACAAACAATGTGTGTATTTGTGCGAATGGATACAGGGTTTGTAACTGGAGCGTTTTCCCACAGTTTGGCCAAATTAACAGAAACCATGACGCAAAGAGGGATCTTGCGGCTACAGTTACAGCGTGGGAACCATCTCTCTTTCACACACAAACACACACACTCACACACACAAACACACTTATGTTTGTATTACTATACACCTCTGACCTAACCTCTGCCTCCAGATTGCAATTTATTCAGTTTTCTCTAAAAAAAAAAACATTATCTGATCAATGCTTTCTTTACCAGAACCCTATGTTCTAGATCCACTATAGGGACAAAAGTATTAGGACACCAGCTCATTCATAGATTCTTCTAAAGGCAAGGAAAAAGTGTATCCTGCTTTGGTTGGAGTAACAAACTCAACTGTCCCGGGAAGCCTTGATTGCATTCAGCGGCAAGAGCGTTAGTGAGGTTAGGATGTTCACCATTCCATCTCATCACCAACTTTTGACCTGAACTTTAATCAGATTTTCACCAGAAGTCCTAAAACTAGATTAAGGACAAATTAAAGAATTTACTAAACTGCTTCACCTCAGTGTTGGAGAGCTTTCTTGCATGAACTAATTTTTAAGGTCCCATTGTCCTAGTGAAGGTCTGGAATTTGACTTTGTCTGTTCCAAAAAAGAATTTCTTCTGCTTTAATCATTTCTTTATAGACTTACATGCATGATTACAATCACTGTCATCCTGCATTCCTTTTTATGTTTAAGCTTTTAGATACCCTGATATTGTCCTGTAGAATTTGTCGCCACCTCCATGCTTAATAGCTGGGATGTGTTCTTGTGTTGGAATGCAACATGCAGTAATATGATTGTACAGTTTTGTTACTGAAGTGGCATTTCATTATTGGCAGTGTATCGTAGCATGTTAAGTTCCATTGCTGATAGCGTTGTTTCCTAACTAGTGGGTGGGAACTGGCTGATATATTAATATTGGGAATTGGCCAAATGTAGGTGGGTAAACTGCTATACTGGTATGGTGTAATAGCTTGGATAAACACTGCTGTCTTGAATATATCTGACAAACAGGGCTGTTTTTGAAAGGACTCTGTTTTTGTAGTACCAATGCTGACCACATGGGGCATTTCTAATATCATACACTTCTAAAAGACACACACACACACACACACACACATACACAGTTCAATTCACATATATCACATATATTGAGTGTATGTTTATAACCGTGAGGTTCATTTTGGGCACATCTATCTCTCTCTCTCTCTCTCTCTCTCTCTCTCTCTCTCTCTCTCTCTCTCTCTCAGTGTGCGCGTCTCTCTCTCTCTCTCTCTCTCTCTCTCTCTCTCTCTGCTCTTATTCAGGCAAACTTTCAACTTCAGCTGAGCTGAGTGTACACACATGGAGAGAACAGAGCTCACACAGCACTGCATGTACACATGGCTATTTGCAGAACTCCTAAGGACAAACCAAGGAGATTACAATCTTCCAAACCCACAGGAAGCCATTTTCTGTTGTGTTTGTTAGTCAGTGATGGACCCTATGTTCTTTTCGTTCTTTTCTACAGTAATGTTTCTTGTCTTAGAAAATACCACCACAACGTATTCACACAGTCCTAATGAAGCTCTAATTATAATTGAATTATTTATACCTTAACCTGTTGCAGTTTAATACACATATAATCAATTAAACTGGTCGGTTTAGTGTGTTCTAAACAGTAACAACTACTGATTTCAATATCTGCATTCAGGTCACTGAACCATGACCATTGTTTCGTTTTTGGTTGTCAAATCCCCTGGAGACTCTAAAGTCCCCTGTGTGTTTGTGTGTATTGGTGGTATTCCCCTGCTGTGCCAACCAAAGCATGGCAAGGAAAGTACCGAGCCAAGAGAACAGCACCAGAACCATCAGTCTTTGAGTGCTGGATTTCTGCTCATGCACACTCACCTGTTGATTGCCAGGTTTAGTAGATTTATTTAGTAGAACAGGGAAATCAGCAAATTGTTAAGGAGTCTGGTACTCCAGGACCAGAAATGCCTACCACTACATCAGTCAATCACAATCAGACTATCACTTTGACCTTGCCATATCAATTAGAAACACATTGGTCACTCCATCTGCAGAAAGTCTGGGTGTAGTTGTTGACACCCAGGTATTGTTTTTGACTCATTGCAGACTTGCTAATTTCTCCTCTACAACACGGATAGAATTCAATCCTTTCTCTCTAGAGGCCACTTGGGTGCTTCTTCAGTCCTTCTCTATCTATCTAGTTTGACAGCTAATTTATGGCAGGTTTTCCTTTGCACCAGCATGAAACACCATCTTTGAAGACGCAAAGAAGCCAAACATCTATATTTTACTCTTAACATTGTCCTGGATCTGAGTTGATGAATTCTAATTCATCAGCAAACACTAACTCATGACTTGTGACTGAACTTGAATGTCTTACTTTGATGAAAATCATTTTCACGTGTTTGCTGTGTTTTTATAAGGCTGTTGAATATTGTGTATCTCTGTATGCTGGTATCCGTACTGACTTGAGTATTGGGAGTTTTAGGTTGTTTTCCCAAGCAGAAGTCAAGCACTTCTGCCAAATGCTGTAAAAGTATACTTAAATGAATATCTGTACCTAGTGGCAGTCCAGAGATTGAAAATAGCAGTGCTCCTATAACAGAGCCGTTTGAGACACTATACTTTACTTGTAAAGACAGAAGCTTTGCTGTCTATATTTATAACTAAAAAGTAGGTAGGATTTAAATCAAATGAGTGTCTATCTTGTGTCAACATTTTCTAGTATTTGTTGGATATTGTGACTCACATAAACAAGAAATAATAGTTGTCTTCATGAACATTAATTATTATATCTATTCTAATGAGGCCTAAATCCAGTTAATTTTTTTCTGATTTTCTGCAAGCTTAGCTGCTGAGCTACAGCATTCCCTTAGATCTCCAAGATAAATGAAAGAAATTGGATGACTCACTAGGATCAGAGCTCAATTATAAAAATTTATAGCACACAGCAGAGTCTGCTCGAAGAATGTAACTTTGTGAATATAAGTTCAATTTAGAGTAATTATTAAAACTAAATCAAGATCATTTTGAATAAAGATAAAGGAGAATCAATGGACAGTATCTGTGAGAACATATTCATTGGACTGGTAAATGTGTTCATGAAAAACTTATGCAGGAAGCTAAGTAGGATTTGTGATTAGGATTTGCAATGCCTCTGTTAATTACAGTGCTCAAATCTGGCTGGTTTTACTGCTTACAGTTACAATTCAAGTCATACGTTCCCCTGATCTGAACGAATGGGCTTAGTACATTCCTGTATACCAGAATCACTGCTCTTCATGAAAGATCAAAACATAGCTTTCAAAAAGCCGGATTCAGCAAGAAATAAGAGCTGTTTTCAGTATTGTTGTCTATCACATCTATTCTGATAAGGGCTAAAAAGATTTTTTTTCCTCATATCTTGACGTTTCTGCAAGCTTAGATGATAAGCTACAAGATCTCAGAGATAAGGAAAGTATTGGATCACTCAGCAGGATCAGTGTTCTGTTTTAAATATTTGATAGCATACAGACAACAGTGACAAAAGAATTTATCTTTGCAAATATAGGTTCAGTTTAGAGTAATTAACAAAACTAAATGAGCCTTCTGGGTCAATCCAGCCACTGCACTTATCTAATCATACTGGTCTCATTACACTTGTTGGCTGTAAGATGTTTCAAATGTCTGAGACCCATGCATAGAATTTTCCATCAAATATTTTCAGTGTTGTTTTGAAACCATTGATTATCTCCTGCACAACTTCAGTAGCAATGCAGGAAAAAATAACCAGAAACACAAACAAGAAATACTGTTCTCTGAGAACATTATAATTGTATTTCTTTTGTGGTCATAAATAAAACTCCGCAGGAGGGTAATCATTGTAGTGATTAAGTTTTTGCTGATAGACAAATGCCTCTCTTATCACAGTCCTCAAAATTGACTGGTTTTAATGCTTCCAGTCATAATGTGTTAAAACATTAACAGATCTAATGGCAATCACATGATATGAGTAAGGCTTAGCACATTCCTGATCACTGCTATGAATTAAAGTCTGCAGGAAAAACTTAGGTTTCCAAAAAATGTATTGATATGAATGTTTTTATTAAAACAAAGCTCCAATTGTGGTCTGCATGACTTTTTGCCAGTAAACCTAAACCTTTGTCCCCAAGCCAAGGCCTTTTATCAGTAATCAATATAATCAACCAAATTCACAATAGCCTTAATGGCCTGGTATTTGAGTTTTTTAACGTTTAAATATATATATATATACAGTGGGGAAAATAAGTATTTAGTCAGTCACCAATTGTGCAAGTTCTCCCACTTAAAAAGATGAGTGAGGCCTGTAATTGACATCATAGGTAGACCTCAACTATGAGAGACAAAATGTGAAAAAAAAATTGAGAAAATAATTTTGTCTGACTTTTAAAGAATTTATTTGCAAATAATGGTGGAAAATAAGTATTTGGTCACCTACAAACAAGCAAGATTTCTGTCTGCAAGAGGCTCCTCTTTCCCCCACTCATTACCTGTATTAATGGCACCTGTTTGAAGTCATTAACAGTATAAAAGACATCTACAACCTCAAACAGTCACCTCCCAAACTCCACTATGGTGAAGGCAAGAAAGAGCTGTGGGAGGACACAGAAACTGAATTGTGAACTTGCACCCAGGCTGGGGAGAACTGAATCTGCAATAGGCAAACGGCTTGAATTGAAGAAACTACTGTGGGAGCAATAATTGATGAAAATGGAAGACCTACAAGACCTATAATCTCCCTCGATCTGGGGCTCCACGCCAAGATCTCAGCCCGTGGGTCAAAATGATCCTGCAAAGCGGTGAGAAAAATCCCAGAACCACAAGGGAGATCTAGTGAATGACAGAAGCTGGGACCAACACAAGCTACCATCAGCAACACACTCAGCGCCAGGGACTCCAGATCTTGCGAGGTGCAGGCGTGTCCCCTGCTTAAGCGATCCATATCCAGGCCGTCTAGGAAGTTTGCTAGGGAGCATTTGGATGTTCCCAGAAGAGTATTGGGAGAATGTCATATGGTCAGATGAAACCAAAGTAGAACTATTTGGTAAAAACACAACTCATCGTGTTTGGAGGGACGAGTGAATCGCGGAGTTGCATCGAGAACCTCCTTACCAACTGTGAGCTTTGTGGGAGTGCCAACATCATGCTGGGGCTGTTTCTCTGCAAAGGGACCAGGGCGACACGTGTACATGAGAATGAATGGGGCCATGTATTGTGAGATTTTGAGTGCAAACCTCCTTCCATCAGCAAGGGCAATGAAGATGAAACGTGGCTGGGTCTTTCAGCATGACAATGATCCCAAGCACACTGCCAGGGCAACAAAAGGTAACTTTGTGAAAGCATTTCAAGTCCTGGGTGGCCTAGCCAGTCTCGATCTCAACTTCATCGAAAACCTTTTGGGAGGTAAAGTCTGTGTTGCCCGCCGACAGCCACAAAACAT
Organism: Acestrorhynchus altus; assembly: GCA_034509495.1. Classification (NCBI taxonomy): domain Eukaryota; kingdom Metazoa; phylum Chordata; class Actinopteri; order Characiformes; family Acestrorhynchidae; genus Acestrorhynchus; species Acestrorhynchus altus. The sequence continues at coordinate 12,108,480 of CM067501.1, forward strand.
CACTGCTCTAGAGGAGATCTGCATGGAAGAATGGGCCAACATACCAGCAACAGTGTGTGCCAACCTTGTGAAGACTTACAGAAAACGTTTGAAGCCTCTGTATTTGCCAACAGAGGATATACAACAAGAGAGTATTGAGATGAAATTTTGTTGTTATTGACCAAATATGACTTTTTCCCACCATTATTTGCAAATAAATTCTTTAAAAAAAAAGAATCAGACAAAATGAGATTTTCTCAATTTTTCACATTTGTCTCTTATAGTTGAGGTCTACCTATGATGTCAATTAACGGCCTCTCTCATCTTTTTAAGTGGGAGAACTTTTGGCACAATTGGTGACTGACTACATCACTATTTTTCCCCATAATGTATATATATATATATATATATATATATTATATATATATATATATATATATATATGCTAAATACTGTAGTGGGTGAGTTAAGTTATGTGTGTGTTTAGGATGTAAAGAGTATAAGGTGTTGACTTAGTGTACAAACTTGCTTACATCATTGTACAAACAAGAAAAACCAGGCAAGCATAGTTTTGCCTGACTGTTGAAGGCTGTGTATAGTGCGTCATACAGATGTTTTTGGCATTTCAACAATGGGAAAGCAGTGTCCAAAATGCATACTATTCATATAACAAGTATTTGAGGAGGATTAGTGCTTCATACCAATGTCTTTGTTTACATGTGTTTTTTCAATTATGTAATAATGGTGCAGAAAAATGAAGGGAATAGCTATTAACCTTTAAAACCCTAGGCCAATCAATTGTGTGGGATTTTTTCATGGGACGTAGTTTTATTCACCAAAAAAATAAATATATATATATATAGGAGACAGTCACACACTTTTCAGGATATCCCAGGCTCCTCAAATGTGTCTTCATTTGGGATGATTAAATTAATAGAATTAAAATATTTATAGAAATTTTACAAACATTTACTTGTGCTGTCCTACGATGGACTAGCGTCCCATCTAGGGTTGTTTCCCACTCTTGTGCTCAGAGTTTCCGGCTGTGCACCGGCTCCCCCGTGACCCTATTCAGGAATAAGCGGTATAGAAAATGGATGGATGGATGGATGGATGGATGGATGGATTTACTTGTGCTTACAATTTACAATTACAAAATACATTTTAAGGACTAAAATATCTCTATTTTTGAGCTGAAAATGCAAACCGTTTGATGTGTTATTTGTAATGATTAGATTGTCAAGAATATTAATAATAATACATTCTTCAAAAATACTAGACCAATCCACATAAAGTAAAAATCAACCCGAATATCCCTTTTTATGTATGTATTAGTATTATCCCTTCTCAGAACTTTTATTCTGAAATTTGAACACTGTGTGAGCAAAGAAATAGAGCAAAGAACTAATTCCTAATTTTGCTCTATAATCCAGTATCTGAGTCAGTGATGTCATTAGTCCCATCCACTTTTGCTGATCAGTTGGAGTCTGCATGCAGGTTGAGCATGTTCACGTGGACAGAACATTAAACAAACTGGAAGATTCCTTTAGCAGTTAAACTGAGATTTTAGCTTTTAGCTGTTTTTCAAGATGGATTACTGCTGATAATTCATCACACAATGATGAATGTCGTATTGTATTATGATATGCATGGCATGTCTGTAGGGTATGCTGATCCTGAGTTATGAAGCCTAAAATTCAGCATGCAACTGCTCACAAAGTGAGACCTTAATTAACAAACATGGGCAGAATGTGTTCATTTCACTGAGTCCCTAAAAACAGCTATGAGCTGTGTTCAAAACAGTGTACTTAAGGTAGCATCAACCTCATTAATGGTCTGCATATCAATAATGTTACAGCAGGACTATTTAATGTGGAACAGCTTAATTCCACTACAAAAAGGAGCAGGTTTCAGCTTCAAAATAACATAACAGTGTGGGGAAAAAGAGGTAGCTACAATACAGACAGATTATCAACATACATTAAGACAATACAACAGACAGAGGGTGTTAATATAATATTGAGTTATGAGCAGGTATTTTGAAGAAAGAGACAATTGGTGAATGATTGTGATGAATAGGTGGAGGGATCAGCTCTGAATGAATTTTAAGAAGGGGGGTCAGATGTTGTTGTAGTGCTTGATATTATATTTTATGGTGAATGTAAGTTTCTTCAGTGAGCCGTCACTGAAGAGGTCCCCTAGGCTGATTATTCCTCTCCTTTGTCATGTTGTAAAGATGATAGTTTTTTAATTAATTTTGAACATTGGGTTGTGCCATATAGGGGTGGATATACACAGGGCAGTTGTAGGTTGAGGATTTCATGTGCACCTGGCAGAGAGAGTAGTATTTATTGCATTATATTTCAAGCATTCGTGGGTTCTAATTGATTTATCTATAAAGATTATATCTTGGGTGGTCAAGTCTTTGCAGATGTTTTTTTCTATATCCAGCCAAGCAGAGTTTGAATTGCTGGTCCAATGACAAATATACTGTAATTGATGAGCAAGAAAATAATGGTAAAAGTTAGGAGCATCTAGTCTGCTGTACAGATTTGGTTTTTGAAGGGTAGTTAATTTGATCCAGGGTTTTTTACCTTTCCAACAGAATGAATTTACTACTGAATTCAGAGAGGAAAACCAGCCCAGGGGTGGGGTAAAGGGTGTCATGGCAAAGAAATTGTTAATTTTGGGGAGAATGTTCATTTTAACAGATGCAATACGGCCAATTTAGGTTAATGATAGTTTGTTCCATTGTTGCAGGTCCTCTTTGATGCTTGGTAGTAGTGGCGTGAAATTCAGTTTGAGTAAGTCTTTTGTTTTGGTTGAGATATGGATTCCAAGGTATTTAATGGATTGAGTGGTAGGTTTATAGGGTAAGTCCCCAACCTCAGCATCCCAGTCAATGTTTGTAAGAGGCAGAATCTCGGATTGAGTCCAATTTATGGAGTAGCCAGTAACCTTACCAAAACTATTGATGAGACTATAGACTGAATGAAGGGAGGTGGAGGGAGTTGTTTGGTATAGTAAGATGTCATCTGCATATAGGATGATTGTGTGGCAATGTGAGTTTGTTTTTGAATACCTGAGATGTTATTATTTTATCTAATGGCTGATACAAGTGGTTCAGTAAAAAGTGCAAAAAGAAGTGGTGATAATGGACATTCTTGTCTTCAGCTTCATACTCTAATGCACAATAAATTTCAACAATGGGGGTAGCAAATTAATTTGCAAGATTTAGAATACAGTTGAAAGCCCACAATTTCTAAACCTAATCCTATTGTTAGCCTCAACCCAAGCCTTAAACATAAACCTTTACATGGTCCTAAACCCAATCCTCACCTTCATGTTAACTGAAGACTTAAAACATAACCCCAATCCAGGTCCTAAGCCTCACTATATGCCTAAGCCTAAACCTAAACCTCAAAGGTTCTAAAACTAGTCCTGTAACTAACCTTAATCCAAAGCCTAATTTTACCACCCTGGTAAGTAACCTCAACATAAATCCTTGACCATAACCCATAACATTGTTGAGAATCTGTTGAGTTAGTTAAATGTTTGTATGTGTGCAGATTATCTACAGGGGTTTAAAGTGTTCTCTCCTAGTAAAATCAGCACTATAGTTTTATGAATGTTGTTGAATTCTGTATAAAAATGTTATTTTTCGACTTAATGATGAATCTCTGGACAAATGCCCAAGTGGGCAAAGTTTCAGTCCACTGGTCTATATTTAATAACCTTCTTCTGATAAGTTGGCTTTGATCCATTTCCGAACTTAAACTATAGCTAAAACAGAGTGCTCTTCACTCAGTTAGTGTGAACCAGAGTGGAAAACAGAAGGTCGAGAGAGTGGAAAACACAACACACTGAGTCAGACCAGACTGTCCTTGGCAACAGAATGTGTGCATATGGGTGTGTGTGTATGTTGAGACATGTTATATAATCACTAATGATTCCTGTAGCACTAATCCTCTAAGTAGAACACTCTGTTCTCTACCCTCTCATGGACATGCTCGGACAAACCCTCCTGATGCAAGGAGTAAAATTGTGTTTAAATTCTTTGGGTTTAGGTCAGAGGTGGAGAATTAGGTCACATATCAAAAGATCTGAGGACACTGTGACATATTTTGAAAAGTGAATTAAGCTTTTCAATGATGTACAAACATTCCCAGTGAGGTGTCGTGATGGTGAATTAGACCAGGCTCATTTTTAGACTATCTGAAACCAACCGATCGGGATTCTTCCACTCTGAACTGACCTGAAGAGATGATGTCCCGCACAGTTTGATGGTTTTCCCACAAAGTTTTGTGCAAGTCTGAAAGGGGTTCATAATTAACTGATTGGTGTAGAATAACTCAAAGAACCATTTGTAGCTTTCTTTATTTTTTATTTTGTAACATTCTTATCTATTTCCAAAAATACCAAAAACACGAATGAGCATCTGTATAATCTAATTTTATATATATATTCAATATCAATGTTGTTTCAGACACTTTGATCTGTATGAATTGATTTAAAATCTTCCTTTAGGCTTATATCAACAATTACTTTACTTCCTCTCATTGTAAAAAAATAATATATTGTATGTGTAGGTAATATCTAATGCCCTAATAAATGACACATTGTGTCCCTCAATTAAATTTAATCACTTATACAAATAAGCGACTGACTGATGTTCATCTTCTTGTTTATCTGCACAGTGGTACCATGTGGTCTTTGGTTTTATTCCAAAGTTACTGTTATTACTATTGGCACCAGTATTTGTGTGATCTGTTCAGACCTAAATAAAATCAGTTATTGGAAAAGTTTTTGAACATTTTTGTGAGTTACTGTGAATCACACTGACCTGTTTTACTTTCTGGAATGTAGGTTATACTGGTAGGCAGAACAACAGCAGGGGCTGCTGAGTGGGTGGAACTGTTTGGTGCCTTTGTGTCCAAACATAATTATTTCAATTACAATGATTTGTATTTGCAGCAGTTGGGTAAAAGCTAATTACACTTTCCACTGTGGGGGGAGCCCAGGAGCAGAAAAAATAATTATAATAAAAATGTTAGCACGTATTTGAATTAGTTAATATTGACATTTTGAACCATATTTCTGTCATCATGACAACACTTGCCTCCATCTGTCCCTCTATTGATATGCAGCACAGAACAACAAACAGAATATGAGTCTGTTTTTCACTTAAACCAATTTAAAATGATTTGACCCCTTCTATAGTTAGACCACCCTCCCTGCCCCATCCCCCTCGGTTCCGGTCATTCCTGTGGTATGATGTCATTACTCAGCAAGGGAACATGCTGTTCTTGGCTTTTCCTTACTGGGCTTCCTCTGTTTCACACGCACACACACACACACACACACACACACACACACACACACACACACACACACACACACACACACACACACACATACACACAAAGTAGCAGATGCAGTACACCTACCCAACATGTGTAGTAATGTGTGTCTAACTGACATTTAGTCTTTATCTAAAACAGCACTGCCATTCACATACTCTCATCAATACCTGTACTTAGAGTGTTGTTATATTTACCATACAAAGTGTATACCACAATACCTAATTTTAGAGTGTTATTAATATCTACCCTAAAGAAATGATGTAGCTCTGCCTCAGTGTATATCACAATACTTACTGTTAGAGTGTTATTAATATTTACACTAATGAGAGACTGTAGCTCTGTCTCAGTGTATATCACAATACTTACATTTAAAGATTCACAAATTTTACTGTCATATGCACAGTAAACAGACAGTTAAACTGTACAGTACAACAAAATTCTTACTTTCTCCACAAACTCTGAACATATGTGTGAAAACTATACACATAATTAAACTAGAGACAATACATGAGAGTTAACTTAGACATAAATGGTTAGTTCATCTCATGCTAGATGAGCTGTCAGAATAATACTCCCCTCTAGTGCTAAACCTGAAAATTACTTAGGGAGTTTGTTTGAATGGTACTTGTGGACCTAATTTCTTTTAAAATTAAATTCCTGGAATGGATCAGAACCCATTCCACATTGGTCAAAAAGGGCTATAGATGACGCTGGCTGCTAGGTTCTTCATGTGGAGGCCTCCAGTAGTTACTTGAATTGTTTGCAGCTGGTATAAGAATCTAAACTTCCAAATGTGAGGCCATGGATGCCTTAAAAAGGATGGTATGCTCCCTTGAGTCGGGAGGTGAGAGGAGAGGCCAACAGATGGTTGGGTGCAATGACTACAGTACTAAACAGTGGTGATGATGAGTCATAATGCAAAGCTCTCAATTTACTATGCAAGGCAAAGCAAGTTTCACACATAGCACAATTTTCATAGTGTGGCAGTTGTCACAAGATCACAGAAAAATAAAACATAGATAATGATCCTGAGACCTAGCACCTCAGAAAACATAATGTTTATATAAATGTTTAAAGTTTGAACATTCACTTCAGTCCGAGTCGGTCCAGAGTAAATCCACAGACAGTCCAGAGAAAGTCAGATATAAGGTGTTAGTATAATTACAGGAACTGTATATTCTACACATTAAACATCCCCCAGTTCCCCTGTTTTCGAACCACACCCAGACCTGTGTGTTGTATTAAGTTTTTGTTCCTGCTTTACACATAATGTAATAAGTTACATTAATTAAACAGTAATAAATTGGTGTGTGAACTTAAATTAATTGTAATTGTTAGTTATTATCCCTCAAGATGCATGGAAGACAAGCATCCAGATTCTTTTCTGTCCTGGCACAAAAGTGAGATACAAACTTCAACAGTTACTTGCTGTTTACAAACACCAAACAAAGGCTATCTCTTTCAAATACATTTAACACATTAAAGACTTATAGTTATACTATTCTTGTGCAAAATGTTGAGCATTTGATATTGAGGTCTCCGTGTTTGGCAGCATCTAAGCTTGTGGTATCTCTGTACAGTCTTTACTAACTAGCTAAGGATATTTTCAAAGTGACCAGCAAATCACTTTTGTAAGTCTCTCTGGAAAAGAGCCTCTGCCAAATGCTGTAAATGTAAACATGCAATTATTAACATGTTATAGACTATATAGCACACAAAGGGGAAACAATTTTTGTGATTGAATATTCAGAAAAAAATGCAAAGTAACTTGGATTAGCCACTACAGTTGGTGGTCAAAAAAAACACACACCAGCAAGAAACTTCAGGAACAAAAAAAGAGACTTAAGGGACAGATGTATAACAGTACCCCCTTCCTGGGGCATGGGTACACTATGCACAAAATACTGGAAGCTTACTAGTTTACTGAGAGGCACTTTTATAATTATATGAGTCAAAAGTGAAGCTGATAAACATGCATATGTAATGCATCTGTAACAGTGAATGCATCACCAGTAGATTTAAGACTGCATAATTAAATGCCACCTCAGATAATACCCTGAACAGTTGATCTACTAAAGAACACCATGGCCTGCAGAACCAATCTTATACCATGCACAACCAAGACTGTCTGGTATCATAAAGAACATCCTCACCAGCATCAGTGTCTAACATCAAAGAGAACATCCTGCCAAGTAGGTTCCCTCTCTGGTACCGTAGAGGACCTACAGAAACACTGTCAAATCTACAAATCATGACAAAAAAATGTAAAAAGCAGTTGTGTTTAGGTGACGAATGGATGGATGGATAGAACTGTAGCGCCTCCTCCGCGCCGCCAGATGTCAGCAGCGCACAGAGGACGCGAGGAAGCGGCGGTGTGTTTATGTTTGTGTTTATTTGGCTGAGCGGCTTTGTTCACTTATTTAGCCTGATATACAACGTTTGTTTGATTGATATCAGAGCTTACGCGTTAATTAGTTCGTTTGGGTGAATTTGGCCGAGTTTAATCAGCACACTGACCTACGTCACTTCAGCTGAGTAAGACATAGTAACACAGGCGTGCAACGGTGTGTAACCGTGTCTCGGAGTGCTTAAGAGTGCGCCTAAGGGTTTCAGAGTGTTGCGTTAGTCACTTCATAGTGTAAAGATGAGTTTGGCTCATGGCAGAGAACAGCGCTGCACTGCTGGAAACCGCATGGCGAAGCTACTGGACGCGGAGGAGGAGGACGACTTCTACAAAACTACATACGGAGGATTTAACGACGTGAGTCCCTCAGGTTTTCAGTTACTTAAACACTAAACCCTGGCGATGCCCAGTGCCCCGAATCCTCTATTGAAATGGCAGAATCTTAAGAGCGTCTCACCCAGTAGACTCAACCTGCAACATTTTTTCACCCACTAAACACTGATTTCACTGGGTTGCATACTTATAACCACTGGTGAAACTCAATTAAAGCTGTGTGTGTACAGATGTATCTCGTTAGAGCCAGGAAACCCAAGTATTAGAGTACACATTACTTCGAGGGTTTGAATATTTGTGTGTGTGTGTGTGTGTCTGTAGGAGTCTGGAGATGATGAATATCGAGGTGATCATTCAGACACTGAAGATGAAGTGGACAGCGACTTCGACATTGATGAGGGAGATGAGCCTGACAGCAATGAAGAGGAGGACGCTCCCCGCAGGAAGAGCCGAGTCGTCACAAAGGCTTATAAAGTAATGATATTGCCCGCTGTATTACCCACACACTTGTGTTGGTGCTTAAGTCAGTCATTTGTAGCTTACAGGTTTGTCATGATGATTGCAGCTACAACAAAGCCAGCAAACCCTTTTATTATAGAAATGTGTTCTGATTGTGATGCAAGTTACAATTCTATACAAACACAATCCGAGTACACCAGTAGAGCACACAGAGTTGTACTGTTCTTGTCTTTTGTTGAGGTTATTGAGTAAATGTGTGTGTACGTGTTTGTGTTCATGTGTGCTTAGGAGCCTGTGAAGGCAGTGAAGCCAAAGGTAAAGCGTCCCTCTGAAGAACCAAAGCGGTCCGAAAGACAGAAAGCAGAAAAGCGTTCACACCAGGACCTGCAGGACTATGGCGAATGTTTGTATCTCATTTAGCTTTTCTAAACTCAATGATGGTTAATGCATTTTACATTTCTTTGTGAGCAATTTTTGGAGAAGCTTGGCCCTGATTTTTGAGAAATGTGTTCATAAATATGATGTGTTTTCTGTTTTGCAGTGCGTAAGTCTGTAAGAAAGTCCACCAGTGAGCACACAAGGAAAACATTTGAACGTCTGCAGGAACGGCAACAGGAGGCACCACGCCGCCGGAAAGCAAATGCGGAGCCAGTCTTGAGTCAGGAGGAGCTGCTGAAAGAGGCTCAGATCACAGCCCAGAGTAACCTGCAGTCTTTAGGTACACACACACTCAAACACAGTCTTAGTCCATTCTTTAACACCATGCCCCTTTATAACACAGTCTTAGCCCTGACTGTATCACCCTTCTTATTTTTAAAAATCTTATTCCTCTCATAAACACCTTTATGACATGGTCTATGTCCACTCCTTTTAACCATTCCCCTTTATTATCCCCTTAGTCCTCTCTGTATTACACAGTCTTGGTCCTGTCTGTAATATTATTAACCATAATTATACAGTATTAAAAATCTCTGTAACACTCTTCTCCTTTAGTACATAGTCTGGTTACTAACAGTATCAGCTCCCTTACTGATGTGACACTGTCATTGTCACCTAAATCATCTTTGTAACTTATGAAAGGTGTAGCTACTTAATCCCTCTCTCTTATTAGGTCTGTTTGCTCCCTCACTTCATCTGAATTTTTCATCTGGACCATCTCTTCCCCTCCTTTTGCATTTTAAGATGATTTATATGGTCTTAATAACTCAGTATATCCCCATCAAAAAGATTTTAAACCCTCAGGCGGATTAGGACAAGATTCACCCCCCTTAACATCCTTTACAGTTGCAGCAGAGGCTTGCAATTACTGTGTGTACGCGCGTGTGTGTACGCGCGTGTGTGTACGCGCGTGTGTGTACGCGCGTGTGTACGTGTGTGGATGGGTTAAATGCGGAGGACAAATTCCCATATATACAAAGTGGGTCTATGAGCACCTGTACCTTTACTTATACATTCAAATCAGACCCCTAAAACAGGTCTACCCTTTTACAGTACATTTCTGATCCTCCTTATAACACTGTTCAGGTTTTTCTCTCTCTGTCTTTTAGAGAACTATGAGCGTCTGGAGGCTGATAAGAAGAAGCAGGTTCACAAGAAGAGAAGATTTGAGGGACCAACAATCCGTTATCACTCTGTACTGATGCCCCTTGCTACAGACTCCATGCTGAAAGAGGAGAATGTCGATGTGGAGGGGTACATACTAATGCATTTCAATCGAGTCAGAATATAATGAAAATCTTTTCCTTCCCACGTAAAGTCTTTATTTGTAGGGCCATTGCAGGCATTTTAATGGATTGGGTATCTGCTTTTCAAGTTCTAATCCAGTTCTGAGCTTTAATTTTGTTGTAGCAGTGCAGCTTAAATGAAGAACTTCTCAGAGAGTACCAAATCATTTTAAATTTGTTTGTAGTTTGGATCTACACTGAGCAATCATAACATTAATCCAACATCCTTATTTCTACTCTCACTGTCCATTATATCAGCTACTCATACCATACAGAAGTACTTTGTTGTTCCCTAATTACAGACTTTACCCTATCTGTTTCTCTGCTCATGTTACCTCATTTTCCTTTCACCCTGTTTTTCAACTCATTTGTTTGTGGTGGGTCATTCTAAGCAGTGCAACCACACTAACATGCTGGTGGTGTGTTAGTGTGTGTTGCGCTGGTAAAAGTCTGCAGAGAAAAAGACAGACTACAGTCTGTAATTTTAGAGGTGTGCCTGTATGGTAAGTGGAGCTGATACAGTGGACACTAAATCAAAACTTTTGCCACAACTGTATTATTTATAGAAATGCAGTCTGATCACATTAGATAGATAGGTATCAGATGACAATCAGCATTAGGGTACTTGAAACTAATTGTTGAGCAACTTGGGACTTGTTTAATAAAAAAATCAGAAATCCAGTATCACATCTTATGAAATATTTCATATGACATTTTGGTACCGTGGTCCAAAAAGTCCAGCTGGGAAAGGAAATCAGCATCTTCATAAAGCTAATCAGCAAATGGAAGCTTGAAGTTTTTATTAGATGCTGTGTTCACTCTGTACCTCATAAAACAGAGTAGACTAACACCTGCAGAGGATACGGCTCCCTAAACCATCACAGACTGTGCAAACTTCACACTGGACTTCAGGCATTTTGCATTCTGTGCTTCTGCACTCTTCCTTCAGACTCTAGAAGGTTGAGTAGAGATTTTCAAATTAAATGCAAAAATTGTTTTCATTTGAACAGTGTTCCAAGACAGGAGTAGCCACAATAGACACTGTTATCTGTTACAGTCAGAGGAGAATAAGCATGATGGTTGGTATTTATAAATATTTTTAAGGAAAATTGCTACATAATGTTGTTTTTAAGCCATACTGTTGCTCCTAATATTCAGGAATTGTGTTAGGGCTGGATTTTATGGCAAAAATGTCATGGTATATTTCCTAGTTGTGGCCAATAAGATATAATTCAATAATTAAGATATAAAAGATATAATATAGTGTAAAATGGCATAGAAAAACATAAAGGTTTTTGCCTAAAAACTTCTGACTGTATGACCATGTTTTTTTACTGATCAGGCCAAAAGCATTGCTGCACATCCACTATCTTCTTTTTATTGGCAGTGAAAATGTGAAACAAGATAAATCCTTTGATAACTGTAGTGTCCTGTAATTTTTAGTTACATTTTTGTGTCCTATTCGTTAAACATAACTAATCAATTAAGGGCGGCACAGTGGCGCAGTGGATGACACTGTTGCCTCACAGAAAGAAGGGTTTGATCCCTGGATGGGGCGACCTGGGAAGTTTCTGTGTGGGGTTTGCATGTTCTCCCCGTGTTTGCGTGGGTTTTCCCCGGGTACTCCGGTTTCCCCCACAGTCCAAAGACATGCATGGTAGGTCAAGTGGTGACTCTAAAGTGGCCCTGTGTGTGTGCGGGCCCTACGATGGACTAGCACCCTGTCTAGGGTTGTTTCCCGCCCTTGCGTTCAGAGTTGCCGGCTGGGCACTGGCTTACCTGTGACCCTATTCAGGAAAAAGTGGTTGAGAAAATGGATGGATGGATAACTAATTAATTAACAAGTCAGTTATTTCAGACTGTTTAGATGTAAAACATACATGAGAATATTTATGTAGTGATGTTGTTTTCCTTCCCCTATAGGCTGGATCAAGACACACCCCAGACCAATTCTTCATCTGGAGCAGTGGGGGCGGGGTCCCTGTGCTCCCGCACCTTCATCACCTTCAGTGATGATGATGCATTCAAAGCCACCTTCCCTGAGTCATCCCACCCTGGCCCCACACTCCCTGTGCAAGAGGTGTGTCCCGTTACCCACAAGGCTGCACTGTACCGTGACCCAGTGACGGACATTCCATATGCTGACTCTCGTGCTTTCCGGATCATCCGAGAGGCGTATCGGAAATACATTGCAGCTCATGGTTTTCCTAGCAACGATTCCACAGACTCAGCAGGGGGCAGCAGTGGAGCAGCAAAAACCCTCAGACCAAAAGGTCTAATTAAACAGGGGCTGGTTACAGCATAACGAACACACATTTTCCAAAGCAACAAGACATTAGAGCCTGCAGAGGGCACCACCCTCATATGAAAATGACAAACAAGGGCTATCCAGGTGTAAACTGTGGAAGCTTGTTTTGTAGTTTTGAATTGTGGTCTGAGGTCTGTTAATTACGATTAAGAACCAGCTTAAAACAATAGTTCAGCATAAAATTACATTAACCACTCCCTGTCCCAAAAGGTGTTGATCCTTCTATTTATGTTTTGGTGCTCCTTTCCTCTTGAAACTTAACTGTGAGGCTAATGAATGTAAGAAGTAATAGGATATTATACCACATCAATTTGTACTGGGGCTACAAAACTATTGAAACAATTAATGTAAGTTTATACTCCACTAATTAGCATAGGACTGCATATCTAAATCATCCCATATACTCTCCAAACATTGTGGAGGTGTGGAGAACACCTAAAGCTGTGTTTTATGAAGACACTAAAGCTGAGTTTTACAGAGTCAAAATCTAATGCTCTAAATGTTAACTACTATGTTAGCCACTAGGCTAACATAGTAGTCATGATACAGTGATAGATTATTCAAGCCACATGCATTAATTTGGCTTCATAGCTCCAGTGCTTATTGGTGGAGTATAGGCTTCCTTTACTTATTAATGGCTTTAGCTTCCTGGTTCCAAAGCAAACTTTTTTTTTTTATTAGGTAATAAAATGTGTTCAGAGAGTTGTTTGCAATGTGTGCAGTGTTTGCAATGCTAACCAATGACATTTGGTGTGTGTGTGTATACATGTACACCCAAAAATAAATAATATTGTACCCAGAAGGAATTAACTGACAGGTATGAAACTTGCTAGGTAGGTTGGACATTGTGAGACGTGAATAATTGTTTCTGACTTCTGCTGTCATGTTGGTAGCAGTTTGAAACCAGTTCAATTCACAATTTAGTTTAAAAAAAATCATATTTATTACATTGAACCAGTGAACCAGAAGCAGTGTAATTACAATGTTCAACAATACACACTACCCCAGTATTAGGGGTGTATTTACGGTGGTATGAAAAACGTGAGACACCCTGTAAGTCCAAAGTTAAATAATTCATGAAAACTGTTGCAAGTCAGATAAATTTAATTTTCACTGATGGAATATTACTGTAGAACATGGACGAGACAGATGGCCCATTAGGGTCTACACACAGCATCTGTGGACTGGCTTTTAGGGAACCAACCTGACTGGAAGTATTATTATATATGGAATAAATATTAATGGCAGACCTATTTCAAGTTACTTAGTTTTAACTTTGTGTAAAAATTGTGGGTTTATTTTTCCTGGAAGTGAACCTATACAATTGTCCACTTCTATGTATTATATCACAGAACAGTGCTGTTTGCTGGATGTGTTTTTCCTCTCACACACAAACATACTTTACAGACTCACCAGTAAGTTCTGTACACAAAATGTTGTATTAAAACTTAATTTGAAGTATTAAAATAATATAAACATGTTATTTTACAGCATACACCAGGTTCTCTCTCTCTCTCTCTCTCTCTCTCTCTCTCTCACACACACACACACACACACACACACACACACACACACACACACACACACACACAAAACATCCTCATCTAGAGTTTATCCTCCTCAATCAAGCGGTTGAGTCCTGAGCAGATTTTGGTCAGGCTGGGCCACAGATCCCCCCGCGGGTCATACAGGTGCGTGAGCAGCTCCGGGTCTGAGTAGTGGTTGAAGACATGTTGGATTCGGCTGACGGACTTTGGAGTTAGATGATTCTCCACCAGCTTAATGAGCAAATCACGACACTCAGACAGGAGAGCAATCATTACTGCTTTATCAAAGGTGTACTCAACCTGAGAGAGAGAGATGGAGTGCATATGAAAATTTAAAATTAAAATGACCCACTTTCCTGCATTGTTCCTCACATCATTGCCTTATAATACATAATACATTATAACATATATCCAATGTAGATATGCAAGCTAATGCAACTACTGTCTAACCTTACACTTGTGGCCTACAATGTGAACAATATTATCAAGTAAATAAAATGAACATCTTTAAAGTAATTTGATATGAACCATTGTGGATTGTTGGATGGGTGATGATGGTCCAATGTGGCCTAAGACTACAGTGAAAACACTGCAAATTGTAATAAACACAATGTCAACTGTTAAAAAAATGCCTGTGAGTAATGTATTATCCCCTGCCTTTTTAGAGATTAAATATTAACTTAAAAAAACTCATCCAGATGTTAATAAGCTGATGAACTGGATCTGTTGTTTTGGAAAAGGGAATAGTTTACATTGTATTGCATAAAACATAAAATATACCTTCTTGGTGAATAGTTTTCAGTGCTCTGGGGTGTTTTATGTTATGTTAAATATGTAGATAACATTAGTCAACACTTGTATTAAATGTGCAATTATAGACTTCACTAACCTGTTTACATTCTCCCACACATTAAAGGATATGTTCATGATAACATGCTCTAGCTCCATAAATAGGATACAAATAAATTGTCTCAGCCATACTACTCAAGCCTATCAGCTACAGGGGTGTTCCAGCACATGCACAGGATGGTGAAGGGAATGTCAAAGGAAACAACATGTATGTCCACATATAAACATTGAGAGATGGCAGACAAACAGACAAAAAGGAAAAGATCAGATCAACAAAAGCAGTACAAGAAGATCTGAAATCAGGCGGGAAACGTGTAAACACTAGTAAGGCATTTGGAGGGTGGAGAGACTTGCAAAAGCTGAGGGACATAGTGCTTTTTCACATAGAAATAGGTCAATGTTGTTTTGTCCCGTTTATGAATGTTTAAGATGAAGGAGGCAATATGGGATTTGTTCACTAATATTATCTGGTGGAACTGTCAGGGGGAGAGGTGTTGAGTTTGATCATATTAGCCATTGGAGATATTTGGAGGGAGAAGGGCAGAGTTTGATCATGTTAATTGTTGGCATTATCACTGGAGAAGGGCTGTGTTTGCTGATGTTAGCTTGTAGTGCTATTTTGGCCTTTACAGCAGCTACATACCTACCAAGCTTAGCGGGAATAAACCTACGGTCCTCTTGTTGGTCAATGTAATTTTGTAGAAACAACAAAAATAAATCTTAATTGTTGCGTTCACAATGGACCATTGTTTTTGGATGGTGTGTTTTGACGTGTTCTGGAAAATGTCTTTTTGTCTGCAAGCTCAGTGATATTGCCATGGTTTTGCCAATGGAATAGGACTCAGATAAACATGAACCTATTTCCAATATTCCTAATGCAAAGCATGGGTTAGAGAGGTATTAAAAACCTCTGCATTGAGTACTAGAATAGTTTTCTGAAACAATGGTGCTCCATCCAGTATTTCTGGGAATTAAGAGGAGTGGTTACCAACCAACATCCTGACCTCACTTACACTCTTGTCACTGAATGCAATCAAATCCTCAAAGCAACACCCACTATTTTTGTAGAACATCACCAATGGTGGTAATTTTTAAATTAAAAACAATGATCAGACATTATTAACAAAATACCAATTACACAATAACAGCATAAGAACTTCAAAATCATTGATCGAGTAAGCAGACCATTTCAACATCATCAACAAGCTGTTATAGACCTGCTGCTGAACCCAGACTGGAACTGGAGTTAGGATGAGATTAATGGAGCAGGGTGAGGATTAGGTCTTATATTGAGGTTTGGGTTAGGATTTCGGTTAGGATTTGGGCTAGGATGATAGTTAAGATTAGGTTTTAGATTGTGGTTAGGGTTAGGATTAAGGCCAGAATGGGGTTAGGATTAGGTTTGTGTTGAAGTGGAGGTTAGGATTACGGCCAGGATGGCAGTTAGGATTAGGTTTGGATTCAGATTAAGGTTAGGATTAGAGCCAGGATGGGGGTTAAGATTATTTAAATGTATTGGGGTTGTTGATGTAATACTAATATGCAAACCTACAAAGAACTAATCAGTGTTAGTGTTATACAAAAACTCTGTCCATACAAAGTATTTCTAGAGTATACTCTGTAGAGAATCAAAGAGATAAGAGTTAGATAGAAAGGAGTATGTGATATGGTGTCAGGTTCGGGCGGACGGAACTGATGACTAAGGGTGTGGAGGTATATGCAGGGGTTGAAACTGTAATGTTGAACACGAATCACAAGACAAACCAATCACACTGACCAATACAGGATACAAGACTGATGGAAACTAAAACATGACAGACTAACAAAAGCAAATGCAAACACATAGTAGTAACAAAAACAAGTGCAGTGACTAAGAAACGCAGATTCACAGAATATAACGCACATTAACAGATGTACCGCAGACATAGAAACTCAGTATAACAGTGGACTGACCAAGACAGGATGAGAGGACAGGTCTTAAATACTATTTAGTAAAAATAGAAAACACCTGGGACAAACTAACAAGGGGGAAGGAACAGATTTACAGAGACAAAACGGAGACAGTGAATAAACACACACAAACCATGTGCAAAGGAGCACATGGGAGGAACTGACGGGGGATACAAGACTGACAAGTGACAGACATGACATATGGCAGTCAGGCTCTGCACATATTTTTGACATTTTCAAAGTGGAGCACACCTGAGGAAACCTTAGCTGAAGAAGAGAGTGGAGATAATTCCACCACACCAGTGAGTCTTGTCTTCAACAAAAGATGGTACAAATTAGTGGCTCAGTCTAGGGTTGTGGCAGGAAAACTGAATATTTTTAGTAGATAAATTGAGAAAGTGGTGTCCGTATCCGCAAAGGCCCGGTGTGGTTGCATGTTTCCATTCTAAACAACCACTTTTGACACCTGATCTCACTTATTTAATCAACGAGCCAGATTTCAAACAACCCTTTGGCTGGAATGAAAACCTGCAGCTACACCGGCCCTTTGTGGAAAAGATTGAACCCCCCTCAGTTAAGACATCCAAGACTTCCTGGGTGACACTAGCAGTATTTGAGAATATTAAGGATCAGAAGTAAACTACTAGCCTTGTATCATGTAATGGTGTGACCAAGCTTACAGATGGAAATGTATTCTAATATACTGGGGATCAATAAGATATTTTGTGTTTACTACCAGTGTCTCAGTGATGTAAATAAACAACCTACATAACAGGACTCCTATTCCTGTGGCAACTGTTTCCAGTCCTGGAACTAAATGCCCCTGGCCCTCCAGCAATAAATCTGATCTGCACATATAAGGGCCTTTGAATATTCATGGTGGTTTGTGTCCCTTAGAGTATCACCTCCAAATGTGCTCCAAATGTCAAAGAGAAGACTGCTGTGAGCTAGATGGAAGGGCTGTGGCACATCATAATGATGCCATTCAGACTGTGCAATGACCACATCCCATTTGAGCAGCTAATTTGTGTTTGCTGCATATTACACATTAGCAGTCTTAAGCTACGTCAAGCCTAGTCTTGAGCCATGTCATGTTTCTGGAGCATTCTGTTAGCAAAGGTAACCACCAGTCTGACACTGGCTTATTCTGAGTAAAAGTGGGGAAGCAAGACATTTGTCAAGACATTAATGTTGTAGTGTTTGTGGAAAAAAATACATTCAAACAATGGCATTTTTAAGTAATCAAAGTAAGCAAACTAAGTGTAAGCAAATGTACTTCATCAAATGTAAAAGAACGCTACTGGTTAAGCCCATTAATTATTTTAACCCTAGAACTGCAGCAATAACACATTAGCCAATTTAACACTTCACTATCACATCACTGTAGAAGCAAGGAAAACACTGTAGGGTCCTCCCATGGTTTCCACCAGAACCACAATGTACTAATGCAGTTAAAAAACATTACTCATAAAAAAAAGTTTATCATTTCATTCAAAAAGGTAGTTTGTTGTATTTAATATTCTTCAAACCTGAAGTGACATTTCAAGCCTTTTTTATTTTACTTCTAATCAGTATGGGTTATTGCTCATGAAAATCAGAAACCGAGAATGTGTCTGGAGAAAGAGTGGGGAGGCAGAGATTCCAAGATTTCTGAAATTCTGTGTGAAGTTTCCACAGTTTGTGATGGATTAGGGTGCCATGTCATCTGCAGTTGTTAGTCCACTGTGTTTTATCCAAAGTCCAAAGTCACCACAATGTCTACCAGGAGATTTTAGAGAAATATCGCATCAGTTTCCACATGGAGAACTGTATATTAATTGGCATAGTTGAATAGTGAGAGTTTGGTACATGGAAGGGACAATCCATGAACATCAAACTCTCTTAATCCTCCTTTAAAGAAAATTCAGCAGGACCAAAAAAGAGCTGTAAAATGTTCCAAAACTCCAATACCACTAGAGTCTGGGTTTATGTTTACACCCAAAGATTTAACATAAATGGTTACATAAATCCCACAAGCTTTTTCATACTAAAAGCAATGGGCCAATTGGATGGAGCACCACTCAGAGAAGGGCTGAACCTACCCTACCAGGCCATCTCTTCAGCAAGTTAACTGCACACCATATTGATTGAACACCAGTAAGACCCAACACTCAGACCAACAAAAGAGCAACACTATCCAACACTACTCAGAGATTGTTGTAAAAGGTTCTTGTTACTGTATTAAAAGATATACTGGTCTAGTCTAAGTTATGTTGTGCTGCTGTGATGTAAACAAGCCAATAAATGCAAAGCTTATCATTTTTTGACAAGCCCTCAGTCCAAGAAAAAACACAGCAAGATAACAAGGTGGTAAATAGGCTTATTAAACAACATCTGAGTATTTTGCACCAAGTCACACCCTAGTATTTCTACATCAAACATTAAACTTGGATACTGAATACATGTATTCAATGGCAGATATAAAAATATAAATGAAGATTATGTAAATTGTGTAAAAAATGAATAATTATATTTTGAAATATTGTTTATGTTTTGTTACAGGATTACTTCCCATTACATTACCCTTGAACCCACTTTAATCAACAAGTCCTTGTGTGTGTATATATTTACCTCCTGAAAGCTGATAGCAGTCATGGCTCCGTTGTGGAGCTTCTTTCGGAACTCATGAGCCAATTTGAGCTCATCTGTGCTGAATTTGTCGTGTTTAATTAGAATAGCCACCTTCACAGCAACCTTCACCAGGTCCTTTGAGACCTTTTGGGCCTCCGCCCGGTTCCCAGAGTGCAGCTTGGAGACCCGGTACAGCTCGTCCAGAACTTCTCCACTGGTGTCATCTACAAGCATCTGGGCCATCGACTTACTGGCCATGTGGCTGAGGATCTTTTTTTGTGCTTTCATAGCCAGATCTTTGGAACTGAATGCCTCCATGATGCTCTCACTCTATGGAGGAAAGAAAAACATGATTATGTACCATACTGTGGTTTTAGTCCTTTTAATTAAAATTAAAAAGCTCCTTTAATGAGCAGTAAGTATTTATTATTAGTAAAACACTAATATTAGAATAAATACAAATAATGTTCATACAAAATGTAGTTGTCTTACATTAAACTTCATTAAAACATCTCCAAAGCTGTTTTCATGGGAGTCTTGTATTATGTTATCATCTAACTAGCTCACAAGATCTCAACTTTCTTCAAAATGAGAAATTCTTGTTAGTTTTTATTGTATTCATATTTACCTGCATCAATGTAATCTAGAGAGTTTCTAGTAAAAACACATATTATTGAAATAAATGTAACTGTAGTTTTGAAATACATAAATTGAGAGTGTTATTAATAATGAATTACATTTATTTTGTGTGAATTTGAAGGCACCATTTGATATATGTGGTTCAGGTGCATCTCTACCACCTTTTTTGTTTGTTATTGAACACACATAACTTTAGATGATGAAATTTTATATAAAATCATGCACTTTTTAAAACTGTTTATTGGTATCACCACTCCCATGTGTTACATCAGATATCCCTCTTGCCTCCATCTGACAGTATGAAGGTGTTTCAGGCTCATTACTAATTCAGATTAGTAATTCAGGCTCATTACTAATTCAGATTAGCTATAGTATATGTATTTGGATACGATACAAAGATATTGCTGATTTGATTATTTAATTGAATTTTGAGCATCTTTTCATGTTTGCTCTTCTCAGTGCTTATGTAGAAGAGTAAAGAACTTCTTTGAGGAAGTGAGTTTCCGCTGTGTGTTAGAGGGGAAATTGAGTCACACGCCAACACTCCAGACTTGACACACTCTAACCCAAACATATTCAGACTGATGTGGCAGTTTCCCAGACTCGCTCCAAGTTTTGTCCTGAGATTGTCTGTGGGGAACCATTATCCAGAATGTTATGTAGTTCAGAATGTTTTAAAGGTATCAGTGTTGTGTGTTTGTTTTGGCAACTTAATTCAACCCTCTATTCTTCTTAAAGACCAGCCCACAAACAACTGTTTTTCATCAGTTTAATTTTGTTAACCATGGAATCGGGGGTCTTTTGATCAATTTTGTATGTGCCTTCACTCTCTCATTGGCCCAGACCCATAGTGACCCAACCAATTTACCCTGGTTCTCCCAATGGTCAGTCCATCCCTGAAAAGAACTGAAACATCTAAACTCATTTTCAGTTGTATATGCAGTGACCCACATCTGTTACATATACACATGCAAAAATCACAAGATGTTTTGGATTACAAATAATCTTTGGATTAAATTTTCATTATTTGTCAGAAGATTTGAATGGATTGAGAGCTGACCTTTGTTTTGGCCACTTGAGAACATTTGCTCTTTTGTTGCTCAGCCATTCCTGTTTTTTTCCTTGTGCTTGTGATTACTGTCCTGCTAAAATGTGGGATTTCTTCAAAGCCTTTCTTTCTTTTCATTAAGACTAATCAAATGGTCTTACAATATCTTGTTATTCATATATATGAGTTTTAACAAGAAGCTATGTCCCCACTGAGGAATAGCATCTACACAAAATTGTAGAACAGGATCTTGTCATGTTTCTTTATTAGAGTGTCTGTTTAACAGTAAATGTTAAATGTTACTGTTGGCATCTCTGTTGCATCCCGCAGAAACATCCTTCTTGCTAAGTTTTGAGGGACTGGTCTAGGCAGTGCTGGCTGGTATGATGTAGCTTCCATTTTCTCACAATTGACTCAGCAAATCTCACTGGGAGAATCTGACACTTAGATATTATTCTACAGTCTTTACCAATCTTGTGCACATCTATAACATTATGGAATGCTCTCTGGTCTTCATTTTCACACTTGAACTAGAATTTAAAAAATATTTAATCAATTAAAGGTGAATTAGTTCTGTGATTGACATTTAGAGGCCCATTATAATCTTGTTACATTTAGTGTTAATATTCACCCTAATAGGTGCATCTAAGTGTATATCACAATATCTAAATTTAGTGTACCTCCACTTACCTACATTTTACATAAAACTTAAAATACAAACCTACAGTGAGTAAGGGGCACACATTTAGTATAACTGGAGTATTAGGGGGAGCCTGGCTGAACATTATGTTGAATATTATAATGCAATTATTATGATAATGCCACAAGCACAATTAAAACACAAAAGTTAAAGCTGATCACAGTAACACTGAGACACAAAAACAGTAATTGGAAACCAAAAAAGCTGAATGTACCATCAAGTAATAATCAAAAACATTAAGCTAAAAATATATAGTCAATATCAGAACAAAACCATATATTTCTATTAAATGTGAAATGCTGGTTCAATGTAAAGCACAGCTTATATTTTAAATTATGGCAAATGATGGCTACGCTTTATGTTGTGTCAGCAGTAGAAATGCCACAAAGTAGCTTGGAATAAAATCCATTTTACATTTTAAGACATGTTATTTCATCCTGCACTGCACTCCATGATCTAGACAGTGGGTCATTCAGGGTCATTCAGTGTCAGAAAGCATATAATCAAGACTATCATAATCAAATATGATGAATGAGATCTGCAGATAGCATCATGCTAATTGACATACACCAGCTTCCACTGCTTGATGCTCAGGATGAAACAAAAGAAACACCAAACAACTTGAGTAATTCATTAAAATTGGGGTAAGCTGGTGGGAGCGCTAATGGGAGACAGACCTTACCCTTCGAGAGCTGAAGATCCCTCTTTGAGTATGTGTAGCCTTTATGCCAATTTGTGTTTAAGTAACTGCTCTTCTGATTCTGTAAAGATCATTTCCTCAAAGTACTGAGGAAGACACGCCTAGCTCGTCTCCACCATGGCCTGTCTCAGTGGTATATACAGTGAAAGGGGAAGAATGTGTTTTCTGCATCATACACAACTCAGCACTAAGCTCCCCTATGTTCTAAGTATTAGTGACAGGAGGACATCTGTGGGTGAAGATATAACGGACAAAAGTATGGAACTAGTTTGGAGTGTCTGTGTTTTAAGTTGGTGCTGATTGTAGTAATGCTGTAACAATACAGTTTAGAGGTAACGAAATGAGTGCTATTTTTTTAGGATTCGTTTTAAGAGTCTGTGCATGTATTCAACAATGCTTTCAATTTAAAGAAATAAATATTAAAAACTTCTGCTGTAATTTCAATACCTTGGCATTATACCCTTACCTCCATCATACCTAAAATATGTCCTAGTACTTTAGAGCTTGTATTTGATGTGCTGAGCATCAAAGGTAATATCATGATTCAAAAAAATAATTACCTATCTTGGTAAAATGTAGTGTTTTACCTTACTTATTTCACATCTAGAATATATTCAGCCTTTTAATTGCAACAGAGAACATGACAGACAGAGAGGTGTTTGTGCATGAGAGTGCTTAGATAAGTGTTGGTTGCTACAGAAACTGGCAGGAAGTCAGAGGGTCAGTGGTTTGTGTCTTCCTGTCTCTGAGCAAGATCAAAGGTGGAAACTGCTCTCTTGCTCTCTCTCTCTCTCTCTCTCTCTCTCTCTCTCTCTCTCTCACACACACACACACACACACACACACACACACACACACACACACAAAAATATATAATTTGTTTAGCTGCTGGTGGTGCATCATCATGTTGTGGAGATGCTGTTCCTCAGTGGGAATTGTGGGGGACCTTTTCTTTCTAGAGAGGCCACTCAGATGCTTGTTCAGTCTCTTGTCATTTCAAGACTTGACCCTTCTAGCTGGCCCATGCAATTGATCCAAAATGCTGCAGCACAGCTTGTATTTAATGTTCCCAAGTTTCCTGTTGTTGTCTATAGCTGATTCAAAACCTTGACACTGGCCTACAAATGCAAAAATGGACCAGCCCCTCTGTACTTGATGGCAATTGTCAAAACTGTACCAACAGTCTTTCGAGCATCAAGTACAGCTCAGCTTAATCCACCAACCCTCAAGAAACAAGGAAGAGCAAACTTCACTTGGGGGTCTGAACAGCTGAGTCACTGTCTTCAAAAGGAGACTGAAGACCAATGAGCATGTCATGAGCACTTAATACATTAAAGGATTATAATTATACTGAATCTTGTTGGTATTGAGGTCTCACTGAAGACTGATTAAAGTACAGAGGTGCATCATCATGTTGTGGATCTACTGTTCCTCAGTGCAAACTGAGGGAATTATGGTGGTAGTGCAGCATCACATTGTGGAGATGCTGTTCCTCAGTAAGAGCTGAGTGAAGTACGGTGGTTCAGCTTCATATTGTGGAGATGCTGTTCCTCAGTGTGAATTAAGTGAAGTACTGTGGTGCAGCATCATGTGAGAAATCCTGTGAGGAAAGTGGTAGAAACCCATTTTAAAACTGCAGAACAAGGTGTTTCTGCCAAGGACCTGTCTGAATAGGTAGAATACTGATGCAAGCAGAATGCCTCCTTTCTCTATTAAAAGTCTGCTGACAATTTATGACCCGACTTTAACAAAAGGGTTTGCAATATAAAATTTTGGCTCAAAAAATAGTGTGTGTTTTATAGTCCAGACAAATCTAATGACTTGAATGCTTTTGTTAATGTTCATCTAACAAAAATATCTTGCTTGAAGGCCCCCTAGTGGCCAAGAATCTCTGTTAGAATGGGTCTCCAATATTGTTCTCAGCAGGGGTGTCCAATCATAATCTTAAAGCGCAACTGTGGTTACAGGTTATCAATTCAAGTAAGCAGGAGCTTAACTGAAGACTGAGACCAACTGATTAAACAAGAAGAATTAGGTGTGCTTCGGCTTGTTTGAAATGAAAACCTGCAGCCTCACTGGCTCTTTATGGATAAGATTGGACATCCCTGGTCTACAGATTTTCGTTCTAAACACCACAGATGTAATTTATCAAATGTCTGAAGACTGAGCAGAAGAGTGGAACCGGGTGAGCATCTATGCCACTTATTGGGTTGCATAGCCTAGGTTTGGGCAGAACAAATGGAAAATACAATGCTCCCTCTAAATGCATTTGAGACCTATGGTAACAACAGCTGCATGCCTTACTATCCAATACTCAAGTAAGATTTAAAATGACAATAGAAGAAAGAAGAAAACAGAATATGAGTATAAGAATTTAATATTGTATGATATATTAATAAATGTGTAGAAATTGTGTAGAAAATAATAGTACTTTAGGAACAAAGGACCTTATTCTCCAAACATTCTTAAGGAGACATTTCTTGTTAGAAAGTTTTCATGGAAATTGTGGCATTCAACTGTTTTCTTTTTGGGATTTGCTGAGGAAATGAGATCCATCATTATAAGAGCAGGGCTGTGATAAATTCTGTGGTTTGAAAACAATTCCTCATAAAACATCTTAAAATGTTCTCAATTTCCTCATAAGAGCAATTAAAAAACAAACAACCAAACAAATCAATAAATTTAACCCCATGATGGCCTCACACTGGTCTCAGACTTTCTTTTTAAATCATTATTGTGTCACATGACATCTCACATACCACGGTTCTAATAGGTTTGGCTGTTTCCTCCAAGAACAGTTCTAGCTCTTGTGAATTCAAATGCTTTTCAATAGTCTAATTATGTTTTTCTATCGGTGCCTGGATTTAACTGAAAAATGAAAAAAAAAATAAAGCCTTGTGCTGTTATAAGTAATCTTTATAAGAGAACAATGATGAGCATCTTTAAAAAAATCTAATGTGAGCACTTATTTAGTTTAGTGGAGAAATGTATTTAAGACCAATATGCTTTATACACATATTCTTAATGTTCTTAAAACCCATATATGCAGTTGTCACAAAGATTCTGGCACTTACTGATATGTTTATCAGATTTATTTTTATCTCCATCACGATAACACACCTGCCCAAACTTCATATTTGATACAGAGTTTTCTATGCTTTGTCAAACTCCCTACTCTCCTGAAATGGCTCTGGCTATTCCCTAAACTGAAATTTTCCCTGATTTCAGTCCACAGAGGACATTATGCAAAATGCGATGAACCAGCTGTGGGCCATCTCAAAAGAGGCTCCATCACTACTTCTATCAGTGGCAGAACCACTGGGAGATGTATGTGGCAGCCAGAGATTACCTTGAAGGAGACCTGTACAAGATTGTTGTATCTGTCATGAATAAAAGGTCAGACACTTTTTGAACACACCATGTATAAACAATGCTCTTTAATACTACAAACAACATGTATGCATTACAGACACATGACACATGATTCTGAGAAAATAAACAAATTTATATTTGTCTGTATTGTTTCTTATTCATTTGACACAGAAAGGCTCGATTTAGCATTTGGTCAAGCTGATCAAGTCACAAATGATTTTTCATTCTTTATCCTCAAGCATTAATTTCAGAAGAATCCAATAGTAATGTTACCCATCTGTTCTTCTACCAGATAAGCTTGACTTTATCTAAAGTTATTTAGTTAAACTGACCCACTCCCACTCCCACTTGTAAAATATGTCCATCACTCTCCAACACAAGCACAACATTTTAAATTAAATACATGTAATATATTTCAAATGTGTATTTTACCAGTACTGATTATCTTACACTATTCCCAAAGGTTCATTATTGGATTCAGGCACACACAGCAATCAGGCAAACACTATTGTGCAAATGTTTTAGGCACCCATGTGCCATGTGCCTCTAAAGCTGTCCTCACAGTAGTCTTTGATACTAGACACATGGTTTGGTAAATCAGTGCTTACTGAATTTAACACATCCATTTGCTGGCTGGGGGCATCCAGGAGAATTCTTAAAGAATCAATCTTGTTTCTTTAAACTAGTTCACAAGATCTCAACTACTTCAAATTCAAATTCAAAATGATAAATAATTCATACTTTTTATTGTATTTATGTTTATCTGGAGTTTTTACAGTAAAAACTGTCTTGTAAATAGTTGTAGATAATGTGCTTAGAAGCATAAAACATCAGCACAGTCCTGTATATGCGCTGTGGAGTCATAATAAACCTGTGTAAAGGGTTATTTAATCTCACAAACATGCACTGAGGAGTTTTCATAAACCCTAAATCCGGCAAACAGGGGCTCAATGAACTTGGCGGTGAATGTGTACAAGGCTGTCAGTGCATGTGTGCTGGTTGAGATACTATAGAATGTGAGTCTGCCGGCCATCCAGTCCAAATAAACTCCTACTCTTCCAGAGTGGAAGGGTGGGTTCGGTATGGCAGTGATTAGATTATTATGACAAACAGAATAACCATCTTGAGAGCTGTACAAACTCCAGGACTGATCATTAAGTCCGAGAAGACAGTCGCTGCCTCCTTGCCTATTGATCCCTCTGTAGCAAACTGCTATTTCAACTCTCCCTGTCAACTCAGCCTCCCAGAAGCACCGTCCAGTCAGACTCTCCACACTCAGGACCTGCTCCCAGTAATCAAACCTGTCTGGATGATCTGGGTATGGTTGTTCTTCATCCAGGCACTCTGCCGTTGTGTTCCCCTCAGACAAAATTAGTTTTCTGTGCGCTGTGTTGGGGTCCAGTGTGAGTTTGCAGGCATCTGTCCACACAAACACAGATTAGAGAAGAAAACACATGAACCCTGATTACAAGGCTCAACACCTGAAAGACACCACAACTGTCATTTGACATGCTGCTCTTTAATTTAAGTATTAACTAATAAATTAATTAATGCACAAAAAAAAATCTAAGAAAATCTTGTCCCCCAGAGTTACTTTCGCAGTAGACTGTACAGAACTGGCATTTTATTTTATATGCATTTTTATTTTGGAAATGTATTTTAGTAGTTTAAATACATTCATCATCATAATCCTCTTTGGGATCAATTTATGCTTTTAATAGAGTAACAGGAGGGAAAGGCACTTCTATCTATTGTAATGCATGCATGTGCCATGTCGAAATATACTGCATTTCAAGAATGTGCATTTCAAACAGTAAAACATATTTCATTATACTTTAGTTAAATAGATTTCAATATACTGCCTATATACAAAGTATATTAAAAAAACAAACATTTATTTAAAAATGTATAGGCGAATATTACACATATGTAGCATGGTTTAAAATTTAAATTAGCAAATATATATTTAACAAGTTTCAAGTAGAGATGCACAGTAAAGATGCAGATGGTTTGTATGATGTGAAAAACTGTGTGTTTATAATTTAATTAAAAAACTGTCATTTTCTATTCATAAATCATTGCATTTATAGTTCAATATTTTATTTACATTTGATCAGGAGTGCTTACAGCCCCTGAACATCAGAAACCAATTTAATTTATTTTCCAATTTGAATAAATTACTTTTAGTTAAATAAATTACTTAGTTTTGAGTTCAGGTGTGAAATTAGTGAAACTGTACTTTGCAAACATGTTTCTGTTTGTTTTTTAAAAAAATGTCATCATATATATGCTAATAGAAGGAATCAGTGGAATACGTTTCTTCTATGGTTCTTTTTTTAACTCTTAAACAACATTTCAAATGTAAACCCTTTTCATTTTCATTAAAATATTTCATGAAATAAGAAATATTTTTCTATACAGATTGTTACACATGGTTAATTTGTTACTTGAATGTGGATTTATTAGTGGGAGTGACTGATCATGCACTGCTGCTACATTTAGCAGACACAGCTCTACAGGGAGAACTTAAATCTTAAATCTGTCCTAACTACCTGAGAATGAGAACTTGTTGCATAATTGTAATTTCTTTTGCACATATGTAATATTTTATATATTTTTTATAGAAAATATATTTATATTTTGATGGGAGTCCATAGGTTCTATGAACCATCCCTAATCAGAGAAGGGCTTATTGTTTTATTTTCCTCCACAAGCCCTTTAAAAAGGCATAATAAAATGTTTTAACATTCAGAAGGGGATAAATATGTTTCACAACATGAGCATGAGCAAAGTCATACATGTACCATTTATGCATAAAACAACCTATAGCGCCCGTAAAACTGGAAACTGTGACAATGTCTTACATTTCTTTCGTATCGTGTTCATCTTGACCTTCTCTTCATAATCACCCTAAAGAAAAAAAATACATACATGTGACTGAATCAGTCTTTTCAGAACAGCAAATATAGAACAGTAACTGTCTGAGTAAATGTTAGTGCTGAATATGAAAAAAACATACCCATTATAAATTATAAATGCCTAAAATGTAGATGAGTGAAAAGTGTTTTATCATTAAACCAATGACCATGCAGGTTGTTTCTGATTCACATTACCATATGTAAGTGTATATGTATATTTGATTTAACTATCTCATATACATGTGTGTCTAAAATCAATATGAATTTGAATTTAGATGCATCAAAAATGATAGTTTATGAAGAGTTTAAAACATGTTTATTACTAGTTTAAAACATGTTTATGATGGGTTTAAAACATGTTTATGATGAGTTTAAAACATGTTGTTTATGATGAGTTTAAAACATGTTGTTTATGATGAGTTTAAAACATGTTGTTTATGATGAGTTTAAAACATGTTTTAAACTATTTATAAACAACATGTTTTAAACTATTTATAAACAACATGTTTTAAACTATTTATAAACATGTTTTAAACTATTTATAAACATTTATGAAGCGTTTAAAACACATTTATTACTAGTTTAAAACACGTTTATAACTAGTTTAAAACACGTTTATAAATAGTTTAAAACATTTATAAATAATATAAACACATTTATAAATAGTTTAAAACATGTTCATGACTAGTTTAAAACATGTTCATGACTAGTTTAAAACATGTTCATGACTAGTTTAAAACATGTTTATTACTAGTTTAAAACACATTTATAAATAGTTTAAAACACATTTATTACTAGTTTAAAACACATTTATAAATAGTTTAAAACATTTATAAATAATATAAAACATTTATAAATAATATAAACACATTTATTACTAGTTTAAAACACATTTATAAATAGTTTAAAACATTTATAAATAATATAAACACATTTATTACTAGTTTAAAACATGTTATAAATAGTTTAAAACATGTTTATGACTCACCTTCTAACAAACTAAGCACAGAGAATGACAGCCTGTGAAACAAAACCACATCACCCGCTAAGCTGACAGTATGTGTCGAAGCACGCCTCGAACTTTCAAATCCGCGATCACGTGACTGCTGGAACCCGCCGCTTCGTTACGTCACTGAGACGCTTTCGTTTCCAAAGGCAAGGAAACACGCAGGCCGCATGAACATCAGGTTCCAAAAACAGAGCCCGCCCCTGACAGTGTTTCGTTCTGTCCTGTCCGCTCTTAGATGTCAGACTGACTTTACTGAACTACCACTTTCAGAGCTTCACCAGTACACCAGCGCTCTGAGACGTGTCCGTGCTGCAACAAGCACGCACATAAGAAAGGTTCCTCTTGTGACAGGCAGTGGGTGCCTGGAGAGAGTAATGAGATAATGAATAATGTGGGGGGTGATAAAGAGACCAAGATCACCCGTGTTTACCCAATACTACAAACAAGCCCCTACACCTGACCACTAAAAGTGCACCGGCTGTTTATGATCTGATTTTCATTTGACAGGACAAACAGGACAGGAAAGGACATGACACGACTTTATTGATCCCTTGGGAGTGTTCCCTAAGGGATATTAAGGAATTATGGAATTCAAGGCTATCCTACATCTCACAACATATACTGTTGGTTAAATGACCCAGGAGGTTGATGAGATCCCCACCCTTTCGCTTTACATATATCACTGCCTCACAAGCTCTTCAGTCATTGGCAACACGACCCCAAAGCATGACTAATCCCCCACCATGCTTAATGGTTGGAGAGGTGATGTTTTCATGAAATTAGGTGCCATTGTTCCTCCAAAGATACCTTTGCTCATTGTGGCCATAGTGTTCTACTTTAACCTCATTGGTCCACAGGACTTGTTTCCAAAATGCATCAGGCTTGTTTAAATGTTCTTTTGCATCCTGTTTTCTTCTGACAACTCTTCCATGAAGGCCATATTTGTGCAGGGGTCACTGAACAGTTGTACAATATATCACAACTCCAGAGTCTGCTAAATCTTCCAGACACCAGCTCATTCACACTAGAGAAAATAATATCATTGTTCAGAGTGTGGGAAGACTTTTAGACATTAGTGTCTGCCTTCAGAAAACATCAGCAGATTGATAAAACAGAGGAACCATTTCACTGCTCATATTGTGGAATGGGTTTTAAAGAATGTGGCAACCTCCAAAGACATCAGTAAATTCCCACTAGAAGGAAACCATATCAGTGTTCGCAGTGTAGTAAATGTTTTAACCGAAGTGCTAATTTCCAGAAACACCAACACATCCACACCAGAGAGAAACTCTGTGTCTATGTGTGCTCAGAGTGTGGACAGTGCTTTTTTCAACTCAGTAATTTCTAAAGACATCAGCATATATATACACACACAGGAGAAAAAATATATAAATGCTCAGATTGTAAGAAGAGCTTTACCAAGGAGTTACTAATAAGGAGGTAACTGTTTAATTTTTAATTTTGCAATATTCCCATGACAGTATATAAAATGTAAAATCTGAGGAAAAAACCCAGCTCAAGTCCAGTTTTTGCTGGTAGCTGGTTTTGGATAGTCTAAGCTGGTATTTCATAGTATATGTGTTTAACAAAACAGAAATTAATACAAATCATACTCTGTATGCCAATTGGTTAAAATGGTTAGCTGGCCCTTGGCCAACATAAGGTATGATGCATATGAGGTTGGTCATGCTGGCCTTGCTGGTCGACCACCTTGCTTACAACTGTATATACATGCTTGGTCATATGGGTTGTTTAGCTTGGTCAGGTTGATCATACTTGTAGACCTGCGAAACCATCAAATGTAAGCAGCCAGTTAATTATTTTAGCAGTGACAGAATGTATCCAAATCATGCTTTAAGATCCTCAAGGGATAGAGAAGCAGATTTTTTTTTTTGTTTTATTTTATTTTATTTCTGCTGCTGTTAAATCATTTGTGTTGCACTTTGTGAATCAAATGTGCTGTACAAATAAAGTCAATTATAATTGTTGTATTTGTGGTTCTATAAATAAAGTAATTAGCGGAATATCACAGTACACGGTATTCGCATGAAACAGCTCTGATGAAGGTGAAGAACTTATCCACATTTCTACATTTCTACATGTTTACTGTGTTTACAACTCCCTTTTACAGAACTGTCTGGAGAAATGTTCTCTTAGAAAAGAAGTGAAAATATATGACATACCACAGAAGCAGCCTCAGACTGAGCTGAGGAGAATCTGTGCTTTTGAATGGTGATATGTTATGGTATGGTTGGAGAATATCAGAGAATTCAGGTTCATGTAAGAATAAAGTCAATGATTACTCTGAATAATACATATGTGAGAGGTAAGAGCCACAGTGGTTATGAATCAGCCTTAAAACTCATGGGGTGATGCGGCTCGTTAAAGGCAGAGAAATCCCTGATCTTAATTAGGAGTAAATTAAGGCAGGGTGACCACGTGGTTTCAGAGCCACAGTGGACACGTGATTACAGTGTGAGTCCTCCTGCCGTACAAGTGGGGGCACTAGATCCACAGCTCTGCTTCTCTAAAGACTGAAGCGGAGAAGAAGAGCCTGCAGTATGGTTATGGAGCTGCTCTGCTGAAGGTAAATAGCCACACTGTTTACAACCCAGTCCTTCAGAAATACTGGAGAAATCCTCTCTTTTTCAACAGTAAGGTGTAGAAGAGTCACATATGTGAGCTACCTGTGCAGGAGAGGCCAGTGTTAACTCATTCTGTTTTTAGTTGAGGTTTCTCTGGTTTGGTGGGGAAGCTCAGGTAAGAAACACACCGAGAGTATAGTTCATATGTTTAGTTCTATCAGTGGAGGAAGATGTTCTTTCTATTTATCTCTTGGATGCTTTTAGGGTTTTGGACAGTTGCGTTGTGTTGGTGCAGCTCATGGACTCACTCACTCACTCACACACACACACACACACACACACACACACACACACACACACACACACGTTCTCTGTCTGTGTCTCTCTCTGTCTGTCTCGCGCTTTGTCTCAGAGTGTAGGTTCATGTTTCTCTATCCACTGTTGTCAGTTTGTTTATTAAGGTACATGTTTCATACTTTAACTGTACCTATTAATTAATTTTCAGTTGTGAACCTTTTATGTTTGTTTTCTTAAAGCTCAAAACCAGCTTTTGCTTTTACTTGATTTCAGATGTCTAAGCTCTTTATGGTGGTTAAAGAAGGTGGTCGAAAACATCAGGCTCATCACATTGGGCCAGGAACTGGCTGAAGAGATCAATTCGGACAGGTGATTGTAGTTCAGCACTGTTGTGCACATGACACTCTATAAAGGCTGAATATCATTTTCTTTTTCCAATGAATGTAAAGTACATTTCTGGTATATATTGCATAGAAAACCTAACAGGAAAACAGCTCCTGGGCATGATGCTGCAGTTATCATGCATAATAGTTGGTACAGTGGAGGAGTAAAGTTGAGGCATTTAACCCCAAAACCAAACACATTAGTGTTTTATATGAAGTTTCACACTTCATATGTTGTCTTTGTATTGTAAATGCCACATAGGCACAGTTTTTCAATGTTAGTACTGAATTCTGTTTTTTTTTTTCCTCCTCCAGAAAGGTATGATGGCCTGATTTTCCTATTCCAAGTTGTCCTCTTCTAATGACTGCCTTCAGTTAAAATTTACTCCACCAGACAAACACCACCAGCAAGGACATTTCACAATGTTGAAATCAGGAGAGACTAAAAATAAGAGTATGGAGCCGAGTAGCACCAGTGTTCAGAAACTTTCTGCTCATGTCCATACTAATATATCTCACAGTCAATCAGCAAAAAGTACAAATAAAGAGAGAACTCATTGCTGCTCTCTTTGTGGGAAGAAATTTACAGTACAGAGTCATCTCCAAAGACATCAGCGCATTCACACAGGAGAGAAACCATATCACTGCTCAGATTGTGGGAAATGTTTTAACCAAAATACTAATCTCCAAATACACAAACGTATCCACACTGGAGAGAAACCTTATTGCTGCTTAGAGTGTGGGCAAAGCTTTTATCAACAAAGTAATCTTCGAAGACACCAGCGCATTCACACTGGAGAGAAACCTCATCACTGCTCAGAGTGTGGAAAAAGCTTTTCTACACAGGGCAAGCTTCAGAAACACCAGCGTATTCACACTGGAGAGAAACCCTATCACTGCTCAGAGTGTGGGAAGAGTTTTATTCAGCAGACTCATCTCCGAACACACCAGCGCATTCACACTGGAGAGAAACCGTATTACTGCACAGAATGTGGACAGAGATTTAATCAACTAAGCAATCTTCAAATACATCGGCGTATCCACACAGGAGAGAAACCATATTATTGTTCAGAGTGTGGGAAGAACTTCAGACATTCAAATTTTAAGAAACATAAATGCATTAAAAAGGAGTTAAAAATAGAATTGCCATAATATACATTTGTGATCATAATGTAAAATATACAAACATGTTATTTGGAAAAAAAAATTCTACTACAGTTATCTGAATTATGCAATACATATTAAAGCATGTACCCTGTGATGGACTGGCAACCTGTCAAAGAGGTATTCCTGCCTGGCATTCAGTGATTCTGGGTAACCTCTAGACCTACTGAGACCCTGACCAGGAAGTAGCAAGTAAGAAAATGGATGAATAGTATAATTTTTTTTATATTTAAAATAAAGTGTGCAGTTTGTTACATGTGGTTAACAGGTCATAAAAAATCTGTAAAGGGTTATTGTTTGTGAGTTCTTCCTGTGTCTGTGTAGGTTTTCTTCTACTTCTCAGAGGGTGCACTGTTTGTTCTTAGACACCCCTAGCTATGAACGGATGGGTGTGAGTGTGGTAACCTGCGATGAGCTGTCATGTTGTACAGGGGTATTTCTGCCTTATGTTTGATGATTTCAGGTACCTACTGCAAGCCTGACCAGGAACAGAATGCTTAATTCTTTTAAAGTTACACAGTTGATGTAGACCTGGATCTGTTGTATATGTACTATATGTACTTTCATGCAAATCAGTTAACATCTCACACAGAATGCAAGTTAATTTGTATAGCATCCTTCATACACTGGCAATTTAAATTCAGAACAATTTTTAAAGAAAGTTACAGAGAATTATAATGAAAATAACAAAGTATTGCCAAAATTATAAAATTGAGAACATAGAATGAAAAGCATGAAGTAAAAGGAAATTAAGCATAAAACTCAGGAATTAAATTAACAGTAAATTGGTTAAAAGCACATATGAATAGATATGTTTTCAGACTGTTTTAAAAAGACGATACATTCTGAGCACATCTCACAACTTCCTGCAGTATAATAGCTAAAAGCTGCCTTATCAAGTTTAGTTCTGCTTGTAGGTACTGTTGCTATGTCTACCTCTACTTACGAGGTGTCTAATAGAACTGGATTTCTCCAGTGTATCATGAAAGTAAGCAGGTCCTAACACATTTAATGCTTTATAATCGAAAGTGCAGTATTTTAAAGTCTATTCTACACCTGATTGGGAGCCATTGTAATCATTTGAGTACTGGAGTAATGTATTCATGTCTCTTTGTTTGGGTTAGCACTGTGGCAGCAGTGTTCTGAATAAGCTGCAGCTGTCTAATAGATTTTTGAGGCCAGAGAAGGTTGTTACAGTAATCTAGCCTGCATTAATGAGTTTTACTAAATGTTCTGCCTGCGTAAAGTCTCAGAAGCTTGCTGTTTTTCAGGTAATAAAAAGATGATATTGTCATAGGTCTAATGTCACTCTGAAAACTGCGCTACATATTTTCAAACAACACATGTAAAGTGACAAGGTTTGTTTGTTTTCTTTTTTTTTACATCATGAAAATGCAGTTTCTCTTATCCCTTATTCTCTTATTATATATATATATATATATATATATATATATATATATATATATATATATATGTGTGTGTGTGTGTGTATGTTTTTTTTATAAATACATATATATTAATTTAATATAAAAGACATTTTGGTACTGCGGGCAGGTGCTAAGTCCCTCTGGAATAGGAAATCAGCTAGTCAGGAATAGGTATTTACTCATACTCAAAATTCAATATTTTAATACTTTGATGTACTGTAAGTAAAACAAAAATGGTTGGAAATATTTCTCTTGAAATATGAATAATGAATGAATAATAAATGTCAGTTTACCATCTTGAATTAACTTATGAACAAAAATGAACTTGTGATATTTTAATGTTTAGATTTATTTTATTTTATTTATGTTTTCATTTCAGTTTTATGGCTTAGATTAGGGGTGTCAAACTCATTTTCACAGCGGGCCACATCAGCATAATGGTTGCCCTCAAAGGGCCAGATGTAACTGTAAGACAGTATAAATGTAACTAAATGTAACCAAATGTAGAATAAATGTAAGTACTCCATATTGTTAAATAACTCTGAATTTATAACATATTCAACATATAAATATTTTCATAGATGTAAAAATATGTTTGCTTGTTACTCTGTTAACATAAATCCTGTTAATTTGTCAGGTTAAGAAACTCAATTTACTCCATCAATCAACAATTGCTGACGCAATCCTAAGAAAAGCATGTATTGTCATCAGTGATGCATGATCTGTGTTTGTTTTTGTTGAGATTCATCACTGAAAACATCTGTTCGCATAGTTAAATGCTCCCAAACACAGACAAAACTGAGGTCGAAGCTGTGGCATCAAATCAGGGGGCAGCAGACGGTAAAAGTCGTGGATTGCAGCATCCTGGAACTTTGCTCTCAGGCAGCAATCACTTTGAAGCTCGATTAGCTCATTCTGAAGGTGTTGGGGTGCAGGGAAGACACTGGTGGTCAAAGGATAGGCAAAGAAGGCAAAGGCTGACTGCTGGGCTCTAAAGTCACAGAAGCACAGTAAACTCATTCATTAACCGGCTCAGTTTGGTAGCCAACTGAACACAGAAAAACTGCCGGGAAATACTGTGCAGCAAAGCCCTGAAGAACCAAAGGTATAGCTCACCACCATCTTTTCTGGAGTTAATGCTTTCTGAACCTGGTGATGTGTTTTTTGATTTTTTGAGCTGCACAAGGAAATCTGTAAGTTAATAGAAAGACACAAAGCGGGACTTCCGGTTTGACTCGACATGGTGTAGGTGCGCAGTTAGAGCTCTCCGCGGGGCAAGCGTTCATTTAACTTAATTAATCAAGGCACCGTTTGTTTGTTTTTTCTTATTTTCTTTTTTAATATATTTGGTTTAATTTTAAACTAGTTTTAGTTTAGTTTTGCGCCGTAATGCCTCCTAAAGGGAACAAAACATCTGGGTCGACAGCGCCAATTTTCTGGCCCACTACGCAGGCCTCATCCCCAGCTGCCGCTGATGCGAACACAGCGGGGGAAGTGCGTGCTCACACGCAGGGTCCGATGGACCGTTGTTGCTGAAATGCAAACGGTTTTATCGGACCATCATTCAAAGATTAGAGCGGAGCTACACGAAATGAAGGTTGAGTTTTCCAAGGATTTTGCGGCGATAAAATCTGAATTCGTCAACCTACAGAAGACAGTGGCTGGCGCTGAACAGTCACTGTCGGTGTGAATGGATGATGTCGACGTTTTAAAAGGCAAAGTCGAGTTTATGGCTAAGGAGCTACATAAACTAGACGCAAAATGTGAAGATCTAGAGTCTAGATCGCGCCGTCAAAACTTGAGGCTCATTGGTGTTCTGGAGGACTCTGACTTTATGGTAACGGCCTCTAATATTGGAAAACTCTTACAAGAGGCCTTCTCTCTGGGTGACTGCCCCCGTGTGGACAGGGCTCATTGCTCCCTGGCTCCCAAGCCTCAACCCGGGGGCCGCCCCCAGCCTATTGTAGCTCGTCTGCATTATTATGAAGACTGCGTGAACATTCTAGCTAAAAGTAGAAGAATGCAGCGGGTTAAAGCGTCTGGCATGACGTTCTTGGTGTTTCCTGATTTTACCGCTAAGGTGGCGAAGGCTCGTGCAGCATTTAATGACGTACGCAACCAACTTCGTTCCATAAAAGAAGTGAAGTATGGACTCTTCTACCCTGCGCGTCTGAAAATAACATACCAAGACAGGCAACGCGAGTTTACGTCACCTGAGGAGGCAGCGTGCTTTGTTGCTACGTTACCGAGATAAACGCTCGGCCTGGATAAGTAGAACTTTCACTTCATTTCGGGAACAATTTTTGACTATAGAACCTTCTTCATTTACATTTCTATGTGTGCATACATTCAACACGTGTGCTCAACTGTTGGACTGACTCGCAGATGGACACTGCTTTGGTTCAGAGCAGCAGAGCCTGTTTACATTAGGTATAGAACATCAACAAAGTAGAGTTCTTCAGTTTGATAGTGCTTCTAAATTATATTTTTTTATTATTCTAGTGACTGTTTTATGGTTGTGTTTGCACTATAGATTATAATATATATTTTGCTTGTTTTTGGTTTTCCTTTTGATATTTGTTTCTATAGGTTTCTTATGTGGATGTATGTGTATGTGTGTGTATGTATATGTGTGTATATGTATGTATGTATGTGTATGTATGTATGTATGTATATATATATATATATATATATATATATATATATATATATATATATGTATATGTATGTATATACATACATATACATATGCAGTGGGGAAAATAAGTATTTAGTCAGTCACCAATTGTGCAAGTTCTCCCACTTAAAAAGATGAGAGAGACCTGTAATTGACATCATAGGTAGACCACAACTATGAGAGACAAAATGTGAAAAAAAAATTGAGAAAATCATTTTGTCTGACTTTTAAAGAATTTATTTGCAAATAATGGTGGAAAATAAGTATTTGGTCACCTACAAACAAGTAAGATTTCTGGCTGTCACAGACCTGTAACTTCTTTTTTAAGAGGCTCCTCCACTTTCCCCCACTCATTACCTGTATTAATGGCACCTGTTTGAAGTCGTTAACAGTATAAAAGACACCTGCCCACAACCTCAAACAGTCACACTCCAAACTCCACTATGGTGAAGACGAAAGAGCTGTCGGAGGACACCAGAAACCGAATTGTAGACCTGCACCAGGCTGGGAAGACTGAATCTGCAATAGGCAAGCAGCTTGGTGTGAAGAAATCTACTGTGGGAGCAATAATTAGAAAATGGAAGACCTACAAGACCACTACTAATCTCCCTCGATCTGGGGCTCCACGCAAGATCTCAGCCCGTGGGGTCAAAATGATCACAAGAACGGTGAGGAAAAATCCCAGAACCACAAGGGGGGATCTAGTGAATGACCTGCAGAAAGCTGGGACCAACGTTACAAAGGCTACCATCAGCAACACACTACGACGCCAGGGACTCAGATCTTGCAGTGCCAGATGTGTCC
The DNA here is from genome assembly GCA_034509495.1 of Acestrorhynchus altus. NCBI lineage: Eukaryota > Metazoa > Chordata > Actinopteri > Characiformes > Acestrorhynchidae > Acestrorhynchus > Acestrorhynchus altus. Next base: position 12,147,729 of record CM067501.1, read on the forward strand.
CCCTGCTTAAGCCAGTCCATATCCAGGCACATCTGAAGTTTGCTAGAGATCATTTGGATGTTCCAGAAGAGTATTGGGAGAATGTCATATGGTCAGATGAAACCAAAGTAGAACTATTTGGTAAAAACACAACTCTTCGTGTTTGGAGGACAGTGAATGCGGAATTGCATCCAAAGAACACCATACCAACTGTGAAGCATGGGGGTGGCAACATCATGCTTTGGGGCTGTTTCTCTGCAAAGGGACCAGGACGACTGGTCCATGTACATGAAAGAATGAATGGGGCCATGCAAGGGCAATGAAGATGAAACATGGCTGGGTCTTTCAGCATGACAATGATCCCAAGCACACTGCCAGGGCAACAAAGGAGTGGCTTCGTAAGAAACATTTCAAAGTCCTGGAGTGGCCTAGCCAGTCTCCCGATCTCAACCCCATCGAAAACCTTTGGAGGGAGTTAAAAGTCCGTGTTGCCCGCCGACAGCCCCAAAACATCACTGCTCTAGAGGAGATCTGCATGGAGGAATGGGCCAACATACCAGCAACAGTGTGTGCCAACCTTGTGAAGACTTACAGAAAATGTTTGACCTCTGTCATTGCCAACAGAGGATATACAACAAAGTATTGAGATGAACTTTTGTTATTGACCAAATACTTATTTTCCACCATTATTTGCAAATAAATTCTTTAAAAGTCAGACAAAATGATTTTCTCAATTTTTTTTCACATTTTGTCTCTCATAGTTGAGGTCTACCTATGATGTCAATTAACGGCCTCTCTCATCTTTTTAAGTGGGAGAACTTGCACAATTGGTGACTGACTAAATACTTATTTTCCCCACTGTATATATATATATATATATGTGTGTGTGTATGTGTATGGTGCGGGTGCTTATCTTTGAGTGCCTTTATCTTTTTGCCCCGTGAGGTAGCATCTCTGGGAATCATGTTCAGCTATCGGAAGTGTTGTAGATGTGTGGTTGACTCCTTTAGTGAGTCATTGTTACTTAGTTTTGTGGGGGGTGTTTTAATTTTAGTTTCGGGTGGGAGGGGGCTTTGTTCTAGTGTGACTGCAGGGGAGTGTGTGTGTGTGTTTTGTTTTGTTTTTTTTACTTTTTACAATCTATCACAGTTATGTATGGCAGGTATTTCATTTTTTTGCTTATACAGTTAACCTAGATGACAAGAATGTGCATGGATAACGGAGCTAGCATGAGATTTCTGAGCTGGAATATAAAAGGTTTGATTCATCCAGTTAAACGTTTAAAGATTCTTACTCATTTGAAACGGCTAAATCCAGATGTAATTTTTTTTACAAGAAACTCATTTAAAAAACAATGACCATTCAAAATTAAAATGCTCATGGATTGGAGAGGTTTTTCATACTAGATTTGATTCTAAAACTAGAGGGGTTGCCATTCTGATCAAAAATGGGGTACTTTTTACTGCAGACAATGTTATTGCGGATGTGCACGGCATGTATCTGATCATTCAGGGTTCACTTGTTAATACTCCAGTACTTTTGATTAATATATATGCTCCAAATCACGATGACCCAACTTTTACTAATAAACTGTTTAGTTCTATCCCTTTTTTAAATACCCAGTGTCTTATCATGGGGGGAGAATTGCACGATCAACCAGAGTTTAGACCATTCTAGCCCACGTACATTAATTCCTTCGCAAATGTCTCAATCTATTTCTGAATTCGTATCCAGGTATGGTTTGATAGACCCGTGGAGATTTTACAATCCCAATAGTAAAAAATATTCTTTTTACTCTCATCCACACCAGAGTCATTCACGGATCGATTATTTTTTCTTCGATAGTTCACTTGTACCTAGAGTTACTGCCACGGAGTATCATCCTATAGTTATTTCTGATCATGCACCGCTCTTGGTTGATATTAAATTTCCTAATTATCAGTCATCACCACCATGTTGGAGATTTAACTCGCTATTGCTATCAGACTCCGAATTCGATGCATTCATTTCGTCCTCTATTGATGAGTTTATTGCTATGAATAAAAATGGTGACACTTCGTACTCCTTGTTGTGGGAAACCCTGAAAGCTTACCTTTGGGGACAAATTATTTCCTACTCTGCCCACGCTAATAAAATTCATAAAAATAAGGTACAATCCCTGTTGTCACAAATTGAGGAGGTGGATCTTTTGATTGCTCTTGGCCCTACCCTTATTTTATTGAAACGTCGGACTGAGCTTCAGGCCGAATTCAATCTATTTACAACAAAGGAGGCAGAAAGGCTACTGTTACATACTCGCAGTAATTATTATGAACAGGGAGACAAACCATCTAGGCTTCTGGCCCATCAGTTAAAGAGGCAGGCATCATCCCGTCTTATTTGGGATTTTAATATTTGCGCAGCAAATATTTTACATTCCGACCCTTTTTCTATTAATGCAACTTTTAAGTCATACTACTGCAATCTTTATCGCTCAGAGTCCTTGGACTCTGAACTTATGTCCTCATTTTTGGATCAGTTGACATTTCCTGCTGTCGATCCATTGAACCAACCGTTAAAGTTGGATGAGATTGTAGAGGCAATTAATGCTATGCAGTCCAGCAGGGCTCCGGGCCCAGATGGTTTTCCTGTTGAATTCTATAAAAAGTTTATAGACAAGCTGGCCCCCCTGCTTTTGGCTGTATATGAAGAGGCGATAGCTATGGGTGATCTACCCCCAACCATGTCTCAAGCTTCCATATTTTTGCTTTTAAAAAAGGGTAAAGATCCTCTGTCATGCTCCTCATACAGACCTCTCTCTTTGCTAAATGTTGATGCAAAAATTTTGGCTAAAGCCATCACTCAGCGTTTGGAAAATATACTCCCAGACATAATATCAGAGGATCAGAATGGGTTTATTAAGGGTCGACAACTTTTCTTTAATGTTCGCTCACTCCTCAATGTGATTTATTCCAGTCACTCCCTCACTTTACCTGAGGTTGTGATCTCACTCGATGCCGAGAAGGCCTTCGACCGGATCGAGTGGGACTACTTATTTAGGGTGCTACATAAATTCGGTTTCAAAAATAAATTCATTTCCTGGATTAAGCTGATGTATGCATCTCCAAAGGCCAGCGTACAGACCAATAGTAATCATTCTGAATATTTCTGTTTATACCGTGGGACCAGACAGGATTGCCCCCTTTCTCCTTTACTGCCCTTACAATCGAACCCTTGTCAATCGCACTTAAATCGCTCAGATCGTTTGAAGGAATTTCTCGCTCGGGTATAGATTTAAAATTATCTTTATATGCAGACGATTTATTACTATATATTACCATTCCAGTCAAGTCGCTTCCCTCAATACTGTCTCTCCTGAACGAATTTGGATCCTTTTCTGGCTATAAGGTAAATGTTCACAAGAGTGAATGCTTTCCAGTTAATACTTTGGCAATGAAGCTGAATCATTCAACTATTCCCTTCAAATTTGCTTCCTCTGGGTTTACGTATTTAGGGATTCATGTCACTCAAACTTTACCTTCTCTTTTTTCTTCAAATTATACCCCTTTACTGAATAAGCTTAAAATAGATCTCCAGCGATGGAGAGCTCTTCCACTAACACTGCTGGGGAGAATAAATACAATTAAAATGATAATTTTGCCTAAATTTCTTTTTTTATTTCAGACAATCCCTTTATACTTGCCTAAAAATTTTTTTAAGACTTTAGATCAATTAATTACCACGTTCATCTGGGATGGTAAAATACCAAGAATAAGACGATCCTTATTACAAAGTTTCAGGTCGGACGGTGGGCTTTCCCTTCCCAGTTTTTTGTATTATTACTGGTCAGCAAACATTCACAGAGCGATGTACTGGTTTAAGTCACCAGATTTGCAGTGGTGTAAATTAGAGATGGCTGCTTGCTCATCATCGGGCTTTGCTTTACTTACTTCCCCTTTACAAAGTCGGATTTCACAACATTCCACTAATCCTTTAGTAATTTCTACGCTTCGTATATGGTTCCAATTTAGACACCATTTTCACTTTAGCTCTCCATCCATGATGATGCCAATTTTAAATAATCATGCATTTCCTCCAGCTTTGAGTGACCCTTCTTTTAGGATTTGGTATGAGAAGGGTATTGACTCGTTTAAGGATCTGTTCAAAAATGGCTTGTGATTATGATCTCCCCCCATTACATCTATTTAGGTATTTTCAAGCTAGACACTGTGCACTGTCATTATTTCCCAGAGATACCCGACCCCTAGTGACTCTAGCCGTGGGACGAACTTCTATCCCTGGACACTTCCCTAAAATCCAATATATCCAAAATATATTCATGTATAATGTCATGGGACAGACAATCTCTAATCAATGTTAAGAAGGCCTGGGAGGATGAGCTGGGTATGGCTTTTACAGACGAATGGTGGGACAGGGCTGTAAATAAAATAGGTTCTAGTGCACCCTGTGCTAGGCTTCAGCTAATTCAATTTAAGGTTCTGCACAGGGCTCACTGGTCTAAGAGTCAACTATCTAAGATCTATCCCAATTCTGTTAATGATCAGTGTGATAGATGCTCGGCCTCACCTTGTAACTTAAGCCATATGTTTTTTTTTTGTCCTACTCTTCGCAAATTCTGGTCAGATTTTTTTGAAATTATGTCCAAGGTCTTACATAACAACATAGATGTTTCATCTTCTATAGCTTTATTTGGCATTAGTAATAATACATTACTGATCACAAGGGCTCAGTCGGATATCCACCTGTTCACATCTATATTAGCAAGACGTCGTATACTTCTACTGTGGAAATCTGCAGACCCGCCCTCAATCTCATGCTGGCTCCAAGATGTTATGTATTACCTCAGAATAGAGAAAATAAGATTTACTCTTAAAGGAAATAATTTTAAATTTTTTCAGAAATGGAACTCTTATTATCTTATTTCGCGTCACTCCGTATCTTGCCAAAAGATTAACTTCTCCCAAAGGTTATGTGGGGTTTTTTTTGTTTGTTTTTTGTTTTTGTTTTTTTGTGGATGTGTGAATGGTTTGTGGTTATTTTGGGGTTAAAATAAAAAATGGGGAGACATTGTTTTTGTTCTTTGTATATATCTGACATCTGTATGTTGTACAAACTCCTCAATAAAAAATATATATATAAAAAAAAAGAAAGACACAAAGCATCTCAGTGCATGAAATGTCCAGCTTTGGAGACAAGACAGAGTGATTACCGACATGTATGACATGGCGAAAGCTTTTCAGGTGAAGCTGCACCTGTGGAAGACACAGATGCAAAAAGGAACTTCAGTCACTTTCCATCTTGCCAAAAGATCACAGAGCAGGTCTCATCACTGTTTCCAGTTGTGTATTTAGCTCATAAACTGAGCACACCTCACATGGAGTTCAGACAGCGCTTTGCTGAATTTCAAGTGCAGAAATTAAATTTTGAATTGCTTAGAAATCCATTCCCCTAATTCTGCGTTCATGCTACTCAAATGTTCTCCATGTTTGGTAGTACATACCTGTGTAAGCAACTTTTCTTCATTTTGTGAACAAAACCACACAAAGAAGTCGTCTCACTGATGCACACCTCCACTCCATTCTGAGTTTCCACAGCTCAGAGCCTGACCCCAAACATGAATCAACTTGCAACCAAGAAAAGATGCCAAGTACCTGGCTTTAAAAAATTAAATAAGAGAGAAATCTAAGTAGTTTGTGTTTCATAAAATACACTGCCCTCCAAAAGTACTGGAACATGTTCCAATACTTTTGCTCAAAAGAAAAATGGGTGGGTTCAAACCAAAGGTGCTTCTTCTGGACTGTGTATCAGATTCAGATGTAAAAAATATGGAACTACAAGCTGAAATGATATTTTGTCTCATATTCATCTTTTAATGTCAAACCCAGTGTCAAGCATGTTGAAGAGGCTGTGTGGAAGTTGTCCTGAATGCAGAGTAGACAAGCAATATGTGAATGTGATGGGGAGGCATTGAGGATGACAACCAAGGTGTTGTTATAAAGAAGCTTTACAGAAATCAGGAGGTAAACAAGGTTTGCATTTTAGGATGCCTTGGAGTAGTAAGGTGACCAGATGATGATTGCCGAAGGGATTAAGTGATCCAAAGCTGATTTTAAAGAAGAAATGAATAGCTGCAATATAACTTTTAGAGTGGAAGAACATATGGCGAAGTGGATGCTTGTGGAGGTGAGAAAGTGAAGGAAAGGAAATGGAGTGGATAGTGTGGAAATGTTGGAAACACTGCCAGCCAGTCCAGTAAGTGGACAGGGTTGTTGCAACTAGATCCTGGAGGTTTAGATCTTGAGAGATGAGTGAGATTTGGTTGAGTCCAGTTGTAGGGTCAATATATATGTCAATAAAAGGTGGCACAGGAGTGGGTTCCAGGTCCAAATGGACAAGGACTTGAATTCCAGTTGAGGTGGCGAAGGAAAAGCATGATTTTGAGGTTACAGAATCTGGCTTGTTAATTACATTAATTCCAGAGCTGATAGTTTATGCAGCCTGTTCCACAGTAACTGTCAAACCAATGGAAGGAGCTGTTTTGGTGAAAAGAACAACATCTGCGGGACCTGTTAGCGTGTTGTTATAAAAGAGAATGTCGTTCCAGCGTTTGAGGAAAAGCAGCCAGAAACATGGTTAACAGTTGCAGGCGTGATCGAGTGACACAAGGGCTAACAAATAATCAAAAAATTCAAACCCAATCTCCAGCCAAGTTTGTGATGGAGTTTATATTTCCAAAGAATGAAGAGTTTGGTAGATTAGTAGTTTTAAACTTTAATTTATTTGTAGCCAGTTCTCAAGAGAGCTCCAGTAGTAGTAATCTTTGTTCAGTAAATTATGGAGTAAAGTGTGGAAATTCACCATGACTAAAGCTTCTTCTCTTTCCTAACATCCTATAAATGTCCAAAGTTATCCCAGTAACTGTTTTGAGACTGGGTGTGGTGCCAGCAATAGCAACATTCACCAAATGCTTTTAGACAGCTGTTAAGGGAATACATCTCAGAGAATTCCTTTTAAATAATTGAATGTAATGAATCAATCTTTAATGATTTTTATGATAGTTGCACTGATTGGAGTCAAAGGCTAGGGTCAAAGATCATCCCAGTGTTTTTCTCTAGCTGTGCCAAGTGGAATAGTGACACCAGACAAATAAACTCTTCAGCACCAGGGACCTAGATTTGCTTGGTTTGAAGCTCACTCTTGTTGATGTGATGATGCGCTCATGGCCTTGGAGAACCCACCTGGTGCCAGTTATTGATGTTGTAATATCTAAACATCTAAGAAGGTTCTTTTAGCCAAGTATTCCAGTAACCATTTCTTTCTATACCAGTCACTAAAGAATATTGTGCCCAGTATGTTAAGTGAGATGGTGTGTTTTGAGTTTCCTTCTTGGTGATACAAACTCCTTCTATGCACTTCCACTGATTAGCAACTCTCTACCTTGTCTACTCTGTTACACAACTTTGAAATAATCAAGTTAGTGTTAAGGATTTAAACACAATAATATTTATTTGGCTTGTTATACACATTACTGCTATACTGTGCTGGAATTAACATATATCACAAATGTATGTATAGATACTGCATACAGTGAAGAACTGCATGATTCAAAGCCATAGGAGAAAAGATAAGCATTTCTCTTGCCAGTTCAGGGGTTTAAAGTTAAGAGCCTTCCTGACGAGCTGCAATGAAGCATAATTGTGAGATATACACAACAATAGACTGTGTCATGACTGTAGTAAGTATATAGAAAATTAACAGAACCATTTCCCAACAATTGTCTCATTACATGAAGGATAAACAGCAAATCTGAATCTGCAGCATCAAATTAACTAAACTACAATGACAAGCTAAATAGTAGTAAGAATTAGGCAGAAATATGCAATTAATGATTAAGAATGCCAAAACAGAAAAAAAATAATACAAATAGAATGATATACAAGAGTAAATTAATGCATTTACACTTCTGCAATAACAAAATAATAGCATACCAGACAACTGTAACTTGATTACAGCTATGACGCATCACTGCATTGTTTTTAGACTAATATGTCCAAAATGCGGTTGCAGAGAAATTGTAAACAAAGGAAGCAGGAAACCCATGAGAATCATGGCTTTGAGCATGCTAATAAGGCTGTGTGGAAGTTGTCCTAAATGCAGAGTAGACAAGCAGTATGTGAGATGTAATGGGGAGGCATTGAGACATTGTCAATTAATCTATCAAATCTATCAATCAGTTTTTCTTTTTACAACAAAGGTGATGCTACAAAGCAGCTTTACAGAAATCAGAAAGTAAATGAGGTTTACTTTTCTGGATGCCTTGGAGTAGTAAGATGACCTGATGATGAATCCTGAAGGGATTAGCTGATCCAAAGTTGATTTTAAAGAAGAAATGAAAAGGTGCAATATAACTTTAAGGGTGGAGGAATGTATAAATAATTATCAGTACAGGCACCCCAAGTATGTAGGCTCTCCAAATGGTATTATTCAGGAAAATAGATGAGAAGATGTGTGGATGTTTATTGATAAGGCTGTTAATTTATTTTGGTTTTAAGATTTTTTTAACAAAACTGTTAACAGGTGAATCAGTTGTCTTCAGTCTCCAACTCTCCTCCTTCTGCAGGCCAAACAAAATACAGATAATGTTATATGGTTATAAGGTTATTTACTTCTTGCACAATATTAGCAAAAATAAAAGAAAGTATATTTATGAAAACATGCACGGTTTGTTTCTGTACTTTGCATACTGCTTTTTCCATCATAATAGGTATGTGATGTGATACATATTCTGTATATGGACTGGCTTTGATTCAGTTGCCATAGCCAACTTCATGGTAGGTTTCGGCAACAAAATAAAAATGAATTATTCTTTAACCTTCCTGTGGTGAATGATGTAGGCAATATAGTAGGCAAATATGATTGCTTCTTAAAAGAGGTTCAAGCAATTTTTTTCAGAAGTTTTTTTTTCAGTATTATGTTTGTAATGAACATAGCATATGTTAAGGAGCCAGAGGATTAGAGGCTATATTATGATTTAAACCTTTATATTTTTTGATTCATTACAAAGTTACTCATATAACAGAAACTGATTGATGCTTTATTCAAAACACCTACTCGTGATTCCTAGGGATGCTAGAGCATTATATTTTCCATTTGGGTTCAGTGCAACCAACTTGCAACATATAACTCAGCTATGTGGCCTTTAGCTAAATGGAAGGCTGAGAGCACAACAAATACTTCTCTACCACAGTTACTTCTGCCCCTTTAAACTCCAAACTGTTCAAATCTCTGTCTTTTTTTCTACCAAGGACACTTTCTCTGACCACAGGAACCTGAAATGTGGCTTGAACAGGTCTGCTGGATGTGTGACAGAAACTGAATGCTGACCGTATTATTCAGTCCTGTGCTCCCAAGATTTAGTTTAAATGAACCTCAGACCCTTCTGTTCAAGCTCTTTAATCAATGGATAAGGGACTGAATTTTCAACCCCACTCTGCATATGCTGCTAATCAAAACAGAAAAGAATAACTTACAATCTTTTTTAAACACCCCTTATCCTGATTTGGTGTTTACAAAAGTGCCAGTTCTTCTGTACAGCAATATAAATTCTCACCAGTGTGAAAGCGTTGATGTCTTTGTAGATGACTCAGTTGGTTAAAACTCCTCCCACACACTGAGCAGTGATACGGTTTTGTTCCTGTGTGAATATTCAGATGTGATTTGAGATGACCTCGTACTCTAAAACTCTTTCCACACAGAGAGCACTGATGTGGTTTCTCTCCTGTGTGAATGCGCCGGTGTATTTGGAAATCACTCTGTCTGTTAAAACTCTTCCCACAATCTGAACAATGATACGGTTTCTCTCCTGTATGAATCCGCTGGTGTGCTTTGAGTGTACCACTCTCCCTAAAACTCTGTCCACACTCTAAGCAGTGATAGGGTTTCTCTCCTGTATGAATGCGCCCATGTTTTTGCAGACTACTTTGAGCAGTAAAACTCCTGCCACACTCTAAGCAGCGATATGGTTTATGTCCTGTGTGAACGTGCTGGTGTGTTTGGAGATGACTCTGAACAGTAAAACTCTTCCCACACACAGAGCAGCGATGTGGTTTCTCTCCTGTGTGAATACGTTGGTGTCTTTTGAGGGAACCACTCTCTCTAAATCTCTGTCCACACTCTGAGCACTGATATGGTTTCTCCCCTGTGTGAATGCGCTGGTGTGATTTGAGAGTACCACACTCTCTGAAACTCTGTCCACATTCAGAACAATAATATGGTTTCTCTCCAGTGTGAATGCGCAGGTGTTTCTGGAGATCACACTGCTGCTTAAAACTCTTCCCACACTCTGAGCATTGATACGGTTTCTCTCCTGTGTGAATGCGCTGGTGTTTTTTGAGGGTACTATTCCTTGCAAATCCCTTCCCACACTCTGAGCAGTGATACAGTTTATCTCCTGTGTGAACGCACTGGTGTCCTTCAAGAGAATTTTGTGTACTGAACTTGTTCCCACACTCTAAACAATGGTCCATTTTCTCTTTGCATATATCTTTTTGCGATCCGCTGTGAGACATGTTAGTGTGGAGGATAGCTGTTTTCTGTGTAGAGTCGCTTCTGGACATCAAATTCTCATATGCAGTTTCTCCTAATATAAACAGAGTGATGAATTTGTGTTGATGCCATTTTGTGATGTGTTTACGGGACTAAGTTAGAAGCAGGAGACTTGCAACAGAAGATCATTCCTTTCTGGAAGAGGAGAAAAAAAAAGGTACATTATATGACAAAATATTTTAGTGACCTAAAACACTGTGTTCATGTGGATAGGATGCCAACATGCAGATGACTGACTGGTTTAAAAGAAAAAAAAACAATCTGATGACAGTATATGTAGTTGAAGACAAATTTTAATAGAAGAATCTGAAATTGTTTTTTTTTTATGTAAATCTCTGATCAATATTTTTAGGGATACCATAGAACAGTCTGAGCAAAAACCATATAAGCCAAGATTCATTTAAGTAATAATATGTTTTTTCCAGATGTAAAACACAGAAAAGTGCTAATCAAACAAACACTGCTTCAGTGCATAGCACTGAATAAGTGGGAGATGAAGGTAAGGTGTATTCACAGAGACATGTGTATTCTTTGGTAATGTTCCAAACAAGAACAAATGCATAGTAGTAAAGAGGGTTAGTTTGTGCTTGAGGTCACTATTTGGGTAATGTTGGGACTGAGTTATCTCTGTCTCTGACCTCAGACTGTCTGGGGCCTGGCAGCATAGACTATTTGCAGTTTGGGTGGCTCTGGCTTATATGAGTTTACTTACTGTCATGGACTCCCCTCAATGACTTATGCCTGGAACACCACAATAATGTGTAAAGCAAAATTGACAAAAGAGGAATAAATTGTTAGGAAACCCTGTCTGTGGTTTGTGAGGTGCTCTAGGGCTCTATTTTGCATCTCCCATTAAGTCACAGTGTGGATGGAAGCACAATGCCAAATGAATTAGGTCTGGAACAGCCTCTCCTGCTTATCATCAAAAAGGAGGAGTCTGTTTGGGTAGACTATTGCAAAAGTCAATAAATAAAATGTCTGGGTTACAATACCCTGCACTGACAAAATCCTGTATTAGCTTGATATAGGCCATTTGTACATGAACCTTAATATAACCTATTAGCAGATTCCCTTGCTGCCCAAAACCACAGTTTTCTTTACCAAGTTTTGATTTTAAACAAACAATGTGAAACCATCATGTTCAAGCTTTTTAACCAGTGATTAATGGATTGAATTCACAGCCCTGCTATGCATATACTGCAACATGAAATAAAAGAACAACACTAACAAAAAATAACCATAATAAAATCATAATGCTTTTTAATACTGCTAGAAGTTCCAAACACACTAAGGGTACAGATTCTTACCTGTGTGAAAGTGTTGATGTCTTTGTAGATGACTCAGCTGACTGAAACTTTTCCCACACACTGAGCAGTGATACGGTTTTGTTCCTGTGTGAATGCTCAGGTGTGATTTGAGATGACTCCGTACTCTAAATCTCTTCAGACATTCCAAGCACTGATAAGGTTTCTCTCCTGTGTGAATTCGCTGGTGTATTTGGAAATCACTCTGCCTATTGAAATTTTTCCCACATTCTAAGCAGTGATAGGGTTTTTCTCCTGTGTGAATGCGCTGATGTGCTTTGAGGGTACCACCCTCTCTAAAACTGTGGCCACACTGTGAGCAGTGAAAGGGTTTCTCTCCTGTGTGAATGCGCTGGTGAGTTTGGAGATGACTTTGTGCAGTAAAGCTCTTCCCACAGTCTAAGCAGTGATATGGTTTCTCTCCTGTGTGAATGCGCTGGTGTTTTTTGAGGGTACCACGCTCTCTAAAACTCTTTCCACATTCTGAGCAGTGATAGGGTTTTTCACCTGTGTGAATGCGTTGGTGTGCTTTGAGGGTACCACACTCTCTAAAACTCTGTCCACATTCAGAACAATGATATGGTTTCTCGCCTGTGTGAATACGTTGGTGTTTTTGTAGATCACTTGGTTGGTTAAAACTCTTCCCACACTCTGAGCAATGATATGGTTTATCTCCTGTATGAATACGCTGGTGTTTTTTAAGAGTACTATTCCTTGTAAATCTCTTCCCACACTCTGAGCAGTGATATAGTTTCTCTCCTGTGTGAATGTAAAGGTGTTCTTGAAGATCACTATGTGTAGTGAAACTCTTTCCGCACTCTGAACAGAGGTGATTTTTCTCTTCGCCTGTATTTCTTTGTGTTCTTTTGCAAGTTGTGGAATTGTGGAGGGCAGATGATGTTTTCTGAGTAGTGGCACTTCTGGGTATCATATTCTCATTTGCAATCTCCTCTAATATTTACAGAGTGATGAATTTGCCTTGATGCCAGTTCTTGATGCATTTGTAGAAGTAAATTAAACACTAGAAGTAAAGTCAACACTAGGAGCAGAAGCCTTGCAATAGAAGATTATTCTTTTCTGGAGAAAAAAACCCCCAAAAAAACAGAAAAGAAACAGCAGATTCTGAGGTCAAACATAGTAAGCAAATTTCATAAATGTCTGGATAAACAAAAGCAACAACAAAATCATGGATCCTGAAGCTGAGGAACGCACTACCTCCTCACACCCCTATTTTTCTGTCCCAGTCTTCCTCCCCTTCTCAAGCCCCCAGAAAACTCTCTAGCAACAAGAAAGCCTGATGATCCAGAAACATTCCTGGATATGTTTTAGGTAACTGTTGCAGCATGTGACATTGCAGCAAGCTAGTTGGTCAGAATTGGGGTGCCACCTTCAACCCAGCTGGCAGGAAATGTCTACTTGAGCTCACCCCCAAAAAGTCACATGGACTGTAAGGTGAAACAAAATTCAGTCCTGCAGCACACTTTCTCAGACCTGTGCGGTACTCTGACCGTGTGGGGCTCGGAGTGCGGTAAGACATTACATTCAAAAAGACACTGTTCTCCACCTGTCTGTGAAAGAGAAGTCTGTAATCGCATTATGAATAGATTGAGAGTGCAGAAAGGTTCTGTACCTCCAGCAGAGCAGATCCTGGTCCTCTATATCAACACACTGCACACCGAGCTTCTTCTTGCCAGCTTTACTGGTTTTGGAGAACCAGAGCTGTAGAATTACCGCCCCCACCTGGACAGCAGGAGGACTCGCACTGTAATCACCTCAATACTGTGGATTAAAAACGCTAAAAAAAAATTCTAATCCACAAAGCTCAAAAAACTGCATATATAAAACACAACTTTGTGTCAGTTCTGCTCATTATTCTTGACTGAACTGATGGGGCTTGGCTAAAATGTGTGACAGATTGTTTAAATCCTGGCATTTTCACTGTTTTTCATCATTTACATTTATGGCATTTAGCTGACGCTTTATCCAGAGTGACTTACAAGGTTACGCCTATTACAGTAGTAGTTAGGAGTGGTTAGGAGTGGTTAGGAGTAGTGGTTAGGAGTCTTTGCCCAGGGACTCTTATTGGCATAGCACATCATAGTTGCCCAGACTGGAAATTTAACCCCAGTCTTCCACATGATCAACTAACCACTGCAGCCCTACAGTGCAGCAAAGCCTATAAAAATATCCTGACCCTTCCATGTCAGATTACTTGATTATTCATTACAACATATTACAAAATAATTAAGGGGAACTGTGGACCACAATCTGTAAGACAACTTTTATAAAACTGTTTGTCTAAAGTGATCACACTGCACTTAATGCTCCAGGTCCAAACATTACACCATCATAAAGAGGCTTTTTCTGTTGAAGCAAAGTGTTGCATCCAAGAATGATGGCAGCCAATTCAGAGATTACATCAACACATATTTATTGAGCTACACATACAGAAGTAGTGTCTCTCAGTATTGCATTGGGCCACAATGTTTGCTAATGCAACATGCAAGATATTCCTTCAACATCTGCAGGAAATTCCTGTGGATGTTTTATCAGTCTGTGGTTGTCAGTGTCCTGTTCTACACTGTGGTATGCTGGGGGGCAGCATATCTAAGAAGGACACACACAGGCTGGAAAAACTGATCAGGTGGCCTGGCTCTGTGGTTGGCACAAAGCTGGACTCTCTGGTGTCAGTGGCAGAGAAGAGGACTCTGAAAAAACTACTGGACATTAAGGACAATGCCAGTCACCCTCTATACACTGTCATCAGCCACCAGAGGAGCCTGTTCAATGAGAGACTGCTCTTTCCCAAGTGCAAGACCAACAGACTCAAAAACTCTTTTGTCCCGCACGCCATCATACTGTATAACTCCTCTCTGGGGGGGGTAACAGGAGGAGGGAGGATGGGAAAGGGTAGAAATGACCAGTAACTCACAACCTACAACCACAACACATCTGCTAAATTGTACACGTGACCTACCCTTTTCAACTTCATCGCAAGCAGCCGATTGCACGGTTTTGCTGCTATTGCGGTGAGCATAGATGCCTTCCCAGCACTTGACACAGGTTTATTTGCTTTGCGGAACGTTGCTCTGGTCAGCTTATACCTAAATTGCATGATTCATGAAATCAAAATGACTGCTTGTGACTGAACATCCTACTGAAAATATGTGACAAAGACTTTAAAAGCATGTCAACAGCAACTGCTTGTGAAGTGTTGGTGATATAGTGGTGTGTCAGGTAAAGCAAATGTGATAACTGTTAAAGCTCAGAAACTGTTGTCCTGTACCCAAATTTCTGTAGTCAACACGACCGATTGTGGCTTAACGTCCTGGTGGAAAAAATCGGACAATGACTCGTGAGCAACATTCTGCTAAACGCAAAGGGTACCAACACTGCACAAATTACTGTTGTTGACATAATTTTAACGATATTGTCACGTATTAATCAACAAACGATTAATCCA
>CM067501.1:12163579-12541079 GCA_034509495.1 Acestrorhynchus altus
CTTTTCGATTCAGTTGGCAACATTGGAGATGTTGAAGGTAATGTTGTTGTTGTACTCAATGCTGTTACTTCATATGTTTTTTTAGTTGTGCTTTGTGCTACAACTGTATTGGTTGCAGATTCTGAATATGTTTTAGTTTCATATGGAATATTTGTAGTTGTCATTTGAGTTTGTGAGGTTTTCGATTTAGTGGTAGTTAGAGATCGAGAAGATATTGTTGCAGTACTGCTCAATTCATCAGGGGTAGTAGTCCTAACTGTCACAGTTGTAGGTTGAAATGTTGAAGTCTTTACATTTTTGCCCATTTCATATAATGTAGTTTTTGAAGTTGTCGAAGTAGTAGATTTTGAAACATTAATGGTTTTGCCACTGTAGGCAGTCATATTAATCAGTGATGGTGTGAAATTTGTAAAAGTTATCAAAGAAGTCATAGTATTTGTTCCATTCAACGTGTTTGTTGATTGATGTTTCATTGGAGTAGGCGTAGATGCGATTTGGGGGTTTTCTGGTAGTGTGGTTGTAGCAACTGAGGCTATAGTCACCACAGATGAGGTTGTTTCAGAAGAGGTTATTATTTCTGTTGGTCTGGTTAGTATTTTAGGTGGTCTGTAATGTTTTGTAGGAATAGAGTGAAATCCCCACAACTCATGTATTGACAATTCGGGTAGGTCTTCAACATACCCCCAAGGGTAGAAGATAGGGGTCTTGACTGGTTTAGTTTGTTTTGTAATTGCTTTTGCTTCTACTTTTTGCTTCTCTTTATTAATGCTGGATTCAAAAGGGAAGCCCAAGTACTCATATATTTCCTCAGATAGGTCTTCAACATGTTCTGTGGAGTAGACATTTGTTTTTATTCCAGTAGTTTCTGCGTCTGTATTAGTCTGTGCAATGAATCTATCTGTGGTCATTGAATCTGGAAAGGGTTCTGCTTCACCTGAAGCTTTTGCTGCTATTGTAGACATGCCTTCATTAACGCTTGTTTCAAGAGGAAAGTCCCAAAGCTCATATATTGCTTCTTCAGGTAGGTCTTCAATATATTCTGGAGGGTACAAGATAGAGTAACTTGCTTTTTTAGTTGCTGTTGGAATTAGAGGTCTTCTAAATGGATACCTGTTTGTATTTTCAAAATCATGCTCATATGGTGTTGATATAAAATCCCAAAAAGGGTCTTGTCTGTGTATCCTTGTCCTAGGATGCTGGTTTTGTTGTTTTTTGGCAGAGGGCTCTTTTGCTGTGCACAGTTCAGCTGTCATGTCTGACAGAAGCAAACATTGATCCTAAAGGAGGTACAACAATGAAAGTAGTAGTGTTAAATAGTTTGTGTAAAAGTAAGCAGTTTGTGAAGAGCTGTGCACAATGCCTCTAAAATAGGTAAACATCTAACAAGCTGAATTTGTCATGCTAAGGCTTTCTTTACCAAAACAGTTTACCAAAGCATTGTAACTTAACTGCAATTTTTTTCTTCTTTTGAGTAAATTAATTTTTATTTAATTTCACAACCATGTCTCTTTATGTTGATTTATTCTTGTGCAATGGTATTTATTTAACCATTGGTATTTATTTTTTATTTATTTAACTTGTATTAATTTCAAACTGTATGATTTCAGTGGCTGACAGTACCTCAATTTTAGTGTTCTTCATTTTGATAAACAGGCCATCTTCATTTCTCCACTGTGTTAAGACCAGTTCTTGAGACACTCTATTCTCTTGTGTGTCTATTTAAGAAAAAAAAATCTTAGACCCTCCTGGACTGGGTTGCACCAGTTATGTGTAAGTATATAATAACATAAGCATAACATGTTACAGAAATGTAAAGGCAGCATATTCTGACTTCCATTATAAAATCTAGTCTAGAAGTGTGATATAAAATTATGGTTATACAACTAAAATATATACATTTGATAGTATATAGCTGTTGCTCTTTTGTTTATTTTAATGTTTACTTGCAGCACATGGATATTAATGATCAGTTTTTTCACAATGACAAACCAACAAAATAACAACTGATGCATCTGTCTAAAAGTGTTTCCCTTTTCTAAAGAAGCGGTATAAATAAAATCTACATAAAAAAAAAAAAAATTAAAAGATAAAATATTAAAACTACTTTATAGGATATGTCATGTGTAAACATTACTTGATTATGCTAAGTTTGTCATCATTTTTCAGATTCAAATGGAAGCTTTGAACTGAATTTACTCTTCATAATTGTTTATTTAAAAAATAAATTAAGCTTTGTTTTTTTTGTGTGTGGATGATAAACCCACGCCTACCCCATTGGCTCATAGCATTGTCTATGTTAGGAGCTGAAGGTAACTCACTCACCATCAGCGTGTAGTCAGTGCCCCTTCTCTCAGGTATGCAGTTGTGTGTTATGTAATGGTTGACTACCTGGCCTCTGTCAATCAATCAGTCAATCTATCAGTCAATCAACCTTAATTTTCACTCAGGAATACATTGACAGTCAACCTCATTTACAATGCGACTGAGCATTGACATTCCATAGGGATTGAGAACAGAATTAGTTATATTATTAATAAGGATAAATTCAGAGACAAAATATATTTAATATAAAGTAATACATTTTAAGTTATTCTAAAATGATGCATTTGTGTGGTTCTGACATAGTATAGTATATAAAGCATATTCACTGTTTAAGTATTAAGTGTATACCGTATTAAGTACATGCAGCTTAAACTTTCAAATCTTTTCAACAAAGCTTAATTTATTTTAGTTATTTTACTTTATTTATTTAGTATTTTCAGTTCTTTCACAACTTCCAGTGTATTTTTGAATATGTTCACTTGGTGCAACAAGCTGTTCATTATATTAAATTACCAGGTTCACTATTTAATGTCTAACATAGCTCTCAATGGTGTCTCTTTCAGATCTTTAGCAGATAATTTCACAGTTGTGTCCTTACTTCTACATGTAACTGAAGGAACCTGTAGATGTACTCCAGATGCAGAAGATGAACTGGTTTGATTTGTTACCATGTTTTTCTCCAAATTATTGTTTATTGAGTAGCCAATCTTGACAGAATACTGCTTCTTCTTTCCAACCTGAGCAGAAGAGAATACAAAAGAATGTGCAAATACAATTACATTAATACCTATATTATACCTCACAAAAATAATGAGAAAATGTTTGCATATGAAAGATTTGTTCCATTGCCCAAATTGGGCTTTCATTTATTTCTTGAAACTGCTCTATTTTGGGGGCAGAATAGATGAGTTACCTTTTGTTGAAACAAACAGGAATTTGGTGTTGTCATGTTTTTCTGAAGACAGTATGTCAGTAGACATACAGACATACAAAATTCTGGTAGAATTCTATTTGATTGTTGATTCTCGATAGATCTTTAGTTGAGCTTAAATGTCTTGATTTTGGAACAGGGCAGCTGCTCAGTCCTTGGTAATTTACTATTTTTTGACTGTTTTGTTAGTTCTTGACCATCCGTATTTATTTGTTCTCAGCTGAGAGTTTGGGTCTTATTAAAATCTTTGAATTATTGCTTGTTTCTTCCAAAATATGTATTGCCACTCATTCTGGCTCAGAAAAAGAACATTTTAAAGAAATCATTAAAAGCCCAATATTGCCTTTTGTGTAAAGAGTATATGGAAACTTTGCACCACAAATGTCTATATATAAATCTTACCCATTGGTCCACCAAGCAGGCTTTATAGAAGATCCAGTGCACTGAAGATAACAGTGCACTGGGCTGCAGTTCCATCAGCAGAGTTCTAAAGAATTCACAAGGATGGTCATCTAATAGGGGGTAAAAAAGGTTTATACACTTCATTCTGGATATGTATGTCATTTTGAATATAAGTGTCACTTCATTCTGGACATTAATGTTGTGGAAATTAATACAATTAATCAATCTGGATATTAATATTAAAACACCATTCTGGACATTATTGTTGTTAGAACTTCAATCTAGACATCTATGTTTAACTTCATTCTGTTTATTAATGATATTGGAGCTTAATTCTGCATATTAATATTATTAGATTCAAACAACTAATACTGATAATGGTCAAGAGTAAATATAAAAACAACAAGTTGTTGTGCTATTAATGGCAGTCAGGTGATTCATCAGACGCAAAAGTTTTACAGAAAAACTGTATAGTTTTTCTGTTGTATATAGGATATTTAAGGGCATTACTGTAGACTTTTTTAAAAAGTCAAATAAAAAAAACACAAAGCAGATAATACAGTCAGACTGATTTCCCTAAAGGACACAACTATATCATTGTCAACTACCAACATCTGGCAGCACTAAAATGTCATTGTCCATTCTTCAGGATCCATCAGTTTAGTCCATATTTTCCCCTTGTTTGTGCCCCAGCTTCAAACACAACTGGAACAAGTAACCTTCAGGTGCCACACATGCTATCTATGTTCATATAAAAATCTAATTAGAAATTCACACTGGTTGTTAATGGTATTAGAACTTTTGTTCTGCATGTTAATATTAGCTTCATTTTGTTTAGTTATTCTTAAAAAGTAATTTAAGATATAAATGCTATTAGAGATTAATTCTGGATATTAAAGTTATTAGAACTTCATTCATGCTGTTTTTGGAGTACAATTCAGCATTTCAACACCATCCTTCCCTCAGCTTGACATGAAGCTCCAGGATCTCAGTCTGAACAGCTCTCTGTGCAGCTGGATCCTAAACTTCCTAACTGGCTATCAGTAGTTGGTGAGGATGGGCAGAAACACATTCTCCTCACTGACCCTGAACACCGGAGACCCTCAGGGATGTGTGCTCAGTCCACTCCTGTACTCCCTGTACACCCAAGACTGCACAGCCAGAAATAGCTCTAACATCATTACAATTGCTGACAACACAACAATCATAGGCATGATCTCCAATAACAACAAGGCAGCTTACGTGGACTTCAAGAAGCAGGAGCAGGAGAGAGAGCACTCCCTTTTCTCCATCAATGGGACCACTGTGGAGAGGGCCAGCAGCATCAAGTTGTTTGGTGTTTACATCTATGCGGAGCTCACATGGAACGCACCATGCAGGTGGTGAAGAAGGCATAATAGTGCCTCTTTTACCTCAGTAGGTTGAAGAGGTTTGGCCTGAATCCCTGCATCCTGAGGATGTTCTACACTTGCACAGTGGAGAGCATCCTGACAGGCTGCATCACCACCTGGTATGGGAATTGCAGCACTCTTTAAGAGGTAAAATCTGCATATGGTGGTGCACACTGCCCAGCACATCACTGGGGTTCAGCTCCCAAATATTCAGGATTTATTGACCAGCTGCTGTCTGATGAAGACCAGGAGGATTATAACAGACTCCACCCACCCAAGCCGCTGCCTATTTTTAAAGCTGCCAAGTAGTAGGAGGTACAGAAGCATGAGGACCAGAACCAGCTAGTTCCAACACAGCTTCTTCCCCCCGGCTATCATCTCACCTGCCTCATCACACCATCACACTTTCATACTACATAAACTCAAAAGATTAAAGATTGTCTCCTACTGCACCCACCAAAGACTTTCTCCCACTGCACCTACTAAAGACTGTTTCCCACTGCCTTCTCACACTACAGCTACATCTACTGTAATTCTATACCCAGTGCATGTACATATAATACAAACATTCTTTTATAGTTTCTATAATCACAACTTCTACAGTGCAATGTCTGTATAACACATGTATAGTTTAAGTTAACGTGACTCTATTAAGTACTCTATTATAGTACTCTATTTATATTACATATATGTATATTCTTTTCTTTATTCTTATTTTTATTTTCTTCTCCTGTGTTTTTTATTCATCTGTTTTACTATTGAGATGGACTTGCACCTAAATTCTTCACTCACCCTTACACCTGTGTAATGTGATGTGACAATAAAACTTGATTTGATTTTGATATTATTAGAACTTAATTCTTAATTTGAATTGTCATTAGAAATTCATTCTGATGTTATTGATATTAGAGTTTCATTCTGGCTATAAAGGTCATTAGAGTTTCATTCTGCATATGAATGTTAGAACCTCATTCTGGACATTAATTTTGTTAGAACTTCATTTTGGACATTAATGTTATTAGAGCTCATTTCTATATATTAATGTTATTAGAACTTCATTCTGGATATTAATGTTATTAGAGATTAATTGTGGATATTAATGTTATAAGTGTATTATTTAAAATATTAATGTTATCAAAACTTGTTTCTGGATTTAAATGTAAATAAAAATTCATTAATTGTCTTATAAGCTCTACTTGGATATTAAAATAATTTGAATATCATTAATTGTATTACAATTGTATTCTAAATATTAATTGTATTAGAGCTTCATTATGGATGTTGGTTATTAGAACTTTATTCTCAATGTTATTGACATTCTTAGAAACTCTATTGTACTGAATAACATTTCTCTCCCAAAGGACCAGAGAGTTGAAATAGACTTACACCCTCGCCTGTTTATACATGTCAAGTCAAAACCACACTGATTTCCCTGAAGGTCAGAGCCACTATCATCCACAAAGGAGAAGGACAGACCGTGAGAGTGAAGAAGAGACGGCGCCAACATGGACAGTCATCAACGCAAACAAGTGATACTAATAATGTTCCAGAGCAGATATAAAAATAACACAGTATAAAAACACCAGTGCTGTTAATGGCAGTCAGGTAATTCATCAGACACAAAGAAACCTGTCAAGTCAGGTTTTCTGTTATGTATAGATATTTAACATTACTGTAGACATTTTTAGAAAGTCAAAAAAACAAGCATATACATAAGCATATATCACACCAAGCAGATGGCTAAAGTTCTTACAAGTTACACTGTATCTAAAGGACACAACCATATCATCAATGCAGTTCTGGCAGTTGTAACATTATGCAAGAACTTAAAGGTCATTATTCTAAGGATGCCTCAGTGTACTCCACATTTTCCCCTTGTTTATTCTATTCCAGCTTCAAACACACCTGGAACAGCTAACCTACAGGTACGACACACAGAGTCTGTGTTAATATAAAAATATTATTAGAAATTCAGACTCGTTAATGCTATTAGAACTTAATTCTGGGGATTAATCTTATTAGAACATTAGGCTGGATATTAATGTTATCAGAACTTTGTTCTGCATGATAATATTAATAGAACCTCACTGTGGATATAATTGTACTAAAACTTTTGTTATTAAACTTTATTTTGGATGTAATGTTTTAGCTGCTCATTCTGGATATTAATTCTAATATATCTATATTCTTTATGCTAACTTTACAATAGCTTTTTCTGGATATTAATGCAATTATAACCTAATTTGGGATGTTAATTTTATTAGTACTTTATCCAGGATTTTAATAACATGACACATATTTAAATACATCATGTCAAATTTGTACATAATTTCAATAAAAGTCACAACCTAAGCAGGAAAGGCCAAGAGTGGTGAAAAGAATGCACTACCACTACCATTACAAAAACAACTGATACTGTTAATGTGCATTTACAGTAGTGGGAGTCAGGTGATTCATCAGATGCAATGTAATCTGTCAATCAGTTTACTAGTTATATATATATACATATATATATATATATATATATATATATATATATATATATATATATACATATATACACATATTTGAGGGCATATAAGTGATTTAGAGCATTATCATTATAAAAAAAAAAAATGAGAGAGCAGATACCACATACACCATATACTAGTGTACCTAAAAATTAGAATACTGTGAAGAAAGTTTTTGAAAAATCAAAAATAAAACTCATATTCATTACATTTATGATACATTTCTACCTTTGTTTTTAAGTTGATATTGTGATTAGGTATCTATTCAAATTTGAATAGATAATTTTCTTAAAGCTCATGAAAAGCAGAAATCCAGAAGCTTAAGCCATTCTGATTAGTTAAACAAAAAAGTCACGTGTAATTAATATAAAATATGATAGTTTAACTTTTTGAATGATATTGTAATAACGAATGAGCTTTTTAACAGTATTCAAATTTTTTTAGATGCCCTAGTAAACAAACCTTCTTCAGAAGTCATCATCAGAGGCCACCATATAGTTCACATTTTCACTTGTATATTCTACTACAGTTCCAAACAATGTGAGATAGCTAACCCTCAAATATCCTGTGTAAAAACTGTGGTAGGATAAAAAATGTGGACTGGTGAATAATGCTGAATAAAGTAACCCTAACACTGTTTAATTTCACTCATAATGAGGCTCCACATGTATACAGTCAGATGTTTGAAAAGTGCTCTTACTGAACTGGAAGTAATGATTAGGAGAAATTCTGATGGTCAGACTTTCAGTGTCACAGAAAAACTGAGGCATGTCAAATAGAGAATTCTCAGCAGCTCTCTTCTCCTGAGCTTCTACAGAAAAATATCAGAGGAATATTAAGTGAACATTAGAAAAACATCAGAGAAACATTAGAGAAAAAAATAAAACATTTTCTTTATGACTGTGGGATATTCTTGTGAACTCTTACTGTTACAGGAGTTTTCTTTATGACTGTTTGGATTATTTTAGTAAACTCTTACTGTTACAGGAGTTTTCTTTTTGACTGGGTTATTTTAGTAAACTCTTACTGTTACAAGAGTTTTCTTTATGACATAATTGTAAACTCTTACTGTTGACTGTTTAAATAATTTTAGAAAACACTTACAGTTAGATAAGTCTTTATGTCTGTTTGTGTTATTTTAATAAACACATACAGTTAGAATAGTTTTGTTTTGTTTTTTTTGTTTTTTTTGTTTTTTTTGGGGGGGGGTGCTTTTGTGGTTATTTTAGTAAATGCTTACAGTTATAGATGTTTTCTGATCAGATTATTATAGTAAACACAGAAGTTTTCTTTGTGACTGGATTATTTTTGGAATCTCTTACAGTTAGTTTCGTTTTTTATGACTTGGTCATTTTAGTAAACATGTACAGTCACAGGAGTTCTCTTTATGACTGTTTGGGTTATATTAGAGTTTTCTTTGTGACTCGTGTTCTTTCAGTAAACACTTTTAAAGAAGTTTTCTTCATGACTTACTTTAGTTAAACTCTTACAGTGATATGAGTTTTCTTTATGACAGTTTATTTTATTAAACTTTTACAGTAAGAGGAGCTTTTGTTATCTGGTTTATATATTTAGCAAACACTTACAGTTAAAGGAGTTTTATTTATGACTGGGTCATTCCAGTAATCTCCTACAGTCAGATTAGTTTCTTTCTGACTGTTTAGTTTATTCTAGCAAAATCTTACAGTTAGAGGAGTTTTCTTTATGACTGGAATATTTTAGTAACTTTTACTAAACTGTAATTGGGTTAGAGCAATATCCTTATGGTTGTTTGGATTGCTCTTCAAAATTTTTAAAAGTTGTTTATTTTAGTATTTTAAAACTATAAACAGATTTACAGTACACAATACTCAGTAATATTTAGTAAAAGGTCTGCTTACCATTGCTCTTCTCATGCTGGATGTGTCCATGAACTGGTGCACCTAAACAACAGCACCAAAAAAAGAACACCACAGCTTGCAAAAACATTTCCAAACACCATCTGACAACCTTATGCTCAGGCCTCATGCTTTTATACGTGATGTATGTTAATGCTGGAGGTTGAAGGGTTGATGAATGTGGGTGTCCTAATTTTCATGTGACGTTTCCTACAAGATCAGACTACAGTTTGCACTAACTGCTAATAATGGTGTTTATACAAAGGAAAAAATGTGTGTGTGTTTATCTGTGAGTGTTTATGTGTGCTGTCTCCAGCCATACGTAATCACTCTAAGTGGACCTTGAAACACATCAGAACAGTTTCATTAATATAAACTACTGCATTCACAACATATACTTTCAAATCTGAAATAAAGTCTTAAAAGAACATCTGAAAAGATCAGACATAAGACAATTGGGGATAACAAATTAGCGCTAAACATTCCTAAACTTTCTGTAAAAAAAATAAAAATAAATAATAATAATAATAATAATAATAAGAAGAAGAAGAAGAAGAAGAAGAAGATAGAGCTTATACTGGAGACTGGGAGAACCAATCTCTCAGCAACAAAAAAAAGTATCAACAAAAGACAACATTTTAAAATCTCTCTCACTAAATATGACCTGAATATATCTGCTATAACAGAAAGAGAGACAGCCTGATAGACAGACAGAGATAGTGACGCAATGTTTGTTATTTTGACCCTGTAAAGAATGTCAATAGTTTTGAAATGTAGAACTCAACATGATGATTGAAGTTCGGACTTTTAGATTGAAATCAGTGAGTTTCACAATGTGACACAATCAACTGTTTAGAGCATGGGTCTCTAACCCTGCTCCTATAGGGCTACCTTCTTGCAGGTTGTGTGTGTGTGCATGTCTGTTCGTGCACATGTGTAACTTGCTCTTACACATCTCACACAGAACTACAAATATTCATATATTCATATATAGTTTAATCTAATATATTTTTGTTCATAACTACTACCAATGTTGAACTTGTCTTGAAGACTGATCCTGATTGATATTTGAGAGTATTAACTGGGTGGTGGGTCATTCTCAGCACTGTAGTCTTGTAGCACTGTAGTCTGTAGTCACTGTAGCTTACAAGGTGGTGTTGTGTAAGTGTGTGTTGGACTGCTATGAATAGATCAGACAAGGCAGTGCTGCTGGAGTGTTTAAATGCTGTGTCCATAGCACATGGGCTTCAATTATGCTTCTGTGGGTAAACACCCTTTGTCATTTCATGAGAAGTGTGCACAAACTGCATCTAATTTCCTCCTTGTATCCTTCAGGTCTAAACATTCCTGTGTTGCCTTTTTGAGTTTCTGGACAGCACAGAATGTAAATTCTCTCCATATCTCAAATATGATCGTTTTACTGCTCATGCTGGCTTCAATCAAAGCACTACATTTTTTTGTCTCTGAGCATCAAGCTTGCATGCATTTTGATGCACATGGGACTAAAATCACATTACACCCTAATCCAGATTTCATGGTAAAGGTTAGTAATAATCATTATGCTTTTACTCCCTTGGAGTCTATTACTCCCCATCCTCCTCCCTTCTTCTCTAATGAGGCTTGGGGATTGTATGTAGAACTCATTAAGAGCTTGAGAAATTCTAATCAGTCCTTTGTCTTCTGGGCTTCCTTGCCAGAGGGTCTCCTATTTCAGCCCTAATGTACTCATCAGATGGTATAAGCTATTGATATATAGCTCAGAGCTCACTTTTCAAGAGTTATCAGTAGAGAATATATGTGCTTCATCTGATATCATTATTATGAAGACTGTTTGCAGATTCACACTCTTACATGCAGATTACATGTTTTTTACTTTCATTTTAATCATCTTTTCAGCAGATAAGAAGTTGAAAAATTCCTCTACAGTAGCAGGTGCATACTTCATTATCTGCTTTGATAAAGCAATAAACACAGGAATCACTAGCAACAACAGACAGGCAGCTCTTCTTTCAGCCTGTTCATATGATCTGTTGTTGTTCAAGGCAGTTCAAGACAAACTACTTAAAACTCAGGACTGTTCTGGAGTTTTCAGGGCATCTGTTCACTCTACTATGGGCAACGAAGTCAAATCATTTTGACTTTGCTCTCTGAACCTAGCTCTTTTCTCTGGAAACACAATCAAATATCCATGGCTGACTGGCTGGCCACATGCCATTAGACAAATGAAGTATAGATTTGTGATTAAAATTGTACAAATCCTTTTGGGGCTGTACCTACTGATGAACAATAAAGTACTGAGGTGAATTTGTAACCCAACATAGGCCAAAAATCTAATCTTTAGTATTCCTATTCATTAGTGCTTTTGAAAAAGTCCTGTAAAATCATGAGTGGTATGGAGCAATCTCTCAGTGTTATAGTGTAAACAGTCCAGATGTTCTGTTAAAGAAGCCATTTCCATATATGGGGCCATCTATGTATACATTATGTACCTATAGCTATGCATAGTTTTCCATATATGGGGCCTCTAGATTTGTGTGAAGCTTGGGAGTATAAGAAAGAGTGTTAGAAAGAGTGTTAGAAAGAACAGGAGAATCCTGCATTCTGCCAATAGGGTTCTCCAGTAAAAACCATGATTCCTGTATGTTGACTTGTCACTCAGCTTTTTTCTTCCTTCTGCTTCATTTCATCATGCATATGTGAGAGTGTATGCTGACTTTTATTAGGAAGTGAACATGGGAATGACAAGAGAACACACTTTTCAAGCAAGGCAGATGTGTGTGAACCTTCATAAGTCAGGCAATGGCTACAAGAAAATAGCCACTTACCTGCAGATGCCTTTATATCAATCAGAGCAATCATCAAAAAGTTCAAAACATCTGGAACTGTGACAAACAAGCCTGGAAGAGGACGCAAGTGTATTTTTTCACCACGCACAGTAAGAAGGATGGTAAGAGAAGTAAAATGTTCTCCAAAGCTCACTGTAAGAGAATTGAATCAAATGGTAGCATCTTGTGACAAACAAGCCTGGAAGAGGACGCAAGTGTATTTTTTCACCACGCACAGTAAGAAGGATGGTAAGAGAAGTAAAATGTTCTCCAAAGCTCAGTGTAAGAGAATTGAATCAAATAGTAGCATCTGAGGTATACTCATAAGCGTAAACGGGTGGAGTTTCTCAAGCGTTACTGGGATTTTTACTGGGATCATGTGCTTTGGTCAGATGAGACCAAGATAGACCTTTTTGGCAACAAACACTATAAGTAGGTCTGGCATAACACCAAGGATGAGTACGCAAAAAAACACCTCATGTCCACTGTTAAATATCAGGGAGGATCGGTCATGCTGTGGGCCTGTTTCTCCTCCAAAGGACCTGGGAACCTTGTAAGGATACATGGGATCATGAACTCTTTGAAATTTCAGGACATTTTGATTCAGAATCGAATGGCCTCTGCCCAAAAGCTGAAGATGGGTCATCACTGGGTCACAGGGTCTTCCAGCAAGATAATGACATGACAAACATGTCACCCTAAACATACTCTAAAATGGTTCACAAGGCACAAAATCAAGCTCCTTTCATGGCCATCTCAGTCAACAGACCTCAGCCCAATAGAAAACCTGTGTGAGCTGAAAAGGAGAGTGCATAAGAGAAGACCCAGGACTCTAGACAATTTAGAGAGGTTGTGCAAAGAGGAATGGCCGAAGATCTCTCTTTCTGTATTCTCCCTTCTTATGAAGAGTTATAGGAGACGAATAAGTGCTGTCTTGTTGGCACCAGGGCTGCCAATAATTGTGGCACACATGATTTCATTCAAAAGATTTATTTCTTAATGTGATTTTTTTTTCACACCAAATAAAGGCACTTGAATTAAAGCTTAGATTTTTCTCTCTTTTTTGCATTGTTGTACTATATTATTAAAATAATTAGAAAATGTATTATAAGCCAAAGAACACTTCTTAACCAGGGGTGCCAATAATTATGGAGGGCACTGTATATAACGATAAATAACGATTGCTGAAGCAGATATTATTTGCATCAGTGTCTTGTTATGCATTACTAATATCTGATCAACATTACTAACATAGTTGGCTTTGCTCAGTGAAACAGATATACAGTAATGCATTACATAGTAATGGAAGGTGTACTAGTTACAAAAGAAGGCATTGTTTATGTTATTGTATGGTGATACAATGATATTGAGGTTTAAATGACTAGTAAATTAAAGTATGAAACAATGCTTTAACAAATGTCAGAAAACATGGCTGAACACTTTAAGAGAAATCACTTGTAGCATGACGTTACTGGTATAAATCTGATCAATTCTGTCCTATATCTGTCCTATATAAGTATCCACAGAATTTTTTCACAGAGGTTGGCACAGATGCCATTTAATAAATAAATGGAATAGCACTCGGTATTGTACTGTCCTGTCCTGTCTGTTAAACCGTCTCTTGTTTACTGTATTTATTGTATTTATTGTAATGTTTGCACTTTATGTCGTCTTATTGTATTGCTGCTTCATGTTGCACCTTGGTTCCAGAGGAACGCAATTTCATTGCAATGTGTACCTGTACTCGGTTGTAATGACAATAAAAAGCCTTGACCTTGACCTTGACCTAAAGTACTAAAGCTCCAACAAGAGAGGTGTGAGCAGGAGTTGAAACAACACCAATAAATTACACAATGAAACCCCAAATATTAATGATTGAAATGGAACTAAAGGAAAAGTAAATTACTTAATTACATTAAGCATTTGTCATGTATCAATCCTGTTTATCTTCTGTTTTCCCATCTCATCTTGATTTTGTTATTTCCCCCATGTGCTTCTGTTGTGTTTTTGTTTTGGTTTGTCTCTACCCATTCCCATCTGTGTCTCATTTTTTTGTGATCTTATTGATTTGTTGGTATGTTTACATGCCATCCATTTGTTTGCATATCTATTTCCCAGAATTTTTGTCAGTCTGTTTATTTTTATATCCCAGTTGTTTTCTTTATTATTAACACACATCCATCCTGTATGCTTAGTTCATCTTGCCATTTTGCATAGGGACCAAAGGAAGTATTGTCCACCTTCTGTGGCCCACCTCTCAGGATATACTCTCTTACTCTGGAAAGAACTGCATCTCTATCAGTCCATTTTCTCACCTGCTCAGTTGTCACCAATCACTGTCTGCAAGCAAAAGTACTCTCTCTCTTGATCCTCCTCCCATGATGGTTCCCCTTTTTCCTGCATTGGCAGTCTGCTCAATGCATCTGCATTGCTGTGCTCTTTTCCAGCCTTGTACACAATGGCATACTCATATGCTCTCAATGTGACTGCCCATCGCTGGATGCAAGGAGATGCCATCTGAGGTACAGCTTTCATCTCATTAAAAAGTGAGATGAGAGGTCTGTGGTCTGTCAAAATGGTAAATATTCTTCCATACAGATAATTATGAAATTTCTTCACCCCAAAGATGACTGCAAGTCCCTCCTTGTCGAGTTGAGAGTAGTTCTTTTCAGCTGCTATCAAGGTTCTTGATACAAATCCAATGGGCTGCTCTAACCCATCAGGCATCCTATGCGACAAAACTGCTCCTACGCCATAAGGTGATGCATCACAAGCCAGAATGAGCTCTTTTTTCAGATCATAATGTACCAGCACAGAGCTAGACTGCATCAAGACCTTGGAATCATCAAAAGCTTTTCGCTGTTCTGACTCCCATTTCCATTTTACCTTCCTCAGTAACAAGTGTAGCAGAGCAAACAGTGTGGACAGCTTAGGCAAGAATCAATGATTGTAGTTTAAGAGACCAAGATAAGCCTTTAATTCTGTCACATTGCATGGAACCGTTGCCTCCTTTAACGCAGCGAATTTGTTATTCACAGGATGTAGGCCCATGGCATCAATTTTATGTCCTAGAAAAATTACCTCTTTTCCCAGGAAGGTCTCAGACCACTTCTCTGTAACCACTTCTCTCTAACCTCTGCAATACCTCTGACCCTAAGCAAGATGTCATCTAGGTACACTGTGACCTGTGGAATGCCCTGCAAGATTCCCTCCATGGTCATCTGAAATATAGCTGGGCTAGAGGAAACTCCATATGGTAGCCTAGAGTAAGTATACAATCCCTTGTGAGTATTAATTGTAACATATTTTCTTGAACTCTCATCAAGCACAATCTGTTGGTAGGCATGGCTCATGTCGAGTTTAGAGAAACGCTGTCCTCCCACTAAGTTGGCAAACAAATCTTCAATCTTGGGAATGGGGTATTGGAGCCGCCCAGTCTGAAAATTGGACTGGCTGAATGATTTTCTTTTCCACTAACTTCTGTAGTTCCTGTTCTACTAAGGGTTTCACAGCATATGGGACTGGTCTCGGCTTGTAGAACCTAGGTTGTGCTTCACTGTCTACTTGGATTTTGGCTTTTGGGCCTCTGAGCTGTCCCAGTTCTTCCTTGAATACATCTGCATGCTTTTCTAGCACCTCCTCTAGCTTCAGCTTGGACTTCACTGCCACCTTATGGACTGGTTAAATCTCCATTGAAAGTTCTTTAAGCTATCCTCTTCCCAGTAAGTTTGACAAATCTCCTTCTACTACTATCATGGGCAGTGTTTTTTCAGCTGACTGATTTTCTACTGTCACCTGCGCCATGCCCAGCACCCCTAATTTCCCTCCTGTGTATGTTTTCAGCTGCATGGAGGAGTTTTCCAATTCTGGAACCCTGCCCTTCTTCCAAAGCTTGAAGTACTGCTCTTTGCTAATGACTGTTTTTCCACAGCCTGTGTCAATCTTGAATATCACTACTGTTCCATTGACTTTAAGTGTTTTGGTGATGGGTGCCATTCTGCTTAGCTGCTGCCCAACACTGTAAATAGTGTATCTGTAGCATGGCTGGTCTCTCTGCTGCACCTTATGCTCCGCTGAGAAGACACAATGAATCATTGCATTCCCCTTAGGAATCCGTGATGAAGCAACCAAGAATCTGCCCATGCAGATCTCTATCTTTGTTGGCAGATTCCATTGCTTGGCTTATTTTCAAGGCTCTATCAAATGCTAACTCCACCTCTGCCACTCACTGCCTTTGTATCCTTCCATCACTCATGCCACAGACCAGCCTATCCCTCAACATTTGTGTCAGAGCCTCACCATATTTACAGTGTTGTGCCAATTTCCTCAACTCTGTTACATAATCAGCCACACGTTCTCCAGTTGTACAAACTCTCAAATTGAACTTGAATCTCTTGAACATCTGCATGATTTTGCTTGGCTTTTGATTAAAATGAGCTTTCAGTAAATCCACCAACTCTTTTGTCACTTGGCTTCTGTGGGCACAGTAAACTTCACATGAGACTGTATGTGGCAGGTGCTACACCACTCAGTAGAATGGCATTCTTTTTATTGTCATCCTCAATATCATTAGCCACAAAAAAATAGTCCAGCATTTCACAATATTCTTCCCACGACTGGGAATTGCCATCAAAAGGAGTCACTGACCCTACCATACTCATATCAGTGTCCTGTTGTTAGATCTGTGCAAACTTTGCTTGTGCAGTCCTGTGTGTTACCTACTCAATGATGCTCTGTTCTGGGGCTCTCTTTAACTGCATGCCAGAGCTTTAACTCCATCCATTGTAATCCTCATCGTCAAATATGTGATGACTTGAGGGGAAGTTACAGATGAGGCAGAGAGAGGTTGCCTATGTTTATTTACCTTTATTAGTGCTGAACTCCAACTAGAGGCTTCTATACCATCAGGCTTCCATGTGTCTCTCCTTTTTATACTCTAACTCAGAGCAAACACTCTAGATGCAACTGAATCTGTTTACTACACCATGTCTGGTGTCATTATCCGTGTCCCTGTCACCATTTTTGTGTCCATCCCTATCAGTGTGTTGGTTCCTATCTTGGTCTCCTTTTTTCTATCAGTCTCCTGTCTCTTCTTGTGTGTCTCTAGTCTGGTCCCCTGTCCAGTCTCGTGTGTCCAATGTCTCAGGTCTTGTCTTCTGTCCAGTCCACTGTCATGTCTCCCATTCCCCAGGTCCAGTCTCCAGTGTCATCTTGTGTATCCAGTCAGGTCTCCAGTCTTGTCTCCCTTTAGCCCCTGTCAAATCTATTGTCTGCTGTCTGTGTTTAGTCCCATCTGTCCTGTCAGATCCTGTTCTATTTCCGGTCCCTCTCCTTGGCTCCTTCCCCTTTGGCTCTGGGGAGTGTTGGTAGATGTAGTAGAATCTTGAGATTGCTCAAGCTTAGATGCTGTCAAAATAAAATGTCAGATCAGAGAGTAAAAGGATTGAGCATACTTATAAACTTTTAAGGAGTTAAATGCTCTTGAAACAGATGGGTCTTCATTCTGCGTTCGAAGATAGCTGTTCGGACCCCCAGGGGAAGTTCATTGTACCACTTTGATGCCAGGACAGAAACCAGTTTGGATACTTGTCTTCATTGAGATTTGAGGGATGATGCATCAAGCTGAGTTGTACATGATGCTCGAAGCCAATGAAGGGAACACTTCATTGAGCACCTACTCAATGCTTCTCAGCCAGCTCTGGCTATAAAATGTTCCTCCACATGACGATTTCACCAATGGGAGTCTCAATATACTGTCTTTCAGCAGAGAAGCTGATGGAGATTCCATTCTCAACTGGCTTCTGTTTTGCTTAAAATCTCCTCCAATTTCAACTGTCAACTCTTCTTTCCATTATGTGTGCTTTCTCTGTACAACCTGTCCAGAGTGCTTAATGTCATGTCTGAGCTCACCAATGTCTGCTCTTTGATGTTTGCTCTTCAATGTCTGGACACAGACTGACTGAAAGAGTAGTGTACCCAGTATTTATTCTACATTTTACTCCACTCACTTTTGACATGGGAGCAACTTTCCTAACTGCAGTGTAGAACATTATAGAGAAGCTATTAATTAAACTGGAGAGTGCAGTTCTTATAGAACATGCTACTATGACTGCATCTCTGCAGTGTTGCTATGACAATGACAGTTTTATATTGTTGTGATCAGTAATCAGTAGATGGTTCTTACCTTTTACTGTAGTCATACAAAATCTTTCAGCTCTAGATGTCTAATGATGTTGGTGTCAGTCTAAACATAACCTGTATACAAAGGTAATGTGTGCATATTTATGCAAACTATATTAGAAACTGGGACAAAATAATATATTGGTGTGGGAATTAAGTCTTTTTATGACATTTTGTCACTAGGAGTGGGTACTGTTCACATTTGCACCAATATAGTACTGGTACCTGGAATTCAGAACCAGTAGCCAATGGTACTTTTTTGTACTTTACAATCTGTGTAACAATACAAGTGTAATTTCAGTTGTAAAATGTTGTAAAAGGTGAAACTTCAACAAAGTTCAAATTTATCTCTATTTCAATATTTTATTTATTTCAAACATTTATTTTCACAACACTAGTGTGATTCATTTCAGATCTCTGGACATGCTGGATATATTACCATGCTCAAAGACACAGCTTTTGTGCTGTTAGTCCAAGTTATCTAAGCCTTGCAATTCAGTAGTGGAGCATCCTCAGGCTCAAGATTCAACTAAGAATGAGCCAGATTTTATGTCATTGTTGTGGGAAATATGGTCATGTTAGATTAAATTAGATTCAACTGTCTTATCATTGTGCAGAGTACAGGAACAGATCCAATTAAATGCAGTTATTATATAACCAGAAGTGCAATAAACAGTATTTACATAACGTGCAGTAGCATCCATGGAAGTGGTGCAAGTAGTACAGCAGGCATGAATGAAGTATATTATTATGAATATGTATAATAATAGTGCAAATTTGAATTTGAATGAAGTATATTGTGCTGAATAAAGTACAATAACAGTGCAGAGGGGGCAAGGATGAGAATTGTCAGGGAAAAGTTAATTAAGAGACAGTGGATTTAGCAGGGTCACAGCCTCAGGAAAATAACTTCCTAAGTTTGCTGGTGTGGGAGTGGAGGATCCTGTAATGCCTGCCAGATGGGAGTAGGGTGGAAAGTCTATTGTTTAGATGAGAAGTGTCCTTGATAATGTCTCACCCTGCCCAAGCAGTGTTTGTGATATATGTCCTGAATGGCAGCCTGTGATGCGCTTTGTGTTAAGCTGCAGAGCAGTTGCCATACCATGCTGAGATGCAGTTGGTGAGTATGCTCTCAAAGGTACAGTGGCAAAAGTTCACCAGGATCCTGAGACACGTGACCTTTCTTAAGGCTCCAAAGAAAGATACCTCTTTGACCAGGGTGGAGGAGTTCAGAGACCAGGTGAAATCATTAGCAATGTGGATGCAGAGGAACTTGAAGCTGGGTACCTGCTCTACTGCAGCTCTGCTGATGTAGATGGGGGTGTGCCTGGCTTCTAGCCCACCTGAAATCCAGGATGATATCCTTGGTTTTCTGGATGTTAAGCGCCAGTTTGTATGCACAGATCCTGGTGCATAACAAGAATCTGGTGCAATGTTGCATGCTACTGCACAAAAGGAGGGCCAGCCAGTAAACAGTGATGTGACATGTCAGCTTTTAAATGTTTAAAACATTTGAGGAGCACCTTGAATGGTTACAAGTTGTCTTCAGCAGACTGCAAGAGCATGGGTTAAAGCTGAATCCTTAGAAATTCCAGCTGCTGAGGAAAGAAGGGCAGTTTCTTGGTCATGTAGTTACAGTAGATGGCATAAGTACAGACTCTGAGAAAATAAGCAAAGTACAAGACTGGCCAAGACCAACAAACCAAAAAGAACACTTGAAGTTTCTGGGCTTTTCATTGTATTATTAACGTTTTATAGTGGGGTATCCCTCTATAGCCACTGCACTGTAACACCTGACATATCTGGAGATCCAAGAAGGAAAAAACAAGGCACATGATCTGGCAGTGTTGTAGTCCCAGTAGTGTGACCATCAGTTTCTTTCTGTCTCTTTGGCATTCTGCAGAAATGTATGTGTCTTCTTGACAAATCTGCAGGACATCATATTAATAGACAATACACATATCGAACTTGTATCCAAATGAATTAAATCCCAGTTTAATTACCAATGGAGCCTCCCAGTGCATGTTTACTGCTCTGTCCACATTTGAATTATTTGGACCATTGTAAAGTATTTTGAACAACTTATTATTGTAAATATCCTTGTCAAACTAATCATTGCAAATAATCAGAATTCTTGCAAAAACATTATGTATTACAATGTCCAATGTAATTTCTTATGTAAAGTGTTTTTAGTCCTCCTAAGGAAAAATAAATTTTTGATGAACACATGGTCAAATTCTCTTAAGTTTCAAGTCTCAAATAAAAACAAATTTGAATAGCCTAGGATCTTTGGCATGAATGAATGTTTCATATAGATTCAGACAGATAGCCTCATTAACTAGTAAAGAATACTGTCCAAATACTTTTAAGGTGTTAAAGCATGCATTTTATCCAATAAATGATGTAATAGTTTAAAACTGGTAGTTAGCAGCATTTCTATTCTTGGAAGAAAGTAAATATTTGTCATCATTCAGAATACACCATCATATTTTACAGTGTCTTTAGTTTAATATATTTAGATTGACTGCTATTATTCTGCATGAAGTTAGGGACTCTAAAGGCATATTGGTACGACATACCAATTTTTGTAATTAATTACAAAATTGCTGAAATTAGTTTTTAACTAAGAAGCATCCAAGAGAAATGAGAGATACAGACAGATCTTGCATTTTTACTAATTAACAAATGTATTATTCATTCATGGTATTCATCTTCCCATTCATCCACTCATCCAAACATACACCTAACCATTCTTTCATTCATTCATCCATCCATCCATCCATTCATCCCACCATTCATTCATGTCCATTTGTCCATCCATCCATATCTATGCCTCCACACACTCACTCATTAATCCACATGTCCTCCATCCATTATTCCATTTGTTTTCTAATAATTTATTCAGGGACATCAAGTACAATCTCTAGTGGAAAAACACTGTTGTATGAAGTTTCTTGAATCGGACTTTATTTACCAATCAACTCAATCTCAAAACTGTCAATTCCAAATGTGCATGCAAACACACAAGTGTTCAACTCCTTGTCCATCACTTCATCATTTGTAGGCATTGGCTTTGTGTTTTGGAAGGAAACTGAAGTTTGTTGGTACTGGTCCAAGCAGCATCTCACTGCAGATAAAAGACAAACACCAAGTGAGCGAGCGAGCGAGAGAGAGAGTGTGTGTGTGTACACTGTAAATCACACTGCAGAACAGGGGTCACCAACCTTGGTCCTGGAGAGACACATTTCTGCAGGTTTCAATTCCAACCCAAATCTAACACACCCGATTCAGCCAATCAAGAGCTTCTGATTGCAGTGATTAGTTCAGGTGGGGTGGATTAGGTTTAAATCTAAAGTCTGCAGAAAGGTAGCGGTCAAAGGGCAGAGTTGGTGACCTCAAAACCGACCTTGGTGCCCTCCTGGCCTTCATATTTTAGAGCAGTGGTTCTTATTCCTAGTACTAATGTACCACTGCCCTGTTTGTTATAGAGCTTTGTATACTGGAACCCACAAAGTTCGGCTGAGCAAAGGCTCGTCTGTTAGTTCATCATTTGGACTGGGTGTTCTGGAACTAGAGAACACTCTAAATCAGGTGTCAGCAATCACGGTTCTTTCATCCTTATCCTGCGGCTCTGCATGGTTTGGGAAAATAAATTATTTATTTTTATTTTTTATTTATTTAAAGTATTTAAATGAAGTGTATCTATTTGTGTTAGTTCTTTTAAAAAATTGTAGCTCTAAATTGGAAGATTGTGATCTTCAAATATTAAAATTAAATATTTTATTATTTTTCAAAATATAATTCAAAATAAACATTACACTCGCAGAAACCGAAAACGTGGCAGGTGTAAATCAACTGGATCTGGAACCACATATTTATGTGAGCAGCTGTTCACCATGAACCCAGCTCACAGGCACATCTTATAGTCCTGTAAAGGTGAAAAATCGTACAGCTCCGATTTGCAGATGCTGTGCGCAGAGATTCAGGAGTAGAAGTCCCATTAACCAGCTCAAAGAAATATTTATGCAATTATTTTGCAAATATTTAGTTTTCACTGTTTAGTGAGATAGTGCTCCCAGTGTTTTATTTTCCGTGGAAATTGGGTCGAAATGGCTCTTTTAGCCAGTTAATCAAACCCCATTCTCTCATAATCTGCACTTCTGTGAAAAGAATCAGCATGTTTCATGAGTAACCCCAACAAAAAGGTGGTCATCTTGGCAATGAAGGTTGACATTTATACAGTGGCTCTATGGTAAAATATTCCATACAAATCAGTTACAGAGGACAACATAACATTTCTTCATGTGCGTCAAACACTTAAAAAAATCTTTTCAAAGTTTGTATATCCATTGGACATGCCTATTATTCTGTTTCCTGTGCTTCCCATCAAAAAAGTAATCCATAACCTTTAAATTACTAGTTCCCATGAAAAAAAAAAGAATATTGTGAAAGGTTTTGTTTTTAAATAAAAACATTTAGAATTTGAAATATTTCATAAAACAGAATGTGCCAAACTATCAAAATATCCAATTTCTGACAAATATGTTCATGTATACACTTAGTTGAAGATCCTTTACCACTAATTACTGCATTAGTGTAATGTGGCATGGAGGCAGTCAGCTTGTGGCATTGCTGAGATGTTACTAAACCCTTTGGACTAGATTCAAACACCAAAGATTCTGTGCTTCTCCAATCTTCTTCTAGATTCTAGGACCTTGAGTTGAGACTGTAGGAATCTTAATTTTCAAATGAATTGCAAAACGTACATTCATGTTCTTTTTTCCTTAGCCCAGGTAACGTGCTTCTAATAATTGAATTGTATTAATTCATTTATGAACAAAAATGTTTTCAGTTTTCTAACTTTGAGATGCACTACCATTCCTACCCTGTGTGATTCAGTCATTAACATTATATACATACTGTGATCAAATACAATACTTACCACCCTGTGGAAAAACAAATCCCATCATAACTGGGATTAAGACTGTGAGGAACTTTATACACAGTGTATCACAAAAGTGAGTACACCCCTCACATTTCTGCAGATATTTAATGGGACAGATATTTTCATGGGACAACACTGAAAAACTTACACTTTGAAACAATGAAAAGTAGTCTGTGTGCAGCTTATATAACAGTGTAAATTTATTCTTCCCTCCAAATAACTCAATATACAGCCATTCATTTCTAAATAGCATTTTGGAGGGAAAATGACAAGCAGTGCTCAATTTGGACATTTACGGGTGTAGTCTCTTAGGGGTGTACTCACTTTTGTTGCCGCTGGTTTAGACATTAATGGCTGTATATTGAGTTATTTGGAGAGAAGAATAAATTTACACTGTTTACAAAGCGTCACTTTTTCAGTGTTGTCCCATGAAAAGATATACTTAAATATCTGCAGAAATGTGAGGGGTGTACTCTATACTGAAATGGATTCATGGTGGAAAACCACTTTTCACACCTGATTTTAATCCAGTCTCCTACATGCTGGCTGGCCATCAGGGTCTCCAGGTAATCTCTACCCAAGTAATAAGGAGGACGCTCATTTATCTTCTGAGGAACTCGCTCCAGGAGACCCACTGGAATATATCTAGAACACACACAGAAGACAACAAGAAAAAAATAAGACTGACAGCAATAAACAAAACAGAAGTTTAAAGTTTCAAGTTTAAAGCTTGGCAGAACACATTCAAGGTTTACAAAACTGTTCATTTGAAAATTGTTGTTTACTTTCATACAGCACTGTAACCGTCAGTGTTAGAATAAACCAAAATGTTAAAGTAAAAACATATTTCTAAATAATTTCAAATGAATAAAATAAATCATGTACAATATAAACTATAGCAAACTATAGCAAAATATTTATTCCCTTTAGAGGGACCTAAAAAAACAGAGATCCAGGTACTAGTGGTGGTGCTAGTAGTATCACAATTAGAGAAATGGAGATCATTGAGATGTAGTGAATGGGTCTCGAGTGATTGTAGTATTGAAAACACATGTATGGAAGGTCCATTTACTAGTTAATCAGTGGTCCTGGCTACAAATACACCATGAAGGTCACTGGTTGGAGAACATCAATGAACATCCATCATTAAGAAACAGTAAGACTATAGCATACACTACTCACAAGAAATAACTGATATTTGGCTTTCAGAAGAAATTTCAAGATGAACGTAAAATGCACTCTAACCTTTACAGCTGAACTTAAATGTGACTTTCTCTAAACTTTTGAATGCACTTCCAACCGTTCAATGTGTCAGGACATTTACACAATGTGCTGTTCTCTAACAAGGAGCTTAATATCAAAATTCACAACAGGTGTTTGATTCATGAATTAACTAATACATTTCTTGTTTCAATTACAATTGGTATTTAAATAGCCCTCCTCATCATGCTGTTCTCATTTTGACACCATGAGACCAAGACAAAACCTGCCAAATGGTCAAAAATACCTTGCTTTTGGAAGGCTTAAAACAGGATGTTTTCATATGGAAGTGACCACTGAGCTTTGAGTGTCATCAGCAGGTTGCAACAGAGATACTC
Source organism: Acestrorhynchus altus (assembly GCA_034509495.1). Taxonomy (NCBI): domain Eukaryota; kingdom Metazoa; phylum Chordata; class Actinopteri; order Characiformes; family Acestrorhynchidae; genus Acestrorhynchus; species Acestrorhynchus altus. The sequence continues at coordinate 12,188,561 of CM067501.1, forward strand.
AAAGAGTCACAGCATCAGCAGATAATAAATCCACTTGTGAACAGCATGAGCGGTCGTTGATGTAATTGATGCTAAAGGGCACATGACAAGTTACTGAAGCATTAACGTTTTTTATTAGGGTATACCCACCACTGTTGGCTTTTGTTTCATTAAATTGTTTAAAGTGAGAAAATCACTAATTCTACAAACTGGATTCCAAAAAAGTTGAGACAGTAAACAGATAGTGAATAAAAACTGAATGCAGTGATGTGGAAATGGCAAATGTCAATATTTCTTTTTCATAATAGAACATAAATGACAGACCAAAAGTTTAATCTGAGTAAATGTAAAATTTTAAAGGAAAAATATGTTGATTCAAAATTTCACAGTGTCAACAAATACCAAAAAAGTTGGGACAAGAAGCAATAAGTGGCTTGAAAAAGGAAATTGAGCATATAATGAACAGCTGGAAGACCAATTAACACTAATTAGGTCAACTGACAGCATGATTGGGTATAAAAAGAGCTTCTCAGAGTGTCAGTGTCTCTCTGAAGCCAAGATGGTAAGTTGATCACCAATTCCACCATTGTTGTGCAGAAAGATAGTGCAGCAATTCCAGAATGGTGTTACCCAGTGTAAAATAGCAAAGACTTAAGTTATCATCATCAACCATGCATAACATCATCAAAAGATTCAGAGAATCTGGAACAATTGCTGTGCGTAAGGGTCAAGGCCGTAAAACTCTACTGGATGCTCGTGAAGCTTGTTGCCAGCTGAAACTCTACAGTGCAAAGAGGAAGCCATTTCTAAGCAAGCTCCACAAGCTCAGACATTTGCACTGGGCCAAGGGTCATTTAAAATGGAGTGTGGCAAAATGGAAGACTGTTCTGTGGTCAGATGAGTCACGATTTGAAGTTCTTTATGGAACACTGGGGCGCCATGTCATCCGAACCAGAGAGGACAAGGATAACCCAAGTTGTTATCAACGCTCCGTTCAGAAGCCTGCATCACTGATGGTATGGGTTTGCATTACTGCTTGTGGCATAGACAGCTTGCATGTCTGGAAAGGCACCATTAAAGCTGAGAACTATGTTCAGGTTCTAGAACAACATATCCTCCCATCTAGACATTATCTCTTTCAGGGAAGACCCTGCATTTTTCAACAAGATAATGCCAGACCACATTCTGCAGCAATCAAATGATAATGGCGTGACATGATAAAGGAGAAGGATCCGGGTACTGAAATGGCCAGCCTGCAGTTCAGATCTTTCACCTATAGAGAACAATTGGCGCATCATAAAGATGAAGGTGCGACAAAGAAGGCCCAAGACGATTGAACAGTTAGAGGCCTGAATTATACATGAATGGGAGAGCATTCCTATTTCTAAACTTGAGAAACTGGTCTCCTCTGTCCCCAGACGTCTGTTGAAGGGGGGATGCCACACAGGGGGGGATGCCACACAGTAGTAAAAATGGCCTTGTCCCAACTTTCTTGGGATTTGTTCACACCATGAAATTTTGAAACAACATATTTTTCCCTTAAAATGATACATTTAAACTTTTGATCTGTGATTTGTGTTCTATTCTGAATAAAATATTAGATGTTGGCACCTCCACATCATTGCATTCAGTTTTTATTCACAACTTTTTTTGGAATCCAGTTTGTACTTCAATGCCCTACTTCCATGATATCACTGTAGCGTGAACTTCTTTTATGTATTCCATACATTTCTCACAAAAGCCAAATATTCCTAACCTTTTATGAGTGGTATATGCATTTACAGCAGTTCCATCCTCAGTTCCATCCGGAGGCTTCCAATGATCTCCTTTAGTCTCATTGGTTGTGATGAATTACAACTACACTTGGTGTGTGTCAGATTATGCTCAGAATTTCTGTTTTTCCTTCATAACAAGGGATGTGTGTGTGTAAGCAGTATGAGGCTTGGAATAGCACCTTCAAGACTTGAATGTGGCTCATATAGGGCAATTTTCATTCTCAATGTGGACTACTGTATTTATACATCCATAATGTCTGAAAGGATGGACAATATGCTTCCCAGACCTAATACGGAATGACCAAACTGGCTTTATTCACAAATGGCAAACACAGGACAACATCGGAAGCACACTTCATATCATGGACCACATACAGTGTCATAGTGAAAAGGCAATGATAATTAGTCTAGATGCCGAAAAGGCATTTGGGTCTGTTAGTCAGCAATACTTACATAAAGTTCTACATAAATTTCAGATAAGCAGTTTAATAATTGATAATATTAAAGCCATTTACAACAACCGGCTAGAATGCTGCTAGACTCAAAATTAAAATGAATGGTTATATGACAGAACCACTGGTACTAGAGAGAGGAGTTTGACAGGGCTGTGCCTGGTCCCCTCTCCTTTTCACCTTATTCCTAGAACCAATTGCCCAATATATTAGACAGACTAATAAAATTTGTGGTACAACAATAGCAAGCTATGCGGATGACGTACTCTTATACTTAACTAGAGACCTCATTGCTTGAAGTTATTAAATTTCTCAGTGCTATTGGCCCATTGTCAGGATACAAACTAAATATAGAAAAGACAGAAATAATTGCCTATGGTCACCCTCCTGAAAAGCTCAAAAATGCATACCCATTTAATTGGAATACAGAATCAATTAAATATCTGGGGGTCATTTTGCACAAAGATTCATCAAAACTCTTTGAGAAAACGTATACCTCCCTTTACAACAATATTAAAAAGGACCTCAAAAGGAAGGAGCTTCATACCTTTCCTTTGTCTAAGTGCCAGGATTGAAACTATAAAAATGAATATAGTACCTAGATATCTATATTTATTTTAAACACTTCCAGTGACCGTTCCAAGGCAGTCTTTTGCAGAATGGGACAAAAGCCTCTCAAGATTTATCTGAGAATAATATTGAATGTAGAAAGATAGTAGACATTCCCATACAGGCCATATTGGCAGACAATAAGTGCCTAGAATGTATTAGTAGATTAGAAAATCCCTGGATAAAATCAGTACTCACAGTATGGAAAGAACTAATAAAAGTGTACAAATTGGAAAAGGCTATCAAAATCTTGAGGTGGTGTGCATATGAGTCAAATATTACTCCAAATGGTATAGATTCTCGATTTAAGTTTTGGACCACAAAAAGCATAAATTATTTTCAGGTAATACAAGATAACGTGGTGGTGGGATTTGAGTGCCAGAATGATCCAAGGAGCAATGTTGCCCAGGGGTTCTTACCCCGGCAGGGTCTCCCATGGCAAACAGGTCCAAGGTGACGGGCCCGTCCAAGAGCAGTTCAAAGACCCTAATGAAACAACATAAAGGCCCCGCAATGTCGTCCGGTATGGCACAACCGGGGCCCCTCCCTGGAGCCAGGCCTGGGGTTGGGGCTCGGGAGCGTGGCTTGGGGCATGGCACCAGGACGCCCTAGGCCGGAGATCAATGACAGACTTTGTTGTCATCTCATCCGATGTCCGGCCCTATGTCTTCGACACTTGGGTGAAGAGAGGGGCAGAGCTGTCTAACGATCACTACCTGGTGGTGAGTTGGATCCGATGGCGAAGGGGCAGGCTGGAGAGACCTGGCTGGCCGAAAAGTGTTCTTCGGGTCTGCTGGGAACATCTGGCTGAGCCCCCTGTCAGAGAAGCTTTCAACTCCCACCTCCAGGAGAGCTTCTCACAGCTTCCTGGGGAGGCTGGGGACATCAAGTCCGAGTGGACCAGTTTCTCAGCCTCCTTTGTCGACGCAGCCGTCCGAAGCTGTGGGCGTAAGGTCGCAGGTGCCTGAAGTGGCGGCAATCCCCGAACCCGGTGGTGGACACCGGAAGTAAAGGATGCCGTCAAGCTGAAGAATAAGACCTATCGGGCCATGCTGACGTCTGGGTCTTCCGACGCAGCCGACAGGTACCCGGGGGGCTAAACATGCTGCTGCATGGGTGGTCAAGGAGGCAAAAACAAGGTGCTGGGAGGAGTTCGGGGAGGCCTTGGAGAAGGACTATTGGTCGACCGTGTCCCTCGGGGTATTCTGTGGGTGGTGCTCCAGGAATATGGGGTCCAGGGCCCTCTGTTAAGGGCTGTCAGGTCCTTGTATGACCGGAGCAGGAGCTTGGTTTGCATTGCCGGCAATAAATCAGGTCTGTTCCCAGTAAAAGTTGGACTCCGGCAGGGCTGCCCTTTGTCACCGGTTCTGTTCATAATCTTTATGGACAGAATTTCTAGGTGCAGCCAGGGGCCGGAGGGAGTCCAGTTTGGGAACCACAGGATATCATCTCTGCTTTTTGCGGATGATGATGTCCTGATAGCTTCTTCAAGCCAGGACCTCCAGCAGGCACTGGAGCGGTTCGTAGCCGAGTGTGAAGCGGCTGGGATGCGTATCAGCACCTCCAAATTTGAGGCCATGGTTCTCGACCAGAAGAGGGTGGCTTGCCCTCTCCAGATCGGAGGAGCTGTCCTGCCCCAAGTAGAGGAGTTCAAGTATCTCAGGGTCTTGTTCACGAGTGGGGGTGAGAGGGAGCGTGAGATTGACAGGCTGATCGGTGCTGCCGCCACAATCATGCAGTTGGTGTATTGGTCCGTTTTGGTGAAGAGGGAGCTGAGCCAAAAGGTATAAAAGGTATTCCCCGGATAAGCGGAAGAAGACGGACGGACAAACAAGATAACCAAATAAAAAGCTTCCAGATGACCATAACCACCTAATTCAACTTTTTATAAAGGGATATAAATCAGAACTGTCAAGGGGCATAATTGCACAACTATACAAAGGTTCCAAAGGTTCTGAATTACTGGAAGGAGGTGAATAGAGTGACGTAACTCATTTTCAAAACTCCTATTCCTCTTGATTTTAAAGTAATGTATCTAGGGTACAAACCTCCACAACCTGAAGAAATAGATGGATATCTGTGGAATGTTCTATTGGCATCAGGGAAGAAAACAATAACAAAAAATGGATGGTACAACATGAACCAACTGTTAAAGACTGGAATGAGGTGACCATGTCTATTTATAGGATGGAAAAAATTACTTTTTCTGTGAATCTACAGATGGATATTTTTGTGAAACATTGGGAGAAGTGGGAGAAATCTCTTACTTTTGCAATCTCCCTCTTAGGTTAAACACTGCTACATGTTAATGTTCTCTCTCTGTTTTTGTTTTGTTTGTTTTTAGTTTTATTTCTCTATTTTATTGAAATTTGTATGTGTTACAAAGAAGGAAAACACAGGAAGGAGACAGTATGAAACATTTGTTACTCTTTTGGTCTCCCAATATTATTTTTTTATTAATATTATTGAATTAAGGATGATAGTATTGAGGCTTAATACCTTGTTGATTTTGTGATTTTTGTTTCCATTAATAAGGAAAGTATAAAAATAAAAATAAATAAACAATAAAAATAGCACCTGCAGGTGAAGGAGAGCCACTCCAACAGAAAGGTCCTGGTTTTCTCCACTCCCTGTGTGTCAGAGCCCCAGTGCTCCAGGCCGTAGTGCGTGAAGTCCCGCAGGATGTCCATTCTCTCTCCGGAGGAAATGTCCCAGTGCCTCTTTTCCTTAATCTCAGTGAAGAGCCATGGTTTTATCAGAGCACCTCTAACACACACAAACACACACACACACACACACACACACACACACACACACACACACACACACACACACAGCTTTATCAACTTGCTCAAGGGTCACATTATTAACCCAAAGACATTCAATCATATGTTTAAAACAAACAGTTTATTCATCTTTCAACAGTTAGCCCTACCCATTCAGCTTACAGCACATTATTATTGAGAAGACGAGTCACTGTTTGAAATAAATGTTGTAACACTCAACATGGCATCTGTTTATGGATTAAGTCCATAGAGACAATCAGCTTACTGGTTACACTGCAAATGGAGGAGGGTCAACAAAATAGCAGGGAAAGTCACAATTGGAGTAGTCAGAACAAGCTGTAAAGTTGTTTTTTTCATGCATGTTTTAATAATTCATTAGTGATTGAAAATGTGTTTTTGAAATTCATGTGACTGTCAGTCAAGACTATTTTTTCCCCATTCATAGGGATCGGAGCCTGATCTTATGTGAGTGGAACTAACTGGCCAGCAACACAGCAAAGATGGTTGCCAAGTGAAAAGCATTTTAAGAAAAACATAGTCTTCAATAATTCAGCCTACAGCAATTTAGCCTTACCCATTTCAGCCTATAATGATTTCTGATCAAGGCAGGATAGAGGGCACCCATTCAGAACAGAGCTTATTTACATATATCAACTTTAAAGTCACAGCTTGTTTAGAGCTGATTATTTGAAGTCATAAAAAACTATGTAACAGTTATATAACTTATATAACTTCTATATAACTATATACACCACAGCTCAATACTGGGGGAATTAATACCCCTCTAGGCCACACCCGGGATTATTGGGGCAACAAGTTCATGTTTATCTGCTCCAAAGAGTAATATTCCACTGGCAGTACTTCTCTATGGGGATTAAACATACTGTGTGCACACTTGCACATCTGTATAAGAAATGGGTACAACTTTAAGTAACAGAATGTGAAAGAATGTCCAAAACATTTAGACAGCATATGTAATTGTGTTTAATTGTAAGTGTTAAAGAGAGGTTGTACAAAAGTTTGCGCAAACAAAAAATTCTATAAGACACACATTTGATATGCAATTAAGATATACACACACGCACGCACGCACGCACGTACACTGACCTTGCCAGCATGATTCCAGATACTCCAGTCTCTCTGGCTTTCAGAGCATCTTCATAAGATAGAATATCTCCATTACCTTCAGATAAAGACAGAGAGACAGTGGAGTTGAACGCTTTTGTAGTTCAGACAGACACCAGTGGGTGGAATTACTTTTCTACTCTGTATTCTAAATTTATTACAAGTACCACCACCCTGCAGCAGTGTGAACCAGTACAGCTCCTGATGCTTTGATTTAGAGAGAGAAGCATAGACATAGGTGTGTGTGTGTACTTTACCAAACAGGGGGAGGGGGCTGGCGAGTCTGGAGCAGGTGTCGATGTAATCCCAATCAGCCAGTTTAGTGTAGCGCTGTTCTCGAGAACGACCATGAAGCTACATAAACACACAGTGCATTACTGTAATAAACAGCAGACTAAGTCCACCCCAGTGTCTAAGGTGGATTCTAGGGTGATCCTATGGTAAGTGGCAAGCTAAGTGGTTACTATGATCATGCTATGTCATTGCTAATGTGCATGTGCAACCATAATTACTGATGGATAAAGTAAACACTAAAGCAAGGATAGATTTTTAATTAAAACAGAGTTACAATTACAATTGGGCATTTTTGTTAAAATTAATTTTGAAACTTAAGTGTGAAATAAAAAAGCTTGTGTGTGTGTGTATACGCACTGAGATCAGAGACACGCCCCATTTCTTCAGTTCTGGGATGAGTTTGTGAGCAATGTTGCAGTTCTGCTGAACTCCTGTGCGGATTTTTACAGTCAGTGGCACATCGAGAACCTGCAGAAACATATCCAGAATTATTCAGTAACCCAAACAGAAAAAAATAAGAAAAATAATTTGAATACTTACAGAGTTCATTCCTCTGACAATCTGTTCAAACTTGTTTGTTCTGGTCATCAGGCCACACCCACCACCCTGTGTACGTACGTACACACAGACACACTTTAAATACACACAGATCTAGGATATTAAAGGAGGGTAACTAACAAAATTATACAGATATTGGGAATCTAGGTGGGGAATGTGGACCTCTAAGATAATGATGCAATGTCTAATTTATAAATTAATACTTATATAACAATTCAAATATTCAATAATTCACCACCAGTTTATACCTTCTTGTACACCAGGTCTATGGGGCAGCCAGAATTTATGTCCACAAAGTCCACTTCAATATTCTGATTGAGCAGCTCTGCACATCTGGTCATGGTGTCTGGAAAACAGCCCTCCAGCTGCAGGAGAAACATCAGCATAACATTTGGACAGTCATCTATGTGGTTCTGACACAGTGTTCTCTATAAACATGAACTGAACTAGAAAAACTGCCCTAGACCTACTGCTCTAACCATCCAGAACTGTTCTCCAGCTTCTCATCACAGCTCCATTCACTCTCCCTCCATCTCTCTCTCTCCAAAATCTCTTCATAGATGAGGTTATCCATCTGAAATCATACCTGGACAACATTGTCCATCTGTCACACTCTTCTGAAGAGCTTGGAGCGATCCTAGCCCTGTTCTGTTGTAATCACAATGTCTCAATGTCAACCCTACGTACTAAGTTCCTTACCTGTTGGTTGATTCCTTCTGGTTGTTATTTTGACAATTAGCCTAATATGATCCTACTGCAGAAGTCCACTGTGGGACATCAGTAAAGTTCTGAGTCATTCCTTTGAAGAACAAATGTAGATCTGCAATTATAAAGATATCTAGTTGATGTTTGTTTACCTGCACTCCAAACAGGTCCTCAGTGTGGTGTCTCTTTAACAGAGCCCACTCTGAGGCCTGACCCTGCAGCAGGTTAGTGCACATGGCCATCTCTCCACAGGTGATGTCGGCTCCAAACTTCTTACACACACGCCGGAACGGCAGGTTACCACACTGAAAACACACACACACAAACAGCAAGTGGTTCACACATTTTAAGGCATTCATGTTAAAAGAGAATTTAAAAAAATTATTTGCATGGTAAACAACTGGACTACATTTAGAAAAATTTCAATTTATCAAAATTTAAAGTAGCTTTATTAGAATGAACATGAGCATAATATTGCCAAAGCATTAAACCACAATAACAGCAACAGAAACGACATGAGGTGACAACATTAAATGAAGGTTTGTTATATTTTATATAACATCACACACTTTTTATACATATTTATATGTTTCATGTATACTATAACTATAACTAATGATGGAAACATGATTTAAATTGTTACCGCAATTTTTACATGATCACAATTAATTATACTACATTTTATATTATATTGTATTTTCCAGACTATAAGCCGCTACTTTTTTTCAACGCTTTAAACCGTCTCGTCTCGTCTTCGTCCGCTTATCTGGGGCCGGGTCGTGGGGGCAGCAGTCTAAGCAGGGATGCCCAGACCTTCCTCTCCCCTGACACCTCAGCCAGCTCCCCAGGAGGGGCCTGGAGGCGTTCCCAGGCCAGCCGAGAGACATAGTCCCTCCAGTGTGTCCTGGGTCTACCCCGCGGTCTCCTCCCAGAAGGGCGTGCCTGGAACACCTCCCCAGGGAGACGTCCAGGGGGCATCCAAGCCACCTCAACTGGTTCCTCTCGATGTAGAGGAGCAGCGGCTGTACTCCGAGCTCCTCCCAGGTGACCGTGGATCTCACCCTCTCTCTAAGGGAGCACCCAGCCACCCTACGGAGGAAACTCATTTCGGCCACTTGTATCCGCGATCTTGTCCTTTCGGTTATTACCCACAGTTCATGACCATAGGCAAGGGTAGGAATATACTGATCTGCCTGTCAATCTCACGCTCCCTCTCACCCCCACTCATGAACAAGACCACAAGATACTTAAGCTACTCCACTTGGGGCATGACAGCTCCACCGATCTGAAGAGAGCAAGCCACCCTCTTCCGGTCAAGAACCATGGCCTCAGATTTGGAGGTGCCGATTCACATTCCACAGAATACCCTGAGGGACACGGTCGAATGCCTTCTCCAAATCCAGAAAACACATGTGGACTGGTTGGGCAAACTCCCATGAACCCTCAAATCCTTCACAAAAACTTACAAAAACTCGACATGCGCAGAGCATCATTTTCTAATGTCTGTCAGTGGATAACAGCGTGGAGCAGTGTGAAGGAATCTAGTGTCACCAATGAGCTCCGAAAGGCTGGACTGCTGTGTGAAGAGGGCACCATAGCTTCAGAGCCAGCTTCACCCCGGGATGACAGCAACAAGGAGAGCAACACTTACATCAACACAGAAAAAGCTTTTCTAAGGCTCCGACACTGAAGATGATGACTTCAGTGGTTTCAGTGCGCAGGAGGACAATGAATAAACCAATCAATAACTTTTCTGTTTTGTTTGATCAGCACTTTTATGCTACAGACACCATTCGGAAACTAGTTCATTTGTGTTCAGTTAAACTACGTTATCAGTGTGGCTTAAATATGTAACTTTCCAGTTTTTTGGGTTTTTTTTTAAACTTTGCAGGTGTGGCTTATATTCAGGTGCGCTCTATAGTCCGGAAAATACAGTAATTGTTAAATAAATTTCCCCACCTTCTCTACTGACTGATTTCAATCTATAAAGCAGTAAATCTAAAATGCCCACACACATTGAAGTCTTACCGTTGTTAATGGGGCCAAATACAGCTTGTCTCTGAAATCTACCTGAATGTAAAACAAACACACATTCATTCCAGTTCTATTAATTTTCATTAAGTATAGTTTTACTACAACAATTTACAGTGAAATTAATAAACTAGGTGGTTACAGCTTGGCATTTTACTATTTTAGAATATTTTGTTGCACAACATACTGCATTTATCACTTCACCATTTTAATGATATGCAATTTTAAAACATGTTTTAGAGTCAAAATATTCTCAAAGCTCTAGTGAAACAGTGTCTCAGGAATCAGTGTATTCATAAGCATTTGGAGTAATAACTTTCTTTGAGGGAGCTTTTAGAGGTTCAGCTGTCTTCATAATTGAATTACACAGAGCACTAACCCCTTGGTACCCTATGAATTCCCGCTTTGGTCACTACTGTACCTGCTTCTTCTCACATGGTCGCAATTTGATGACATCAGAATCTGTTAATGGCCCAATAGTCTTCACAAGGGATGGTTGTGGCTTAATGTCCTGCAGATTACACACCAAAAGTAATTACATGCAGTTAAACATTAATTATCCTCCACAAGACATTCTGAACCCTGACTTTAGACTTTAGGCATGTTGCAACTCCAGACTAGACTCTGACTCTACATCTAGTTATATGGAACTAAACTCAAAAACAAGTCTTTTCTATACCTCTGTTTTCAAATCAACAGCAGCAGAAGTTTTGTCCTGTTCCACCTCACATTGCTTCTTCTCCTCTTTCACACACTTGGCCTCAGTATTTGCTGATCCACACTTTCTCCCATTTGCTCCTCCTTGAGCTTTTCCTGCACCAATGCTCTTCAGGTATGCATCAGCATTTGTGAAGGCCACTTGTCTCTTTCTAAGTCGTCTCTGGAGGTCCTTATCCAGATTATTCCGGACTGTTTCTTTCTGATTGAAGCTTTCACAGACTTCTTCCTTCACAAGGTTCTTGAATTCAGGTCCAGTGTGAGCGCTAGCAAATCTGCAAGTGATCCCATACATGCACCTGCCAAAGGTGTCATACAGGTAGCAGCGGTCACCCAAATCTGCTGGCTTGGTGGACATGTAGTCGGCCAGGTCATGAAGGAATCTACACTTATCCCCATAGAAGCACGCCCTGTCACGTTCCTGTGTGGAAACAGCAAAGCAATCATTTTCTTTAGTTCAGTTGACATTAAAGAAACTAACTATGAACACATAACATCTCTTGGTTTTCACTGTTTTCAGTATTCCTCAAAAGTTCCAAGATAAAGATGCATCTATAATATCTTCCAAACTGAAGTGTTTGTAATACCTGGAGGACTGAAGGACACAACCTGCGGTCTTCATAGCTGTGTGGTTTCATATGAGGCCGTGACTTGTTCTGGCCTTTCATTTTCTTCCTGTCTCGCTTACCCTCTTCCGCCTCATTTTCTGCTTTCCTCTTCTTTGCATCAGGCTCTCCAGAAAGCTCCTCCGTTGTGCCATTGGGCCCCTCAGTAGGGGGTTCTGCATCTTTCTCTCCATCATCTTTTTGACCTTTAGAGCCAGCAGCCAAAAATTCATGAAACTTCTCTCTGGTTGTGATGTACCTGCACATTTACCACAATAATAGTTCACTCAGTGTACATGTTGACTTAGTGAATCTACTTGTTGCTAATTGTCTAATTTTTGATATAGTCCATTCAATGAACAATCAGGTCAGTCCAAATACCCATTCAAAGCATGAATAATGACCTACTCCATTAATTCTGTGTAACTGTTCAGGGAGCTCAGCAGTTGATTTAATGAGTCTAAATTATGAATCTTACTGTTCTTTAAGTGATGCTTCTCCTTTATCTGCGAGAACTGCTGCAGGACTCTCAGCAACCGAGTCCACAGCAGATGCCATCCTGACAGAATCACACACATAGACACATTGGTTTATTAGATTTAAAAAAAAAAAAAATATATATATATATATATATATATGTGTGTGTGTGCGCTCCTGTCTTAATATTATTAATATTTTGAGTTGTTGACCAACAAGAAAGCAAGCACACGTCTCACATTTCTAATAAAGTGGCCAGTGAGTCAAAGCACAAGGTGGGTGTTTCTAATAAAGTGGCCAGTGAGTGGAAGTATAAGGTAGGTGTTTCTAATCAGATTGTCAGGGAATGAAACACACCATTACACACACTGAAATCCTGTTTAATAATAATCTGAATTATAAATAGATCTGCTGCACAAGACCATTATGTCAGCTCACTTCCAACAAACATTTATTTCAGCTGTAAACCTGTTAAGAACACACGTGTCATATAAATAGCATATAAAATAGGTGAGTAGAAATATGTAACTGAATCATTACCTGCACTTATTAACCCTCCACTCCTCTGCAAACGCGTGACACTCCGACTCGTTTACACTTTAATGTGCCCGTGTGGAAACAAGCCTGCGCGGTTTGGTTCCTGCCCTAAGTCCATGAATCATCTCGACATATTTGACCTTAAGTCTCTAAAAATCACCAAATACCGCCTTAGAGTAAATGTAAATGTCATTTATAATGTGTCTGACATTCATCAGTAATACAGGTACATCAGTAATAATATAGGAATGGGTTTTCAGTCTGTGTTGCTGTGGCGAAACACCACTGAATTTTGAATAATTTCACTTATGAGTTAAGATTTAATTTAAACTTAATTAAAATGTGCACATTGGTTTCCCTGAAAAGGCATTAATTATACAGTAATCACAGCAGGGGCAATTTTACATATATATTATGTAATATTTTGGCAAACTGCCAGACTGCCACTGCTAACAAGACGCTATTCTTAATGAATTACCAGGTTAAATAAAGATTCAATTAAACATATATAATAAAAAAAAAAACATATAAAAATACATTAAATACATTATTTAAGGAATTTTGGCATACCTCTGGTTTTCATAATTCCTCAATTAAATGCAGATTTTACTTTTTAATAATCAATCAATCAATCAATCAATCAACCAATCAAAGTTTATTTGTATAGTGCTTTTTACTACAAGGAGTTGTCACAAAGCAGCTTTACAGAAATCTGTCCAATCCTCAAATGAGCAGCCAGTGGGCAACAGAGGCAAGGAAAAACTCTCTCAGGCTAGGAGGAAGAAACCTTGAGAGGAGCAAAGGCTCAAGAGAGGAACCCATCCTCCTCTGTTCAACACCCTAGAGCATAGACAAAGGCACATACAAATGAAAAAAATAAATAAAGGGGAAATAAAAAAATCAAAATTTTGATTGCATTAGTTGTGATACAAGTATGAATGAATATTGGCATATATGGATAGTGGAAATTTAAGTTGGATGCAATCCGGTGTTGGTAATGAAGTCCATGCAGGTTGCGTAGTCTAATCTAGCAGTTGGTTCTAAGAAGTGGACAAGTACAGGAATGGACCAGTATCCGCCAGGCATCTGGGGCACCTAGGGACATGGGGAGAGAGAGGGAGAAAGATTAGTGGCCCCTTAGAGGTTAATAAAAAGCCTGTGTAAAGACAAAGGGTTTCGGTCGTGATTTGAAGACAGAGAGTATGTCTGAGTCCTGAACAGTAGGAGGAAGACTATTCCAGAGCTAGGGGCTTTATAAGAGAAGGATCGTCCCCCAAACAGTGTTCTTTTTAATCCTCGGGACTGTCATTTGGCATGCGTCCTGAAAACGCAGTCTACGTGACAGGTTGTAGGGTATTAAAATGTCTTTTAGGTAATGTGGGGCTAAACCATTTAGCAGCGTGTATGTTAGTAGCAATAGTTTATAGTCAATTCGGAATTTAATGGGAAGCCAATGGATGGATGAAAGAACGGGACTGACGTGGTCACATTTCAGAGTTCTGGTGAGAACCCTCGCAGCAGCGTTTTGTACTGATTGGAGCTTCTGTAAAGATTTCCCTGAACTACCCGACAGAAGACCATTACAATCTAATCTAGATGTGATGAATGTGTGTACCAGTGTCTCAGCATGCTTGTGTGAGAGAGATTTACACAATTTAGTAATATTGCGTAGGTGGAAGAATCCTGTCTTTACTACATTACTAATGTGGGTGTTGAATGAAAAGTCTGAATCAAATATCACCCCAAGGTTTACAGGTGAGCTGGGTATAATTGAAAAGCCATCTAGATTAATAGGGTTAATGGGTTTATTAGGTCCTAGTATTAAGATCTGTTTTTTCAGAGTTTAGTAAAAGGAAATTTTGTGTCATCCAGTTTTTGATTTCTTTAACACAGTTTGTTATCCTACTGAGGCAATGATCCTCATTAGGTTTGGCTGATATGTAAAGTTGGGCATCAGCGTAGCAGTGAAAGTCAATGTCATCAGCGTAGCAGTGAAAGTCAATGTCATGCTTTCAGATGACATTACCCAGCAATAGTAAGTAGAGGGAGAAGAATAATGGACCTAGGACAGACCCTGGTGGAACGCCATATTTTACTATGGTGTGATAGGAGCGATTATTTTTAATGTTTACACACTGAAGGCAGTCGGTCAGGTATGACTGAAACCAGTTTAGGGCTGATCCTTTAATTCCTAAGTGATTCTCAAGTCTATGAAGCAATATAGAATGGTAATTAGTATCGAATGCGGCACTGAGATCGAATAATACTAAAATAGCATCACGGTTCTTCTATCATGGGAGAGTTGGAGGTCATTTGGAAATTGAACAGATTGGAAAGCCTTGTTTAAATTATTATGGTGGAGGTACAGGGGTTGGACAATGAAACTGAAACACCTGGTTTTAGACCACAGTTAATCCTGTTGGATGTGGTTCGTCCTTCTTGAAGGTATGCTGACATTACCCTGGATACTGTGGCTTTTGATACAGCACAAAGACGTGCACCAACAACTTGTCCTCTTTTGAACTATGGTATGTCACCCATAATGCTGTGTGCATTGCAATATTTTGAGCAAAACTATGCTCTTACCCTGCTAATTGAACCTTCACACTCAACTGCAATTAATGAAGATTGGCCACCAGGCTGGTCCAATTTAGCCATGAAACCTCCCACACTAAAATGAGAGGTGTTTCAGTTTCATTGTCCAACCCCTGTAGGATCTTAGCTAAGAAGGGACAGTTTGCTATTGGTCTGGAGTTTGCAAGCTCGAGGGGGTCGAAGTTTGGCTTTTTCAATATGGGATTAATAATTGCAGATGTAAGAGCTTTAGGCATATATCCTAGACTAAGGGAAGAGTTCATTATTTTGAGTAATGGTGTGATAGCAGTTGGAGCAACCCGTTTAAATAGTCAAGTGGGTACTGGATCTAGTGTACATGAGGATGGTTTGGAGGAGCTAATTAAACTAAGGAGGTCTTTTTCACTAACAGGGTTAAAATGTTCTAAACTCAACTCATTGGAACCAGATTATGGATCTTTTGTTAATTTATTTTTATTTTTAGTATTTATCTATTTTGATGTTAAAGAATTGCAAGAGATATCAGGTGGACCGATTGAGTCTGTGATGTGTGTAATAACTTCAGTAACAGGCAGTCGAGGCCTGGTGGTTGGGGAACCAGTCTTGAGAGTGGAAGGTTGCTGGTTCGAACCTGAACTGGCAGGACATTACTGAATGACTCCCAAGTCGCTCACCCTGAGTGTGTGGACTGACTAGTGCATACCACGGTGTGTGAATGGGTTTAATGCATAAAACAAATTCCTCTGTGTGCAGCACAGTGGGTCCATGAGCACCTTTACCTTGTTTATTTTATAAAATGAAACATTCAATTTGCATAATACTGATGTTTTTCAGAATCAGTAACATTATGTTTAAGGCACTGTGTTACAGTTGTATTGCACTTTAAATGTGTACAGTATGTAATGAACACTGTACTGTATTGCAAAGTGTACAGTATGAAGCCCCACTAGTTATGTCCCTTTTTAATAAAATTATAGTCTGACAGTATAATTCATCATGGTATATCATTGTATTTATTACTGATTTAAATACCCAAAATATGCAATACACAATATGAATGCCACTACACGGTTCCTCAGTAAAGGCAACGGTTCTGATAGACACTAAGCAAATCTTTGGACGTTTAAAACAATTATTCTCCATTATAGGAAGCCACTTTTTAAAAAGGGTTGCACTATGGTTATGAGTCAGATCATTAAGTACAAAACACTGTTGTGTCTTGGTGGTGCCTATCCAAAATGTGAAATGAAGTTACCTTTTAAAAATGGGAGGCAGCCAAAACAATACAAAATGAAAACACAAAGCAAGCTGTCCTCTAAAGCAGTGGTCCTCAACCCCCAGTCCGTTGCACGGTACCAGTCCGCTGAGCAATTGGTATCGGCTGCACAAGAATCCCCCCCCCCCCCCCCCCCCAGTTGCCCACCCCCGGTCCCACAATCAGAGCTTGAGCATACGTACACAAACACACACACAAACACCGGGTCGCACAATGACAGCATTGCCCCCCACCCGGTTGCACAATGAGACCCCCCCAAGAATAAAAACTTATGAGACAAAGAACATAGCTCTCAAGGAGCAGGGTTGGTGATACCTGCTTCACAGCACTATCTATAACCCATTATGACTCCTTCCTTCTTCAAGGGTTCTTTAGTAAAGGCATAAAATGCTTAATGGTTCTTCAGATCATTGGAATAAGGGACAACCTTTTGCTGATGGTTATTTGGAACCTCAGTCACAAGATGTAGCAACATTGTAGCAATACTGATGTTCTGTCCATATCATGTGGCTCTCAGTGTCCAGTTGATTGCAGTTTCTCCAGCTTTGCCTCAAACCTCTTCTTGCTCATGTCCAGAACAGCTATTCCGTTGGCTTCAAAGTCATACCCTAGAGTGTTTAGTTCATTCAGACGCTGCTTTAATGTGTCTACACTGAAATCCAGCACTTTTGGCTTCTGCACAATCTGCTTTATGTTGATGCCTCCTCGCAAAAGACAGTCCACTTTCTCATTCAGCCTCTCTGGAGTGACAAATAACAATGGAGAATAATTCAACACAAGTCTTTTCATCTCAGACCAGTGGCAACCCAGAGACTTCAGCTTTAACCACAGGCTTGTAAAGTTTCTCTTCAGGATGTTGTGAGATAGGTCCAGGATGTCAGCTCCATGGCTCTGCAACAGGTTCAGAGCCTCATCATTGCTCAGATTAAGCGAAGCTAACAGGAACTCAATGTTGGCACTGACGCGTTTGGTGCTACATATTAGGATGTACACATTCCTGAAAATGACTGCTCGGGTGAAAGCTTCATTGTCAGTCCCACCCAAACCTGCACAGACACTCTGAAGGAGCTCAATCATGGTGCAGTTCAGCTCCAGGCTATTGGAGAATACACGAGGAGCTTTTGTCAGCAGCTTTGTAAGGTCCTTTGACTCTATTCCCAGTGAGGTCAGAAAGAGGATATTTTTCTCAAGGTTCTTGTTGTCGCTGGAGCGGAAGAAAGACTCAGGTGAACGGTCAAGGATTCTCACAATCTTGGCATTGTCCTGGAAGATATTGTGCCACAGCTGCCACCGCTCCTCCAGGTGCTCAGCTGAACGTGTGATGGCCCTGGGGAACCTGGAGATGATACTGGCAATGACATCCTGGCTTGCCCCTTTTCTGCTGAGGAACTCAGCCAGGCCACGCTCATTTGTCTGGACCTTCCGCAGCACTCCAGGCTGACGTTGCCGGACCATCTTAAGATCCACACCCAGGATGCTAAGGTTCTCCAGTAGGGAACTGTTCTCCAAGCATTTGGGAGATTTTGAGGCAGTTTGGGATATGCTGAAGAACCTGAAAAACATTAATTATTAGGGTGTGCTGCTCTTTATTCAAAACAATACGGTTAAATGTTTAGTTCTATGCAGAATCCTTTTTGCTCAGAGTGCAAATTTGGTATGAATAGTGTGACATTGTAAAACCATGACTGCAGGAGTACAGTTAAATAACTCCAAATAAACCTGTCTAGCAATACCTGAAGACATGATGTGAGATGTGCTGCAGGGATCTGCTCTGATGAAGCTTTAGCAAACAGAGGAGCTGCTGTTGGAGAGCCATTGTTCAATCCTAACATCAGACAAACACAGAGAAATCCTGTGACAGAACACAAAGAGGTCTATTTGGGTATCATCCAAGCAACCACATAGGAGCATCATAGCAACCACCTAGAAACATCCAAACAACCACCTAGGAGCATCCTAGCAACAATCTAGTGGCATACTAGCAACCACCTGGAGCAACTCAGTCTACCAATCATTTAGAACTGCATAGGGACTTAGGAACACCCCCATAGCATTAACCTGGGATGACAGCAGTTGCCTAATAACATATGTACTGTTTTGTGCCTTTGGGCAGCAAGCCCAGTAAAATGTGCTTTTCTGTGATGAAATATTGTTTTAAAATAATTCATATATAGAAATTACACCAACAATACCAGCATCACATCAAACAGAAACATTTTCCTTAGAAATATATGCAGCAGATAAATGATTTTTATGGGAAACTATATGTTACCTTTCTGTCCTGGAGAAAAGAGCCCAGGAAGAACAGGAGGTGTCCTGTGGTTTGTGGTACCAAGATGTCAGAAGCAGGGCTGTGATGTTGGGTATCACTGGGTCTCATCAGTGTGATGAGGTGACCATGGCAGGTACTGACCACTGCAAGATAAGCCCCAAAGACATCATCCCTACTGCCCTTTTTCACTGTGTAACATACCCAACCCCTGTGTCTCACTGCACCTGTCTGTGGTGTTAATGTTATGGCTGACTGTAATGTGTGTAAACAAAGTGGTGATCAGGTCTGTGTGTAGGGCTACTGTACCTGATCCGGGGAAGCACTGAGATCTCAGACCCTTCTCCTCCTTCTCTTCGTCACACAACAACCCAACATTATATTTTTTCACTTTCCACATGTACTATTACCTGCCTGCTTCTGCTGCAATGCTTTTCAGCAGCGCCCCCTGTCGGTGCGGAGCAATGCACACTTTCGTCCGCCAGGGAGCGACATTTCTACTTGCCTCATGTCCTGTGTCAATTACAGTAATATCATTGACTTTGAATGACCGGTCTGACTTACCGCCTGCCATGTGAACGAAGCTCCTTCTCAGTTTGTACAGGGACTGGATGGCTTGTTGCAGCGAGCCCAGTACCCCGTACTCCTGGAATGCCCCCCCCATTGGATGCCACGAGGAGCACAGTTGAATGCCTCCTCCAGGTCCCCAAAACACATGTGGACTGGTTGAGCAAAATCCCATGCCCCCTCAAGGACCCTCACAAGGGCAAAGAGCTGGTCCAGTGCTCCACGGTCAGGACGGAACTCGTATCTGAAGTTCAACCATCACTTTCTTCTCCTGTACCTTCATAGGCCTTGCCGGGAGGCTGAGGAGTGTAATCCCCCTATCGTTGGAGCACACAATATACAGTGTTGGTTGGGAACAGCTTTCCCATCCCGAGCCACCTGATATTTTGCCAGAATCTTCTCAGATCACATGACCTCACTGAATTGGTGCATTTGGTTTCAATGACCATCACATCTGAACTCTGAACTGCCATTTGGTGCATATACACGACAGTTGGTGTCCAGTCCCCAGCCCAAAGGGAAACAACCGATGTACAGGTGGAGAGCTGGGGAGCAATCAGTAAGTCCACTCCTGCCTTACGCCTCTCTCCATGGGCAACTCCAGAATAGAATATAGTCCAGCCCCTCAGGACTTGCTGAGTGAGGGGCTGGACTATAGGAGAGTCTATGTCCCAAGAGCCAGTTTCATTAGTAGAGGGTCGTGTTGCTCCTTCCAGGCTGAGCTTGGCCAGGCCTCACGGGTAAAAACCAGGCATACACCAAGGAGCCCTTTCCCTAGGCATGATTCCAGGGTGAGACCCAGGTGACCCTATTCTGGGCCAGGTAATCTGAGTCCTGTTCTGATTGTTCATCAAAGTATCTGAATCACACTTTTTATGGCCTGTCACTTAGGACCAATTTCCTTTAAAAGACCCTACCAGGGATTAATGCCCCCAACAACATAGCTCCTAAGGTCACTCTGGTACACAATCCACCATTATATGGTGGTGATCCAAGGAGGGGAATAACAAAAACAACAACAACAACAACAACAACAACAACAACAACAACAATAATAATAATAATAATAATAATAATAATAATAATAATAATAATAACAGTATGTTGTGGTATAAACTGATATCTAATGCTTGGTTTAAACTGGTGAATACTGGTGTAATCATGTATATTGCTGTGTAATGATATATCCTAGACTAAACTGGTGTATTCTTTTCCAAATTTGTATTTTGATCTAAGTGGGTTATGCTGTTTTGTAATTGTGTATATTGTTGTAAAATTACATAGCCTCACCTGCTTTGTTGTATTTTGATGTAATTGCATATTTCAAATGGTATATCCTGGTTTAAACTGGTGTATCCTGCTTTGTAATGGTATATTTTGTGATGCAATGATATGTCCTGATCTAAATTGTTTTGTACTGTGGTTAGTGATATAATTGTGCATAATGCTGTGTAAAAGACAATCAGAATCAGAATTACTTTATTAATGCCAGGTAATAATAAAAAAATATATTAAAAAAATGAAATTATTATCCTGGTATAAACTGTTGTATTTTGGTGTGTAATGATGTAACCTGCTCTTTACTGGTATACTGGTTTAGACTGATGTATTCTGGTCTATAGTAGTGCATTTGGTGTATACTGGTGTGTAATTGTATTTGTATTTTTATAATGAATCATTGGTGTAACGTGACATATACTAATGTATACTGAGGAAGGTCTTCATTTGTTTTGGGTTAAATTAAGCCAGCATAAAGATGAAAACATTATCAGAACAGGAGTAAACACTAGGCCCCAGGCTGTTGCTGGTTTCAGTTACAGATTCTGATAGTTGACTCCTCCAGCATTAATAATGTACAACACAAGCTCTCAGACTGGACCCAACTGGACCTGCTGCAGACCGATGCACAGGTACAGAGGAGTACAGGTATACAGAGTAGCGCAGGTGAATTTATCTACAGATAGAAAAGAAGAGGATGTCAAAGAGAAGATGGGTGGAACTGAAGATTTCCCAAACGATAAGCTGCTCTGCTCCAGTGAGCCGTACACACAGACCTTCTTCTGTCAGTACTGCAGGTACACACACACACACACACACACACACACACACACACACACACACACACACACACACACACAGAGTCAGTGCTGCGAATCAACAGGGATTTAGATAATGTTCTAGATAACACTCTGCTGGATAAACTGCTTGACCAACTTAGCACAGGTTATGATTTCAATTACATTTGATGGTTTAGATGGTCTACAAATTTTAACTTCACTGAAGTTAGTTAATCCATATACCCAAGCATGACCAAGCTGGCTGACCTTCATAACCAAGAAGACCAAACTGGTTGAACAGTATGGCCAAGAAGACCAAGCTGAATGATCAGCATGACCATCCATTTTCAAACAGCTGCACCAGCATGACAAGCATAACCAGCATTTCCAAGCTATATATATGTATGTATGTATGTGTGTGTGTGTGTGTGTGTGTGTGTGTCTGCAAAGTAATAAAGTGATAAGTGTCATGATGTGCAAAGTATGTGAGTTTAAAATATTAATAATATTAACCAGTAAACCATATACCATAAAATACTGTATGACCAAGAAATATAAATAATGAAATATGCAGATATATGTATAGATCAAGCTCAGTCCACGTGTAATAATGAATAACAACTGTATGGACTAACATGACCGAGCATCACAGAAATCAAGTGCAACATATGTTATGCTGGTCAAGTCCTCGTTAACCAGCTTATTTACACATATAGGCTATAGGCTACCTTAACCATCAAAGGCTAGCTAGACCAGACCTATCCCTGATTGGAAATCTTAGTGCTGACCATGGCGCCTCCACTCACAGATTTGTTGGTCGTCTCCAAGTCAAAAGCTGAACCTGGGAAGGACTTATATTGTTTTGGCAATTCGGCCATGTCCTTCCAGTTCAGGGAATCAAACCACTTTGCTGCACTGTATATTAATGTGTGGCACTTAAAAATTAATTTGTGCGATTTATACATGTATGTTCTCAATGTATTACTTCGTTGAATGTGTTTAAATATATTAATGATCATTTTTCATCGCAGTTCACATCTTTAATATAGTACACTGAGGAGTCAACACTCTATTTATTTAAGATCACTATATGAATGATGCATTTTTAATACAAGAATTTGTCCTCTGCATGTTGATTTGTAACTGTAATTTGTTGGGGGGGGGGGGGGTAGCGTACTAGCCCTTTAAGTGTGACGTCACGCCGGTGGGGTCCCGTGTTTACGTGGAGAACAAAGATGGCTGCGAGCAGCGCGCTGCGAGTCGGTGTCGGTGGCGCGTGAGACTTAGGGCCCGGCGGATGTTTACATGTTTGTTTGTTTGTGTTTATGAAGCCCGTGTCTCCCTCCACAGCAGCCTCGCGTACCGCGACCATGGAGGACGAAGAGAGGAGGAGGAAGCTCGACGCTGGCAGAGCGAAGGTGGGTGACACAGAGAGAGAGAGAGAGAGAACGAGAGCGAGCGAGAGCGAGAGCGCAGTTGTCAACCCTAGTGTCACCTTGTTATTCTACACATTTTTGGAATTTTTTCGTTCCACCTTAAATGGACAGTAATTCCATTCTGACCCCTCAAGCGCCCGAATGGCACTACTGCACTGTTTAAGGTGGAACGGAAAAGTTCCAACCACAAGTCAATTTGAGGTGAATTAAGTCGTAATTTATGCTTTTTGCTAAAATTGCTTCCTCGGCACCATCACCGCCCTTAGCCAACTTTGAGAGATGATGAAGTCATTAAAGGGTTTTAGGAGAATAAGGTTTAAAAACCAGAAACCTCTTAAACCCAGCCCTGGTCGCTCAGCTGTTGTGGGCGTGGCTTGTCACTGTCACTCCTAGAAGGCTCTTTAGCTGTGAATCTTCAATCCTCTTGTGATCTTGAGAGTTAACATTACACATTCCATCACCCCATTAAAAGCACACTTAGCTAAAGGAACTCTGCCTCTAGCTGCACATGGTTTAGGACTTCTTAAAAGACACTAATGTCAATGTTCATTTTCTGTACATCAGAACAGTTTAAAGGAGCGGGGTAATGTAGAGAGATTCACTTTAGGCTCTTAAATGTCCTGTAAGGAAGCTTTTAGTAGTTTACCTGGATGATGCTGTATGTGAGAACATTTTAAAGAACTTAGAAAGGTTCTTTAATATAAAGGGTCCTGTGTGTTGGTATAGAATGTTTACATTTCTGCATTCAATAAAGTTGTGCTTTAAAGGTTTAACTCCATAAAGCTTTATGCTGAATCTTGTTAGTCCCCAGTCTGATGTTTATTTTTCGACAGCTTCTTCTAGCTGAGGATATTTTCTGAGTGAACAGCAAAGCACTTTTGTAAGTCGCTCTGGATAAGGGCATCTGCTAAATTCCATAAATGTAAAGGTTCTTCAGTACATTTTGTTGTTATCCGGTGTCGACCAGGGGAGGATGGATTCCCCTTTTGAGCCTTGGTTCCTCTCAAGGTTTTGCCACTGTTCCTCGCTGACTTGCTCATTGGAGTCTGGAACATGGATTTCTGTAATGCTGCTTTGTGAGAACACCTTTGTTTTAAAAAGCACTTTATAAATAAACTTTGATTATCTATGATAAAGGACTTTTTTGTTTATCCCCTGTATGCACTGTGGTACAGCTGAACAGGCATTATGGTTAATAAAATGTTTATGCAATGTAATCAAAAATGATTTGTGTTGAGACAGTGGGGGCAAACCGCTTTTTGGTGCTGTATTTTACCCCTGAAGTTGAAAGCTTTCACCAGACAGAGAACCATTGATGTGTTCAAATCATGTGTTCTGATGAATCTGTAAAGAACCCCTTTAGCAACAAAATGGTTCTGCTATTGTTGCAAGTAGTACAACCCTGTTTTTTGGTGGTATACGGAACCAATTTTTCCAAGCCTACAGTGTCTTTACATTGCAATTATGTTTATAAAAAATAATGCATATTGTGGGATCATGCTTGGAACCCTTAATGGTGCTTGTATTTTGAAGAGTTGTTTTCTGTAACCCCACTGCTGAGCCTGTGTTTACATCCTATCTGATCTCCTAGTTGTCCAAGGCCACATCTGAAATGCCTCCCTGATCCCTTTGAAGGTAATCAAACAGTAGCTTTTGCATTCAAAGCGTTCCATTGTGGGTCTAATAAGAAACTGTTTTCGATTGAGTTACAGACTGCATCACTCACTGTTAACAATTTATTGGATGACTTAGATTTAGAGCACCATTTCTTGATGTGAGTAGTGTGCTATTAAGGGAACATGGAGCTATATTGGGATATAAAATTTGTTCTTTATGCAGTCTCCATTTGGTTGATTTGTTAAAAGTCTGACTTTCTTGTGAAGCTGGATTTACGACACTGACAGTAGAAAGGGATTTTCATTGTTACACTAAGCAGGATTGCTCAGTAAAGCTGGAAAATTTAAGCCCAACATAAAGACTAGCTCTATATATATTGGAAAGACTTGAGTTCAGGTGTATATTATCTAGTTTATTGTTTTTCTAGTGTATTTCATAAAGCTGAGTTTTCTCAGTAAGTTGGATAATTTATGATGATGATCATCGTAGAAGGTCCTTGATCAGGTTTTTGGTGATCAGGATCATCAAGAACCCAAGGGTCACTCTAACAGAGCTCAAATGTTGCTCTATGGAGAGAGGAGAACCTTCCAAAAAGACAACAATATCTGCAGCACTCCAGCAATCAGGCCTGTAAAGTACAGTGGCCAGACAGAAGCCACTCCTTAGTAAAAGGCAAATGACATCCCATCTAAAGACCATAAGAAACAAAATTATCTGGTCTGAGGAAAGATGCTGTGGGGATGTTTGTCTGCAGCAGGAACTGGGAAACTAGTCAGATTGGAGGGAAAGATCACTGCAATGATGTACAGAGACGTCCTTGATGATAATCTTCTCTAGAGTGCTCTGGACTTCAGGCTGGAATGATTGTATATTTTCCACAATGACGCTAAGCAAACAGCCAAGATAACAAAGGAGTGGCTTCGGAACAACTCTGTGAATATCCCTGAGTGGTTCATCCAGATCCCAGACTTGAACCCAATTGAAGATCTCTGGAGATATCTAAAAATGACAGTCGCTCCCCATCCAATTTATGGAGCTTGAGAAGTTCTGCAAAGAAGAATGGGTGAAATGTCCAAATAGGTGTGCCAAGCTTGTAGTATCATGCTCAAAAAGACTTGAGGCTGTAAATGCTGCGAAAGGTGCTTCAACAAAGTCCTGAGCAGAAGCTGTAACTATTTATGTATGTTATTGTGTGTTTATTTTTTAATACATTTCTAAAAATTTCAAACATACTTTTCTCACTTTATCATTGTGGGGTATTGCAGGGTAATTCTGAATGAATGAATGAATTCAATTCATTTTGGAATAAAGCTGTGAATTCTTTTCATATGCACTGTACATGAAGTGTAGATATAGATATGAACATGTACAATTGTATTTACTCTTTTCTCAGATGCTCTTATCAATGAGTGCATCACTGTCCACTCAGATCTAACTGTGTGGGTCCAGACCTGTAATTTCAGATGCTGCTGTATTGATACCCAGACAGGTACTCAATACTCAACAGCTACATATAACACATACACTTCACCTAAACATCACGGGCATTTAAGGCATTTTCATACAGCAAGTTGTGTTTCCAGGTTTTGTGTCAAATTCCTTGTCAGACTCAAGCTCCTTTGTGGTGCATCTGTGAAACATGGTGGCATGAGAAGATTTTTTTTGTATCTGTTTATAAATAATGGCAATCTGCATTTACAGTGGATACAGGAGTTGTAAGCATGTTCTTGGCTTTCAGCACAACAGTGGTTCTTTATCACCTCCTTTTGTTTTATTTGTGACAGTAGCTTCAACTTGCTATAATGTCTGAACGTCTGAACCATCCATTTTTAATGCAGCATTTCTCTGGATTAATTTCTCACATTAGTACTATCCCCCATTGGTCTGTGGTGGTTTGTAAAGTAAAAAGTCCTGAATCTTTCCCCTGTGGTTTCAGAATGGAGTTTGTGTGTTTACAGTCCTGTAAAGAGGGTCAGAATGACAACACAGAAACAGACCATCTGGACAGATTGGTATCCGTCAGTGTTCCCTTCTCTGAACTCTGATATTAGAGTTTAGAAGTTGGTTCCGCCTGTGGGTGGATGAGTGGGTGTTCTGTGCCGGGACTGAAGTAGACCTCGGCCTACATTCCTCCTGCCTCTGCCTGTGCACTGGCATGCTGGCCCACTTAATCTGAGGATAATACGAGCAGAGGGAGATGATGATGATGATGATGATGATCAGCAATAGAACCACATTTCCCTCAGGAGGCTAAAATTATAAGACTGAATGTCTGCTGAGGAATCTGATTGACCTGAAGGGTGGGTTTTAGTTTGAGTATCAGATCTGAAAACTCTGCCTCAATATCAGGTCCTGAACCATTCATTGTGTGGAAGGGTCAGGGATTTTAACACAACTTGAAAACTACCAGTTCTCACATTTGAGGATATGTAGCTGTAATCCTGCAGTACTGATTAAAGGATAGGCTGAATTGGTAAGGCTCAATTTCTGTAGACAGAATAGATTGAATGGGTGGGGCTAAACTGCTGTAAGCTGGCTGGATAAGGCAAAACTTCTGCCTGCTGAATGGGCTGGGCTAAACTTTTGTTGGCTGAGTAAGTGGCACTAAATTGCTATAGGCTGAATAGGCTAAATGGGTGTGGTTAAACTGCTGTCTATTGTACATGTGGCATTAAACTGCTGAAAGCTGAATTGGGGATAATATTTGGATGGGGCTGTAAGTGTGTTGCGTCTGAGTGAGAGAGGTGTTGCTGCTTGCTTTTATCATCAAGTGATACTGTTGCACTTGATGTTCTTTTCAGCAGGTTTAATGGATGAACAGAGCAGGTCCTGCCTACACCCCTCATTGTTATAATTAATATTCATCATAACACACTGTCTGCTTTGCACAGGTCCTCTCTCTCTCTCTCTCTCTCTCTCTCTCTCTCTCTCTCTCTTCTCTCTTCTCTCTTCTCTCTCTCTGTCTTAAAGGGGGTGAGTGTATGGCACACACTATTCCCGTTAAAGAGAATCAGTGCTGACTGGCTCGGTTATCTAGAATAAATGATATTGCTCATGAATCCTGTCATTGTAAAATATTATTATTACTATATTATAAGGTTACCTCTGAATACTTTGATTAAAATGTTTGATTCAGTAATACACATACTGAAAAATATTCCTCAGGAGTATTGTAATTGTAAAATAATCCTCAGGATTATTTTCATTGTAAAGTATTACTATTGAGTACAAAATGTTTCTAATGTTTATTTTGCAATAGAAGTTTTCAGTAGTCAGATTTTTACATTTATCCCTGAGTAAAATATTGTTATATTACCAATGAACAGCAGCTTACAAATCCATTATAACCTCAGAGTATTTTGTTTGTCTGGGTTGATGGTGTTGCCAATTTGTAGGATCACAGCATCAGTTGTATTTTTAGTACTTTTGGAGAAGCACTTTTCTTTTAATGAGTTTAAAGAACACTAGGTGCTAATTATTTGTTACATTGTCAAATATACCTGAATGTGGTGGTGACATCCCACTTTCATCCCACTAACAGCTGAATGTTAACCTATGCTATGAATGCCAACAGCAGGGGGCACTCTGACCACTCTCCTTTCCCATGTTGTTCCATTACTGTGGTGTGGCGTCTGTAAGAAGGTGAGCACTAGTGAGGCAGACTTACCTCAGCTCTCAGGTCAGATTCTCTCAAAGCTTGAGCTGCTTTGCCAACCAGGTCAAATGACCATTATCTGGCTGTCGGGACAGTGATTAAATATCCTCATGCTTCTGGACAGAAATGTTTTTCAAAGGATAAATTTGGTTTTAAATGTATTCATTCATCCTCTTCATCTGTTTGAGATGAACCCATTAAGAATGGTGGTTTGAGATGAACCCGTTGAGAGTGGAGGTCTGAGACGAACCCGTTGAGAGTGGAGGTCTGAGACGAATACATTTAACATTCAGCAGGTTTTAGGACTGCAAGCTACTAAACTTGGTTCACGTATTCAGACTCAATGAAGAGCAGATCTCTGATACAACAGTCTCTCGGGCATCCAGCAATGTAAGACTAGTGAGGGAGCTTTTGGAGGTTCAGACATCTGTTTCCATTCAACACCAATGTGACATAGCTGTAGATAGAAAATGAAATGGCTCATGAATACAGCATCGAAAGCACAATGAAGCAGGAATACATTATCAGAAACACCATATTAATAAAGCTTAATAAGTAATTATCCTGTAGAACTAGATATTATTAGATATTTTGTGTGCAAGCCATACTGATACAAAACTAAAACAAAAAAGGCTTGAAATGTTTCACTTTACCTGTAAGGAATATACATATAATTAAATTATATATTATATATTAATTAAAATATGAAGAAACTTTTTGTGAGATACTTTAACAGGCATATGAAGGTGCTTGGAGCCTGTTCCTGTTCCAGGCTTATTAAAAAACAGCTAAATGAAACAGCGCAATTAGCATCATCCAAACCTGCCTGCCCTCTGCCTCACTGTGTTTATGCTGAGAGGAGGATGTGGACACGTAGGTCACCTCACTGTTCAGACTCTGTTTCATCACTATGGTTACAGCTGAAAGATTGCTAAAAGGCTTTTTTTTGCAGTCCGTGTGATGGAGCTATAGCACCGAGTGTTCTCCGAACTGATGCTTAACTGTAGCATTCCAGAGAGATTGAAAGAAATCAGGATTTTAAAGTGGATACATCCATTTTCCACCCTTAAGCTTGTCTGTATGATCTAGTACGCTTTTTACTTCATAGCATATTGAAAACTCACGGTCTGACTGGTAGCAGCTTTAAACTGGCTGAATGTAGTCCTGAGACCCAGGATGCAGATCAGCTTAAACCTAGTCTGAACACAAACGTTTCATATAGAGTTTCTGCTGATACTTTAATGGAACCCAGATAATCCAGAAAAGAACAAATCTGTATTAGAATGTTTACAATGGCAAAGATTTACGTTAACAGATTAATCTGTTTTAGATCATATTAATACAGACATTACACAACTACAAAATCTTTAAACTGGTATTTGACCATACTACAGATGTTTTACTCTTTAACAGTTATGTAAAATTGTTCTGTGCAACATGAAACCAACAGCAGTTCTTGATGCAGTTGTTTTACTATTAACCAGTAATAAGACTAATAATGGACCATACAACACTGTTCTAGAACAGGTGGAAGTTCCAGTTTATTGTAGGCTAATGATGATAGGCTGTTTTAAGACCAGGTGAAACCATCTTTAGACCATGATGGACTTTTTAGAGCAGGTGGCAGTAGATGATAGTAGGCTGTTTGAGAGTGTATGAAACAGTGTATAGGTAATGGGCTGCTCTAGAGCAGGTGGAACTGCCAAAAGGTGATGGTAGGCTATTCTAGACAGTGTTTGTGTCTAGAACTAACTGACAGTTAATGATGAACTGTTCTAGAGCAGACAAAACTGACTTGTGGGTAAACTGTTCTACAGCAAATTTAAGATGGCAGTAGATGGTACACTTTTGTAGAACAGGTGAAACTGGCTAGTAGATGACATTAGATTATTCAAGAGGAGGGTGTAACTAGCAGCAGATGATGGTAGACTGTTTTAGAGCAGATGACACTGAGAGTAGATGATGGTAGACTGTTATAGAGCAGATGAAACTGCCAGTAGATGACTTTACATCCCTATCCAATACCAGTTTCACCTGCCTTAAATGATAATGATGCACTCTACTTGTAATGCAGGGCAATTCATGATACTGGCCTTGCAATGCAATTTTCTCCCAATTTTTTATTTTAGCAAAATTAAATTGAAGACAAATTATGTCTGGTTTATTTATCTACAACAAAACCTATAGAAAGCTGTATTTTTCTTATCTTCCCTTTACCAAAGTAAAGAATACCCTTTTATTTCTGAAGTAGAATGCAGTTTACATATTTGCCACACATTTGTATGACATTTAACTACCGTAATGCACTGGTGTCAAACAGGCACCAGCACCGATTTACAATCTACAATTTCAAAAGGATATCGATTCATTTTACATATCAGCCTTACAATGCATTGGGACATCCCTAGTAGTAGATAAAGGTAGACTGTTCTAGAGTAAGTGGAAATGGAAGTAGATGATGGTAGACTTTCTAGAGCAGGTGAAACTGGCAGAAGATGGTGGTAAACCACCTTGTTAGTAACCTGAGCTCTACTTGAGTAGAGTAGTACTGTAATTCTATGACCAATGTTAATAGTCAGCTGGTGCTAATCTCTAAAGCTCTATAGGCTGTAAAAGGAGCATGAGTAGACTCAGCAGCTGCAGTTTACTGATCTGTTCCATCACCATCTGTGTTGGCATATTGCAGGAGGGCCTGTTTCGTCCTGCGGTGGCGGTGTGTGATGTTAAGCCTGTTTGCGTATGTTGGTGAGATAAGCTCTCAGCATGGCTAGTGGTGGAGAGATGCATCAGAACTGCCAGGAACACAGCATGGACAAGCTGCGTCTCAGCTTCAGCAAGCTCTACCATTTCACTGTATGCTTTCACCCCCAAACTTCAAAATAACCAGCATTTGTATTGTCAGATTATACTTGTGTCATTGCGGATTACAGAAAACAATCCGCAGATTACACATTTGGGGATTTCTGTGCTGTAATCTGTGGATGTTCTGACTTTATGTTTATGATTGTATGATTGTGTGTGTTCACAGCTGGCAGAGTACAGGCAGAGGAAGGCTCAGAGTGATGGACAGAAGAAGCAGAAGAAGAAGAAAAAACAGAAGGGGTCGGAGCAGGACGAGAGCAGTGTCCAGCAGCATGAGGCTGGAGATAGAACAGCAGCGCCCACCACTGAATTCTCTTTTTCTAGAGCTCTCCGCAGTGGAGAAACTGTCAAGCATGACCAAACTTACACCATAGAGGTGAGCACAATGCAGACACGCAGACAATGCAAACTACGGGTATAAAAAAATGAACATTAATCATGAGTATAGTATTTTTGATTTTTGCTGACATCTAGTTTTTCTAGTTCAAAGAGTTTTTTTTTTTTTTTTTTTTGGGGGGGGGGGGGGGGGGGGGTCTTTAACATGCTTGTGGCAACAGTATACATGATGTCAAAGAATGAAAAGCAAAATGCAGATGCAATTGTTGTGTGATAGTAACTGAATATTTATTATTGTTAGTTTTAAGTTGTTGTTATAAATGTATTTTAAATCAAAATATTCTATTATTAGCATCATGTAGATGTTGGAGAAAATTCCAAATGTTGTTACATTGATTGATTCCCCCCTGCTCCCAAAATTAAGCCTGATTTCATTACACCATTATTTAGTGATTAGTATGATCACTCCCCTTTTTACTTTTTTTTTTGGAATGATAGCATAGGCTCCTGAGACACTCCAAGTAGTGCTGGAAGTGGGTCAGGATGCCCCAGTAGGAGATCCAGAAACATTATAATTTGGCACAAAGATTGTAGCTATGAAGAAATGTTGCCTCCTCTCATTTATACTGCCCATGTATGAGACATTTCTGTGAAAGCATATGCAATTTATCTTTCCTGTAGTGTAGCCTGTAGAGCTCAATGATAATAAACTAGCCATAACAAAGGATCCACATTTATACCCCTGAAAATACCTTTATTATTATTATTATTATTATTATTATTATTATTATTATTATATAAACTGCTAGCTGAATGGGGAAAATTCTGCTGAAGGCTGAATAGGTTGTGCTAAACTGCTGTAAGCTAAATGGGGGGAGGCCAATGCTTTTGAAAGCTGAATGGGTCAGGTCTAAAGAGCCGTAGGCTGAATGGGAGAGGCTGAACTGCTGCAGGCTAAATGGGTGGGGCTAAACTGCTGTAGACTGAATGTGTTGGGCTAAGGAGATGCTGAATGGATGGAGCTGAACAGCTATAGACTGAATGGGTGGGGCTAAGGAGATGCTGAGGGCTGAATGGGTGGGGCTAAGGAGATGCTGTAGGGTGAATGGGTGGGGCTAAGGAGATGCGGTAGGCTGAATGGGTGGGGCTAAGGAGATGCGGTAGGCTGAATGGGTGGGGCTAAGGAGATGCTTTAGGCTGAATGGGTGGGGCTAAGGAGATGCTTTAGTCTGAATGGGTGGGGCTAAGGAGATGCTGAATGGATGGAGCTGAACAGCTATAGACTGAATGGGTGGGGCTAAGGAGATGCTGAGGGCTGAATGGGTGGGGCTAAGGAGATGCTGTAGGGTGAATGGGTGGGGCTAAGGAGATGCGGTAGGCTGAATGGGTGGGGCTAAGGAGATGCGGTAGGCTGAATGGGTGGGGCTAAGGAGATGCTTTAGGCTGAATGGGTGGGGCTAAGGAGATGCTTTAGTCTGAATGGGTGGGGCTAAGGAGATGCTGAATGGATGGAGCTGAACAGCTATAGACTGAATGGGTGGGGCTAAGGAGATGCTGAGGGCTGAATGGGTGGGGCTAAGGAGATGCTGTAGGGTGAATGGGTGGGGCTAAGGAGATGCTGTGGGCTGAATGGGTGGGGCTAAGGAGATGCTGTGGGCTGAATGGTTGGGGCTAAGGAGATGCTGTGGGCTGAATGGTTGGGGCTAAGGAGATGCTGTAGGCTGAATGGGTGGGGGTAAGGAGATGCTGTAGGCTGAATGGGTGGGGCTAAGGAGATGCTGTGGGCTGAATGGGTGGGGCTAAGGAGATGCTGTAGGCTGAATGGGTGGGGCTAAATGAAGTGATGGGTGGGGTGGTGCTGAATGAAGGAGCTGAACTGCTGCTAATTCTGTTCTCCATTAAAATGGTCAGAATTGATGTATTATGATGTTCTAATATTGACGTTTCACATCAGGGCCTGTACAGTGCACTCTGTGCTGTGTGTGTCTGTGTTTCTGTGTGTCTGTCTGTCTGTCTGTCTGTCAGTCACTATAGAGAGCAGGACATGGTTGAGAACTCGGGCTCATTAGAGTTTTGATCTGTTCAGCTGTTAATCAGACGGTCAGCAGAGTACTTGCTGTCTGGCTTCAGTAAAGCTTTTGTAGACAGATTAAACCTGTGTTTATATGTGTGTGTGTGTAAATATAAGTGGTCTGTCACTAATCAGAGAGCATGTGCACTGTGGCTGCAAGGAGAATAGAGTGATGTAAATGATGCGGTTGCCATTGGTTACGGAGCCCTCTGGGCCGGCTGATTGGAGAGCGTGGAGGGCTGAGAGCAGAGAAGGTTTTTAATATCACAGCTGGAGCAGTTCTCCCACTGCATATAAGCAGTGGGTTCTGCAGTGTAATTGTCATTCACTGATATATATACAGTCTTGTGTAAACGTTTAGGCACCCATGGCCAAATCATAGCTTTTAAGATTTAATAAACACAACCTTGGTATGTTATTGGACATAAACACAGTATTTAAACCAAATCCTAAAAATCTGGTGCTCTGTCTTTCATGACATAAATAAATATAACATTTATGTGGCCAGTGCAAATGTTTGGGTGCCCAAATAATCCACCTGTTAGAAGGCAGAAGTTGAGAAGAGGATGGCACCGTGCAGTGCCTCCTCCCAGTAGTGATATGTAGTAGGTTATTCTATTAGTAGGGGGACTGGGTATGAGTAATCAGTTTTGGAATTCAGTTTCAGGCACGACACATTATTTCTCTCTTTTCTCTGTGTTCACTCTGTCTGTGTGTTTGGTCTCTCTCTGTTCAATCTATCTCTTTCAGTTCCTTCTCTGTCTTCTCTGTCTTGTCTCTCGATTTATCTCTCTCTATGTCCCTCAGGTGTCTCACTCTGTTCTCTCTTTCTGTAGAACATTGTTAAACATTAATAGAGAGAGAGACAGAGTGACTGACTGTTCACTCTTCTAACACTCTGAAAGGAATTTGCTGTTTTAAATGACTGCTGAATTATTGGTTGCTATGGCAACAGACTGGCGACTGCATTTTAGTGGAGTGTGTGTGTGCGAGAGAGAGGGAGATGGCCTTGAAGTAGTGCTCAACTTTCTGTACAGCTTCTCTTTTGTAATCAACGTGCGTGCACACACACACACACACACACACAAAGTATGACTTGCATTTGAGTATCAAAATTCCCAGTTTTCTCCATACTACACTCACTGTCCTGCATTACATTAGTATTAAATAAAATTGCAATTATGTACTGATCTCTACATGAAGCAGGTCTTACTGAACTAAACTGATTTTTATAATCCTGTAAGACAGGACTGAGGTAAACATAATAAAACAATATTTTCTACTCACACATTGATGTTTTTCTTTTAATTCTTTTTTTTTTATTTCATTTCTTTTCTACTTCTCCATACCAATGTATTGTGCCATTGTTTATGGTCTCTGGTGTCGACCAGAGGAGGATGGTTTCCTCTCTTGAGCCTTGGTTCCTCTCTAGGTTTCTTCCTCCAAGTCTGAGGGAGTTTTTCCTTGCCACTGTTTGCCCACTGGCTGCTCATTTGAGGCGTGGACCCAGATCTTTTGTAAAGCTGCTTTGGGACAACTTCTTGTAAAAAGCGCTATGTAAATAAAATTTGAATTGAATTGAATGTTGTATTTTGAGTGTTGAGAGAAAAAAACACTAAGTGGAAAGGAGACCCTTTCCTCCTTTAGTCAACTCTACATAGTAAAACTAATTGCACAGAGTGTAGATAGTAACTTCAGTAGGCCTTAATATAACAGCCTAGCTGAAAAGGGAGACCCATATTGAAACACAGATCTAAGGGCTCCCAGTGAGCATTACAGTGAGTGTTAGTGAGTGTAACAGTCGGTGGTGGTGTGGCATCAACTATTAGTGACTGTTTTATTGAGTGTTAGTGATGCATCAAGTGTTAGTAGTACATCAGGTGTTAAATTTGTTGTTACAGTGACTCACAATGATTGACTGTGCAGAATGTTTGGAATTGTGTTACGGTGTGTTACATTGATGGTCACAATGACTGTTGCAGTGATATTAGTGTTATGGATGTTATATTGAATAGATTGTTTGGTTATTTCTTCATATTTGTGTGAACACACTGCTTCATCTTCCTCCTCCTTGGCTTACCACAACACTTCCCTCCCTGCCCTTTCAGCTCTTCAGAAAAGGACAACCCTTTTTTCAGCTTTACAATTAGATTCTGAGTAGTGCAGAATCATGGTTCACAGTGAAGCTGTTGCTGTGGCAACAACAGTTCTGAGAGTCTCTCTCTCTCTCTCACACACACACACACACACACACACACACACACACACACACACACACACACACACACACACACACACACACACACACACACACACACACTGTTTGAAACAGGTCTTTGAGAATAGCAGTAAACAGTTGTTACATGTTTAGCCTGAAGACATGTAAACAAACTGCATTTTGCTTCTTCTACTTCTTCTTCTTCATCGTCATTTTCATCTTCTTCTTCTTCATCTTTATTTTCTAGGAAAGTATTAATTTTTGACATTAAAAGTCTTGTTTGCTTTATTAAAACTCTTTAAAAATATCACTGATGTTCTGCTGCAGAGCAGCTCATTAATGTTTTAACTGCAGCACATCAGTTATTAATTGTTTAATGCTGCATTAATCCATTAGCCCTCTGCCCGATATGGCGGAGCATAGTTTAATGAGTAACGTGTTTAGTGACGCACTGAATGATGGGTAAGAGCACATTATCTCCATTAACAGACAAACTGACTGATGGAAAATGAAAATGACTGTGGAAACCATCTGTAATATACCAGCAGTGAAGTACTGAGGGTAGTAGTAATGGCAGTTGTTCTAGTGGTAGTAGTATAATAGCAGCATTAGTACTACTACTAGTAGTCGCCGTAGGGGTAGTGGGGGTAGTAGTAATATTGGTGGTGGTGGTGGTAGTAGTAATTACAGCAACAGCAGTAGTGTTAGCAGTAGTCATCATAGAAGTATTAGTGTTAAAATGTAGTAAAAGGATACCTATATTAGTGAGGCAGTAGTGGTTGTAGTAATGGCAGCAGTAAAGGTTGTGGGGTTTGAGGTAGTAGAAGCAGTAGAACTGGGATAGTAATTGTTGTAGTAGTAGTAGTAATAGCAATAGTAGTATTGATAGGGGTTGCAGTAGTAGTGTAGGGATGAGAGGTGCAGGCTGGCCCCCTCAATAGTAAACTTCTGGTGGTACAGAGATCAGAGTGTGTAGCAGTTTAATAATGACTGTACTTCTGCTCTGTGTTTCAGCCTGAGAGTGAAGTTTCCACCACAGCAGAAGATTACTCTTCTGAGGTAACTGCACTCTTTGCTATACACTCTACACAGTCACTTTACTTTACACTCTCTTTTACAAACCCCATTTATACACTCTCTACACACTCCCTTATAATTTCCTTAAAAGCTGATATACAGCTTTTAAGGAACACAGATTCTTTACACTAAATGCATTGCATCACTCTATTACAAATGCTCCTGTACATCCTCACAGTCTCAATTACATACTCTTTCACACTCCTTTACACACTTGTTTGCTTACATACTCTTTCACACTTATCATCACACTCCAGACTCTTTTACACACACTGCATTCTATTGCTCTACATTGTCCTTTATAAAACGTTTATAATCATGTTTCCTGGCTTCTTTTAAAATTTTGACACATGCTCTCACACACATACACAGCACTCACATACACCTACCTTCCAGACAGGGATACAGGGTTCTAATTCACCCTGTTGTACAATATTGTCATTCATACTGTTAAACATTTGATGGTTAACTGGTAAAACACATTTTTGTAAGTAGATGGTTAATCATTACCACCCTTTCACATGCCTTTAATTAAATAGTTAATTAGTAACCCTCCCTTTTTACTGCACCTATAATTGGATGGTTAATTAGTAACCCCTTTACCTTCACCGCACCATTAATCAAATAGTAAGTTAGTAAGACTCTACCTTTAATTACATGGTAAATTAGTGACCCTTCCCTTCACTACACCTTTAATTAGATGGTTAATTAGCTACCCTTCCCTTCACTACACCTTTAATTAGAGGGTTCATTGATAACCCTGCCCTTTACTGCACCATTAATTAGATTGTTAATTGGTAACTCATCCTTTAACTGCACCTTTAATTAGGTGGATTGTTTATAATATAGGTGGTGTGATTTACTGACTGTTGACCTTGTGCTAATGTCTTGGTAACTGGGTCTGATTATGTGTCTTGTGATCAGAGCCCATTCTAGAGGTTAATTTGTTGTGATTGTCATTATAAAATGATTACAGTTGTAGAAAATCATTGCTTGTGAATTGACAGGTGAATGGGTGCCATGAGCGGTTTGAGAGGTCACTGGAGGTGAGGCTACAGTAATCTGTCTATTAAACCGAACAGCTTTATCTAACTTTTCACTCTATCTCTGTCCTTGCTTTGGTCTAACCCACTAACCAGCCCCGTCTGTCTGCTGCTGAGTGTTGGATTGCAGGGCTGGGGTACAGCAGGCTTTAACTACACTCTGCTCTTGTGGGGCTGGAGGTGTTTATTGTGCCAAGTAATGCCAGAAAGTGGAGGAAGAGAATGGGAAGCAATCTCAGCAGGCTTCAAAACATGATTAACAATTAATTACAGCTATTTTGTTATGGAAAAACCTTTACATCTCCCACACACTACACTAACCACTTTCCTGTTGTTCTACTAGACACTAATGTAATGTGTATTGAAAGTTATCAATCTATACTCACCACTTCCACTTCTGAAACTAAGAAGGACAGATAGATGGCATGTATGAGAAGGGTGTATATATGAACAAAGAGAAATATAGAGGGACAGACAAAGATGGACAGGTGGCAGATAGACCAAAAAAAGGACAGAGGGACAGATGTATGGATAGAGCAGCAGATAAAACAGGGAGAAGGTAAAAACTCAGGACAGATTAATTGACAGATGACTAGGAGACGTTGATGAACATATACATGGACAGAGGGACAGATAAGATAGATGGGCAAATAGATTGAGGGACAGATATATTACAGAAATGGACAGATGGATGAAGAGATTTGTTAGAGGTACAGATAGATTGATAAGTGAACAGGATGAGAAAGAAAGACAAAAGGACAGACATGGGCAGACAGATCAACAGACGGATAGAAGGACAGATAAATGGATGAATGAACAAATAGACAGAGATTTCAAAAGGAACAGATGGAGGGACAGAGGAACAGGTAAATGGATGGATGGACAGAGGAACAGATGGACAGATGGAGCTCTGAGGGAGGAGGGAACATAGACTAAAGAATGGTGGTAAGAGCTTTGGAAGTGTAATGAAGGATAAGACGCAAACCTTGTCTGATCCTGTCTCTCATGGTCTCAGGATGAAGAATTGCACCCCCCAGTGTCTCCTTTGGAGGAGGAACTCCAGCAGGCTGAGTCGCCCAGCCGCATGCAGGCCATAGAGGATGAGCTGGCAGCCAAGAACCTGGCGGTGGAGGAGCTGAGCCGAGAACTAGAAGAGATCAGGGCTGTGTTTGGAGCTGAGGGAGTGCAACAGGTTCCAGCTCTCAGACTTTTAGTTCTTTTCTAACATTTTTGTTTTAGACGTCATAACACCTCTATTTTGTTGCATTGTCTAACATGCCAAGTGTGTGTGTGTGTGTAGCTGCAGGACTTTGAAGCTGCCCTGAAA
Source organism: Acestrorhynchus altus (assembly GCA_034509495.1). Lineage (NCBI taxonomy): Eukaryota > Metazoa > Chordata > Actinopteri > Characiformes > Acestrorhynchidae > Acestrorhynchus > Acestrorhynchus altus. Next base: position 12,227,596 of record CM067501.1, read on the forward strand.
CAGAGAGATGGAATCATCACTCAGCTGACGGCAAACCTGCAGCAGGCTCGCACAGAGAAGGACGAGGTGATGAGGGAGTTCCTCCAGCTGACGGAACAGAGCCAAAAACTACAGCTCCAGTTCCAACAGGTGCTGCTGACATTTCAGAACCTGGATGTTCATCAAGTTCCTTCATTTCAGCAATGATGCAATTTAGCTAACAAGCATGAGGCTATGGTAGCAAACAAGCAGTAGTAGCTGGTTTACATCAGTTAACACTATAATCATAAGATTGATGTAGCAAGTAGTGGAAGACTATACTCCACTAATTAGCATGGTGTTAACTGCATGTCTAAATAATTACACAAACTGTTCTGTTGGAGTAATCTCCAACAGAGTTGATGACATGGTTTCCGACACTTTTTGACTATTATCTAGAACATGAACTGAAGTACAGACACACCCCCAAACTACTGGGAGTTTTAGATTGGCTAACTGCGGTACACCAGCTTCTATTACTTGTTAGGAACATTAGCTGTGTAGCTTCAGTGTAGAACTAGCATTGCCAACTACCGATTGACTGCATTTGCTTTCATCCTTCATTTTACAGCTTTACTGTAAGGTCACATGGAGTTCCATGGTGAAAGTGTGTGTGTGTGGGGGTGTGGTATCTGTAGTTGCAGGCAGGTGAGTCATTGAGGAGCTCCAGTATCAGCAGCACTGCGGCTGACCTCTTGCAGGCCAGGCAGCAGGTCCTGCTCTACCAGCAACAGCTGGAGGAGAGGGACATCCAGGTCAGAACTCAACAGATTCAACTGGAGGAGAGGAACACAGAGGTCAAAGGTCTCCAGCAGGGGCTGCAGGAGAAAGATACACAGGTCAAAAGTCTTCAGGAGAAATTGTTACATATGACCCAGCTGCAGCAGAGGCTATCCCAGATAGAGATGGTGAGTGGACTATGGTCACCTGAATATGCTTACTGTGGCAAACTATTGGTACCTTTAGATTTTGGATGGGGAGTAGGTGTCCATGGAACCTCAGTTTGACTGATATTTATTTTTGTTTGTAGCTAAACGCATTAGATACATTGCATCAATAAAATGCATAAACAACAGATTTCTGAGGTATCTGGGGTAATCAAGTGTTTAGAGAGACTTGATTTTCACTTGATGGTGAAAATAGAGAATCCACACTAGAAGATAAGTCACTCAGAAAAATTAAGACCAAGATTAACCTCTATTAAAGTGATAAATTGCAAAATGTGTAGAAATAAATCAAAATAACATTCTTTGTTTTGTAGATATATGAAAAATAAGGCCTGATTGAATATTTTCTTTTTGGTGTATTGGCATTTTGTTTTGCATTTTTAAAGTTTTTAAGGAAAGTATCTTTTCAAATAAAATAGCCAAATGATTGAAGCTCAAAATAGTAGTGATTAGTAGTATTTATAATGAAGTAGTAGTATTAATAATTGTAATTTTGCTATTTTACAAAGCCATATAGAGCTCCCGTTTATGTGCTAAATTGTTAATATTATTTATCTAAAATATGATTTTACTTGCACATTTATTTATGCTTTGAGGAGACTGACCTTAAAATTGGTCACATCTAAGCATTGTTGTAAATGGAAGATTATTAAATGAAAGGATTACACATGTAATCTGTGTGGTCAGAGTTATGTCAACTGTTGGGTCAACTGTTGGTGTGTGAAATCCTGTTTGTCTAAAACACAAAAGCAGTTCACTAAATGAGTCAAACCTGCAGTTCTTTTCAAAATGTGTATATTTGAACAGAAAGAATATATTATATTTCTTTATATATTGTGCTTCTCATCCATAGTTTATTATCAAGCAGTTGAAATATAGCACTAGCTGTTCCTGTTTGTCCCAAGGCCTCAAAGGAAACAGAGGAATCAATCACCCAGAACCTGCAGGAGAAGAACCTGCAGATAACAGAACAGGAGAAACTGTTAGCTCAGCTCCAAGCTCAGCTCATACAGTCCGAGCAACATCTTGCAGAGGTCAGTATCAATAAACATAAAGAGAAGGCACACGTACATAAAATATTTAGAGAAGGAGCAGATGAGTTTTTCTTTTCTGTGATCGCTTTGCTGGTTCTCTCTTTCTCTTTCCCCCTCCCCCTTTCCTTCCAGTATAGCACTAGAAGCACAGCATATAGTCCGACTGTAGAAATTGTTATCAAACAGCTAAAAATAGCAACAATGGTTTCTATCTGTCCTCAGGCCAGGAGGGAAACAGAAGAATCAAATGCTCAGAGACTGCAAGAGAAGGACCTGCATATAGCTGAGAAAAAAAGGCTAATATCCGAGCAGCAGCATCTGTTAGACCAGCTCCAAGATGACCTCCAAGCATCCAAAACTCACCTAAATGAGGTTGGACAGCAGCTGGCTGCAAAGATCCTTGAGCTAGAAGCCTGCGAGGTGGAGCTCCAGACGTCCAGGCAGAAGGAGCGCCTCTCGTCAACTGAGATCCAGCAGCTGATGGGCACTGTGGAAGACCTGCAGAAGCGTTGCCACCACCAGGGAGCAGAACAAGGAGATGCTGCCCACAAAGAGGACCTCCTGAGGGCAGAGCTGGATGAAATGTATGGACAGCAGATCGTCCAAATGAAGCAGGAATTACTGGCCAGGCACACAGAAGAGATGACACGTGTTCAGGATCAGCATTCCACAGAGGTGGACAAGATCTCGAATCAGTTAAGGGCAAAGTTGACTCAGAGTGTGGGAGAGGTCAATGTGCTGAATGCCCGAGTGGTGGAGCTCCAGCAAAAGCTGCAGGAGAACCAAGTTTTGCGGGAGAAAGCAGAGCAGGACCTTACACAAGTGTCCAAAGAAAACTTTTTGCTGCAGAGCCAAGTGCAGGAACTTGTTGAGGACTTGCGCTTGACAAAGCATTCTAAGGAGATGGAAAAAGGCCAGACAGAGATCCACCAAGAGCTTCAAGCTACAATTAGTGACCTGCAGGCTAAGCTGGCAGCTGCGCAGGAAGCTTCAGGTGAGATGGAAGCCAAACATGAGTCGGAGATCACAAACTACCAGATCAAGTTGGAGATGCTGGAACGGGAGAAAGATGCAGTTCTGGACAGAATGGCGGAGTCTCAAGAGGCAGAACTTGAGCGTTTACGAACACAGCTCCTCTTTAGCCATGAGGAGGAGCTTTCCAGACTGCGTGAGGATCTTCAGCACGAGAGCCAAATGAACATGGAGAACTTGCGGGACGAGCTCCGACAGGTACGGAATGGATATGAGGCAGAGAAGAACATTTTCGATGCAGAAAGATCATCTCTTTTGCAGGAGATTGTGTTGTTGAAGGATGACTTGAACCAAGCGCTGGATAACTCTAGGGTAGAAGAGCTGGTCTCACAGCTGAAGGAGATGCAGTTTGAAATTCAGGAGCTTAGGAAGAGAGAGACAGAGAGAGGTAAACCTAAAGAGGAAGAGAGCTGGGACAGGTCCAAGAAAGAAAGCCTGGAGTCTGAAAACAAGGCTCTGAAAGAAGAAAATTCAGCAGTAGTTGAAGAACTGAAATCCCTAAAAGTAGACCATGAGGGTCTATTGAAGAGAATAGAAAGCCTTGCAGCTGACAATCAAAAAGTGAACAAGGTAGCAGAAGAGCTCAGAACTGAAATCGAGAGTCAGAGGTCTACCTTCTCATTTGCTGAGAAGAACTTTGAAGTGAACTACCAGGAACTGAGAGAAGAGATGGAGGAGCGGCTTCAGGAGCAGGCGCAGCAGTATGAGACCAGAATCCAAAGAATTAAAGCAACCATGCAAACTGTGGATGAGGGAGATGACAAAGAATGGCCAGAAGAGGCAGAGAAGAAGGGAGAACAAGATGAAAGCATCTTGGTGGAGAAAGACACAACAGAGCTGATGGAGAAGCTACAGAAGTTTGAACTGGAGATGGTAGGCCTGAAAGAAACATTAGAACAAAAAGAGATGGAACTCCAAATGATGAAGGCAGATTTGAGGAAGATGGAGATAGAGAAGGAAGACATATTGAAACAGAATCATGCAGAACTTCAAAAAGTGGAGGCAGAGAAAGCAAGGCTAGTGGAGAACATAAAGAAGAAAGAGGCAGAGCTACACATGGTGGAAATAGAGACTGCTGAGCTTATGAAACAGTTGAAGGAAAAGGAGGTAGTCCTGGAAAGGGCAGCGATTGTGGAGCAGGCTGAACCGAAAGAAGAGGAGCTTCATGCCTTGATGGAGGAGGTGAAAGAGGTTATTCTGAAGAACAAAGCTCTAGAGAAAGAACTGGAATCCCTAAAGCAAATACAAGTGGAAGATGGAGGTGTTTGCTCTATCCAGCATCATCATCTTCAGATAACAGCTCTGGAGGAGGAGCTGCAGGCACTCCGCACCTCTGTTAGGTAGGCAAAAAATTGTTTGTCATTTCTTAATGCTGGCTAGTGTTGGACCGTCTATGAGGATTTCGATTCAGTTTGCTCTTTATGGTTTTACTGTTTCGTCCACAAGGTGAATGTTGTTCACAACTTTTGGTCACTTTTGACTTTGACTAGTCTGAAAATTTGCTGAAAGTTAAACTGTTTGAGTTAAGAGAGTGAAGTTTAGACTATGAATGTCCCGATACCAGAAATTTAGTATCCTATACCAATACCACTACAATTTTTTGAATCTCGATACCAATTTCAATACCACCAATCAAAAATTTCATGAGTCAGATTCAGTTTTTTTCAGCATAAAAAACATGCTTAAGTTAACTTTGCTTTCCATTCATCAATATTTTGAGGAAAAAAATTATGAATGAAGCTGGGTTTTGAACATTGTCTTAATTGAAACCAACAAGATGCTTAGTGTTAAATTACGTATTGCTTAACTGCCAGACTGCATAATGTTTTTGTTTATGATGATGTTTTGTATTTACGTCATGCAAATTGTGAACTGTGTAGTTAGTAGTGAGAGTTAACTTGGGGGTACATCTGTATGTTGCATACTTTGGATAATTCATTGGTGATCTAGCATGTGCATGGATGGGGATTTTGTCACACTTGTTATGTATTCTCAAACCCTATGTTTCCACAAACGTAATCTAATCCCTGTAGATTTTGGAATAGCCATAGCCCCTTCGGATCACTCGGCAAAGAGCTGCTAAAATGCTGGGAAGTTGTATTGGCTTCCGATTACCTCCCTAATACAATACGGTGACGCTGCTTTACTTGCTCATGCTGTACATATGGCCTTGTTCATCAATTTTCCTTGTACCTCAGGACCTACATGCAGAAAAGCATTTGACAGCAAACCTGCTGTATCACCAGTGTTTAATACAGGGAAGACAAAACGTTCCCAAACAAGAAATGTAGGCTAAATGGCAGTAGCTTAGGAAATTTTTCTCAGCCACAGTGACGGTTGTTAACTGCAAGTTTACATGCTGCATTCAAGTGACACTGTGGCTTTGCATTTTTCCACTATAATTCTACATCAAAAATAAGAGAAAAATTGCTTAAAGTTCTAAATTTGCACCTTTTAATTGAAATAAGTCTGTAATGGCAGCAGCATTTCAGCCTACAAACACTTTTGACAAAACTGTAAAAATATTCTCAAACACCATTTGCATCTTGCCTTGTCACTTTCAATAATTTGACCCTGGATGTCAGACTTAAAAATTAATTTCCAAAAATCACATGGAAATATTTTGGGTTCAAGAAGCCACAGTTGAAGATTTTCCTTGTGCCTTTGTTGCTCTTCCTTTTGCATCTATGTGCCTAGGTTAGGATTATTATGCTGCCCTTTTGTGGTCTGGGACATCATCAATGAAACCGTCAATACCACAGGAAGCAAGAACCATGTTGGTACCGACATGGTGCCCAAGTATTGGTTTTCATGACAGCTCTAATTTAGACTATTATCTACAAGACAGTACTGAACCAAATCTGACATGAAGTCGAGCAACTGGTACGGGAAATATAGAAAGCGGTCCATGGGGTTCTGCTAACTTAGCTTCAATTGAAATCTCTTTCTTTTGGTCAGTACCAACACTTCATGACCATGGATGAGGGTGGGGACAGAAATCAATTGGTAAATCAAGAGCATTGCTTTATGGCTCTGATCTCTCTTCACCCTTGCGGTCCAGAACAGTGACCACATTACTGTAGCTGCTGCAACTAGCTCACGACTGATCTCATGATCCCTCTTCCCATCAATCATGAACAGGACAGACTCACTGAGCTTTATTTCACCTTCTTTTGAATCTCATTTTTTTTCTCAGTGGTTCTTCATCATTCCCTTCAGGTGGCTTTCTTCCTGCAGGTGGTTTCTTTTAGTGTTTTTTCTCTCATGAACTCAGGGAGGTCCTTAATTCTTCTTAGCGTTTATTTATGCTCTTTTGAGTCTCAGTTTCTCTGAGTAGTTCTTCATGCTCTTCAGTAGGTTTTTCTTTTGAGTCTTGATTTATCTGGGGTTTTTTTTGTGTGCACTCAAGAAGGTTCTCATTTTGAGTCTTGGTTGCTGTCAGTAGTTCTTCCTCAGGTTTTGCAGGAATTCTTCTCAGTTTTGTAGTCTCTGTTTCTTTCAGTGGTTCTTACTCATGTTCTTCAGTAAGTTCTTTTTATTGGTTCTTCCAGTTGGAGGTTCTGTTGGTGGAACTGAAGTTTCTTTGGTGGTTCTCATGCATTTAGGGTGGTCCTTTTGTGTCTAGGTTTCAGTGGCAATTACCATGTAATGTGATTAGTTAACAGTTGGCTAGCATCCATCAATCCTTCACTATATGCTCCCAGGGGTGAAGCGCGGGATCGGCTCACTGTCCTGCAGCAGGAAGAGCAATCACTGCTGGAGGAGGAGGCGGCGGCAGAGGAAGATCAGGAAGTGCATGAGGGACAAGAGGAAGTGGAGGCGGTACCTGTGCAGGGTCTCCTCTCTCCACCCCTCGCTCAAGCAGAGAGAGAGAGAGAGAGAGAGAGAGGATCGACAGCGCAGAGAACCCAGCCGACTGATACGGACACACACGCTCACACACACACTCACGCACACCCTCCAAAACGGAGCAGCGTGGAGACACAGGTAAGAGCATCACACACACACACACACACACACACACACACACACACACACACACACACACACACACACACACACACACACAGAGTAAATGGCAGAAAGAGGCAAGAGAGAGAGAAGAGCAGCTAAGAATGCTTGCTAGAGGATTAACACACACACACACACACACACACACACACATTCATCTACAGTGCTACAAAGATCTGAGTGTGTGTGCTGAGTGTATGTGAGAGATGAGTGGAGTTTCTCTGCGCAACAGTTCTTCATGAAACATGCCTGCAATGCAGTGCATCAACATTCACACACACACACACACACACACACACACACACACACACACACACTCTCTCTCTCTCTCTCTCTACTCTCTCTCTCTCTCTCTCTCTCTCTCTCTCTCTCTCTCTCTCTCATTAAAGTGTTAAGCGAAAAGAGGGAGAGAGCCATAAAGAGCATGGAGGGAGAGAGATAAAGAGAATTGGGAGCTAGAAAGGTCTGGGGAGAGGTGTATAATAAGAGAAAAATATGGAGAGAATTGAGTGTGAGAGGAGAGAGCAATGAGAGGTATAAAGTAGGAGAATGTATGGAGGGAGGATAAGGGAGACAGGTATGAAGAGAGGTATAAAGATAATGGGTGAGACGGAGGTGTACAGAGGAATGGAGAGATGTAAAAGAGAGAGTTGTTCAATTTTATATTATGTTAAATTATGCCATTATTATATTATAAATGTGTGTGGTTTTCTGTAGGTGACAATCAGAGATGTCCACAGTGATGGAGAGACAGAAGCCCAGTCAGTGACCAGTTCACTCAGCATGGAAGGATCTGACCATGTAAGTCCAGATTCCGTCCATTATACCTCATCAGTATAGCTCAGGACACTTTACAGTTTATGGACTGAAGGTTTGTGATGGTGAGTTTATGAACTGTAGGGTTGTCAAGGTTCAGTACTCATGGCAGGGCTATGTGAATTATCAGACTTGAAAAAGTAGTAATATTCAGTTTGTCAGTTTTACAAAATGAATACTCACATAATATAAACACAATAATGTGTTTATGGTATAATTATTATCACAGTTTTATATGTACTTTCCACCTTATTTAAACCATTTTTTAAAATTGCGCAGTGACATTCTTAATTCATCACAATTATTCCACAAATTTACCTCTTTGATGGATATGCATCTCTTTTATTATATTTGTTCTTGCTCATTTTTTAATCAAACCTGTTCCCCTACGTTTATTCTCCTAAGTTTCACTTTTTAAACTCCTAAGTTTAACAACTTTTGAACATAGCTGGGAAGAAAATTGTGTCGTGCTTTATACATTATTTTTCTTAAAGTTTGTTACATCACTGAGTTTTAAAGCATGTCATTTAATGAATAGGTTGTTGGTTGTTTCATAATAATCTTTCTTTTGTAAGATTGGTTTGGTGTTGCTTGTGCATGTGTTTCCCCAAACACAAGATGTCATTTATGGAATTATGAAACAACTGTATAGAATATGTGAATTTTAAATTTAAAAAGTGAATTTGGATTTAGGGCCAATCCCTTTATTTTTGTTGACTGGAATCTGGATCTGATATATAGTTCAGAAGATTTTGTCTGAACCCACCCATTTTTTCGTCTGAGCAAAAGTATTAGAACACGTCCAGCTGTGTCTTGTTACTTTGATTTTTCAAACAATAAATTGTGCTGAATGTCTCTGCTCAGTTTCAGATTTGGGTTCTGCATGTACAGACTGTGCGTTTATAGGATTTAGAGGAGTAGAATGGTGATGGATGGAAAATCAGTCACAGCCATTGCACAAATTTTGGCCATATCCAGTACAACTGTTTGGAATGTCTTGAAGAAGAAAGTAATCATTGGTGTACTAAGTAACAGATTGAATATGCAAACCAAGGAAAACAACAGCAACTACAGAAATGTTGTAAGTGCTGTAAAGAAAGAGCCTATAGTGACTTTCAGTAGTTTTTTTTAAGTTAAGGTTATTTCTTCTTTGTCCAATATATCCACTATTCCTCCTCAACACATGTCCAAACCATCTCAACCTGGCCTCTCTGGCATTATTGCCAAACAGCTCCACCTTCACTGTCCCTCTGATCTGCTCATTTCTAATCTTCTCCATCCTTATCACTCCCAAAGAAAATCTCATCATCTTCATCTCCATCACCTCCAGCTCGTCCTCCTGTCTTTTAGACTGAGCCACAGTCTCCAAACCATACATCATAGCAGGTCTCACTACTGTCTTTTAAACCTTCCCTTTCACTCTTGCTGCTATCCTTCTGTCACACATCAGCCCTGACACCGGTCTCCACCCGCTCTCTCATCACCTTAGCTGTACTTTCCCAGTCCTCAGGCAGCTCCTCACTGCCCCCAAGAGCTTGTTGCAATTTTTCCCTGAACTGCCTGCCACCATCCTCCTCCTTCAGCTTCCACCATCTCATCTTTGGCTCTGTCTTCACTCTCTTCTTCTTCATTTCTAATCTCATTTTACAGACAACCACCCTATGCTGCTTTCTTACATTTTCCCCTGGCACCACTTTACAATCTCCAATCTCTTTTAGGCGGCATCTCCTGCTAAGGATATGATCCACCTGTGTGCACCTCCCTCCACTCTTGTATGTCACCCTGTGTTCTTCACATTTCTGAAAATGTGTGTTCAAAACAGCTATTTACATTCTCTTTGCAAAATCTACAACCATCTGGTTTTCTGCATTTCTATTTTTCACACCATACATACCCAGCACCTCTCTCAGCACATCCCCTCTGTTGCCTTCATCAACATGTCCACTGAAGTCTGCACCAATCACCAATCTCTCCTCTCCAGGGACACCTTCTACCACTTCATCCATCATACTCCAAAATTTCTTTCACCACAGGTTGGTTGTCAGTTAGAGGATAACTGACAACCAATCTTTGGTGCATATGAACTGACAACATTCAAAATTACACCATCAACTTCCAACTTCAAGCTCATGATCCTGTCTGACACTCTCTTTTTATCCAGAACACTTTTCACAAACTGTTCCTTTAGGATTATCCCTATTCCATTTCTCTTCCTATCTACACCATGATAGAACAGTTTGAATCCACTTCCAGTGTTCCTGGCCTTGTTTCCTTTCCATCTGGTCTGCTGACCACACAGAATATCTACCTTCCTTCTCTCCATCATGTGTGCAAGCTCTCTACCTTTACCAGTCATTGTCCCTATGTTCAGAGTCTCTAACCTCCACACTCCTTCTGTCACACATCAGCCCTGACACCCATCTCCACTTCTCAGAGTACACCCCTAATGGCTGTTTTTTTAAGTAATGTTATTTATTTGTACATAGTGATTTCACAAAGCTAACTCTTGAGACATGAGTATGCTACTCCTCTTATACCACATCTCTCTAATGTATCATTAATAGCTTATGATCAGTAGTGTCAAAGGCTTTTTAAGTCCATTTCTAAGTCAAGTGAGATGTGATAGTCTGTACCAGATGGATGTGACATTTGATTTCCAAAGTTGCAGGCATGTACCGCTTCTCAGTCCAGTGTTATACGTTATAGAACCAATTCTGGGCAGCTTGGGCCCAATTGCATGGTATATTATCCTGCTGCAATATCCCATCATTGCACATTAAATCTTTGAAAGACTGCAAATGTATTCACCAAGCAGTGAAATGTGTCAGTCACATGTTTGTGGTCCATTGGACTCCAAATTTTTTGTCTCTGGGACATATGGTGGTCTTCTGGTCAATCTAGTTGGACCTGAGAGATAGAGTACTGCTAGGGTACACTACCTACTATAACTACCTACATATGGTTTGGTCTACACAGTGTCTTTTAGTGTAGAGAAAAAAAATTAAATCCTTACAATTACAATAGGGTTCCTATACTTTTGATAATTGGACCACTAATAATTGTACTAATGAAAATAATAAGATGTGTATCATTAGTGTGTAGTGCTTGGTTATTTTTTACCTCAGTAGTCTTCAAGTGGATTTAAAATTCATTGAGAGCCTCAACAACCCCACCCCCACCCACCTTTTGAGTGGTGTATAACCCCCCCACAATGCCCCGCACACTCCACTCCACCTCCGGGTTATGCTAAATCACAGGTGTTCTCCTATGACTCAGAAAGCGCTATTCCATAGGCTTCTGTTGAGTCTCATTGGGTTTAACCAGCTGTTAAATGCTCCACTGTAAAAACAACATGATTCATATTGTGTTTACATAGTTATTGGTATGTGAACTAACCCCACATAACTCGTCAGATTTATCTGTATTAAATATGGCTAAGATTTTTCTTGACTGTGTTTAATTACAAACTGGTCTGCTTGTGAGCTACTTTTCCAGTAAGTCCAAACTTATTATCAGTCTGCAGATCTTCAAAATCAAACTTTGAAATCAACACTGAAAATACTGCTTGATTAATTATTCAGTGTCTTCAGACTAACAGGATCTTCTAATGATATTTGGGATTTTAAAATCCCTGTAGTTGTTTATTCCATAGAAAGATAGTTGTTTTTAAACTCTGCAGTATTACAATATTTATTGTAATATTTTTTGCAGCATTCAGTTCTGCTGGAACCTATAGGGTTAAATTTGTGAAACAGAATTTGTCCTGTCAGGATTGTTCTGGACTGTATCGGGACAGAAGGTTCTATTTAAGTTGTGAATGTAAGGTGTAGTGGGGGAAGAATAAACATCACAGTAGTCCTTATGGGATTCTAGATAAGCTGTGTGTGTGAACTGAATAAATATTCCTCTAGTTCTTATAGAGGTTCTAGACAGGATGTGAGTATGAACCAAAGAAATGTTCCTCTAGTTCTAATGGATGCAGAAGTGGTAGTGTGTGCATGTGCTGCTCTCGCCAAGAAAAATTCCTTGTATGTGTAACATACTTGGCGAAATAAAGAGATTCTGATTCTGAGAGCATTGTTTCAGTCAGATATATGAAATGAAGTACCCTGGTGGAAGCACTTTACTGATGGAGACCCTGTTTCACTGCAGCAGACAGGCTCAAATACATGCTGATTTTTGTTAGAGTATTTAGAACAAGCAAAGATTTCTGTTTAATACCTTGGATATATTGGCTTTAGCTTGGCTAATATACATTTAGAATACCATAGAGAACAAGAGTTGGCAGAAATGAGCAGTACCTTACAGGTGTTCTTCCCTGTTAATCCACTTAAGTTCAAGCTTCGGAAGCATCTTCATTTCTTCTTCTTGCAGATCTGCTTCAGGTTTTGCTGGAGCATAACCTATGTTTGAACCCCAGTTTTCAAACAGCCTCACACATTCTCAACTGGACAGTGGACAACCTAGATCAAGACTTGACCATGACCATGTTCTCTCTGTCTGCAGGAGGAGTGCCGGTTGCAGATGGAGGCTTTGAGGATTAGTCTGAGTCAGATTCATGCTGCACAGCTGGAGCTGCTGAGGGAGAGCCTGGTAGAAGGTACAGGTGAGTGAGGCAATGTATACATGCATGTGGTGAGGGTAAAAAATTATATTAAAGATACTTGCTGAGAAAAGTGAGGCTGGATCAGTATTAAAATGTCTTCTGGATGAGAAAAAGACCGCTCAATAGACAGGATTTTTCTTAAGTTTTAAACCTGAAAAAGCTCACTTTCAAGTCACACCAAAAGTCACACCCAATCCACCGGATCAGATCAAGACAGCCCCGTCATCTACAGGTGAGTGTGTAACAGGTAGAGGATGAGGAGTGGGCAGCACGAGGAATGGTGGATTTGATCCATTATTAATGGTGCAGTGGAGCTCTGGCTGAGGATCACTCATCTCTTATCTCGCTTTGAACATGAAAGCTCTGCTCTCAGAGCACCAAGCTTCAGAGAACCCACTTCCCTTAATAAAAGCAGAACGCTGATGTGTGATTCCAGCTTGTAGAGAGTTCACAGTATTGATTCTAATGTGCCAATTTTGTCTTTTTCAGCCTCCAGAGGTGATCCGAAGTGTCAGCATTTGAAAGAGGATGTCTCGGAAGAACACAGACAGCTAATTCAGGTAAAGGAATTACAATGATTGATTTAATGTCCCACCCAAATTGTTTCATGGCAGATATGAATGATTAATTTTTAATGTGACCATAAATGATAATTTAACCACACATATGGTCATTGGCAACAACATGCAGCCTTATAAACACACTGCATTTATAACAGTAATAAACATAGCCCTCCCACTCTTTCTCACACATGCTTACATATCTGCCTTAATCTGTAGGTTTACCATATGTGATGAACTCAATATGCTCTGCTTGTGTGTCTCCAGATGGTGTGTGATGATCAGAAAGCGAGGGCTGAAGACATTCACAGCTCTAGCCATGCCAGACACCTCCATCACCGTAAATATGCTTTTGTGAACACTGTTTGTCTGTTTACATACTGGAAATACTGGTTGGGTTGGTCCGATCTGTGGTTGTACTAAGTGGTTATCAATTGTATGAATATATTGATAAATTGAAGTATTGAGATTAACTTCTCTTGCTTTCAGCATCACAATACATTGAACTATAACCCCTGTATTGTGATACATATCATATTGTTCTTATCATGACTATTATTTTAAATGTATTGTCTCCCATAGATATTGTTGTCCAACAAGCTTTCAGATCAACGTACCTGGTCACTATACATAAACAATAATGTTTGTTTAAGATTCAAACTAGGAGGAGGCTCAGTGTTTTTTGGAGAAAACACTTTCCTCTGATTCAGTCCCTGCTATGCAGTTTCCCCCTGTCCCTCCACATGCTTGGAGCAACTGAGACAGACCATTGGGCACTATGTTTCCAATGGTGGAATCCCCAGTCTCCAGGTCTTGACCTGCCCAGCCTCCTGACTCTAATAAGACTCTTAAGATGGGAACTTAGAGTTCAGTCTGTGCCAGCCTAGTGCCATCAAAACTGAATATCTCTCCCAGTCAGCTACACAGTTTCATGTCCATCTCGGATGCCCCATTGTACATACAGTTCATGTCTCACCGCAGACACAGTTGCCACCTCTTAGCCACTGTTGGAACTTGGCTCAAGAGGAAAACAAGGGTTTCAAGGACTAGCAATGCATCAGATGCTGATGAAGCGTTGGTAAAAGCACCTACAATGACACCATTTTGGAACCAAGGCCAGTTTTACTCTTCAAGGATGCACATTATTTAAATCCACATTTAAATCCTTTTAGAACTATGTAATTCCTGGTTGGCCCAGCAGAGAGGAGCTTCTGCCCTCTAGTTTTCCTTATGGCACAGATGATTTGAGTGGTGCTAACAAGTGAGAGCCTGAACATTTTTTTTTCTCCTGTTACTTCCTCATTCCCAACAAAGAGTTGGGTCTGCATCCCATATGACAGAACTGCAATAGATCTATTCACCTTGCATACAAACATACACTTTCTTCTTCTCATTGACGGACAATGACAAGCCTCTGGGAAGTAGATTCATTAGTGGCCAGAAACACTCTGTGTTTTCATATCTAAGTCTCATACCAACCACTCTTGAGATTATTAAACTCTTATCTTGGGGGCTTTGGCCCTTAAACACTGTGCATTTAGCTTGCATGCACATTTCCTGTCAAGTCCAGGGAAAAATTATCCACCTCCATCCAGGATGTTTGGGTCTGTGGATTTGGCCCTGAAGTTGTCACTACCATTCAGTGTGTTAGAGCTACATACACACACTCTCTTTTTGTCTTTATGTTAAGGGATCATTTCTCTTTTATTCTCGGTGCTAGATGTGATTGCTTTATGGAGGACTTCTTAGATCGAGACAGGTCCTTCTTCAGCAAGTAGATTCCCTCTGTTAAGTTGGTTTAACTTCTCGTGCTCAATCAAATGAGTTAATGAATTACATGTTTTGTTTTTGTGCATCCAGCATCCACAAAAGTTTTCCTAAACTGGCTTTCCAGAAAACTTGTGGCATTCCATCCTTCTCCCTCCTCTTCTAAGGAGGCAGATAGCCTGCATAGTATGTGTCCCTTGCGTATGAACTAAGAGTTTTGCAAGTCTAATCAGCTCTTTGCTTCTTGGTCCAACGTTTGTGGATGCTGTTCATTTAGCTTATACTATGATGAGCTTACAACCCCCTAAAGGCCTCTGAGCTTATTCTTCAAAAAGAGGCTACTTCCTGGTGCTTTTTAAGGGAGTTTTGGTAAAAGACATGTGCACTTCAGCTAGCAGATTGCTTTGTCACACATTTTTCAGGTTTTATTGGCTGGATGTTATGGAATTTTCTCTGGGAATTAGGGTTCTTAGTCCAAACTTTGGTTTGGAAAACTACATGGTGGTATAGTTTAGTTTCCAGAGTTTTTTCAGATTACATGTGAAAGACCTGGTTGCTTGCAAATTTGTGTGATGCTAGATCACCGTTAGGTTTACACTGTCCACCATTATGTTAATGAGGTCTTGCAACCAGTGGCCCTACCTTTCCTTAACACACACTCTGTGTATTATTCCAGTAGGACAATGCTCATCTGCATGCTTCCGCTGTCTCAGTAGTTTGCACTGAAAACACAAATACTATTCCATGGTCAGATGCCAGACCTGTCCCCAGTTAAAAATGTGTGGGATGCTATTTGATGTGCTTTCAATACTCCACCCCTCCTGCAAAATCTGCAGGGACTGAATGAGAATATTCAAGCTGCATGGATGGGATTATTACACAACACCATTAGGAAACTCTAAAACACCTTGCCGAGATGTCTGGCCTGTTGCATTATAGCCTACACCATACTGAGAGACTACTTTCTCTACTTTCATATATTTTTCATTGTAACCCTTATCTTCCTTCCAAATACCATTGTAACCCAGCAGTTCCTTCTGGGTTCAAATATTTGTACATATTTTCTAAAACAATGAATGTATGTTAAGTTATACCCTTGTAAAGTAGTTCCATTCTGCAGGCTGTAAGCTGTTCTGTTTCTTTCTGAAAATGCTTGTCACTGATGCAGTCTGGGAATAATGTCTGTTGATGCCTAGAGGATACCAGAAGGCTCTCTTCTATAACTGAACTGGCTCACCCTTAAAATACTAATTGGCACAAATGCACTAGGATAGCCAAATGTATTTGACTCAAAGTCTCAAAATGTCAACCAAATAATTTAGTTGAATATATGCTCACACTCTTCTCTCAGCTCATTTAGAATAACATGCAGGACATCATGTGATCATGTTGTCTGTGTGCAGAGCTCAGTGACCACTCGGCTGGCTGGGAAGTGGATACGATGTTGAAGCTGGAGTTCCAAGAGCAGCAGGAGCTTCAGGAGCATCAGCACCAGCAGGAGATCCAACGTCTGAGGAGTTACTATAGCCAGCAGGCCCAGGAGACCGAGGAGCGCTACAAGAATGAGATCATCTTGCTGGAGAACAGACTACAGGAGCTGACTGGGATAGATGCCATTTACAGGTATACACACTATACGCCCCATAAGGGGCATCCTGTAATGCTGTATTATGTACATATAATCCACACAATCATGCTGAAAGACTGTAATACACTAAATGAATTGTAGGGAATGCTCTGTATTGATGTGTGATTTTCATATCATCCACACATTTACACACATCCACACTCATTTTGACATTCTAATACACCACAGGTAAGCATAAGGGGAGCTCTAGAATGCACTATAATATTCATCTGATCACACAATCATTAGTAGCGCTGCACTGTTTCAGACCATTTACTGACTGAAATGCACTACAGTTGAAACACCTGGTAGACACAAGGGCTGTGTGTGTGCAGGCAGACAGGTGGCAGGTAGAAGCTTTCTTTACTTTAATTATTAAAAGTGTAATTAAAACTGCGGGTCAGTTTGGGTCAGTGGGCTAAGGCAGCAGAATCACTTTACACCGCAGCAGTATTGTCAAATTACAGCTTCATACAATTCAGTATGTTTAAAATGCAGTTACTGAAACATAGCAGATCTGAACACAGAACACTCTTCCACACTCAATACCTGCATCATTTATCCAGTGCAAGTAATGTTTGTTATTTTTTGTAATTGTTTATTATGCTGTTGATGTTTATGAGTCTTATTTCTCAGTATTGGTTATTATGGGGTTGAGGTTTATTAAGGGTCATAAGGGTCATAATGTTTATTAATGCTTATTATAGTATGGTTAATTATTATGGTAATTTGATGTTTATTTTGGGTTTGCATTTATTTAGGGTCAGTAATTGTTTTACTATTGTTGATTATGTTTATTAGGGTCAGTAATGTTTATTGAGGTGTTGATGTTTATTTAGAATCTATATTGTTTATTTTGTGCTTGGTGTTTGTTTGGCAAGAAGGTATTTACTGCCACCTACAGTACCATATGAGCAATTGCACTTTCTTTCAATGTGTTCATTGAAAATTTGTTTTCTAATTATGTACTGTTTGTTTGTTTATTCATTTATTTTTTACATTGTGTGTGTGTTAATATTTAATATATAAGCAGTGACATCTGACCCCAACACCCTCTCTCACCCTTTGTGTGCTTCTCTTCCAGTATCCCAGATGTGCCTTCACATGTCCAGCAGAGGGCAGGCATGCTGCAGGTCATTGTGGGCTTTTCTGACCTTTATATTTGCATGCACACACTGTGTGTGTATATGTTTGTGTGTGTGTGTGTAGCCTTTAGCTAGTAGCTGCCCTAGATCTCACTGAAGAGAGAAATAAAGAGAGAGACAGTCGTATACAACAGAGAAGGACAGTGAGTGTATATAGAGATAAGAGAGATGGAAAGGCTAAAATATAAAACAGAAAAGAGCAGTTGAGAGAGAGAGAGAGAGAAATGGAAGAAAGAGCGAGAGAGACAGACAAAAAGAAGACAGAGAAAAGAGAAATGGTGAGTGAAGCACAGAAAAAAGAAAGAAAGACAGGGAGAGAGACAAGGAGAGAAAGATGAGAGCAATAAATGGATAGGGAAATAGAAAGGAGAGGGAGAGAGTGACATAGAAACGAGTGTGTGTTGTGAGATGATGGCTGCAGCTTCACAGCAGCGTGAAACTCCAATCACACACACATGAGTGAACCCCCTTCTCTCTTTCACTCTCTCCTTCATTCACTCTCTGTCTCTCCTCCTCTCTCTTGCCCACTCACGCCGTCATTTCCATCTCCGCTTGCTGTGAGGAGAATAACGCAAAGTGAGAGAGAGGTGGGAGTGAGGACGGTCAAGTGAGAGCAGGTAGGATAGAGGGATGAGGCTGATTAAAGCAGTAGTTTAGAAATCTACAGCCCCCACCAAATGTATTCAATCAGCTGAGACATTTTTGTCTTTAGAATTATGCTGGACCTTCAACGCAGATGCAGCAAAATAATGGAATCGTATGTACCCCTATTAGCATAGTGGGTTCTGACACTGTTGTATAAGCTTTTATGTCTTGTAATTAGCTTCATATTTTTAGTGCTGATTGGTGGGAAATTACTTTTTAACTGAATTAGGCTCATAGCTTTAGTGCTAATTGGTGGGTATAAGCTTCCATTACTTGTTAACTGTATGAATCTAATTGCTCTGATGATTAAACTAAACCAAACACAAATATGTTAGAGGTGGAGAGGGACTTAATTAAGTGTTAAGTTGAATTATGCCAGAGTGATAGAGAAGGATGGAGCGCGATAAGGGGGGGATGTTTGGGAGAGAGAGGTGGGGCAGCAGTGGTGAGTGCAAAGCTGGGGAATAAAGAAGTCTTTCACACATTAAACCTTCTCTCTCTCTCTGCTGGACAATCAGCTGGATGAGTTGGACAGTGTGAGAAGAGTGAGTGAGGAGGGGGCAAGAGACCCTGAGGATCTGCAGAGACAGAGAGAAGAGGACATTGCTAAGGTAAGAGAAGGGTTGTTTCCTGCTGTTAATTTATTGTAGTTTTTATAATATGAGATTTGAGCTCTCAGAAAACTTTTCAGAAAATCTCAGACCATAATTAGCTGATTTGGACTGAGGCTTGTTCCTTTATCTTTATGAAATTCCAGACAATGCAGATTACAAAGCCTTATAAAAACTCTGATTCTTCAGACCTTCTCCCAGCAATCAGTAGCAATGGGCTCCTCTCAGCAGCTGCAGGCCACAAAACAGGAGAAGTCTATAGTGACAGCATAGTCTATAGGAACAGGAGAAGTCTATAGTGTTTTCAGGTAGCTGTTTCCTCAGGCAGTAATGTAATTTGGAAATGACAGAAGTCAAGATGTGGTCTGGAAGACTTTCAAAGAAAGCTGCTTGTGGAATTGCTAGAAAGACAAACACCTATTTGACTGCCAAAGAAGATTTTGCGCAGTGGGCCAGCACTGTTCCTCTGTGTGACACTTGCACAAATATGACCTTCACATTTTTTTAGAAGTATGACCTTCATTTGTTTTTAGAAGAAAAACATTCCAACATCCTTACTTCCAAATTCAGTGCAGTGCTTTATGCTTGGAGAACAAAATGTATTTCATGAAAAGAGCACCTCTCCAGCTGTTAAGCATGGGAGTGGATAAATCATACTATGGACATTTCTCTGGTATAGGGAAGAATAGTTTCATTTAAATACCAGCAAATTCTGGAATCGAACACCTCACCATCTGCAAAAAAAGCTGAAGATGAAAAAGGCCTAGATTCTTTAGTAGGGTAAAGATAATAAACACACCTCAAAATCCACAATGGACTGCTTCAAGAAGTGATTGGTGTGGCGTAACAGAACACCCTCCAGCGAGCACCATGTGGTAGACTGGGGTTCAATTCTTAGTCTGGGCAACCATGTTGTGCTACACTACTTGTGCTCACCTCTGTAAAATGATAAGAATGGAGGAAATTACGCTGAAAGACATATCTGCTACAGTAAAGTGTTGCACTACTTATTAAGTAAAGAAGCAGCAAAATGACTGGTGGTTGATGGTTGATGGACTGAACATACAGTAAATAAGTTTTTGTGAACTCTGGCTTTTCTTCCTGCTCCTCTGCAGGTGATCGTACAGATGTCTGTTGAGTTTGCACAGCAAACTGAACTGGCTCGGCTGGGCAGACAACAGGACTCAGACAAGGAGAGAGAGACACTGCAGGAGGAGCTGAGGGAGAGAGACGAGGAGATCATGCTACTTAGAAACAAGTTGGAGATGCTCGAGGTGAGTCACGGCACATGCATTCAGGTACCAGTGATACTGCAGCTTACAGTGCACTGATCCATACTCTAGATCATTCTGACCTGGTTACACAGCTGGGATATAGACCTGACTGGATGACAGTTCCCCTACTTCTAGACCCCACAGCTCCCCCTGCTAGCCATACTTTTTCCTGTTACAGAGACTGACAGGTGTACTGTATTGACACAGCCTCAGACAGAAAACTGAATAGTCATTAGAGAATCCTTAGATTCTCCCCTTTTAGGGGTTCAGAGAAGGTCTAAATAGATACCTGTCATTTTTCACTTGCAAAACCAGCTCCAGATCAATATAAACCAAGTCTAGAATGCTGGCCGGCCATCATCAGATCAGTAAAAACCTACATGTGGTGTGTTTTTGAACACTGGTAAACTGGTAATTCTAGTTAGAGCTGTTTATTTCATTATTGCTTGCAGGTGTTGTGTGTTGTGGTACAGCCAATAATTCCACTTATCTGCTGCAGGGTAATGATGAATGTTCCGATAAAGTCTTGAGAGTGTGAGGAGACGGTGTTGTATGTTTAGAAGGTGGATGATCCTCGTGCTGGTGGTGGGGGGGATTTGGTGCTGGGCTGTTCGGTGCTAATTATACAGAGATGAAGCAGCTTTTCATGACAGTAAGCTCAGTTTATCAGCAGTGCTCTCGGGGTTCTTCAAAACACTTACAAAGACGTACAACAGAGCAGCTTTCATCAGAACATTGAGACACACACACATACACACAGATGAAGCTCCAGATTATACTCTAAACATAGCTCCCCCTGTCTGAATGTGTGTTGGTAAAAGTGGTTCGCCTGAGCTCTGAGCTGATGCATCAGCCCTTCTTTGGCCTAGCTTTCAATCTACATTTACTGCTTCAGCACACACACACATACATAAGCACAAATTCCTCCACTGTCTGAGCGATGATAATATTTCCCTCCTCTCAGAACTCTACTTCTTCAGCAGTGTCTTACACAGACTTTTAAAATGGTCAATGACTTGGAATTAGTGTGATGTGACCGCTAGTCTAAAATTACTTGTCAAATAACCAATGAGTATACGACAGCAAAGTGAGAGTGGAGGTTTCGTGTGAAATTGTGCTTCAGATGGTAAAGAGTAAAGAATCTGATCTGGGATCCTGCATGTGTCTCTCCACCCATTTAATGATCGGCTATTTTAAAAATAAGACCAGAAATGTTCTTAATTCTCAGACTCTGAGAATTGAGTTCATCACCATTTGGTGTAATAACTTTGTGTGACTGAGCTTTTGTGCCAGCTTTTCCTTCCCAAGTACAACTGATTCAGCTGTTAATTTCCAGTGTTACTAGGTTTCTTAGAGCAGAGAAAACAGCAAACTGTACAGGACTTCAACACTCCCTAAGAGTGCTAGAGTGCTAGAACAGGATTTTTTTAAATTTAAAAAAGACAGCTCTCAGTTTTTATACTCTTGGCCAATAGCTGATAATGCTTTATGGTTTCTTTAGGAATATATGCTAATAAAATGCTGTGTTCAATCATTCTCTACACTTAAAATGTGTAATATAGTCAATGCTTTTAACCTACAAGAACCCAGAGACATTTTAGAATTTTGAGCAAAATAACTGAATGTGATGAATTACCTCAGCAGCTCACATTTTTTTCTTCTTAATGTTATTAACAAGTTACATGACCTTTAAGGTTAAAATCTGAATGTAACATTTGT
Source organism: Acestrorhynchus altus (assembly GCA_034509495.1). NCBI lineage: Eukaryota > Metazoa > Chordata > Actinopteri > Characiformes > Acestrorhynchidae > Acestrorhynchus > Acestrorhynchus altus. The sequence continues at coordinate 12,249,408 of CM067501.1, forward strand.
CACAACAATTTCATAACTCATATATGATCATTTAATTATAGAAATGGGATCAGAACTGAATTTTTATTTTATTTAAAAATATTGGAACATACCTTTAGATGCATAAAATAATAATTTGCTGGTTTTGTCTCAAGCACTCACCAACAGACATTTTATAAAAGAGTTCACATACAAAAATTCACAAACTGTCCTCTGGTGGTTTTTGTCACATAAGTACTTAATGAGTTGAAGTGAAGGACACAGTACTGTAAGGAACTTTACACACCTTTTAAAGGGTCTATGACATATATCACCATTGATTCTTGGGTTTAAGAGCACGACAAAGCTCTTTCCATTGTGCACTCTCTGAAAAATGGTTAAGTGGTTTTTAGACAAGCCAATAACAATCAGGTAAAACTGAATAGGTTGTTGAACCGGGCCACATGCAGTTACACTAATATACCACAATTTCGGATTGTAGCCATTTCTGGTTTCTGAACCAAGTAACTCCTTACTATTTCACTCTCAGGCAGCACCGGATTAAAGTAGGAATGAAATCAAGCTAGTAATTATGTACATTTAGCATTTTATGCAACTACTGTAAGTCATCATATGTTCTAGATATACATATGTGGGAAAGATTGAGGTGAAAAAGGAGAACCCCTGGTGTAAAGCAGTGGTTTCCAACCCATCTCCTAGAGATTTTCCTCCTTATGTCTATTCAACACCACCTAATCCATCTGTTTCAGATGTGCTGGTTAGCTGAATGAGAGGTTAAATTTGGGTTGTAGGTGAAAGTGGATCTCCAGGAGGAGTTGATCATTGGTGTAGAGTGTAGACTAATACACACGACTGAATCCACAGCAGGAAATACATACTGAAGAGGATGAAGAAGAAGAAATCCATGATGGTGAAGATGAGGATCCACAAGAAGAGCTGAAGGCCAGAGGAAGTGGAAAACACCTTGATGCCAATGAAGTCAATAAGAATGTCCACGAAGGACAAGTCAAGGTTTCTGTAAAAGAGGAGCTGCAGTACAAATGTTCTGGACAAGATTATATAGAACGTTTTGGAGACTATTATAAAGAAGGCTCTGTAGAAAATAGAAAGTGTGCTGGTGAAGAACACAGAGAAGATTCTGAACAAGATCAGCAAAAGCATTCAGGAAGAGATCACAGAGAACAGTCTGAAGGAGAAAATCACAGAGAATGCTCTGAAGAAGTTTTTGGAGGAGATGACCAGGAAGGTTCTAGAAAAGATTATAGAGATCACAAAGACTGTTGTGATGAATCTTCAGTGGGTTCTCCATCTAATGGTGATGGTGCTGTTGGAAACAGTGATAGTGATGGTGGTGGTGATGGGAACAGCGATGGTAATGGTGGTGATGATAATGGTAACAGTGATGATGAAGACGCTGAAGGTTTAGATGAAGCTCAGGCACTGTTAGCTCAGCTGCAGTATGAGCTCACCCTGCAAGCAGAGGAACATGCTCAAGTTCTGGAGGAGCTCAGATCTTTTCATGTACTCCAGCTGGAGCACAACAGGGACCAGCTAACCCAACTGACCACCCACATTCACACCCTGTCCACACAGCTGGAGGAGGTACACACTCTCTGTTCTTATAGCTAGAGTTGGTAGACCCTCAGAAAACCCTTAGACCCACCTCAACATCTAGAAACTACAACCAGAGAAGATCATATGATTGAGAAGTAAGAATGCTGGTCCATGATCATTCTTATTCTTTAGTTGTACATATGATCATCAGATGTGACTGTGTGTGTGTGTATACAGACCTGCAAATAGACTTCTTTGCAGACTTGCAATTAGACAGTTCTTCAGTTTGATCTACAGATAGGCATGCTGGCCTGCAGGTTCTCCAAGTAGATAGATCTACAGGTAAGTTGGTCTCCAGGTAGAAGGATATGGGGATAGATTGAGGGAGTGTATGTGTGTGTACAGCTCGTGTTTGTGCAGTTGATGGAGACGCAGCTTCTGCACTGTTTAAGTGTGTAATTTGTCCAGCAGGGGGCAGAGCAGAAGAAAGGGATGGATGGAGAGGAAAAAGAACAGAGCCAAAGAGGGAAGATACGACATCCCAGCATGCAAAGCAGCGGGACACAGACAGAAACGGTAAGATTTAAATATCACGTGTGTGTGTGTGTGTGTGTGTGTGTGTGTGTGTGTGTGTGTGTGTGTGTGTGTGTGTGTGTGTGTGTGTGTGTGTGTGTGGTTGATGATATCTGGTGGTGTTTAATGAGATATAAAATGTAAAGGTTTCAGCTGAACTGAAATTTGACTGATCACACAACAAGAAGGAATACAAAGCAGCGTTTCATTCTCCCTCTGTCTCTCCTTCCCTTACTTTGCTCTTTTATTTGCTTCCCCCTTCCTCTGTTTTTTTTCTCTCTTCCTCTCCTGTCATTATTCCTCTGCACCTCAAAACCTCTTGTTCTTCTCTCTCTCTCTCTCTCTCTCTCTCTCTCTCTCTCTCTCTCTCTCTCTCTCTTTCTCTCAATGTTATTCTCCTTGATCACCAGGAGGTGGAGCCTGTCTCCACAGCAGCCAATCAACATAGTTGCACCTGTTGCTATAGCAGCCAGGCGAGGCTATGACTGCTCTCTCTCTGTGTAAATTTGAGTGTATGTGTGTGTATGTATGTGCAGTAGAAACTCAGGGACTGTGTCGGATGTTGGTGGAGTGTGTGTGGGGTTTTTTTTTCATTGTTGTTAAAATGACTGGTTTCCTCACGGTGTTCTCACTCTTACCTGTCCGTCAGCTGCAGGAGAGAATAGAGGAGGCTGAGGAGAGAGACATGATGAAGGAGAAAAAGGAGGACATAATGTCACAGCTGTCTTCACCGGAGACGGAGTCTACTTCTGATTTCATTTTGACTGAAAGGTGGGTCAATAAGTAACCCCACATCCACAATATTAACAATGAAAAAGACAGCAAAAATAACTTAACCTTTAAGGGCCAAAATGTTAGAAAAAGTATATCTTAATCAGCCAGCCCAACAAATCCGCTTTTAACTAGTCAACAGTATTACCAGCTTGTAGATCAGCAAGTGCATCAAACTCAAATGCAACATATCCCTTCAACCAGTAAAGAATGTTTCTTTCCCTTGATGACCAGCTTTTCAACCACCTTCACCATAAATTATCAGTCTAGACTATTTGAAAGTAGCTACCAGCAGGAGCTAATGATAAGATGAAAGTAGTTTATCACCTTAAAGACATTTACAACACCTATCAAGACTTTCTTGCTAGGTATAAACTTCCATTAATTGGTAGATACATGAGCCTTGTAACTTCAGTGCTAATTTAGAGTGAATTAGCTTGTATTATGTGTTGGCTGTATTGTCTTCACCCCACAGTGCCAATTGGTTAAATGTAAACTTATTTTGTAAAATCTAGTGTTTTCCCCCACTATAATTATCCTTTCTTTCCCTCTCTGTGTGTAGGAATCTCTTGCGAAAGGCTAATGAAAAGTTGCGCCAGGTTTTAGTAGATGTTTTGAAGACCACAGCAGCAACAGAGGAAACAATTGGCCATCATGTGGAGGCCCTACTAGAGGCATCCAGCAGAGGGCAGCAGTCTGCACCCAGAGGCAAGTGACATCTACCATATTGTCTGTGTGGGAAAACTCGGTAAACACTCTGGTTCCCTGAAACGGGAGAGATGAGTCTATAAACTCTCCTATGTACTGGAATATGAGCTATTAGATAGACAGTAGAACATACACAAACTCAATAAACACTCCTATACACCTGAATAGGAGATATTAGACTATACACAAACTTAGTAAACACTCCTATACACCCAAAAAGGAGATATTAGACTATACACAAACTCAGTAAACACTCCTATACACCTGAATAGGAGCTAAGCAACATCAATAAACACTCACTACAATAGATACACTATTCACTAGAATAGAAGGGTATATTCATATAGGACATATTAATTAATACATACCTCCTTAAAATGCATACATTCTATATATTTTTAAACACATGCGCACACTTACACATGACATTAATTATGGACTTCTGTCAAAATTGCTGTACTTCATTGCTTTGCACCACAGGTGACATACATACACACATGAATGGACACACACACACACACACACACACTGCATTTAGCCTTTAAAGTATACACTTTCTAACAGTCAAGTCAGCTAGGCCAAGCTAGGAGTTTGTAGCTGTAAATAAACCACTGATGTGAAAACAGGAGAATGAAAATGAAGGAAAGTGGTCAGTAACTAAGGTATGTGAAGTGGAGCATCGTTCACCCAGATAATGTACCCCCTCAGTATAATGACATTGTAACATGGCGTGACTGACTGTCCTCCCAGAGCCGGAATAGCAACTTATCCCGTCCGACCAGTTCTGTAATGCTGACCTGTTTTACCACATCATTATCATCATTAGCTCCTGTCTTCTGCTTCTCATATGACTATATCAGGTGTTTACACTGTGGGAGTGCGCAGAGTGTTATTTTTTCAGTAAACCTAGCTCAAATAATGTACATCATACATCACCTCTTGTCCCTTTCTATTGTTTGTACTACTAATAAATACAGTATAACACATTTAATCATTAATTTATTCATTCATCATCTTATCCACTTCATCCTGTTCAGGGTCTCAGTGGGTCCAGATGCTACCCAGAATCACTGGTTGCAGGGCAGGAATACCCTGGACAAGACACCAGCCCTTTGCAGGATAAACTTAATTCTTATTTGGATTTTGTTTTCCTCAGACTTTTCATCAGAGAGTTTCCATGGCAGCGAGACGATTGCAGTGGATGATGCAAGTGTGTTTTCCGCTGAGACAGAGACTGATGAAGGGCTGGAGATGTCACAGATGATTCTGGGGGCAGGTCTTCAGTCTGAGGGGGTGGAACTTCAGCTGGAGAGGGAGGAGTATCTGAGTAGCATCAGCTTCAGGCTGCAGAGTGCTGTGGAAAAACTGCTGTTCACAATCACAGAGACCACCAGCCAGGTACGAGCAGCCTAGGACTGACCATCTCTGTCCAAAGTGGAGTTAGGAGTCAGGTTTAAGCCACAGTTGGAGGAGCTGGTGGAGTTCTAAAGCAGCAGATGTGTTTAATGCATTGTGTGTAAAGCTGGTCTATACTGTGTGCTAGGACTGTATGATATTAGAAAAAAATTGACATTATCTTAATTTGTTGTTCTGAGATATATATTGCAATAAAAAAAAAAAAACAGGAATTTTCATCAGATTGTACCAGAAATCAGTAATCCAGCATCATGGTGCACTTTGTGTCTTGAAGATTGGAATAAGATGTACAATATTGGGTTGATAAATTTGGATGCATTTGGTAGACATATCATGGACTGCGCAAATTTTCCTTTTGTATCAATTAAAAGTTGGATTGCTCACTCTGCAGTGTGACTATTGCACATGCACACATTGTGGCTGTGTTGTAGTGGACTCTGTTATTAGTCATGGTTTTGGTCCTGTGTGGTTTAATGGTTGAGGGGTGTGTGTGTGTGCGTGAGCGCGCGCGCGCGTGTGTGTGTGTGTCTTTCAGTCTTTGTGGACACCTGTTTTCTCAGGGACTCTCAGGGAACATGGAACACTTAAAAATTCGACTTCTTATTTTTTATTCATTAGAAAATGTAGAAAAATGGAGGTTTGGCAATTCTATAATTTATTATTCATAGATTTGTTTTGCCTCTGTATATTTAAGGCTATGCAGATCTTGGCAGGTGTGATGTGGATGGTCACAGGTTCAGGCCCCAGTTCTGCCACTGCTATTCATCAGTGTCTGTTGAGTCTGATATCGGTTTAAAACTATCAACTGCTATGTAATTCTCTGGTTTCTCCCCAGCTCTTATAACAGTGTGACGTTTCACTGAACATAATGCGCCACTCCCTCCACACCACTAATATATAATATGTAATATAATTGGCAGCTGCAGGATAGAACGCACTTCTCATTTGCATAAAGTTGAGAACATTTGAATACAGTACTCGTCTGACCTGGCATTCTTTGCCTCAGCCACTGCCACTCAAGCTGTGAGGTTTCTTTACAGTGAAACAGCGTTCTAGGTTAGAACTGTGTAAACTCTGGAACAGTACTTAAAAAACAATCAAGCAGAGCAGAGGAGAAGAATAAATGAACCGGGAAGAGCAGTTTATCAGTAACTCAGAGAAAGAGAGTGCTTTAAGGAGAAAGTTAAAGAGCTGTGTTAAACAGTAATAGTGCTGAGGCATAACACAGCATAATTAATGTTTTTAACTCTCATATTGACAATTATGTATAAAGATAAATGAAATTGTTGTACATACTACACAAAAAAACATCAGCATTGAAATATTAATAGTAAAGTGATTATGTAACCATACTAAAGAAATCAGTTAGTAATGGAAAGGCAGTATATATAAACCAATTATAGGTAAAATAAATAAAGAAATATTATACTTAAAAATACATATAAATATTTGTTGAATTATTCAAATTAAATAACTTTGTGTTAATAGATATATAATACATAAATAATAAATGTATATATAATTTTATATAATTGTTTCTGTATAAATGTATTTATAGATTCTGCATTACTCTTCTCACGTTAAAAAAGAAGAATGTAAATAAATAAATATGTGTCTGTAGGGTTTTCCTCTCTGGGTTGAGTTCTGAGTTGAGTTTCCCAAATCCGGTCTGACCAGTTACCACACCAGAGTGTGTGTGTATGTGTGTGTATGTGTGTGTATGTGTGTGTATGTGTGTGTATGTGTGTGTATGTGTGTGTGTGTGTGTGTGTGTGTGTGTGTATGTATACCTGCCCATTTTTTTTTTTCTAAGCCCTGCCCCCGGTGATGTGTGTCCTGTACACACCCACACTCCAGGAAGTGAACCTTGCATTCATTCAGGAGGAACGAGAGGGAAGGGTTTGTGTGTGTGTGTTTGTGTGTGAGAGTGAGTGTTTCACACTCAGCTGTTTTACTGTGTGTGTGTGTGTCTGTGTGTGTTTGTAGGTTAATGAGCGCTTGCATTCTCCCAGCAGGCTGTTGCCACGGAAGCATGCGACTGTTAATGAGTTTTCAGCTGGGGAGCAAGTTCCCAGATAGACAGAGACGGAGAGAGAGGAGTAGTTGGTGAATGTTGAGAGTGTTAAGCTGGAAGCTGGTCTGGATCTGGAGCTGGATTTCTGGAGGGATATTCTGTATGGAATTCTGTGAGGAGTTGAGTCTGGATGACACCTGCAGTTTTGGCTACCTGCAAGTCCTTTCTTGTGTGTGTGTAGGTGTGTGTGTATGTGTGTGTAGGTGTGTGTGTATGTGTGTGTGTGTATGTGTGTATGTGTGTATGTGTGTGTGTGTGTGTGTGTGTGTGTGTGTGTGTGTGTGTGTTTGTGTGTGTGTGTGTGTGTTTGTGGTTTTAACCTCAGGCTTGTTCTGGCTGTATAAAGTGAACACTCCTCCCTGTGTGTGTGTTTTAACCTCAGACTTGTTCTAGAAGTGTCTAGAAGTATGTGTATTTTGTGTATAAGTAAGGGACTAGTTGGTGGTCATGTTTTTACTGGTGTCTGTATACTGGTCAGCTATAATATTAGCTGTTAAGTGAAGTAAAGAACATTTAATGATCTGGTTCCAGTGGCACTTGTCAAGTGGTGGGATCTACATATTAGGCAACAAGTAAAGAGTAATTTCTTGAAGTTGATGTAGGGTTTGGTGATATGGATGAAAAATCATATCCCAATATATTGTAGCTGAATGGTGATAAATACGATATATGATGTGAAAAATAGCGTGGAAAAAATAGTGTGGAAATCCTTCTTTTGTCTTTTTACTATATTTAAACAAATTGAAATTTGATACTTTCTTCTTTATACACACTAAATCTTCTGCCGTCTTGACGGGGGTCATCAAAGTAGAGAAGGAACTGAGAGCAGGGAGTGAAGCAGAGCAAGGGAGCAGAAAATTGTTTCCACAAAATTGAAACAGAATGTTATTTAAATCTTTGTATAAATGATCTCATCTCAGCTCATGCTCTGTTTATATCCTGATATCAACCTTAATATCAGTATCGATCACCCAGCTCTAGTTGGATGCAGAAAAAATAGGCAAACATAAGAATATGAAACACTTGGACAACAAAACAATGTGACAGCTAGACAAATGGATACTCTCCAAAACATCAAGCAGGTCTCATGGGTGGTATGCAGTGGTCAGTATCTATCGAACGTGCTCCAGGCAGCCACAACCAGTGAACCAGCAATGGGGTCATGGATGCCCAGGGCTTCATAGCTATAGAATGGACATAGTGCCCATGCTGGTCCCTGTCCCCCATCACTTGTGACTTAGAAGTCATCTGGACATCTGAGCATTAGAACTGAACAATAGAGCAAAGGAAGAAGGCCTGATTGCCAGGTCTGGTTAATATTTTTCTTTAAAATGTTTTTGATGTTATAGCTGTAGGCAGTGATGGACAGTAGTCACCATAGGCTTGGTCTTGATTGGTCTGCAGCTAGAAGCCCTTCTGCCAGCTCCACTCAGAAAGCATAGCTCATCGATGAGCTTGGGTGCCTTAGGTTGATGGTCTGTTCCTTCTCAAATAACCATCGGTAAGGTATTCACTGGTGCTGAACAGGTGGCCCGCACACAAACATCTGACCCTCATTAGTGGATTATTATTATTATTATTATTATTATTATTATTATTATTATTATTATTGGGGTGTATTTGACATGTAAAAAAGCCAAGTGTAAATGGTTTGTCTGTGTGTGTCTGTGTGTGTCTGTGTGCGTGCGTGTGTGTGTGTGTGTGTGTGTGTGTGTGTGTGTGTGTGTGTGTTTTGCAGCCAGAACAGTGTGTGTGTTTTAATGTTTTGTGTGTATATGTATGAATGTGTGTCTAAGTGTGTTTACTTGAGGCTTATTCTGCCTGTGTTTGTGTGTTTACCTAAATCCTTAGTGGGGCACTACCATGGATATTGTTGCCTAGCAGTCTGATGTTCCATCTTACACGCAGACACACCTCTGGGTCTCACACTCCATCTTTGTTCTGACTCGCCGCTGTGGACAGTGCTGAGGATTACTTTAATAGACCTTCAGATGCTATCTGCTAAACACTGGTCCTTCATGATGGACTCTTCTCCTCATCCTGTTTCAATATGCTGACTTTTCTGGCTCCTAAATGTCCATGATGGACTCTTACAGCCGGTTCTGCACCTCTGGCTTGTTTAGCTCCACATCTCTGGGCAATGATTGGCTGGAGACCCAGGATGAGGATGTGTACGAGGTTGAATCTCGCATCCCTCTGCCCCGCCCTTTCCCTCTGTCCACTACTCTGACAGAAAAGAATGCTGTGGTGGTCCAGACGCAGATCTCGCACATCAACCACCGCAGTGATGGGCACCTGCTGAGGGTCGTCTCCAAAATCTCTCTTCCTACACCACCTTACACTGTGAGTCTTACACCTTCAAAAAGGCCTGTGTATGGAAAACCGCTCACCTTATACTCCACTACAAATTCTTTTTCTGAACTCAAATGTTTAAACTCTCTTAACTCAGACTCGACCACTGCTACAAACTCTCTGCCTTGACTTGGACTCAACTGTTACAGACTCTTGGTTTTGCCTCAGACTTGACTTTAACATCTTCTTGGTGTTGAATCACTACAGCAAAGTCTTGCTCTTGTCTTGACCCGTCCATTGATATAAACTCTCACTCTTGACTCAAACTCAGCTATTATAAACTTGAGTCAGACTCAACCACTACTAGAATCTCACACTGTTGATTCAGACTTAGTAAATATGACTATCCTCAGGTCTAGGGCTTATTATAAGTGTTAATGATATCAGCTTTGTCTGTTAGATCTGTAGGTAAATACCAGGTTATTTTTTATTATGGGAGTAAAGAAAGTTTTATTACAATCTTAAAATTAAATAGTGAGAAAGTTTCAAACTGTCTCTGAACATTTGATATGAACAACGACAATATAGCTAACGCAATATGTACGTTCATGTTCCTGTAAGTTCCTGAAAGATTCCACTTATCAGTATTATTGCTGGAGGATACAGCAATGTGAACTTTGCTTGTGTGTGTGTGTGTGTGTGTGTGTGTGTGTGTGTGTGTGTGTGTGTGTGTGTGTGTGTGTGTGTGTGTGTGTGTGTGTGTGTGTGTGCGCGCGTGTGTGTGCGTGCGTGCATGCGTGCGCGTGCGTGCGTGCGTGTGTGCTGGTCTAGGTTTTACAGTAGTGTAATAGAGATGTATGTGTGTATAAACTACAGTGTTGAACCGGCTAGATTATGGAGACCTTTAGCCTGGTAGACTGATCATCAAAGGCGACCTCCCCTCACACTGCAACTCTTCTCTACTGACAAGATGAACCCCACCAATGAAATGGGGTTGATTGGATTTGTGTAGAATTGAATGGAAATGATTTGAAAGGAATGGGACATACTAGGCAGAAATGATATGGTATACTGTTGAATGGAATTGAGTTGAGTGGAACAGATCTGTCGGCTGGACTGGCCTTATTGAAGAAGATGTATGTTTCAGTAACAGATCAGCAGATGTGAATATGTGGTGATCCCTCTATGGATGATCATATCTGTTAATCTTTACTCAGACTGATTAGAGTCCATTTTTCTTTCTAGCAAGATTTATGCAACCTACATTCCAAGTCTGAGCTCCATTTAATTCCTGAAGGCATTCCCATTTTGTAGGGTCTGTTGAATACAGTCCAAAAATGCTGATGATTTAACCATACAGATTTAAAATGAACAGTTTCATCAATACATCAGTTATTTCATTATTTTCTGTTAATTAGCATATAGTTTAATAATTACATCATCTGCTTATACAAAAAACAGACATAACCTCTGTCATTTTTGCTGTCCTCAATTTTGCCCATTGTGTTTACCGTGAAAGGAAAGCCCATTAATGTGAGTGAGCCAGTATGATGACTTTCTTTAAAATGTTTTACTTTATGTATTATTGAGGATAAATAAAAGTGTTATTCTCATTCCAATATCAGAATGTTCTTAATAATTTAAAGTGTAATGCTGTTTTAAAAGATGTAATTGCATTATTTTGCTTTTATATTAGCATTATATCAGTGGCATAAATTATCTTAAAGTTACAGTAATATCATATCCTAGCATAACCTACTGCCAGAGGATTTGTGGTTATGGAGAAGATTAACTGATTAAAGATCAGCCGCTGCTATAAATTGCAGTCAGTAGAGGCGAGCTCTCAGCTAGCAGTCTTGTCCACACTCACGTGGATGGGGTGGCAAATGATTTCTTACAATGCTACAAAAAGATTTTTAAAAGAGCTCAATGGTTTACATATGAATTGATTTGTTCAATTTGGCATAATATAAATATTTGATAAAACCTTCAATAAAAAGAGCACCTATTACTACAAACAGTCAATTTCCAAAGCCAGTTTTAAATCTTATGTGATATGAACTTTGCCCATAATGCACTACTATGAAATCTAAGGGAATTGACATGAATTCCATTATGCAGATCTTTCATTCATACTGATTCTTCTCTATTTTTTTTATTTTGTGCAGAAAAGCAAAAGCTTGCTTAAAGCATTCATTTTATACATTTATTTATTAAAGAAAGCTTTTATAAAATGTGCTTTTTTTGCTCTTGAGAAAAGCATAAAGTCTAACTTAAAATAAAAATACCATGATATACAAATACGCTGTACAGTTTCGTACAGCCCAGCCCTTTTCTCACTGTGTTTTAATGTACTATGCCCTAAAAAATTATACTTTTGTGTGAGTAGTCATGTGGCTCCACCCCATCTAGTCTGCAACATGAAAGGAGCATGAAGGAGACCAACTTGAGCAGCATGAACCGAAGAAAAATGCTGTCTCTCTTGTTCATTGAAATACTTTATTTTTATTGAGGTAAAATGTTAATATTATTAAATGATAATTTATAATAATAATAATAATAATAATAATAATAATAATAATAATAATAATAATAATAAACAATGACAGAAATTGATAAAACTATTTTAATGGGGTGATGCTAATGGTGTTGGTGTTGAGAGATTGATCATTTTAACAATGGTGAGGATATTGTTATTTGTGGCTGTAATGGTGTTTGTGTTGATAATGATAATGGTGATAAAGGTATTGCAAATACTGATGGTGATGTTTATGCTGATTCAGTTGTCAGTGATGGAACTGATTGTGATAGTACTGATAATGATGCAGTTGCTGTCGATGGTTATCGTATTAATAATGGTTGCTGTTGATGGTCTTCAGAATAGTAACCGTAGAAATGATGTTACTGTTGTTCATGGTGTTGATAGTCATGATTATGTTAATGATGACAGAAGTCGGTTGGTAAGTATGATGGTAATGATATTGATAATGGTGACCATAAAAATGATGTTGCTGTTAGTGTTGATGATGAAAGTTATGATGTTGTAACGATTGATGGATGCGATGTTTTTGCTGTTGATCAAGCTGGATTGTCAGTGAGAGTTTCTGGTTTTCCATTCATGTTGCTGTGTTTAGAGGTCTCTTTCTCTTTCTCGCTCATTCTTTGCAGCTGGAGCATGCACGGGTGTCTCAGACTGAGCTAATGAGGGAGAAGTTCAGGCATGGTGAAGAGATAGCAGAGTTATTGCGGAAGCAGGAGGAGCTGCAGGAGAGACTGCAGGAGGAGGCCAGTGCCCGCCAGCGCCTCGCACTGCAGCTTCACAGTGCTGAAGGTGGGTGAAGTGTGTGTGTGTGTGTGTGTGTGTGTGTGTGTGTGTGTGTGTGTGTGACATCTGACCACCGGCAGCGCTGACTGGTACTTATTCAACACTGGACACTATCACCATTATACACTCGACATTTGCACACACACATACAGTCACTGTACTTTACCATATAAACCACAATCATAACTCCATCTGTGAACTGTCTCCTAAGTACTTTACAGTTTTCACATTAATGTACTCATGAATGTAATATATTTCATTTATATAATTCTTCAGTAAAACAGGTTTTGTGTTTTATATGCTATATCTTGGACTATATATAGCATATATACCTGTTATGCATAACAAAAATTGCAGAATATTTTAAAATAATTTTGAAGACAATACAACGTAGCAAGAAAAGCTCCAGATAGATCAGTGGTCCCCAACCCCCGGGCCGAATACTTCCAAAAGTATTCATGATGCTGTAGAACATTGATAATGAAGTTTTAATTAAAATGAGTAAGCTATAGAAACTATAATCAAATCTGAAGGCACAAGAATGAGAATTTCCCAATTATGTTAAATATGCAGTATGGAACATGTAAAACAGTGGTCAGGTGTTGATATTGTATGGATATTTTTAATTCTCATTACTTATATCATCATGCATTAAATTTTCACATGACCAAATGTTACTTTACAAATCTTTACATTACTTTACATTGTCATTATGTGCTGCTTTAGGGTTTTGATGTATGTGAGCAGATATTGATGTTCTGTGTGTGTGTTTGTGTGTGTGTGTGTGTGGTTAGCAGTGTTGATCTTTTTCAAGTGAACTTTGTGAGAACGTCTCCAGAGTTCCATAAATATTTGCCATGGCTGTGTCATTCTCCACATCTCCTCATCTCAAATACAATTACAAACTGTTCAAACAGAGCATAAATGGACTGTAGACATCAATAGAGCCAGAAGATGCTTTACAACATTTTACAACACCTCTCTAGATTACATCCTGCATGTGGAGACTTTGAGGATGAGCAGTGCAGCCCCAGTCTTTCAGTCTACAGCAGCTTAGTTCTACCAATTTAGCCTATAGCAGTTTAGCACCTCCCAGTTAGCCTACAGCAGTTTAGCCCCACTCATTCAGCACACAGCTGTTTAGTCCCACCCATTTTGCCTACAGCACTTTAGCCCCACCCATTCAACCTACAACAATTTAGCCTCTCACATGTGGCCTACAGCAGTTTAGCCCCACCTTTCAGTCTACAGCAGTTTGGATCGTCTTGTGGGTTAATTGAGGCATAAGACAGGAAAACAAGAGCAGATTATGGCTCATTTACATATATCCGTCTTAAAGCAAAATGATGCAGCATTTTTTGCCTTAAAATAGCAACTTCAATATCATTGTGATGCCTGACTGTAAAAGGGAGTATAGCATCTTTGTCATTGCTACTGTTAGCTGCACTGTGGCATTCTGGGGGAGTGAGCAGGATAACGCTCCTGAGATCTGTGTAACGCTGAGTTTATAGTTGTGAAAAATCCTGAAATATTATTTTGCTATCTCCACATGCTTCTTTTGTCTTCAGTGACTGTTCTGTATCTCTTAGCTTGTCCAGAAAAGCTGCTTGTTTTTTAGTGGCTTTTGGTTTTTTAGCTCTTCAGCAATGCTAAGCATTTCCCTGAGTGCTGCTCTAAGAACACAAAGTGTTTACAAGTGTAAACAATAAAGAGGTTGGTGTACAAAGGAATTATGTCTGCTTTTGCTGTATACACTGACAGAGATTGTAAATAGTTTTTAGGGGTGTATAGGTCTGCAGTGAACTGTAGGATCAGGGCTCTTGAACATGTGAATGTGTTGTGTGTGATGTGCTGGGTTTTTGGGTTTTAGTGATGGGTGTCTTCTCACAGGTGTTGATGGAGTTGTTGTAAGAAGGATGAGACACTGAACGGTGTACTTTAATTACTTCAATCAATCAATCAAAGTTGATTTACAAAGTGCTTTTTCAACAATGGAGTTGTCACAAAGCAGCTTTACAGAAATCCAGGTCCAGGCCTCAATTAAGCAACAGTGGCAAGCCAGCAACAATGGCAAGGAAAGAGGAAAAAACCTTTAGAGGAGTCAAAGCTCTAAAGGTGAGCTCATCCTCCTCTGGTCAACACCAGATAGCACAGACATAAAGCACATAAAGGAGTAAAATAATAAATATAGCTAATAGTGTGAGCATGCTGTGTATGAATACGAGTGAGAGTAGAGTGTTAATATGGAACACACTGTGTACACGCTGAGTGTTAATATGGAAGTCTCTGCGGGGTAAACAGTCATAACATGGCATTTCAGTCTCTAATGCAAGCAAATACAATGATCCCAATGAGGGCAGCAGGGTAGATGGATCTACCCAGTGACATCTGGGTAGATCCATCAGGATAGGGCATCTCAGTACATGGGAAACAGAGAGAGAGAGAGAAAATGGAGGGAAGGAAAAAGCAAGGGGTTCAGAAGGTTTAAGTAAATATTAGGGAAGAAGGTAATAGCACCCAACCATGAATGGACATGAACCAACATCAGTCAGGCAGAGTGAATGAGTGTGTGTGAGAGTGTGTGTGTGTGAGTGTGTGTGTGTGAGAGTGTGTGTGTGTGTGTGTGAGAGTGTGTGTGTGAGAGTGTGTGTGTGTGTGTGAGAGTGTGTGTGTGAGAGTGTGTGTGTGTGTGTGAGAGTGTGTGTGTGTGTGTGAGAGTGTGTGTGTGTGAGTGTGTGTGTGTGAGTGTGTGTGTGTGAGTGAGTGTGTGTGAGTGAGTGTGTGTGTGTGTGAGAGTGTGTGTGAGAGTGTGTGTGAGAGTGTGTGTGAGAGTGTGTGTGAGAGTGTGTGTGAGAGTGTGTGTGTGTGTGAGGTTTAAGGTCTTTTAGATATTGTGGGGCTAAACCATTAAGCAATGTTAGAAGCAGTATTTTTTGTGCAATTTAATACATAACCAATGAAGGGATGAGAGAACAGCACTAATGTGATCAACTTTCTTAATCCTGGTGAACTACCAGCCAGAAGGGCATTGCAATAATCCAGCCTTGAGGTTATGAAAGTGTGCACCAGCATCTCAGCATCTTTATGGGAAAGTGCCTAATGCAATCTGGCATTATTACATAAATGAAAGAAGTGGTGTGGATATTAAATGAAAACGGTGAATGAAACAACTTGAGTCTCACTCTGTTGTTTTTTGTGTGTATGTGTTTGCAGCACCAGCAGCTCAGATATACAGAGCTCATATCACTAAAATCTCATTGGTCCTCATTCACCAGTATTAGCCTAAGGATTTTCTGAATTTTGTTTTTGAGAAGATTCATGTTTTTTAACTACTTGTAGTTTGTGAGGTGGACAAATTCCATAAAAGAAAAAAAGTGGTAAATGTCAGAAGAAGACATGTCTTTTTAAAAATGCTTGATGAATCAGACCCAGTTTTCTTTAGAGTTTGAATCTCTTACCATGATAAAAGTTGATTTTGATTTAGATCTTGAGCTGCTCTAAAGAACCAAGTCTGGATCCAGGTTCTCCTGGACTGAGTTATCATGAGTGTTTATTATAACAGCAGTGCTTTGGTGACTTAAAAGACTTGGAGTCTGTTTACACCTGGTATTAAAACACAATTTATATCTGGATACTTTGTGGACAAACCAGTTTGTATTTACACTTGTAACTACAAGGCATCGCCAGCGTAACCAGATGAGGTTCAATTTAACTTTTTCAACTAAAATTATTAAGAAAATTATTAAAGAAAAGCCAAAATGTCAAACACCAAATATTAAACTCAGGTATACATTAATTTTGCCAGCTCTTTCATCATGTTAATGATGAAATCATTAAATAGCCTAATTGTATTTTCATAGCAAAGAAACATTTTTTTTTAATATTTATTGAACACTGTACATTTTTAACATCCCAACAGACATAATTACACTGACAATTCAGACAAACGTTATCTGCAAATGAACATCCTTCACTAATTTTTTGACACTTTTTCTCTTTAGCAACTATAGTCCCTGGTTGTTCTGGTTCCACGTGTGGACCCGAAATGCGAAGAACATTTAGCTTCGAACAATCAGATGTAATTTCCCTTGTTTATCTAATCTCTCCAATCCTCCCCCAGCAAACAGCGTGTCTGTATAACCCTGCCTAAACACAGCAACACCCGTGTTAACACGGCTGCTCTCACAAGGCTGGAGTAATTCTGTAGCTAGAATTTTCTTTTCCACCTTAAATGGAGTACAAGCTACAAGCAGCAAAAGCAGCACTGTTTTAAAATTGAATTTCAGCTTCATGCTGTGAGGTAAGCGCATAGTGAAGTTTTGCATTGTTTATTGTGTTAAAGTGATGTTTTAAAATGTTTTGTATCAGTCAGATCCTGTGAATACATTAATCAAATCTATGTCTAGAACTGTCACCATTTATTAAATAGGCCAAAAGGGCTATAAAAGTAAAAAAAAAAACCAACAAAACAAAACAAACACAGGATCCTTGAAGTGTACTCTGCTCTACCAAACTGAACTACACAAAAAATGCGCCCTTAACATAAACTTAATTTCTGTATCACATCCTGTAAACATTGGGTTGCTTTTCAATTAAACTTGTTTTAAATGGAATGAACCCTGTCTCTGACCACCTCCAAGTTCACCTGGTCAAGTGAAATCCAATTGTAAATCTGATCACCAAAAATGCATGTAAATGCCACATGTATAGATCATCACTGTGTTCATCTTTTTATTCTTCATCTTATTAGTGTTTATTTTAATGGTTTTATTATATATTCTGTACTTTCAAATTACCAAAGTTCAGGTGTGTGGGTGGGAGTATGTAGGAGTCACTGCATGTCTGGACTGGCGCTGGAGCTGTGTGTTGGAGATGAATGAAAGGGGATTCTGCTACTGAATGGTTATAAGCTGTGTATAACTGTGTATAGTTCCTAATGTACATACAGCGATTGTAAATATTTCACATGTATAGTGATACACTTCTGTACGTTTTAATATACATTAATATTTATTTAGTCAAATGAACAGATTGGAGAAAAATGTCTTGTATTCTATTACTTTCATAATACGTTGTTTTGATTCACCTGGACACATCATCAGTGATGGTTATAGGGTGTTTTGGATCTTTCAACAATCAGACACTCGCACCCAGGTGACCTATCTTGTGTTGATCAAGAACCAGCTTGTGTCCAAGTAATGTTACGGGACCAACTGTTCTCCTCTCCTGAACCACAAGCCACCTGCAAGCAACTTGCGCTGCTTTATTGGCCAACTTTATGGCCTTTTGCCTTGTTTATAGTACTTGATTTTTCTGTTTCTACTCAACATTTATTTAGTGGATGTCTGCTTTTGATACTGCATTTTTATGTTTCTATTTTATGTTTATATATATTTTCTATTGTTTTCATGTTGACACTTGCACCAGGAAAGATTATTTGTACACCTGGTTCTTGGTGAATTCTGATTATATAGACTCTGCAAAGAGACTGGCATGCAAACCCTATGTGTCTCACCTCAGCCTAGTTTGTTTTTTTTTTTTCTTTTTTCATTTTGAACAACTTTGTTTCTTTTATTTTGAGGGAATAAGACACGTCAGCACACCTCAGAATTCATTGTGCTGCTGCCTCCAGCATTTATATAAATGAAAATAGGTGTGCCAGTATGCGTCCACCATACACATACAGGCAATGATTTTTGGAGTGAAGGCCTTCCTTGGCCTTCCAGTCCCTTTGCGGTGAATAAACTTATCCAGTTCTTTCTTTCTCCTTTGTATTATTCCATATAGTTGATTTTGGTATTCCCAAAGTGTGACCAATGCCTAATGGTTTTAGAGCAATAGCAATTACAGACTTCAAAGTTTAGAAGCATCCTTAAGTATCTTATGCCTGTACTGTTGAAGTAATGGAACACAATCATGAACACCTAGTAAGTCAAATGTCTCAAACCTTATGGAGCAGATGGGCATATCAGGAAAATGTGTCTTTGTCCCAGACATTATGGAGGACACACACACACAGCACACACATATGTTAAAGCCTGCATTTGGGCTGCGTGAGTAAACTCACACACATACAGAGCAGAACAGAACAGCATCACTGACCTGTAATAAATTGGAGCCATAATGAGTCATTCACACAAACAGCAGCAACTCTATTCTGCTCAACTAATATACTCTGACGTGCTGTGTGTGTGTATTTGTGTAATGTCTCTTTGTGGGGTCCGACTGTTGGTTTACAATGTTGGTGAAAAAATTATAGCACCGAGCATAAATAGTTATAGCACACACACACACACACACACACACACACACACACACACACACACACACACACACACACACACACACACACACACACACACACACACACCCCCACCCTGTTGTATGTAAATAAGGCAGCTCTTCAGATCAGTGTCTCTGAATGCTGGGTATTGTTTTGTCTGTCAAATGTGTCCCACACACACACACATCCTTCCCCATAGGTTCTGCAGAAGGAGTCAAAGAACCAAACTGAATGAATGATGAAATGAATCAGTCAGTGAACAAATGAACAAATTACAGAACAAAGCAGCAAATTAAATGATACGTACATTAATCACTAATCAATTGTGAAATCTTCAAAGTGGATACTAAATCATTTAAATTAGATACTGAATAATTAATATTATATGCTAAATCAGTCATAGTGGATACTAAATGTTTTTATTAGGTACAGAATAATTCATACTTAATTCATAGTAGATACTGAATCTTTCATATTAAATACTGAATAATTAATGCTGGTTACTAAATAATCCATAGTAGATCATGAAGAATTCATAGTTCATACTTCATTGTGGATACTGAATGTGGATACTGAATTATAGTGGTGACTGGATAATTCATAGTGGATACCGACTTATACATAGTGAGTGCTGAATAATTCAAACAAATGAATAATTATTAAATATAATAATAAATAAAATACTGACTAATTTATTTTCTGAAAAAATCTAATGAACATACAGTAACATAAATCAATGGTTTGTAATGAATGAGAATGAATATTCTGTTTTGTGATTTGTCCACCTTAGGTTTGATTGACGGTTACTCAGGTGAAAGGCAGGCCCTAGAAGAACAGGTGCGTGAGAGGGCAGAACTTCAGCTGCAGTTGGAGCAAGAGCTGCAGGTGACCAGCAGTCGCCTGCATGAGCTGGAGAATGAGAGACAAAACCTCCTCCACCAGAGGGAGCTTCTCCATCGACAACAGGAGGCCATGAGGGGAGGAGCTGGAGGGAGAGAGCTGCGTATGTTATGCATACACACTCTTTGTGTTTAATAAAGTGTTACGTGCATGTTGCGTATTATTACATACACTGTTATACTGTCGCACATTATTATATACACTCATACCGTTACACTCCATACTGTTATGCACCCAAATTATTTATGCTATTGCTACTTTTAATTTTATTTGTATTACTTCCTTATTATACTTTATAAGGAAGTAAAACAAATAAAATTAAAAGTGACTATGCTTTATACACCACAAGCAACTACGAAATGTCTTGACATAGTAACACGTATTTACATGGACACACTGTTACCATACATTGCCTTCTGGTACATACTGTTCCACAATCATACTGTTACCATATGTTGCTTACTGTTACTCACTGAAGTAATGGATGGCTTGCTGTTACATATTGTTACAGTCGCACTGTTACCATACTTTACCTGCTGTTACACATTTGCATTGTTATCATACTTTGTGCTTTTACAAACATTACACTCACACTACCACCATACTTTACCTGTGGTTGCATAAATTTATACAATCTCACTTTTACCATATTTCACCTGCTGTTACAACCATTACACATTCACACTGTTACAATACATTACCCGATGTTACATACTGTTATACACACACCATTACCATTTATTACTGTTGTTACATATCACACACATTACACACTCACATTACATAACGATATGTAACTATTTGTCAGTCAGTCAATCAATCAGAATTTATTTGTATATTTTTTTTAATTGATGTCACAGAGTAGCTTTACAGAAATAAAAAATAAAAGGTGAACAACACATGAACATAGGATAAGACCTAAATCACCTGGTGAGCCAAAGGGCAACAGTGGCAAGGAAAAACTCCCTCAGATCTGGAGCAAGAGGGGGACCCCTCCTCTGGTCAAACTACTTGTACATAATAATCTATCGTAACAGTCACACTGTTAACATACAATGTAACTATACATAACATACTGTTGTGCACCATTGCACACTTATATGGTTACTGTACATTATCACTGTTCCATACTGCTACACACTCAAACTATATTCATACATTACCTGCTGATACTGCCGTTACACACTCAGGCTGTTACTATACATTACCTTCTGATAAGTACCCTTACACACTCACACTGTCAATTGTTGCACATTCAACTCAGTGTTATATTATATTCAGAATTAGGGAAGTGGTCAAAATCTGGAATGGATTTAGGGTCAAGAAAAGGGAAGTTTTACATAAAAATGCCAAAGAAAAGAGTTCACATTTGTCTTCCCAGATCCACCTTAACCTTAACCCACCAAAACCACCCCTGAAAATATTTGCATGATCTCTTCCTACTCACCCCTCTCTCTCTCTCTCTCTCTCTCTCTCTCTCTCTCTCTCTCTCTCTCTCTCTCTCTCTCTCTTTCTCTCTCTCTTTCCCTCTCTCTCTCTCTTTCCCTCTCCAGTATATTGTTATCCTGTTGAATGCCTCTTTTCCCCTGTTTGACCCTCTCTTTCTCTCTAGGCCTAGTTGAGGCTGCAAGTGACGCAGCACCTGAGGCAGGTGTGTGTCTGTCCACTACGAGCATGGCTAATACTGTCTGTCACCGCCTGTATTAACCGAGTCACGCGCACACTGGCCAATGATAATCAAATCACAATGACCACGGAGACTGTAGAGCTTGCTTGCTTTTGGCTCTTAGTGACAAATTAACAGCTAATCAGCTTTTAAATTTAACCCCTCTCAGTCTTACTTCAGGTCTTACACTGTATCTGCAACAGTTGTTTTGTGTTTGTTTTTGTTTTGAAAGTTGATGGTAACATGTTAGCATGAATTGTGGGTTATGTTTCCTAATAGGCAACCATCTTGACTCGTCATCAGACTTGACATGACCTTGGATTTTAGCCTGCTGTACTGGTTCTCCAGTCAGAGATGGTTGCAGAATTAGGACCATTTTCATCTCCCTTGCCTGGAAATGTAATTGGGCATGGAGACTGTATTGTCCTTTTCTTTTTTACAATTTTTTTTAAATCATTTGTGTCTACACTGCTCTTACTTTAGTTCATTTTTCAGTCAGCCTAGCCCCCTCACCTGCACCCCCCACAGGAGCTGCACTTCTTCTAGGTTAATTCAGTCACAGTAACTAATCTGGTTATGGGTTGAAGAGGAAATTGAAGGCTTTTGGGAGTGGGACTTGTCCTGTCTTTGGTAAAGGAATGGAGGACATTTGCGCTGGGCATCTGCACTGTCTGAACCAATTAGGGACTCTCAAAGTTGTATCTAAGCAGAATTAGTTAGCCACTTTGATGGGCAAAAACTAGGATGGTCCATTAAGAATGACCTCTGTTAACAACATATGAAAAATGCAGAGTTAAATGCACACTAGAGTCTTACAGGATCAGAAACCACATGATCAAGTAATCAATTACTTAATTACTCTCCACATTGTTTGAGGAGAGTGTGTGATAGTAAGCATCATGATAGCCTTGTAGCTACAGGCTTTCATTGCTTATTAGCTACATTATCATCATAGCTCCAGTATAGAACTGTAGATGGCAGCCCATGTTGGCTGACTACATTTTCTGAAAGAAGGAAATGTTGGATGTATTGGGAAATGTAAGGATGCATTGTAACTAATTCCTCACTGGTTTCTGAAGTGCAGTGTTTATTCTGCAACTCCTCCATTTCTGACTAAC
The DNA here is from genome assembly GCA_034509495.1 of Acestrorhynchus altus. Classification (NCBI taxonomy): domain Eukaryota; kingdom Metazoa; phylum Chordata; class Actinopteri; order Characiformes; family Acestrorhynchidae; genus Acestrorhynchus; species Acestrorhynchus altus. Next base: position 12,272,067 of record CM067501.1, read on the forward strand.
ATCTGGCTGGGTGCATTATGTGCTCTTTCTCCATGCTAATTTGTGTGTGTGTGTGTGTGTGTGTGTGTGTGTGTGTGTGTGTGTGTGTGTGTGTGTACACGTACTTGTGTGTACTTGTACTGGTGGGCATAGACCTCCTGGAGGAGACAGAGAAGTTAATGCAGGAGAAGGTGGAGGTGCAGCGTCAGGCAGAGAAAGAACATGCTGAGCTCCTGCAGCAGGTGAAGCAGCTGGGGGCAGAGCTTGAGGAACAGGTGGGCCGTTTTGCTGAGCTGGAGGAAACGCACCGGGCAGAGAACGCTGACCTACGACAACAGATTAGTGCCCTGGAGAAACAACTGGAGAACAACCGTAGATTTCTGGATGTAAGTTCAGTGTTGTCTGCACAGGTCAGGCTGAGGGTCAGGGATAAATTATGTGAATTGTACATCTTTACTGTGATTTTGCTGTAAATTATATGACTTAAATAAAATGACTAATGAAAGTATGGCTTTTCTAGTTAACTGCCTGGGAATTGGCCAACTTTACCATTGAGTAATTGATTGAGTACCATCCTAATCTAGCTCAAACTGCCCAGAAGGATACCCCACTTCCTCCAAACTATCGTAGGGGTTAACTTGCAAACTCAATCCCAAAACTGGCCCAGGCAGATACCATACGAAAAATAGACGTTTATTTTAAAATTTAAAATCTTCACTAACTCACTATCTCACCCTCATTTGCCCCAGAGGAAGCCCTACTGACTTTTAAGCTTTTAAGCATTCACCATCACAAAGGAAATAGATGTGTGCCAAGTTTCTTCTTCAGAGTAATGAAATGTAGCTATCATCAGTGTCATTTCATAAAATAACTTGAGCTTAGTCTAGTCTGAATGACTTCTGTGGTGATGCTTTAATCCAAGTTTGCCCACATTGTAGTGGAATTGCCCTTTCAGTACGCCATTTGAGCTCTCTGACCTGACCTTTGATCTTTTAGGAACAGGCAATGGACAGAGAACATGAGAGAGATGTGTTTCAGCAGGAGATCTATAAACTGGAGCAGCAGCTGAAGAATCCTCCTAAACCCATGTCTAGCAGTGACCAGCACCACAGAGAGGTACACTTCTGCTTTTTCACTAACACAGCAAATGTGTGCTTATTAACAAATACCATCCACCACCTCTCTCCACAGAGAACACAGAGATATTCCCAGTGCCACAAATTATCAGTATTATGCCCACATAATGTACAAACTGGATATCCCACTAAATCTGTTCTGATAAGTACTTGGAGTCCCCATTTAACTCGCCCTCAAAACATTTCCTAGACTGGTTGCCTTTCAAATTCACCCTTAAACTCTCCAAGTTGTATTATTCTCACTGTCCCAATAGGATTCCTCAGTAATTTCCCCAACATTTCTAGAGGTGTAGATTTTCAACACACAGAAGGGTGTCCTTCTAACTCGCCCACAAACTGTTCCAGAAAGAACTCTACTACTTTGGGATACTACAGAGGGGATGCTACCCTTCTGTACTACCCCAAACTGTCCGAGGAGGATATCGTACTAATTCTCCCCAAGTAGAGTTAACCGTCTAACTCACCATCAACCTGCCTCACAGGGAAACTAAACTAAAACTAGTCTAAAAAGTGATCCTTCGGAGTTACCTGAAACTGTCTAACATGGGTGAAAGTCTACCAATTTCCATACAGCTTCAGCACAGAAGCACAAGAGAAACCTTTTAAATCCTCGAAGACATTTTTAAACAAATTCACAATATGAGTAGAAAATACTGTCTCAGTTTCTGCCTCTAGCTAAATGCTTGGAACACCTCTCTCTGAACAATAGACCAGGCTGAGTAGGACCTACTTGATTTGTAAGAGAAGCTTACTCTTATTTCCTGGCTGAAATAAAACACATGAAGTGACCTCCAAAGATACCAGAGATACAGATGATCCTAAATAGGATCGGTGTTTTCTCTCAGGGCAAGCTGAGAAATGAGTCATTCTGGTTTGTAGTCTGTAACAGTTTACAGGAAACACAGTTTACTGTGTGTGTGTGTGTGTGTGTGTGTGTGTGTGTGTGTGTGTGTGTGTGGACTCTGTGTGTGTGTGAGACTCTGTGTGTGTGTTGTGAGACTCTGTGTGTGTGTGAGACTCTGTGTGTGTGTGAGACTCTGTGTGTGTGGAGTACTGTTTCTACCCTATCAAGTGTATTTACCCTTGCCGATGGTGCGTTTAAACTTAAACTAGATTTTACTCCTGATAATGATCATAAAGATATTCATTGTCACTGCATTCATTTTCACTTAATTCTCTGATCACTTCATTTGAGTTTGAAGGAACTGTTAGGCTTACATTTGGATTCAGACAGAACTGTATTATTACTGCCAGGCTAAAACAGAACTTGGTTAGCTACAATCAGGTTCAGAACTAACTTTATCACTATGGAAGTTTGCAGACAGAACCATGTTTCTCTACAGTCGGGTTCAGACAAAGTTGTCTAGACTATGGGGAATTGGATGTTCAGAAAGAACCGTGTCTGCTACCGTGTCAGCTACAGTTCGGCTCGGACAGAAATGTATTTGCTATGGGCAGCTTCAGACAGAACAATGTCAGTTACAGTGGGGTTTAGACAGAATCGCGTTAGCTACAGCTGGATTCAGTCGCATTGGCTACAGTTGGATTAAGACACAATCACATTGGCTACAGTCTGATTCAGATAGAATGGTGCCACCAATAGTCAGGATTAAAATTTAAAGTTGAAGGAGCTGAGTGTAATTGAGATGTAGTAGATATGAGTGTAACAGAGCTTATTGTGTTGGGGCTGACTGTAACAGAGCTGAATGTAATAGAGCTGATTATAGAAGCAGTGGCTATAATAGAACTGACTGTAACTGATGATAATGATGGCTGTAATGAAACTGACTGATGGTGCTGTGACAAATCTTATCAAATCAAATCAAGCTTTGTCACAACACCTTACACAGGTGTAAGGGGGAGTGTACTTTCTGTAATGATCAGGGTTGTCACAGACCTGGCTGTAAATGATGATGACTGTAAAGGAAATGGAACTGTTCTGTCTGAACCTGACTGTAACCAGTTTGGTGTTTGGAGGTTGTGTTTGAATGTTTTTGGCTCAAAATTGAAGCCTTGATTAAAACTCGGTTTTGAATATTTGCATGTTATCATTTGTCTCATTTCTTTATATCTTTTGTTTCATCTTTCTCTCCCGTCCCCTCTGCTTCACAGGTGGAGGAGTTGAGCAGTGCTCTGAGGGAGAAAGCTGATTGGTGCAGTGAGCTCCTCCTGCGCTCGGAGCAGCTGCAGAGAGAGGTGGAGGAGCGCAATGAGGAGATAGAGAAGCTGGAGTCTCGCATCAGGGAGCTAGAGCAGGCTCTAATTGCTAACAGCAACACGGTCACCACTGTGAGTGTGTGTGTGTGTGTGTGTGTGTGTGTGTGTGTGTGTGTGTGTGTGTGTGTGTGTGTGTGCGCACATAGCCAGCACACATTCCAGTTATGTGGTCTGATTTAGCCTAAGCTTTAACATGCACTAGTATTTCTGTATCTGCTTTAGCTTCTTGTGTTGAAGGTTATTGTTGCTAACCTACTGCTTGTGTGTGTGTGTGGGTGTGTGTGTGTGTGTAGCTCTTGCCATTAGCTGTATATCGCAAATGCTATTAGCTTCCAAGGTTGCTCTACGGGGAAGGTTGTGGGAAGAGAGACACATAGAGAAGAATGGAGGAGACAGATGGAGCAGCGTGTGTGTGTGGGTGGGGGGAGGTGTCTTTGGTGGTTCTTTAACGTCAGCTGTTCCCACTATGCTAACAGGCACTTCCAGCTGTTGTGGGTGTGTGTGTTTATGCACACATACACATACATGCACTACAGCTGGATGCATGAATTACATAGGGTGTGAACATATTGATTTTATTGATTGTGTGTGCGTGTGTGTGTGTAGGAGGAGGACAGTAAGCAGTATGCCTCTATGGCAGGCGGAGATGATACTACACTGGAGGCTCTCCTCCAGACTGAAAGAGAGGCTCTGGACAGGAAGGAAAAGGAGGTACCTCATCTCACCTCACTTCATTACAACTGAATTTTTAATGAGACTGACTGTACTAATGGGGAGGACTGTTCCATTGCTTGCTGAGTATTCTGAAATGTTTACACCTGCTTCTGTATTATTTCTTCCAAAATCAAGGTTATTTAAAAAGATTATTATCCTGCCTGTTTTGGAGTAACTGTCTCTGCTGTCCAGGGAACCAGGGACGACTTTCTACTAGATTTTGGAGCATTGCTGTGAGGATTTGATTGCATTCAGTGACAGGAACATTTAGTGGGGTCAAGATGTTGCATGGTCACCACCCCGTTTCATCCCTGTAATTTGGTTGTAACTGAGCAAACAATAATGATGGTTGTAGTCTAGCTCACTGTACTTTTGACTGTAATGTAGCTGGCTAATTATACTATATCAGAGCTCATTGTAACAATATAACAGCTGATGGCTGTATTATAGGTGACTGTCGTATTGCTGTAACAGAGTGCATTGTATTGATAAAGCTGAATAATGGCTGTAAGGTAGCTGACAGTAATGATTGCTGTGAAAGTAATGATGACCATAACAGAGGTAACTATTGATGAAGACTGATACGGATCTGACTAATGATTTAATTGAAATGAGGGTATTGAGGTCTGGAACAAAAATGAATTTAATTAAAACCTGATTGTAATGACTGTAACAAAACTGACTGTAAGGATAATTGTAATTATGTTGACTGTAAGGGAGATGGCTTTAATTTTGACTGTAATGAAGGTTGTAGTGGAGCTCACTGTGATGATAGCTGTAACACAGCTGACTGTAATGATGATTGCTTTGAAGGATGTTGCTGTAATGATTGCCGTAATGTAGGCTAATGATCACTGTAATGGAGCTGACTTTGATCACTGCAAGAGAGCTGAATATAATGATGACTGTGATCATGCTGACTTCAATAATTGCTGTAACAGAGCTGACTGTAACTGCGCTCTCTGTATTCGTGATTGCTCGTGAATCGTGAAATTGAAGCTACTGTGATTATAGCTGTAACAGAGCGGACTAATGATGGCTGTAATTGAGCTGACAGTAATGATTGCTGTAACAGAGCTGAGTGTAATGTCTTTGATGAAGCTGACTGTAATGATGGCTGTAAAGATGATGGTTTCATTGGAGTTGAATGTAATGATGGCTGTAACATGGCTTGTAACACAACTTTTTTGGTCTCTCTTATCAGAGTAATGAGTAGTTATGATGGTAATTATGGTAATTATGGTAATTATGGTTGTTTCTGTGCTGATTGGATGGTTGTAACAAATCTAACTGTATCAAAGCTGAATTTATTGATGATACCATAATGGACCTGATCGTCATAAAGCTGACTGTAACAGAGCTGACTCTTATGTTGATGGCTGTTACAGAACGGGCACTAATTATATTGACTACAACAGATCTGACTAACGAGGGTGGTTGTAACAGGGCTGACTAGTGTTTAAACACCAGTCAGCTGTTACATTGATCTCTTGAGTTGTAACAGAGTTGACAAACAGAGCTGACTGCCATGTAGAGCTAAGAGGGTTGACTGTAACTGAGTGAGCTGAATGTGTGTGTGCATCTGTATGCAGATCGTTAACCTGGAGGAACAACTGGAGCAGTTCAGAGAGGAGCTGCAAAATAAGAGTGAGGAGGTGCAGCAACTACACATGCAGCTGGAGATCCAGCGAAAGGAGATTAACACACAACAGCAGGAGCTGCTGGCCCAGTCAAACCTGCACACGGTGAGAGCAAACCTACACACACACCAGAGACCAGTCTGAGAGGCATTTCTCTTCAGTACTATGGGCAGATATGGAAGTTTTCATCTTAAATGTAAAGTTTTGCACTGCTCTCCAGTGGTCTCTGCTCTGCTCTGCTCTGTACTACATTCCAGGTTATTTTAGATGTCATAGCCCTCTGAGGTATCTTAAGCATCGGCTTCGTCATCAGAAGGTCACAGGTTTGATAATCAGTGGTGATCATCCATCAGTGTTTGGGTGTTTCAGCAAAATTGTCCTCTCTCGCTCTCTGGGTGGCTAGGATTGTCCTCCCCCTGCCCCATCATTCAGCCTGGACGATGCTAGCCACCGTGGGCATCTTTTAGCTGACCTAGCAGAATTAGCAGTTGGCATTCTCCTCCAAGCATGTTGAGTTCCAGTGGTGTTTTGTTAGCGGTGGCTTGAAAAGATGTGATGGCGCTTCATGTGTTTCAGAGGAAGACTATGCAACCCTCCTAGTACTGGTAGCATTGTGTTATGGGGGAGTTCTAGATTATGGTTGAACTTTGAAAGCATAGAATTGTGAAAAACTGTTTGATAAATAAACAATTATTTAAATTTTTGATTTCGATTTCTGCTGAACTTTCACTTCCAGATCCAGTTGCACATGGCAGTGTGCTTTATGTTCTAGAGCAGGTTGTTGGTTCTGTAGACTTGTTCTAAAAGCAGATGTGCTGGTGTTTAACTCTTGAAGGTGTTGGAGCAGAAGGACAGGGAGATAGCTCTTCTTAATGAGCACATCGCTAAACTCCAGCTAACAGAAACAAGCTCTGACAACCAGGTAACCACTCACACACATACGCTACAGGACCACCCCATGCGTATGTGTGTGTACCCATGACTGTGTGTTTGTGAGATCTGCTTGTATTAACCCTCTGTCTGGTTCCAGGTTTTGTTTCTGTTTAATTATGTTTGATATCCAGCTGTTTTCATTACTAATGTTCATTTTCTATATGGTGTCCTAAATATGTTGTTACTGTTGGAACAAAATCCTGCTCCAGCTGCCCTGTAAGGCATGCTAAGTAAAGTCTGAGTTAAGAGAAAAATAAAATTAGATTTATCATGTAAGATTTTGTAGTCAGAATCAAAAACTAAACTTTGAAATTTTGTGTAGTTCTAAGTATCTATGTAATAATTTCAAATTACTTCCAGATGTGATAGTCCTTAGAAGTAGTCAATATTAAAACTCTGAAGGAGTTCAAGACCAATTCTTTGTATCAGATTGAGTCTAGTCAAGATTGAGATACATTGATTAGTAGTCTCGTCTGAGTTGAGACGTGGTAGTCAAGTTCGAGTCAAAACCAAGACTTTGAAGTAGTTGAGTCCAAGTCTAGTCTGAGACTATTGAAAAGTCAAGTCTCCGTAAAGACTGGGTTTAAAATGGTCTAATTCATGACAGTGTCTTAATCAGTTTCAAAACAAAGATAGAAAATCTGAGTCTGGGTCTTAGTTAAGACTGACATTGTAAAGTACTTGAACCCACTTTAAGATCTAAAATTTTTGACAGTAGAATCTAAGTCCCAATTCAACTACTTAATCAAGTTAACAGTTCTGCTCCATTAGACTAAGACAAAGCAGAGACTCTTCATTCGCACACTTGATCAGTACAAATTATGTTGTATTCAGATATATTTGAATACAACTATTTACAGGTAATGTCAGCATTTCAGTTTTACCGAGATCCAGGTTTGAGCCTCTTTTGAGCAAGCCAGGGGGGCTAGTAGGAAGATTCCTTGAGAGGAATCAAGACCTGGACCCAAACTTGGGTACTACAGCATTAGTATCAGCATTTCGAAATTAAATGAAATAAAATATTTTACATTCACTTGCTTTAGCAGTTAATAGTGTTTTTTCTTGTAAAGTTATTTGCGAGATGCACGGTTCTGTTCCGACAGTGACAATATGTAAATACTGAAGGTTTCATGACAGTTTCCAGTGATTTTATGATTTGTGAAATGTGTAACAAATGTGATCAGTGATCAGTATTTAAAGAGTGCAAACAACTCTTAAATAAATGAAATTTTAGTTCAAAATGCACTCATTAAATATTGTGTCCTGAGTTACTTTCTGATGGATTGAAACACTTTTAATCTAAACACTTTTTTGTGAGTGTGGTGGTACTTTTCAAGGTCTTGCAGTTTATTTTATGCATGTTATTGTTATTTAATATTTTGCCCACATTTAAGAACCACAGCAAATAATTACTAATACTGCTCTTCATTCAGTATTATAGTCTATTGTATTCTAATCTGTTCTACTTTTTTAAGAGAAAAAAAACATTAGTGTTCTCTAAAAATCAAGACCTTGTGTTCTTAAATGTGGCAGAAGAGTACAATGGTTAGAAGGTAAAGCATATCCAGTCCCAAATATCTGCTGTAATTCTTAAACTAGTTTTGCTTTCCTGGAAAATAAATGATTCGATATTATTGTGGATCATAATTCCTGTTTCATAACATGACTGTATTCAAAACTTCAAAACAAGCACATTTACACTGGTGTGAAGCTACAGAACTTTAAAAACACATACATAACCACAATTCAGCAGTTTGAATTCACTGATGTTTAAGGTCAATTGAATGCTGCTGTATTTGGGACTGGTTGCTAGGAACGGTAGATTCCTTGTCTTCTTTCCTGACGTTTCTGGGTTTTGGCACTCTCAGGAGATGGTGGAGAAAAGTGAACTGGTGCTGGAGCTGGAGGCACAGGTGGAGTACCTGCGAGGGGAACAGGAGCGTCTTAAACGGGATAGTGAGGAAGAGGTGGAGCAGCTCAATTCAGTCATTGAGAAACTCCAGCAGGAACTGTCCCACATAGAGCATAAACAAAGCTCGGAAGAAGAGGAGAACAACCATGGTGAGGAGGAGTTTGATGAACTGAAACAGAAGATGGACATGGTTGTGAAGGAGTTGGACACGCTGAAGACTGACCATTCCACACTTCTCAATAAGTACGAGGAGGTGCTGGAGAGAGGTGAGGAGCATGAGAAGGAGAGCGTGAGGTGCAAGGCCGAGTTGAGTGAGGCTCTGAGGGAGCGGACCGCGGCTCTGGTCGTGGCCCAGGCTCAGGTCCAGGCTCTGCAGGAAAGTGCCAGCTCCAGAGTGGGAGATCTAACACAGCGGATAGCAGAGCTGGAAGAGTACGTGGAGGAGAAGGAGTTGGAACTGCATGCCTGCAGACTGCAGGTGGAGAAGGCTCAGGAGGATGCAGAAACACTCCATTTCAAAGTGTCTCAGCTGGAGGAAAAGCTCAGGGAAAAGGTTTTTCTGTCTTTATGCTCCACATTTATTGCATTACATAGTATTGAAGTACTGTAGTACAGTGTGACACTATGATATGCTGTAATGCAATAATATTAGGTATGATATGCTGTTGTACAATATGATACAGCATGATACACTATGCAGTATATTACAACGACACACTGTAGAACACACCACACAATCATACACTGTAATACAGTAATATGTTATACTGCAGTTTGATGCAATAGATAAGCTGTAGTACAAACAGCTACAATAGGATACACTGTAGTACAATGAGACAACATGACACTGGTAAAATATAATATAGTGTGGGAAATATATGATGTGCTGTAGTGAGTCTGATATTGTAGTACAATATGTGCTCTAGTATAAAATGATAGTGTAGCAGAATATGATTTGATATCCTGTACATTATACAATGCAATTACAATAGTACAGTTACATATGATATGCTGTAATATGCGGTATGATACAATATAAGGTACTGCAGTAGAGTTGTAGTAACTAAACTGTGGTGTAAATAAAGTTTATTTTTATTGTAAGGTGGCTGCTGTGTTGGTGAGCCAGGCACAGTTGGAGGCAGTTCAGGTACAAACCAAAGAACTACACAGAGATGAAGCCACATTAGATCAAGCCATCTCTGGACTGCTGGGCTCCAGAGCAGTTCTGGAGGAAGAGAGCCTCATGGCGGCTAGGGCACAGAAGGTGAGGATGCCAGGGAAGAAGGGGTTCTTGACAGAGAAGCTGCAGGAACTGGAGCAAGGTCTTAGCTCATTGCAGAAGGACCAGGAGCTGCAGAAAGAGCTTCTGAGTAGCTCTGAGGAGGAGGTGCAGGAGTATGAGAGGAGGCTTGCAGTGCTCATGGAACTGCTCAACCAGATGAGGACCAAACCAGCACATGCATCAGCACAGGTGAGCATGAGGGACAGAGCACTGAATAACATTGAAACTTTACCTTGTGCTTCTGCTAACTGTCCATTTTATTAGAAAACCCTGCCTTGTGCTTTCACTCACTGGCCACTTTACTAGAAACCCCTACCCTTTAACATATTACAAACATGTCTGAGATGATAGTTGGCCTCCCTCTCTTTTTGCAGGCTTTAAGTGATGGATATACTGCCATGGAGAATGTCCTTCAGGAGCTGCAGGAGGTCAAAGAGGAAGCAGCCACTGCTAAAGATGAACTAAATGGCTGCAGAGAGCTCACTCAGAAACTACAGGAACAGATAAAGGTGCACAAACCATACAACCTGATACAACCCACTTTACATCTTTTAGATTGTTTCACCACTTCACCCTGTGTTAACACCATTGGTGATCTTTCTGTTCTGAGTGTGCTTCAGCAGTGCTCTGTGTTGGTTTGTACCATAATTGCACATGTATCAAACAAACTGTATACTAACCCCTGTAGCTCAGAAAAGAGGAAATGCTTCAGATGTAAAGAAAATGCAGTCTGTGGCACTAGAGATATACACAAATGTGCAGTCAGTATAGAAATGGTTGTTGATGGTGATGATTAACGATAATTATTTATTGTGGAATCAGTGTTTTCAATTAGATTAAACTAGACATGAAATGCTTACTGGTTTCACGGCAAACCATGGTAAAATTTAGGACAGTTATTGTCAACTAAAATTTGCTACAGGCTCCCAAATACAGTGCAGATGGGACAAAGGGGGGCAGGGGAGTGTGGGACCAAGTGATAGGCTTGACTGTATTTTATTTTTTAGTACGAGCACAGAAACATTAAACATTGAGTCACTTTTGTTACCACCGTCCACCTCTCTATATTGAATGTAAGCTAACTTTTAGGTTTTAGCTCAGAAGGCCCTGTGAAATGTAATGATTTGTCTGTTTAAAATATGGTTTGATTAACTTTAGTCTGTAAACAAACAGGTTTCCAGGATGACGTTATCATAAAACTTGTTTGGGTTGTCTTCCTTTCACTCTAAATGTCACTGCTTCCATTCCAGAAAATGATTTAAATTTGACGTAATGACGTAAAGAAGCTAACATTAGTGACATGTTTTACTAAATGTTTCTAATGTTACAGCTAAATGAGCTAACTAAGATGTCTTTTGTTTTAGTAAACATAGCTATTATAAACAGAGCTGTAGAGCATTTAGTTCACAAGTTAGCAGCTTCTTGTTTTTCATTCCACATTTAATGCTTTTAAAGTAAAATGTAACTGCTGCTGCTTTTGAGGTGGAGTGGAAGTAGTTACATTCAGGATAGTCCATATGTGCAAATGTCTGGAAATGTGTAAACTTGAATAAAAGGATGCCTTTATCAAACCATTTCATAGATATGCTCTAGGTTAAAAGGATCCTAATAATGAATGGCTTTGAGGCACTTATGTGCTTTTAATAGGATTTGTTTATCTGTATTACTGTTTATACAATAATAGTTTGTTACTCCCAAGACTCTCCTGTACAGTAAAATAGATGTTATTCTCAGGGGAGAGATTTCATTGATTGATTTACCATGAAGACTCGCATTACAATTTTTTATAGTGTTGGTCAGTACACGATTTGTTGAATTAATTTTAGCTTGTGTATTTGTGTAAAATTCTAACAATATCATAATACTAATAACTAGATTAATAACTAATAACGAGTTTAAACAAGTTTAGGAAATGACTCTTACACTGGCTTTATATAGACAACCTGAAAAACCTGCAAGGTTTATAAAACAGTGCAAAATACATAAAACATTTGTTTTACTAAAAATTTGGACAATAGTGTAAGTTAATTAAAGAAGGCATTTAAATGTTGCTGTTTCTACAATCTGACTTTTTTTGAAACTGTTACTGAAAAATACTTACTCATGTTACTCAGTTATGGACCCTGATTATGGCCTTGGATGAACATTTACCAGCTGTATTATCTGTAGCAGAGAAAATATCTGTTTTTACTGAGCATTTATACATTTATTCTGCCTTGTGAATCATTACCAGCTGAAAGAAGAAGTGATAGAACAGCTGGAAAAAGACCTACAGAATGTGAGTGAAGAATATTTCCTGACTAAAACTGAAAGTGTTGGTCAATTTTCATAACACATAAATCATACTGTGACACCTCTGATAATCATTGTATCTTGTGTTCTTCAGGCTTCAGAATGTAGTGGTCAGGAAGACACCAGCATGGTATCTGAGTTGCGCCTGGAGCTGCAGGAGGTCCAAGGTGAAGCAGCTGCTACTAAAGAGGAGCTGAGCAGCTGCAAAGAGCTGAGTCAGAAACTGCAGGAGCAAATACAGGTACAGAGCTTATTACTGTAGACCTGGGGCTTCTAGGTCTACAAGAGGAGATGATGACTAATAATGGAACTAATCAGATACAGAATAATTGTTAATAGTGAACAATTAAAAGTAGATTTTGAATAACTAATACTGGTTACTAAATAGTTCATATTAAATACGGAATAATTCATTGCAAATACTGAAATTCATAGTGGATACTGAATAATGAATAGTATATACTAATTAATTAATAGTAGGTACTGAATAATTAATATGGTTTACTAAATGATTCATATTAGATACAGAATAATTCATTGTGGATATTGAATAATTCATTGTGGTTACTGACATTTGTTGTTGACTTGCTGATATCTAACCTAATATGAATAATTCATATTAGGTATGGAATAATTAATTGTTAATACTGAAATTCATACCAATTACTGAATAATGCATAGTATATACACAAAATTATTCATAGTGGATATTGAATAATTCCTAGTAGGTACTGAATATTTATTTGTTAATATTAAATCTTTTTTTTTATATTTAAATTAAAAACTGGGTTTCAAGGATTTTAATTTATAAAGATGACCACATTGCCCAGTGCTTATATCTTGGTATACAGTCATTTTTATTCTTACAGTTAAAGTGCATAATCTTAATCATTATAAATAATTATAAATAATATGGAGCTGATGTAAACACTGCAACTGATTTGTTTACTGCTGCTTGTATTGAACTTTTATTGCTGTTTTTTAAGGAGCGAGAGATGACGATTGCTCTGTTGAAGGATCAGCTGCACAGGGTAAGTGTTCATTATTTTGTTCATTCTGTTTACAGAGTCATTCAGTTTGATTACAGCTAACATGTAAGTGTCATTATCTTTCCAGCTTTGGTGTAAACCAGCAACTGGTTCTTTTTCTTTTTTTTCTTTTTAGGCGTCTGGTGAAGTCGAGAGTTCTGAGCTTCTTCAGGAGCTTCAGGAAGTCAGAAGTGAAGCAGCAGCTACAAAAGAGGAGCTGAACAGCTGCATAGAACGGAACCTCAAACTGCAGGAGCAGATAGAGGTAAACCATATACAACTCTCTTGGTGCTGTAGGACACTTTACAGACCTTAATTTACCTTACTGAACAATTTACAGAGCTGAATTTACACTGTTTGAAGCTTTATAGAATTCTTATTATTTGTTCTTTTGGACCATTTTACAGAGCTTTCTTTATATCTTTTATTTAATAGGCAAGCATTTTATAGAACTTCAGGAGAAATTATAGATCCTGCTTAACATTTAATAGCAGTAGAGGCTACTGTATTAAATTTCAGACTACTTTTCAGAAATTGTTTTACATTTCAGGCCACTTTACAGAAATAGTTCTACTCATTAGTCAGCTAAATAAAACAAGCTTTATACTCCAGAATACTTTACAGAAGTGGCCTTACACTTGGGGAGGCTTTACAGAAATTGCTATAGATACATTCTTATATATATTATACATTTGTCTACTCTAGAGTAAGCTTTTTAACTTAGACCACTTTACAAAATGGTCACATGATGGCTCCTGCTTTTATGTTTATGTGGTTTGCATTTTAGGCCTGTTTACTATTTTACTTATAGCACTTTACAGAACTTCAGATCACATTATAGATGCTGCTTTTTGATGAATTTGTCTAGAATTTACTTTGCATTTTGAGCCTATTTACAGAACAAACTTTGTTTTCTCTGTTAAATCTGATGAAGTTTTAGAAGTTATAGAAAATTCTGATGAATCCTGTAAATGGGCTTCTACATTTTACGTCACATACTGTATCTTTATAAAAATTGATAGTGTTGTGTTAAACACTGATCACAGAGGAGTTCTTATCTGTATAATAAGTAGCAAATAAATCCTTGATATACTGGTGTACTCACAGGTTCGAGACGTGTCTATTGCTCAAATGATGGATGAGCTACAGCAGCTGCGTGCAGCTTTATCCAGTGAGGAATCACCAGCCCAGTCGCCGCCCGCATCTGAGTCTTCATCCCAAACCAGAAAGAAAACAGGGAAGCACAGTGATGCAAAGGGCAAAGGCAGCAGCGTTGCCAAAGATAAACCATCACTGTTGAGAAACAACTCCAGCAGCCAGTCTTCTAACAGCTCGCAGCCCCTTTCCCACAGCCGAGTGGATGCTGGGACCCAAGTGGAGCAGGTGGAGGTGTCTGAGGAGTTGGAGGAGGTCATTGGAGAGTACAATGAGCAGATCGGACAGATGCAGGAACTGCATGCAGCTGAGATCATGGACATGGAGAACAGGCATATATCAGAGAGTGACACCCTGAAGAGGGAGAACCAGCGACTGGAGGAGGAGTGCAACGCCCTCAGAGCCACCATTAGCAGCCTCCGCGCCAATGAGGTCTGACTCACTCTCTGAACACACCCTTTCAGTCATTATTCATTCAGTCATTAGGAGATAACATTAAAATAAGTGTGTGTAATCTCTGTGGGGTTTGTGGAGTTGGTGGCATCACTGTGAAGTGTGCATGGGGGTGGTTTCTCTGACTAGCTTAAGGTATTTCATGTTTTTCCAGGCTATGAGACTGGACCATCCTGCTTCCTCCCAGTTCAGAGATGGCTACACCAGTGGTGAGCTCTCATTCACTGGATTTTGATAAGAGTCTCCAAAGCTGTGTAAAAATAGAAAGCTGTCAATTCAAAGCTGCTAATAGAAAACTGTCAATATAAAGCTATTGAAAGAAAATAATAAAAAGCTGCTGATAGAAAGCTTTTCAGTTACCTGTAATTATGAACATGTTAATTGAAATCTTTTCTATGAAGTTATTACTAGAAAGAAATAGAAAGTAAATAAAAAGACATTTAGAGAAAGTTTTTATCTTAAAGCTGTCAAGGAACTGCTTATAGAAAGCTGTTATTGGAAAACTGCTGATAGAATACTGTTTAGAAAACTAGACAGCTGGGTTAGAAAACTATTATAAATATTTGTATTTATAAACCTGTTAATAGAAAACTTGATAGAAAAATGCTGATGGAAAACTGCTGATTGAAAGGGTAAGAAACTATTATAAACATTTGTTTTGAAACCTGTTTTTATAATCATGTTAATTGAAAGCTGCTACAATAATGCTTTTTTAAGCTGTTAGTAGAAAGCTGTTAATGAAAAAAAATTAATAGTGCACTATTATTAGAAAGCTTCTATTAGAAAGATGCACATAGAAAGCTGTTCTTAGAGTGCTATCATAAGCTGGTAATTAAAAGCTGTTAAATGAAAGCTCCTAATAGATCATGGTGTAGTGCTGCTTTTAAGCTGTTATTAAAAAGCTCTTAAATGAAAGCTGTTAATTGAAAGCTGCTAACAATAAGATGTCAATAGAAAACTGTTATAAGAACAAAATGAATAGAAAGCTGTCATTACTGTAGAAAGCTGTTGAAATTACTAGAAGACTTAATAGAATGTTGTTAATAGAAAGCTGTTGAAAGAAATTAATATAAAGTTTTTAATAAAAAGTGGCTGTTAGAAAGCTGTTAAGAAAACTATAGATTTTTTATAGTTATTCATAGAAAGTTGTCTATAGAAAGAAATTCATATAATGTAATTAGAGTACTGTATTATAAAGCTGCTAACTGAAATCTGTTGATAGAATACTGCTAATAGGAAGTTGTTAATAAAGAATTTTGTTTATTGTTAATCTGTAGTCTTGATTAATTTACACTTCTGACAGACAGCAGCTCAGACTGGAGCCAGCGGACAGGTTTTGAGCTGCCTCATCTGCAGGCAGAGTTCAGAAGCACCCCAGAAGGAGCGCGCAGAGATGATTCTGATGTACTGCCTGATCGGATCAAGGTACGTTTTTTTACCACCTCACTTATACCGAGTAGATCTTTACACTGCAGTTCCCCAAATATTTTACATTACTCTTTACTTTTACCTCATGTAGAGTTAATGCTCTAGTGTTCCTATAGACTTTAACAGCTGCACTTCACAATGCACTTCGCAGTTTACAGCTGTCCTTTCTACTGCAGCTTTTTCATTTTCATCTATACATGTACAGTGGGTGTAAACATGCTACATTAACTGTGTTTCTGTTAAGACTCTGCTGAGGGAGGTTCATCAGGAGGGTATGCAGGTCCTCTCTCTGTCTGAACTTCCTGTGTCTGAGGCTGAACACCCAACAGCAGCACAGCTTCCTCTGCAGGTCTGGAAGAAAGAGAGGGAGGCTCTACTAGACACAGTGGAGTCCCTCAAAGCACTCATATCCCAACTCCAGACCCACAGCCAGACACAGCCAGAAGCACAGGCAAGGGCAGCATCTCACAATTTATATATATATATATATATATATATATATATATATATATATATATATATATATATATATAAGCATTTCACTTATGGTGTGTGTGTGTTTGTAGGACTGGCGTGCTGATCTCCTCAGTGCAGTCCAGCAGGTGTTTTTGAAGGAGACAGAAGTGCTGAAGGTCACACTGCTCACACACCTGGACTTACTAGATACCAGAGATGCCGTCATTCACCTCAACCAAATAGAGAAAGTACTAAGAGAACAGGTAGACACACACAGTAAACACATGTATGTATAGTTGTACACTAAGAATATTACAATAATAATCATTAATATTGCTTATGATTTTTAGTATAGTTACATTGCACTTGCATTTATTACATACACTCTCAGTCTAGTGAAACTATTGTTATTAAGAAGCTGTGTTTGTGTGCAGGCTGCTGGCCAGCAGGAGGCACTGTCATCTCTTCAGTCTGCTGACCGCCGCAGTTTGTTGGCTGAGATCACACACCTGCGGACCCAGCTTCAACAGCTGCAGACGTACACACACCTCACCCAACAAGCCCACCCTGTGGCCAGCACAGGTATTACACATACATCCCTAGCAGAAACCTTATCAGTATTAAATTGTGTAATATATTTATACACTACATGGCCAAATGTACTTCTTCTGATGAATGAATTTTATAAATTTAATTTGCAGCCATTGCTGACACAGTGTGCAAATGTGCAGGTATGCCGTTTGTTTAGTCCCCGTAGAGAAGTATTGAATATAATTAGAATAGTACTCTCTGGAGATAAACATTGGACATGGCGGCACTGTGCCTAATGTATGGGGGGCTAGAAGGGTATAATATCCTCTAGCATTGAGTTGTGAAACACTGGAGCTCTGTTCTCTGGAAGGATGGTGTTCCACCTAATCTGAATGCAATCATTTCCTCACAGCAGGATACACCATTTTTAATATATTTGATTTCACAACAAACATTGAATGAGTTGGTGTCCTAATACATTTGTCTATATAATGTATGTATATGTATACACTACTGTGCCAACCTTTTAGTTCATTGTGTACATCAGAATTAAAAACCTTGATTTATTTATAATCATTTATATACTAAATTATTTCTGCTATATTCTCAAAGAGTAACTAGGGTCAAAAGTCAGAAACCTTCCAAATATGGGTTCAAGAGTGTATTTCGGAATGACGTGTACTATTGAACAGAATATTTCTGTTGCTGCAAGCCTGCAGCATTTGCATACAGTGAACTGTCACTTTAGACATAAGTCTAGATAACAGCCATGTCCTGCTCTGCAGTTGGATGAGAAAAAGGGTGGTTGTTCCTCTGTTTCTGAGTTCATGTTTCTGTGTGCAGCAATTTCTGATGATCGGTCGATGGCAGGAGGAGAGGAAGAGAGAGGAAGGAGTGATAGAGAGGGAGAGGGAGAGGGAGAGGGCAAGAGAGGAGAGACACTTCCAGTTGTAAAGGAGCTGAAGACTGAACTAGCTCAAACCAAACTAGAGCTGGAGATTTCACTGAAGACCCAGAATAAATACTTGAAGGAGCTTGAAGCACTAAGGTAACACACATATATACATGAACACATGCAAAAATTCACCATAGTTAACTGCTTGCAGTGTGACTGGCTCAGAAGATACTTTTTCAGTTCTGCAGTGCAGTAAAGTAACTGTCACAGTACACAGTAGCTTATACAGTATGGAAAAAGTGGCCCCTGGTGGTCAGACCAGTATGAGTGTTTTTCAGTAGTGTTGAGGGTGTAGAGTATTGTGATTTCTAAATCAGATTTTTGTAAAATATTTTGAGTTCACCAAAGGATAACCTGTTGATTGAATGTTGTAGTAAAACTGATAGTAAAGAACTGCTGTATAATTTTAAGAATAATGTATAATATATGTGTGTGTGTGTGTGTGCGTGTGCATATGTCTACAGGGTGGAGGTGTGTGTAAAAGCCTCGGATCTGGACTCTTTGAATGACCGGCTGGCAGAGGAGCAGAAGCGAGTGAGAGAACTGCAATGGGTGATTGAGAGAGAGAAGAACAGAACTGAACAGAGAAAAGAAGGGGAGCGTGAGGAGGTGGAGGTGAGAAATAAGGATGTGGTGCTGGAGGAGGGAAGTGAGTTGGTGAAGATGGAAAGGAAAATTAAGAAGCTTGAGGAAGAGATAAGGTATAAAGCATAAGTGAGGAGGTAGAAGGGAGAAATAAGATAGAAAAGATAAAATGAAGAGTGCATGTGGGTCTATGCACATGCAAAGTGGCTTAGTTGGAGGAATTAACTGTTGGTATCCAGACATTTACTTGAGAATTCAGACCCTCTACCCTTCAAATTGCCTGGATTCATTTAAATATTATTACTTGGTCAGAAATGTATTGTTTAGAGCTGTTGCACTAAAGAGCAGTAAAATGTTGGGACTGTATTATCTGTTCTGGTTTGACCAGAAATTAAATTACCTCCTAAAAGAAAATGAGGAAAGTGAGAACCTGGAAATGGGAAAAGGATTCTATTAAGCAACTGGAGTGCAAAAATGAGGAGCTTCAGCTGAAAGCGAGATATGAGGAGGCAGAGACTGTATTCGAGATTTTGCAGTAATAGTAGTAATAAGACATCTACAAACATCTTTCTGTGTGTGTGTGTGTGTGTGTGTGTGTGTGTGTGTGTGTGTGTGTGTGTGTGTGTGTGTGTGTGTGTGTGTGTGTGTAGGACCTGAGGCTTGCACTAGAAGAACAGCAGAGTCGTATGTCCGATCTCTCTGCATCTCTGGAGGAGGAGAGAAAAATCTCAGTTCAGCTCAGAGATCAGAAAGATGGAGAGATCGCTAAACAGATCAGCATCAACACTGAGTTACAGGTAGACATCATGACTAAAAATTCACTTGATAAGCTCTGTAATGCTCTAAAATTTTCATATGATCCACACACTCATTCTAACAGACTGTAAACACTACTGGAAATGTAACGGGAGCCCTAAAATGCAAATATTACACAATGTTGTGTTTTAGGTTCAGTTGGAGACCCAGAGGCTGCAGACAGGAGAACTGAGTTCTGCTTTGCAGAAGGAGAAGGAGCTAAATGCCCAACTGTTCAAACAGCTGCATCACTCCAGTCCAGAATCCCAGCACCCCCCACAGGCCATCAGTGCACAGGGTGTGGAACAGGCTGAGGCAAGCTGCAGTCAGGTTAGTACGCAATTCTTTTAACTGAGCATTCATTTGACATTTACAATTCTGGGACTTCTAATTACAACTCAGTCATTAAACACACTTCCTATAAAAACAAAAACACCTGTTTTGGCTTTGACTCTTCGCCAGTGCCAAAAATAACAAAAAAAAACCCCAGAGACAGTCGGGTTCCCTACACAAACCACCAAATTAAACTCAGAAACAAAAGAGAAAAAATCACTGTCAACATAAATGGCAACCAACCCTAGAACTTGTAAAATTTCTTGTAAAATAATATATATTTATGGATACTACATACTATTGGAATCTGCCCTGGCCTGGTGGTTAGGGAACCAGCCTTCACTCTGGATGGTTGCTGGTTCGAATCTCTGAACATGCAGGACTTGACTGAGGTGACCTTGAGCAAGGCACTTAACTCCATTGATAGGACTGCCCACTGCTTCGGACATGTGTGCTCACTGCCCCCTTTTGTGTGAATTCACTAGTGTGTATGTATGTATATCACTGTGTGTGGATGGCTTAAACATGGAGGATAAATTCCTGTGTGCAAGCACAATGGTTTAATGTGCACCTTACCTTAGTAGCAACAGTATGGGGGCTTTGGGAGTCAGAATCTCAAGCACAGGTTGAAGCACTGAAAAACAGCAACACAAACAATTCAGCATGTTTACTGTTCCAAATAAGATGCCGTCATCACACTG
The DNA here is from genome assembly GCA_034509495.1 of Acestrorhynchus altus. Taxonomy (NCBI): domain Eukaryota; kingdom Metazoa; phylum Chordata; class Actinopteri; order Characiformes; family Acestrorhynchidae; genus Acestrorhynchus; species Acestrorhynchus altus. Next base: position 12,292,592 of record CM067501.1, read on the forward strand.
GCATTTATATGTCTCTGGGATGTGACGTGTAGCAGTTAAAATGCACAACATGATGGATGTGAGAACAACTGCACATGGACTGAAATATGGAGCAAACTACGAACTGAAACAAACTGTAGGGCTGCAGTGCCGAGTTTGGAAAATTGAAAGAGAGAGAAAAAGAATGGGTTACATATAGAGGAATTCCTTTGTCTGCAAGCACAACGGGTCAATATCTTCATTTACATTTAAAGAAGCATCAAACATGTCATTGTTGATTGACTTTATTTGGGGTGAGTGGGAAGGAAGATACATTTCTTTTCTATGTTGCTGTAACAGGTGGAGGAGGGTGTACACTCTGTAGAGGTCCTACTGCAATCCCTGCAGGATCAGCTGACAGAGAAGCAGTCTGGTCTCGTGGACCTCATGGGTCAGCTGGAGCAGCAGAAGCTTCAGGAGGTTCAGGCTAAGCGAGCATGGGAGCAAGAGAAAGCTGAACTGATGCGCAACCTGCAAGGGGCAAGAGAAAGCTTGGAGAAGCTGGAGAGACGAGCTCAGGAGCTCCAGGCCCAGCTGGATGGAGAGAGGGAGCGAGGGACAAGACTGGAGAGAGAGCGGGATGAGCTGCAGAGAAAACTGACTGATCTGTTGGAGAGAAGTCAGCGGGAAAGTGTGTGTAAACAGCAGCAGCAGGCTCAGTGGGGAACTGATGATCAGGCGGTGGATCGGACACGTGATTGGGTGTTACAACAGAAGACAGAGGAGTCAAGAACTCTGACCTCTAGTACCCCCACCATCCTGGATGCAGCAGGACAAACAGCAGTGCAGCTGTCAGACCCCAAACATTTGGAGAGCGTCATTAACAGGCTGCAACTCGTCGCCAGCAAGATCAACAGTATGACCAGCAGTGCTGCTGGCAGGTATGGAAAAGAGCTCAGGTGGAGAAATATCACCATTTCACAACTGTTGATGTCTGTTGATGTCACAACTGTTGAGGACTATTGTCCTCTTGTTCTGTTATTGTGCTATTGTTGTCCCATTGTCCTATTTTTCTCTTCTTGTTACTCTCATCTGCTTGTTGTGCTGTTTTTTATCAGTCTTGTTGTCCTATTGTTGTTGTGTTTTTGTCCTTGTTCTCTTGCCCATGACATCTCGTTCCCTTGTTCCTTTCTTTTTCTCTTGTTGTCCCTTTATAACCCCCTTTGTCCTGTTGTCTTCTTACTTTCCTCATTCTCATTGTTGTCGAGTTCTTAGCTTGTTGTGGTCCTAATGATTTCTTCTGTAAACCAAATTATGAGCATAACTCATCTGTGTCTTCAGGCTGAATGCAGAGGTTCCAGACAGAGAGAATTTGGCCTGGCTACACAGCAGTGTTCAGGACGTCTTGTCACTTCTACAGCAAGTTCCATCTGCACCAGCTCCTGTTCCGGAGGTAAGACTACTTTGAGTGTAACTAACACAAAAGTGTTAGTGTTTAATTTGATTACTTGACCTATACCATAATTTATTTAGCTTTTTAGAGTGTGAATTCTGATCTAGGCTCCGCTCTTGCTAGTAAGGTTAATATAAAAAAGCAGTAGTAAGGTTCATGTAAAAATGGCGGTATTCTTGTCATAGATTCTTCTTGCATATACCTGTGTGCCCCATTAGAACACCACCCTACTGGCCGGAGGTTCGTCCAGTGCACTGACAGAGCGTTTGCTGAGGCAGAATGCTGAGCTTACCGGGTTCGTCAGCCGCTTGACAGAGGAGAAGAATGAGCTAAGGAATCAGCTGCTGAGACTAGAGGAGGAGCTAAGGAGACAGCGTCACCTGTCTGCACACAGCGTCAGTATAACTGCTTTTCATCTGAACTGGAAGGCCAGGTTGTTGCAGTGGTTTCTAGGAATAGTTCAGCACAAAAAATGTATTTCCTCAACACGTACAAAAGCATACCTCACTTAATTCAACTGTACCTGATCAACCAAGATATATTTAATACAGTTACATCAGATACCTCTGTACATCCCTTCAATGCTACGGTAATACAATGTTTACCTCTTTTGGAGTCCAGAAAATAAATGGTCGCTCTCATGCAAAACTTTACAGGAGAAGGAAAAACTATTTCATAATTTCTTAATGGATGTAATAATATCATTAAAATCTAAATATCTGTCCAAATGTGAGACTTTTATCTTCAGTAATTCTCTCCTGATAACACTTCAGTTATTGATATGCCATTAAATCAGGTCAAACTTCCATTAGATGTTTCTCTTAAACTGAAAAACATACAGATGCACTATGAAAATTGAAATCAGGTATTGTGTTGGACTGAGATTCCTCTAGAAAACATTATTTCTGTGTCCGAATATTCCTCATTTTTGAATCCCAAAATGTTTGACTTTTAGAATCCTTATTTAATGACCTCATTCTCCCGGTTCACTCTCTGCAGTCCAGCCGTAGTGGTTCTGATGGTCAGGAGCTGGTGCTGTTCTCTGGGGAGAGGGAGGCATGGAGCAGAGAGAGGATCAGGCTGGAGAAAGCTCTCAGACAGGCAGAGGCTGAGCTGTCTCGGCTCCAAAGTGAAATCCGCTCTGACACACTAAGAGACCTCACCGTCCCCGACGCTGACAACACAGCACTGAAGGTAAACCAGGAGATGTGTGTTAGCAGTGGGAGAGCATTTGTTATTAGGTCAGGCCTTAAAATCCTAGGCAAGTTTCTTATACCACCACTGCCTCTAGAGGGGGCTGCTAGTGCTGTTGTGATGCTCCATGAGTGTAGTTTAGAGTGTAGTCATAAGTCTTGTAACTGTGCTAAATGAAAACGCTTTAAGTGAAACAAAACCCTTACAAACATATACTACAGTTATTTATTAAGGGCACTACTTATGCTGTTAAAAATGTATAGCATTACCTGGTTTGGCTAACTGAAAATAACTGTTTGTCCCATGTATAAGAAAAGATAGGATAAGATAGAACTTTATTGATCCCTTGGGAAAGTTAACAAGAACATGAACATGAACCTGAACACGAGCAAATGTTAATCTTACACACTGTGTAGAAACTCCAGCATTGATAATTAATAATCTTGCTGTCTATACAAAATAGTTTTTTGAAAGTCAGTTTGTTCATTTGACTCAAGATGACTTGCTATTTTTATAGCTTCCTACAGAAAATATAGCTTATATTAGTATCAGACAACATTTTTTTCAACCATTTGTTCCAAGATTGCAAGACAATTTGCTGACTAGTGATGCAGCTGGTGAGTTATTTGATCTATAAAAACTTGAAAGCCAGCTTATACAATGCATCCATAAAGTATTCACAGGGCTTCACTTTTTGCACATTTTGATATTTCCAAAATGGATTAAATTGATTTTTGACATCTACACACAACACCCCACAATGACAGAAAAGTTTGTTTGAAATTATTGCAAATATATAACATGTACAGGGGCCTTAGTCAAAGAGGTGAACAAGAACTCAAATGGTCACTCTGACAGAGCTCCCAGAGAGAGGAGAGAGGAGAACCTTCCAGAAGTACAAGCATTTTTGCAGCACTCCACCAATCAGTGGCCAGACTCCCATCTGGAGTTTGCTAATAGGCACCTAATGGACTCTCAGACCATGAGAAACAAAAAGATGAAGGCCATGAAACCAGTTACTGTTTATCACCTAGCCAATACCATTCATACAGTGAAGCATGGTGGTGGCAGCATTATACAGTGGGGATGTTTTTCTGCAGAAGGATCTGGCTTGTCAGGGCCAAGGGAAAGAGCAGTGTAGAGATGTGTGGAGATATCCTTGATGATAACCTACTCCAGTAGAGCTCTGGACCTCAGACTGGGATGAAGGTTTATCTTCCAACAGGACAGCGATCCTAAGCACACAGCCAAGATAGATTAAGGAGTGGCTTCACTCTGGGAGTGTCCTTGTGTGGCCCAGCCAGAGCCCAGACTTGAACCTGATTGAACATCTCTGGAGATATCTAAAAATGGTTGTGCACTGACACTCCCCATCCAATCTGATGGAGTTTGAGAGGTTCTGCAAAGAAGAATGGGAGAAACTTCCCAAAATGGTGTGCCAAGCATTCTACTCAAAAAGACTTGAGGTTGTAATTGCCAAAGGTGCTTCAACAAAGAATTGAGCAAAGGCTGTGAATACTTGTGTTTGTTATATTTTTGTCATTATTTCTTTTAATACATTTGCAAAGATTTCAAAACAACTTTTCTTTGTCATTATGGTGTATTGTGCACAGAATTGTGAGGGAAAAAATAATTGAATCCATTTTTGAATAAGGCTGTAACATGAAATGTGCAAAAAATGAAGCGCGCTCTCTCTCTCTCTCTCTCTCTCTCTCTCTCTCATTCTGTAGAGGATGTATGGGAAGTACTTGCGTGCAGAGAGTTTCAGAAAGGCCCTGATCTATCAGAAGAAGTATCTGCTGCTGCTTCTCGGAGGTTTCCAGGATTGTGAGGAAGCCACTCTTTCTCTAATCGCCAGAATGGGTGGCCGACCCACATATACCCATCTGGACTCATTAAGTCAGCGCCGCCGTGGCTTCTCACGCTTCCGATCTGCCGTCCGTGTCTCTATTGCCCTCTCCAGGTGTGTTCTGTAATCTGATAATACAATAATGGATGATGATTAAAACATTAATAAATAAATGTTTTATATTGCAGTAGATATTAGCACAATGGTGTGCCCTCAGCTAGTCAGTGCTGGTACAATTACAGGTTGATGAACAGGTGACACTAAAGTAATTAAGTGATACGTTTCCTTCAGGATGCGTTTCCTTGTGCGGAGGTGGAAGAAGGCCACAGCAGGATCCATCAACTCACCCAGCATAAACAGGAATGGACTAGGCCAGACATCTGGTCTCTCTCCAGGTCTCACTCTCTCACTCACTCTCTTTCTCTCTCTCACACAAGCACACATTCAGGTTCACATTTACTCATACAGAATTATTCCCCATACTGTATTGTGGTGTATGTCTTACAATATTTTGCCTATTTGTATGGAGGTGCAGGTATAGAGGGGAGGAATGACTCCCCATACCTGCAGCCAAGTGTAGAGCAGTATGGAGAGAGAAGAGGGACAAACCGCACAGGGAGAGATTCACCACGGACCGGACACTACACACACCATAGGTAAAACACACATGCTCTTATACGCTACATCACAGGTAGCACACAAACACTACCAATTGTTTTAGTGAGTCCTGCTGTTTTTGACATGTTTTTGACTACCAGCACCCTAACAACCAATTGGGAGAACATGGCAAACACCATGCAACAACCTAGTAACAACTAGCAACCCCATAACAAACTTTTAGATGTGACCTAGCAACTCCATAACAGCTTTCTAGAAGCATCCTAGCAACAAAATAACAACCTTTATAAGAACTTGCCAGCAGCACACTACATAACAACCTCATAATAATCTTCTAATAGCAACCACGTGGGATGCCATGACAATGCCATAGCAATAATTTGAAACTAATTCTTATTCTGTCTCTCTCACCATCTTTCCCCCCTTGCTCTCTCCAGATATGGAACAGGTGTAGGTGAGGGGGGAGGGGTGCTGTGTTCTCACCTGCAGAATTATGACCCTGACCGTGCTCTCACTGACTACATCTCCAGACTGGAGGCTCTGCAAAGGAGACTGGGCAGTGTGCAGTCAGGTAATGAAGACACATGACCGGACTTGGACTACAGATTGTCTTTCTGTCTATACAATCAGCTTACGTTTCTGATGCTGAGAAACAAGTTCTCTTGTGATCTGGTTCTCTAGTCCTTCCTGTTTTTTGGTTTTACTGTTTTCAGCATCTCTGCTTATGCTCTCCTGTAATTCTCTAGTTATTAGGTTCTCCTGTTTTGTGGGTTCTGTACTATAAGTCCTCTGTTTGTTTTTGGCCAGGTTCAACTACATACGCTCAGTTGCACTTTGGAATCCGGAGGTAGAAGAAATCTGGGACTGGCTTGAAGAACCAAACAGAGATTGTCAGAATGTCTGATTAGCCTTCTGTCACGCTGAGCTGCTGCTATGGTTTCATACTTGTGATAAACGTGGATCAACAGCGTGGGACCAAAACCAGTGTGTGTACTGGACTGTACTCCAGCTTCTTCATCAGCACCTGAATCAGTATGGATGTTCATTAGGAGTGTATCTGTAATTCAATCATGCTGTAAATGTGTATTTGTGGGAATGCTAATTTAAGTGGATTAATTTATACTGTATGCGGGGTGTGATAGTATAGAAAGGGTGATTGGCTTTACTGGAGGCTGCTATCGGACTCATGGTAATGCTGGTATTGTATGGGTACATGGTGACTGTTATAAGCGCCTAATAAATAATGAAGCACACAAGAGTGACTTTATCATGACTGACAAGCACTGGGGTGTTCTCTTCCACCTGCACCTCATGAGCTACGCTTTAAAGCATGGCATTCTGTACGGGAATTTGTATAAATGTTTATTCCAGTTCTGATCTGCCTTATGAGGCTTCATGAAGGCACTGTAAGGGTCACAGTGTGCCACAATGCTTTGTACTGCATTATCAGATACACTACACTGTGTTTTATTAGCTTGGTTTCCTGAACAGAACACAGAGGACATTTGTAGAAGACATATTTTTGTAAAGGCAGGAGCTTTGAATTTTCTGGGTATTTTGTCAACACTGAAATAAAGATTAATATAATATTTAACACTGCTTTTGTCTCATTTTGGCTCTGGATGCAGAATGTCTACCTGTACATCAGGTAAGATCGGTAACAAATCACATTACTTCATTAAATGTGATTCAGCACAGCACAACAATGTATACAGGCTTTAGGACATCACCTCAGGAGATCTGAAATATAATCATAATGTGATTAAAGTTCAGATTTTCAGCTTTAATTCAGGGAAGTTAGCAACAATACTGGACTTAGACACTTTAAAGGCCAGGGATGGTTAAATCCAAATGAAAGAGCAACTCTTTGGGGTCCTGAAGGAGCGGCCACTTGCCATGATGATCTATTCATGACCAGATCATTGTAAAGAAAGATGCGAACCAAACAGCATAACATTATTGAGCTAGCTAAACCATCATTGATCGACCCAATCCCTCCCTTGTCCTAAATTGCTACTGTTCTATTGGGTTACAGGCCAAGAGTAGAACTTATCCTTACAGGATAAATAAATAAAAACATAAAATAAAACTTTATGAAAGGAAAGAAAGAACAAAGAAAAAGGGCGATGTCTGATTTGATGAAAAGTGAAGAATCTATGAAGATGTTTATTTGCACAAGCAGAGGTAAACAAAAATGAACATAAATGACCAAAACTTTTGGGTGTCATTGGAGTGAGATACTGTACATTGGAGTCATGTTGATTATATGTGTTTGATGAATGTTTGATGGCTTTATTGTCCTCTGTGCTGTATTTACTGAGGGTGTGTGTGGTTTATAGAGAGAGAGAGAGAGAGAGGAAGAGAGAGAGAGAGGAGAAAGAGAGAGAAAGAGAGAGAAAGAGAGAGAGAGAGAGAGAGAGAGAGAGAGAGAGAGAGAGACAGAGACACCCAGGCCACATTGAACAATTGGGACCGGAAGAAAATCCAAGAGCCTATGTGTCAAGAGCCCGTAAGTGTGGAGAAATGTCACAGGGAATGACTCACACCTGAATCAAATGGAACAGTCAATCTTGAGAACCAAAATACAGAAGGGGCTACCCTGGTCTGGAAGTATGACAAAGAGTGACAGATCATGTAGCCCATCAAGTGGAGCTATAAAGGATAAGGTCGGCATAAGGTATAAGATCGGAAAGAATAGAACCAAGAGTTCCTCAGAAAACTTAACCAACAATAATTAGTTGATAATAATAAGAAGATAATAAGAAGTTAAGTGAAAAGATGCTCAATCTGTTGGGAAGTTTTTGTGTTGGGAAGTCATCAGTAGATTGGGACTTCTAGATCGAATATCCTCAGACAATGGAAAAGAGTTTGTGGATAAGATGATGAAATTGACTTTGCAAAAACTGGGAATTAAACAGCACCTTGATGCAGTGTATCATCCAAGGAGTCAAGGAATTTGTGAGAAAATGAATGGTGCTTTGAAAAACTGTATAGTTAAGATCTGTCAGCATACGGAGTTAAATTGGATAGCTACTCTTCCGCTTGCATTAATGGTGTGTCGCTCAAGTGAGCTGCGTGATTTGCATATGACACCACACGAGTTGCTTAAAGGAAGGTGAATGCCAAGGTCTTGTTTGCGTACAAGTGGAAAGGGTCCAAGCTCAGGACTTTTGGAGGGTGAGATGAGAATGTTACATTCATGGCTAGTTTGCATAAAAGAATATTTACATAGGTTTCTAACAGGCAAAGAAAGGAAGAGCTGCAGGAGAGGCAAGCACAGTGAAACCTGGAGACAAAGTGTTTGTGAAGGTGTTTAGAAGGAAATGGTATAATGAACACCATGATGAGTTGAAGTTGTATGCAGTACTGGAACTTCAGTCCAGGTAAAAGGATCCCCCACATGGTTTCATTTATCACATTGTGCTAAAGCACCAAGAGGTGCCACATTTGCTGAGCCAATATGTTGGTGGCTGAAGGGAGTCAGAAAAATATATTGAAGAAGACGAGATACATGGATATATCCAGAATCAAAATCCAGAAGATTGTCCATGATGTGGACAGTGATGATGATTCTGTATGTCTTTCTGATGATGCCATAAATGATTTAGTGAGATATTTCAGCAGGGAGGCCATTACAGGACAATACAGAGAGTCCATTAGACAAAGTAGTCCGAGACCAGTTCGGAAAAGGGTCAAATCAAAGCACTATGAGAACTAGGGTTGAAGAGACCTTAGTAAACCTTAATCATTCATCATTGAAGGATGTGAAAGTTATGAATGGGTCACATTTAATTACATACGTGCCTCAGATGACTATGACAGTGTCAAATCCTTTGAAGACAGTTTCAGTGCCAAGCTAGGGAATGCTGTTTCTCTTCTTTGTCAAAGTGGAAGATTTAATGAGGGTGGTAATAATTCTCCTCTGTGGCAAAATAGCCATGGAGAAGATATGTTGTTAGTAGGACCTGAAATTGATTCTGTGCTTCATGATCAGAGGAAATATCTTTTGTACATTGACAGGTGGTTCAAAATTAGAGATGATTGTTCACTTGTTATGCATAATGTTTCTTGCAAAGACCAATAGAGTCTAAATTTGTTCCATTTCAGAATGTGTGTTTAGAAGGCTATGTGACATGTCAGATGGAGGTTACAATAAAGGAGTTTATACAGTTGTTAAAAGGATTCAAGAGAGATTTACTAGAGCGTCTACTCTAAGGGGAAAAACTGAACCTATGAAGTATATTACTTTAACCTTGTAAACAACTAAGAGTGCTAATTCATCAACTCAGGCCACTACATTAGCTGTAACCTCAGAAGGGATGAATGCTACTGCAGTGAGGGTGACAACTTTTAGTCCTGTCACCTCTGGGAATGACACAAGTGAAGTTAGAACAAGAGCAACTTGACTAATTAAACAGTGATGACTTGTCATCCGGAAAAGTTGTAAAGGTGACACAGATACCTGATATGACATCTCTGAACAATAAGAAAGCAGTTAAAACAACTTGACAATCTATGTTGGAGACAGAACTGGGGGTAAAGTAGTAAGGAGATTTATGAAACTAAAAAGATAAGTGATAAAATAAGATAGAACCTTATTGGTCCCTTGGGCTGGTTCCCTCAGGGAAATTAAGGAGCAGATGTTGGTGGAAAGTGATTCAGATCTATTTATATAGTTGCTAGTTGATAGTTGCACTTAGGTGAACTTAAATAGTTCTGTGGCATTTTTAGACACAGCTATTAGAGTTTTTGGGTATGTTTTGTTGCATAACAGCCTTTAGAGTTGGCGTAACAATAACAGACAAAGGAACATCACATACTGTATTTTAAAACAGCTAAAATAGGAACAGCCTTAGAAACCATAAACTAGTCTATTAGGGATTACTGAATACATTTACAATACGTTTGTTGCTCTACCACTGGAGCAAAATAACAACTTCAAATTACCATTTTGTAACAATGCTGGGCAACCAACACACTCAGAGGAAAGCGTCAGGTCCTCAGCTCCGAAACAGTGGCTGACAGACAGCCAGTTTTGCACTGAGACTGATGTGGGAAGAGAGCACCATCTACTTACCCAGAGAAAGTATGGCCAATTTAGGTCTCTCTCAGACTCCAACTGCCAGCATGACCCAGGATTTGAACCTGCAATCCTCAAATCGCAATAGACTGCTGAGCCACTCAGAGCCCCCCAGCAGCATTTTAGTGCCGGCAAGGTTATCCGTTAAGAAGCTGCTGCCAGAGAGGCACAGGTGAAGAGCTGGACAAATAAGCATGCATCTGGCAGATACTGTATATGTACGAGACCTCTTGAGGGTAAATGGTCAATAAGGTATAGTTTCTTTTGTATTCTCTCTTTGTTTTTGTGTTTCCCCAGTGGGTGTATTATTTTCTTTCTAATCTAGTACAGTAAATAGGATTGTATTTCAGGAGAGATAAAAGTATTTTTCATATAGCTGCCCCAAACCTGTTCTACTTATGTATGTTGAGTGAATGCAAAACTGCCATGTCAGTGTTTGTTGTAGTGCAGTCCAGGTGGCTCTGTTAAACCTTTATTATTATTATTTGTTGTAAAAAGATGTATATAAATTGCTGAATCCATTCAGGAACTGAACCCAAACACATAAATCAGTTGACAATAAGTGTGTTTGTCTATTAATATCTATATAACTTTAGAATAAAAAAAAACAAAAAAAACATGGTCAGTGCTCAGTGAGTGTGTCTGCCTATAAAACTATATAACATTAGAATTAACACAAACATACAGTCAGTGAGAATGTTTACCTGTAATTAACTTTTTATAATGTTAGAATAAACCCAAAAAAACATAGTGAGTGGTCAGTGCAAGTGTTTGCCTTTAATTAACTCTACATAACATTAGAATAAACCCAAATAAACATAATGATGTGATGAACTATCAAGTTGTTGCCATCTGAGTGGTATCTGTCTTTATGTGAAGTCATTTTGTCAAGGACTGTGAGGTAGTGAGACACATAGGTAGTGATGGGACCCAAACTGAGGACAAACAAGAAACAATTACACAATGTAACACAAGTTTTGTTCCCAGCCTTTTAGTGTTATAATCCAATTTGCTTATGTCTAAAACAGTTGCAGAATTGCCTACATTCATCATGCTCCCGTTTTATTGTCCTGGTAATGGTGTTCAAATTTCATAATGTCCTGGTGAAAGCACTGACCTTGCTCCTCTGAATAAGCTCCCATGTTCTCTTTGAACTTATCAAGATGAGCATCAAGGATATGGATTTTGAGTGACATCCTGCAGCCCATTGCAGCATAGTTCTTTATCAGAGTCTGAACCAGTTGTGCGTAGTTTTCATCGTTATGATTGCCTTGAACCACTGCAACAAAACTGCAACAAAACTGTCCCAAGCCGCTCTCTCCTTCCTATTCAGCTTCTTGGGAAATTCGCTACACTCTATGATCTTCTTGATTTGTGGTCTGACGAAGACACCAGCTTTGATCTTTGCTTCAGACAGCTTAGAGAAAAGATCTTGGAGGGACTTAAAGGCCTCGACTCCTTATCAAGGCCCGTGACAAATTGTTTTGTGAGCCCCAACTTGATGTGTAGTGGTGGCATCAGCACCTTGTGGGGGTCCACCAGTGGCTCCCACTTTACATTGTTCTTCCCCACAGAGAACTCTCTCCACTGAGGCCAGTCCCGCCTGTGATAGTGCGCTTCAGTATCCCAGCTGTCCCAAAGGCAAATAAAGCAAGGATACTTTGTTAAACCACCTTGGAGGCCCATCAGGAATGACACCATTTTGAAATCTCCAATAACTTCCCAGCCATACTCATCATACGTCAAGCCACCAAGCAAAATCTTGACACTGGTGTATTCCTCTTTCAGGTGCACCAAGTGAGCTACAGGAAGAGATGGATACTTGTTCCCATTGTGAAGCAGCACGGCTTTGAGGCTCTTGCATGACGCTCCACTCTTTCGGGTTACAGGTGATACCTATAGCCTCGAATAGACTGGCACGCCAAAGTATGCTTTGTAGGCCTCACACATCTTAGCAGATGCTTTCACAGAGAACATTTTCTCTCTTGTCTTAATAAATTGGCCACATCCATAGCAAAATGCATCTGCTGGACGTATGCAACCTCTTGATGCAATCTAAATTAACTGAGCTGCTGTGTACACAGGTTTTCTTACCCTGTAGAACATCAAATGAAATGGTTAGTTTCATATAACTATTTATTCAGCTATGTACAATTCTATACAGTCCCAGAAAGTCCTAGATAAATCTGGACAGTTCTCACAATTACAGCAGCTTCTTGAAGTCTCTATTCTGCACTGAATATGTCATGAATATTCTTAAAAATATATACATTTTAAAATATCATTGTGCTGACCACAAAAGCAATGTTTACTGGGAATAATAACTTTTTTCTATTCATTTAAGGCACAAAGAATTAGGAAAACACACTTAACAACAACAATCCTTTTAACTGAACAACATTTTAAATTTTAAAATTGTTATGTAGTGTTATTTACACTATTTACACAGGTAGGTCAACAAGACAGGGGATGAAAAAAACCTAATGCAGTAGTGAATAGAAAATAAAAGTACACCTCCAAACCTGTTGTATACCTGTTCAGAGAACATGCTACACTGTGCAGTTACTGAATTATCAGCCACCCAGGTTTCAGTTATATTATCAGAGTCTTCCTGTTCAAAGGTCTTAAAAGGGTTCAGTGTGCAAGACTGTTTCCCAGGAAACTCAGCACTACAGTGTACTGTTTGTTTTCCTCATCCATTGGGATGTTATAAACAAATATCAAGTCCATGGAAGCAAGTATTTCCAGTGAGTGCTGCTAAACAGTCAGCTTGATGTGGAAGTGGTTGCAGATCCATGACAGTTCTGGTGTATAACCATATACAATCAATACAGATTCTCTACAACAGTGGTCCCCAATCCCGGTCTGCGGTGACAAAAAAGGTCACTGCTCTACAATACACATTCTCTCCACATACAATCAATACAGATGCCTCTAAGCTTAGACACTGCCCAATTATAATGTCAGTATTGATACCTACACTACATACAGTTTAACAATTTAACAACAAGTACATACAGTGCTCGACATTTGACTGTCAGAGACATCAGAGTAAGATATTTGAGTATCTTCAGGGGAAGCTGGTTCCTCCACCTTGGTGCTCATATACAGAAAATGCTGTGACTGAGCTCTGGGCTATTGACCTGATCTGTGGGTGAGAGTTTCACGTCCACGTCTCTCGCCACATCACACCCAGTGTGATGCTGGTCATCTGTTAGCTGTTGTATGGGTGATATGGCAGCTGTTCGAAAAGAGGTACTGTATGTAATATGTGGCTAAGTGAAGCACACAAAAGCTAAGATAAACAGAAACAAGGAAAGGGAGATGGGTCTTCTAACATACTGTCTCAGAGTTTCAATTTGAAGTTCCCCGACCCAGATCTCAACTCCGTTCCGCCTCGACTATCAGTCCAAGTTGAGACAAACATATCTAAGGATGAAACACCTCCTCATGACCCACCACCAGAATATACTTCGCCATCTTCACCCCTCAACCAGGACCATATAAAGAACTACAACAAGAAATAGAATGAATAGGGCCTGCTGATGCAATACCTCAGCCAAACTCGTCATGACTTCAGCTACTCCTGTGTCAGCCCGATCAAAGATACCAGAGCTGTCAGAATGGAATTCTCCTTTTGGAGCCTATAATATGCCTATGTTTACAGTGGCCAGTCACAAAGGCCCGATTCTCATCCAAAGACATTGCACCGAACAAGATCTGATGGAAGCATCAAAGTCCCTACCCAATGTGAATGAAGTGGGAAGACAAAGGTTCAAGACAAGGAACAACTCATGGTGTTTGTTCAGTCCTCAAGACCCAGTTTGATAGAACTCAGACACATTCACCTTCTATGAATGGGTCTCAAGTATAGTAAAGTCAACCATGACTGACCATAATACAACATCCAGCTCTTTAACATAGACTGGGATGCACCATGACTACAGACACACCGATCGAACGTCTGCAAAATCACTTTGTGAAAGCATTCCATGGGCAAATCATCATGGCCAAGGTCTCTGTATGCAAGCAACAGGATGACAAAACAGTGGCAGCATACCTCCAAAGACTAACTCAAATTCACAATGACTGCAGTGGGTTCAACCAGCCAAACATGAAACCTGATGGACCGGACAGAGTCAAACCCTGGGAAGCCCACTGCAGGGACCATTTCTTCCTTGGAATAAAGAAGGAAATTGATCTAGTTGGGAAACTTTGTGTGGGGTACGAGCAACAGCCCCTGAACATGGTCGAAGATCACGCCAAGCACCATGAGTCCTTGCTGAAGACCCAAGGACAGCAAGAAGGGAACAATTGTTCACACATTTTCCTAATTTTGGATGTATGCCCAATGAATTTGTTAGCCTGAGATTTAATGTCTAAGCTGGAATGTACATTAGAAAGCACTCCGGAGGGTATAATCCTGCAAACACGTGGCTTCTCCCAGCAAATAATTCAGTTCAATAATTGTTGCCCTCTGTATGTGTACAGGTGACTGGTACAGCCTAATTTGGGCAATATGGCTGCTCATCTCTTACAGAGGACGCAAGATAAAACTAATTTCACTAAGTATTTGAACCCTGGACTATTGAGGTCTGGACTAAGCTCATGAGCAGTTATTTTTGGCCCTGCTCTAATCAGCCAAAACTCTCCTCATCACTTTCCTTTACTGGGAACATATACATTCACCAGATTGTGCCAGGGTGGACAATCTACAATGCACCCTTGAGAGATGCAAACTTTGGAGTTGCCAAAGGCCACTGCTCTCTCTCAATATTGTGATGACCTTCTGGTCACCACCCCAAACAAGGAGTTATGCAAACAGGCCACCCTTAAGCTACTTCACCACATAGCAGCAGAGGGACACAAGCCCAGCCTGTCCAAATTGCAATATTGTCAGGAAGAAGTGACCATTCTCAGTCACATCATAAGTCATAATTGCCAAAGATTCATGTCAGACCCCATTGTGGCCATTGCACAAATCCCAAAACCGCTAACAAAGAAACAACTCCTGTCCTTTATGGGGACATGCCTGTGTACACAATGTCAGGGGCTATGGATACATGCGCCAACACAAAAACCTACCCAAAGCACTGATGCTAGGCTTTATTAAAATTGCTCAGGGGAGGAGTCACATGAGCAAAGAGGGAATAGTAGATAGCATCAGACAACATTGGTATTCTAAGGGACTCACTCAATCCACTGAAAAGTTTTGTTCAGCATGCCTCACATGTGCCTTAAACAGCACAAAAGGAAAAACACATACTAATCAGGGACACCCCCAACAACTGAACCCTTTCAACATTGGCAAATTGATTTTGTAGAATTGACCCCAGTAGGAGGGAGGAAATATGTTCTGGTGTGTGTGTGTGCATGTGGTCCAAATGGGTAGAGGTATTTGCAACAGGGAAGCAAGACACTCAAGCAGTTGTAAAGTGTCTGCCACAACATATCTCTAGTGACAATGGAACACCATTCATGAACCAAGCTCTCAAAACTATAAGTCATTCTTTGGGTATTGTGTAGCAAAAGCACTGTAGCTACCACCCAGCCAGCGCTGGAGCTGTAGAGAGAACCAATCAAATAATCCACACAGGGTTGCAAAGGGAGACCCAGGACACAGGCATCTCCTTGCCCAAGGTCCTTCCCCTGGGCCTGTGGCAAATGAGCCAGGAAACTGGCTAATTAAAGAGCTGAGACGTAACAAGTGGAACCAGCCTCAGTGGAGGGGCCCTCTTCAAATCCTGCTGGTGACCCACACAGCTATGAAGATTTGATGGGACTGAGGACAATCATGGAGGACTACACATCTGAATCTGATGTTGCTGAATGGGTAACTTCTTATAAATATCAACAATTTAAATAATTGATCAATGATCAAATTGTGGTTCATTGTATCAATATGTTATTTCAGCATAGCTTCAGCATTACATAAATTAGTGCATTCATGTGCAGACAGTGCTAAGCAAAAGCAGCTTCTGACAGCAGACAGGGAAACCACACTGGGATTCTGTCTGTTAAAATGAGCAGAGCATCTATAAAGAAGTACCTGTAAGCACAGAACAATGTAACCACTGAGAGAAATATGCCCCTTTGAACCTATACTGTCTTAGATCATTGTCTTAGCAAATGGTCATCTCACACCTTGTGATGACACTTATCAAATGGTCGTCCCTTACCCTTGTGTATCACTTGCATTCCTTTCTCAGAGTTTTGTGGCTGTTATCCCCTTTGAACCAAGGGACATCTAGTTTGTCACTGTTAAAACCTAGAGTTTTGTGGCTGTTATCCCCTCTGAACTGAGGGATGTCTAGTTTGTCACTGTAAAAACTTTTGAGTTTTGTGGCTGTTACCCATCCTGAATTGAGGAGGGTCTTTTCTTGTTTTATTTGTTTGGTTGTTTGTCACTGGCTACCTCACCATGGTTTCAAAAGGCCAAAATGTTCAGAAAAATGGTAACGATCCCTCAAAACCCATTAACTATAAAACCAGCACATTAGTTAAGGGTGGGACTGAAATGCCCCAGTGGACTAATTCGAAGTGCTAATTAACAACACAATCAAAAAACACATTCATGAGCAAAAGACAACTCAGTACTTTTCATGCAAAGGTTTCTCTGCTGATAGAGAATGGACTCATGCTGATTGTAAAACAGCTTTAGGTTATGGCCTCAAGCATGGCTCAGTTAAGGAATGCCTTTTTGTTGTTAAGCAGTACTGGGAATGCAAGTTAAAAGAAGCTGAGGGAAAGATCTTAGAGCTAATCCATGAGTGTAGAAGACATAAAACTGCAACCAAAAATGCCCGGAGTACATGTGAGAATCTTCAGCGGTCACTGGCAGGCATTGAACAGCAACATTCAAAATGTAATGCTAAATCAATGTGTCAGTGTCATTCTTTGTCTGTTGCCCTTCCACCAGGTCAGCCATGTTACACAAAAGATGGAGATCTTACAGTATCAGACAGACTATATCCTGAACATTCTGATGAATCAGAATCTGATAGTGGCAAGTCGTTTTCAAGGCGAGTTCAGTTGAGACCTGTAACAGTTGTATTTTCTGACATACTTAAGGGTAATGCAGGAAGGGAAACCAGAGTAGTTGGTCACATTCCTTTAGATGGAGCTACCGTGGACAATCTGTCCAAGCAGTTTAAACCACCAAGAGAAATGGGGCTTGACTTCATTGACCTCATGCATAAGAAAAGGAATCTCTACTCACTGCACCCCAATGATGCTGTGGCCATTGCAAGCCAGGTACTTAACACTACAGATGGTAGTCAGCTTGCTAAAAAGGTACTGAATGCTTTAGGTAACAAAGGCCAGGAATGTAGACAAAGAAAAGGAGAGTCTGCAACAAACTTCTGTGAGAGGTTTGAAAGAGTTTTTTTGCGTCACTCAGGTATTGATCAATACAACCATGAAAACATTGACAATACATCTGATGGTCCCCATTTTGGACAGCTGATTGATTCACTACAAACCAATCTAAGACAAGCTTTGGTTACCGCTGTTCCAAACTGGCGGAAAACTAAGTGGGGTGACCTTAAAAATGAACTTGACCGATTGGATTTTGATCTAGAACCATGTCATGTTCCAGCATCCATACATGTCCTAACAGACAATGGTTCTAGTGAAAATCTTAATCACAAGGTTATTTTCCAGAAAGATTTGTGTCATTATTGTCATAGAACTGGCCATTTCGCAAGGGTCTGTCGTAAGAAACAGGCAGACAGTTATAAAAGGCATGCAAAGATGAGCAACAACATGGCAGAAAACCCTTTCACAAGAACCATTATCTTTGATAATCAGGACCTTGCAGGGAGTCACAGAGCAATTGTCTTTGGTATTCAGTGCCCTGAAAGGTGTCACTGGGATATCAACAGTTTTTCCTGCTCTGATTTAAACCAGTTCATCCTGGTGCTTCAGCTCATCTGTGTGATATTACCTTTTAGAACAGTGATTTGTTGATTTCAAATCACAGAACAGAATTTTAAAAAAAAATCTGTACAGATTGAGCTTAGTAGCATTAGTAGCATGTTTACAACACCGAGTGGCAATGGAGGAAGTACGTGACAAATGCATTTATTTATTTTAGTTGATGTCTTTATGCAAACAAAGCCCTGACAAACGTCAGTTTGTTGTGTTGGGACAAACGGTTACGCAGAGTTTATGAGGAATGCTATAAGACAATTAATGCAATGTGACTGCCAAGCCCAGTGCACAAAATTGCAAATTGTTTATCTTCTAGGCCTATGCAACTACTGTAGGTCTTGTATTGTTTTTAAGCAGAAAGTTTTAAAACCACTATATGATCCGCTCCAAGTGTACCCTGAACAAAATAACAATTGTACACTTAGTCTAAACATTTATGACTAATTCACAAGTTATAGTTTGAGTCCCTGATCTCTGGAACTCTAAAAATAACTGAATTAAAAAAGGTGTAAATCTGCTCCAGATGGTATCTGGATCTAAGGGGGAACTCCTAACACTAGTCCCACAAGTTACCTATTTGATCACACAAGGAAGATGCTTGTTGTGGGACTCTAGGTTCACTGTTTGTTATCTTAAACCATGTGGCTTTCAGGATTCGGTACTAAAGTTAGCCATACATTTTCAGGTCAATGAGTCATGGTGAGAAGACTTGACAAACAATCTCTTGAACCTAGATGGGATAGTCCATATCTTCTTTTGATTACTGACTCTGCAGTGAAAAGAAAACATGGATTCACGTTTCTCTTTGTAAAGTTGTGCCTGCTCCTCAGGGATAAGTTTTAGGGTCAGTAGAAGAAGAGGTGGATAATGTACAGAGCCTCAAGGAAGATCTATGATTTCTACTATCATGGGGGTTACCCTTGAGGTGAAGATACCAAAGCACTGTGCATCACCATAACAGCCTCTTCTAAGGGACAGACAGTAGGGAGCAGCATGTCGTGATAATAGAGTGATATCCTTCAACTTTATGATGAACAGATCACTGCGAATGTTTCTTTTGTGTATTCTACAGAACCACACAGCAGAAGCAGGGCCTACACCCACTCAAAACATCACACTGATTTTTGAATGATCTCCTGATTCTTCAAGAAACCTGCCCAAGCAACTAACATTACTACCTTCACCAGGACAACATGAATACAAACACTGTGCATAATTACAACAATGATCTATGGTGCAATCATATAGTCTTGTGATTCTCCATGAGGGAGAATCAAAGGGGGAATTGAGAATTGCATTCCTTCCTCCATGTTAATTTAACCCAAACCATTGTTTTTCACCCCAAGTGACCTTACTTTCATCCCCTATTTACCCCTCTTCCACAAATGTATATAAGGTCCTCCTAAAATCCCATCCATTCAGATCAGACTGGATGAACTTGCAGACTGGACAGACCTTCAGACTGGATGGACTTGCAGACTGGACAACTGGATTCACTTGCAGAGACTGATCAGAGTGATCAGATCAGAACGATCAGTGAGACTAACTGAGAGACCAATGAGACCACTGACCAACTAAGCTGTGTCCGTGTATGCTTCTCTGTCTGCATCTGAATAAACCAATGATCTGAACCTCCAGTCTCCTGACTCCTGTATGCCGAATTTCTAACACCACATATGGACAATCTTCAACAGATATTTGCGAAGCTTTATAACCATTCATGACAATATCCTCTTTCTTACTGTGAGAGTATAAAGATGAAGATTAAGCCTGCCTAGGGAAATTTGCATATGATTCATGCATGCACATACTCTGTCAATGCCTCTCAATAAAGTTTACTGTCTCTCTCAAGGCCACAGTTCCCTCACAACAGTCACCAACAAAAACATTTTATGGCATTCTGTCACTTTGACACCATGATAGGATAGGATAGACTTTTATTATCCCACCAGGGGAAATTTACATTGTTGCAGCAGAATACACATTAAGCAGAAAAAGAGCAGTAAATAGACAAAGTACAGAATATACTATCTAAATAAATAAATAAATAAACAACTGAAAGAAAGTGGATAATATGAGGGTAAGAGGAATAAGATCTTATATGCCTTATTTAAATTGTTGATATTTACAAGAAGTTACCCATTCAGCAACATCAGATTCAGATGTGTAGTCCTCCATGATTGTCCTCAGTCCCATCATATCTTCATGGCTGTGTGGGTCACCAGCAGGATTTGAAGAGGGCCCCTCCACTGAGGCTGGTTCCACTTGTTACGTCTCAGCTCTTTAATTAGCCAGTTTCCTGGCTCATTTGCCACAGGCCCAGGGGAAGGACCTTGGGCAAGGAGATGCCTGTGTCCTGGGTCTCCCTTTGCAAACCTGTGTGGATTATTTGATTGGTTCTCTCTACAGCTCCAGCGCTGGCTGGGTGGTCACCATCACTTAGTTACAGGTTTGACGAGTCAACTCTCAGTTCTAAATCTTTTCTTCTGGTCAGTTCTCCTTTGTTCTCCAATGTCCTTTGACATTGTAACAATGAGATCAGACTGAGCCCTGTGATAAAAATATTAAATTAATTTCCTCTAAAAGAAAGAAAAAGAGTCTTAAACAGTATCTTAATTGTTTTCTACATATTTTTCTAAAAAAAAAGTTTTTTTTTCTGTAGCCATTTGAAATAAATACTTTTTCTGCATTTCACAGCTTCTAACCAACAAATGTTTAATTTTTCATTATGCAATAAATTTATGCAAATTTGAGGCAAAACAAAATCAAACTAAGATTTTAAAACAATTCAATAAAGAAAAGTGAGATGTTATGAGAAAAAAACGGAAAATGTTTTCAGTGGAAAATATGATGTCGGAAAAAATACAGAAAAAAAATCTCCACTTTTAAAACTCGCTGTTAAATCAGACATGAATTATGTAATTCAGCCATGATTTCAACTGATTATTTTAGAGACAGACCTTCTGACCCCTTACAGTCTGAGATCTTGAGGCCATTGTTAACATGTTTATGTTAATTGTTTTAGAATAATGATTGGATCTAGGAACAAATGGAAGTGGTTCAGATATGATATTAGATATTAAAAAAGTCATATTAAGTAATTTGGGTAACTTCAGACTGTAATGTATTTCCCTGAAGTGGAAATATTAAATATATTATTATTATTATTATTATTATTATTATTATTATTATTATTATTATTATTAGTAGTAGTAGTAGTAGTATAGTGTATGAAATAAATAGTGTGCACTGGGAGATATCCGTGCATGGGACAGTAGAATATTAGATAATATTTAACAGTTTACAATCTGACAAAAGAATGTAAATACAGGTTTAGAGGAAATGTATAAATCACCATTATCAGATAGAACATGCATGTTATTTGTACGTAAACTTAGTTTAATATCACATTGTTTCAGAGACATAAAATAGAAACATACAAAGATAACTTCCATATTCCAAACACCTCCATTACAAATCCTGATGGCATCAACTCTGAGTTAACTGTCAATATAGCATTAAACCGACATACAACCACCATCTGCAAAAAATGGTAACTTGCTCTTACAACCTTCAATTTGAGGGCAGACAAGTAATAAAAATTATAAGACCATGCAAGACAACATTGGGGGAAATAATTACACAATGATAGTGAAGGAGGAGGGGAAGACACACCTAGTATGCAAATTGATGGTGCCTGGAGCCAATAAGTTTTACTTATCAAGACTGCCCTGCCATTATAAGCCCCCCCCTTAAATGCCACCACATCAGTTCATTCAAGTATAAGGCAGTTGAATTAATTTACCTTAACTCAAAATATGTCAAAAAAGTTGACCATGAGTGTGAGTCTCTTCTATTCATTTTGAGATAGGCTGGTTTAATCATTTTAAATGATCACAACTTTAGTAGTATTTAACTTCTGTTATCTTGAAATATTTCATTAAGAAAACTAAAACTCAATTATCTTAAATCTACATTAGTGGATTCAGGGGTAGTTTGCCAGTCTGGAATTAAGCTTAGTCCTGCTCTATATGGCATTTTAAATAGAGACAAATTTATCTATGTGTTTGACAGTACTACACAGTAACTAGTCCCAATACCATGTATTAACATTTTTAAAAACTCTAAAGTTCTTGTTCCTCTTTAAATAACTGCAGATGTGACAGGCATGCTCTTGACCAAACATGCATGACTTTGGAACAAAGTGCTTTCTCCAAGCAAAGTACCTTTCATACATTTCCTGGTTTTGGTTCAGAAATTTGAGATGATCTGCCAGTTCTTGGGCTGATTTGAAGTCTTCCACATGGATGAAGGAATCTGCTGGTATGAACCTCTCATAGTTCTCCCTAGGAGGACCAAGAACCACAGGAACTGTGCCATATTTCAGTGCATTGAAGAGCTTTTCTGTGATATAGTCTTTATGGATGGAGTTCTCAAATGACAGGTAGAACTTGCAGCTTGACATAATGTTATAGTAATCTTTATCATCTACATGTCTCCCAAAGTGGTTCCCGTAGCCCTCTACATTGATGTGTTGGCTGAAATTGTGAAAGTAGCCCACTCGAGAAAGACTGTCCTCCCAGTGGCTGACAATCCAGCAGACCAACTTGTCTTTTTGGGGTATTTGGAAGACTTCATCACCTTCAGAGATTTCCAGTAATCGTCCATAAGGGACCCAGATGTCTGAATCTCTGCGGTAGCTTGACGTCAGATTAAACATGTCTTCTGCTCCAGGCAGTTGGGGTGTGTTGGTTGGGGACTCCATGGACATCCACACCCATTTCTGCCATACAGGTCGAGTAAATGTCTTCAGGAATGGTAAATCACCCATGATGTCTCTGATATGGAACATCACACCATGAGCTTCATTGATTTGACTTCTGTTAGCAGTTAGATGGCAACCTTTAATATCATACAGTGATTCACAGGATTCCAAATCAAAAGTAAAGCCGAAAGGCCATGACCAGATCAAAAGGACAATTTCTGATGTATCTTCATGACCTTTTTTGTCCTGTTGGGGTGATTGGGTGGTAAGTTCTTTTACTTCAACAGTGCAGTTGTTTATGATTTGATTCTGGTTCTCCTGCTCATGATGGCGACATGCCTTTGTACACGCATCATATCTGGACATTACAGAATCAGAATTTTCGAACCAGTTCATAGATGGACTGCAATACATGTAAAATATAGCTCCAAAGCACAGCACCAGAATGCTGGCTAAAAGGAAGTGTGGTCTGAAGGGGGGTTTTGGTGTCATTTCTTTGCCTTTAGGAAAAAAAAGAACATGAGTAGGCTGAGTAACATTTGAAGCCTTGCTTTTGTTGTCAGTTGAATAGCTTGACCTAATTGTTCACACACTACAGTTTTAAACATAGCTAAAATTTGTGATAATATTTCAGTAGACTTTAAACAATACACAAGCATGCAACAGGCTTTGAATGTACAAATTGTCTTACAAGTGTCAGAATAAGAGTTAGCCTTGCTAACTTTTGTTTGTTTGTTTGACAAAAAACAGAAATATTAACACTTTAATACTTGTAATTCTGCAAGAAGCTTTTACTCAACTCAACTAATCATTCTGTGAAATATTGCTGCCTTTAAAACACTACCAAATGAACAATGTAGTAAGAAAACGGTGAGGACTAGTCTTACACAACAGAAATTATTTAATAAACACATCAGCAAACATAGACACACTACAAACTTAGAAACACTAAAATTCCTACCTAGAGTAAAGGAGTAACTTGTTAAGGCAGAACCATGTTTTTTTTAGAACGATATCAAAGTTATTTGGTTATTTGCACGTCATGAACATTTTGTTCAATATACATTTTAGGAGCAACAAACTGAACACAGTTAATTATTTTCCATTAATGATGAATAAAAAAAATCATTGTCAGCTTTATTGTTTTCTATCATGTAAAAATGTTTTGTTTTTTTTGTATGTGATAAGCAGATATTTTAAAAAGAACAACAGTCATAAACTTACTTGCTTACAGACAAAGTCCTCAGTTGTGTAGAAAGTTGCTTGTGTTGTTGCCGTTAAGACAATTGTCTGCCGTTCTGAGTTTCTCCTTTGAAATGGAACACCAATGACGGAGAGAGAGAGACTAGAAATGAGTTCATGATGAAGTGGTACAAAACAAGACAGACCAGATCACTGGTGAAACTACCAACCTGACTAGTCAATAGGAGGCATTGTAGGACGATTTCACACTGCTGATTATTTACATATACGTGTGTGTGTGTGTGTGTGTGGGTGTGATTGAAAATGATTTGTACTTTGTACATTTTGCCATTGGTTTATAGAATAACCAATAAAAAAACAGTAGGTGGACATTTAGAAGCATGTATCTGCTCCTCAGAGATTTATATGTGAATGAAAATCTTTAAGGACATATTGTTGACAGTTTTTAAGAAATAATTTTTATATGGTGTGGGTTTCTCAGAAATGTAGCAAGCTTGTTAACTTGTTAAGCTACTGAACACAATCATTATGTATAGACAATGACTGTATTTCTAACAGTGACTCTGTTAAACTGTTCAGTTTGCGGAAGACACTACGCTAGCTGGTCTCATCTCAAGCAACGAGTCCACATACGGGGAGCAAATGGCAAGGTGATAACAACCTGGAGCTAAATATCTGGTTTGGCTCTGCATCTCTGTACATCAAAAATAAGCCACAGCAAAACAGTGCCATCAACTGTTGGCTCCCTACCCTCTAAGATCTCTATTCATCTAGGATGAAGAACAGGGCAGAAAAGATCATCGCTGACCCCTCACACCCAGGCCACTCTCTCTTTCAGTGGTTTCCATCTCTGCAGAGTCCAAGAGTGAGAGCCTTAAAGACTCGGACCATCCGCTACCTCCACATCTTCTTTCCTCATGTCATCATCTTCCTAAACAAGGACCCATCTCAAATCCCTCTACTTTAAACTGCTCAGCCTGCACTTTCTTACATAAACTGCATAAACTACACCGATATCTACCTAAGAGACACATTATTGTAGTCAGTGCACAAATGCACTTTAACTTACTGTTGCAGTTTACATACTTTTAAATTACGTTTTCATTTAACTTGTATATGGTTACAAATGATTTTGCACACAAGCCATTCTTTTTATTTCCTCATATTTTCCTAAAGATGCACAAAGCTTTTAATTGTGCACTTATAACACATTTAAATTAATTGCATTTTATTGTGGAATTGGCTTTGGGATGTTTTTTTTTCGAGAATGTTATAAGATGGACATGGAATGTCGTTAATGTTTTGTTAATAGTAATAGAAATCAAGCATGACCTTGGTTCAATGTTACATTCCGAAAACAAAACAATACAAAAACGTTTTCTCTACTTACCTTAACCCTCACTGTTCATGACACTGTATGCAAAGGTAGAGAACACTCAGGAGTCTGCCTTAGCTTACTTTGTTTAAGTGTTTTGCCTGTAAAACCCTTAATTTAAATGTGTCCATATCCTTTCCCAGACAGCGTATGTTTTGCTGTACTTTGTGTATTACCTTGTACAAATTATACAAAGATCTCAGAACTCCGTATGTAATTATTGCACTCAATGCACAATAATATCTATAGCATTTAGAACTCTGGGAATTTATATAACATTCATATATTATATATAGTATTTAGAGTTCTGGATATTTCTAGAACATTTATATTTATAATATATATTATTTAAAGTACTGGATATTTATATATTATATTATATTTTGATTGAATTTCCTAGCTATGTTGAGAACTCAAGCAGCTGCATTCTGGATTAGTTGGAGCTTTTGAAAGAATTTGCCAGGACAAGCCAGAATGACCTTTGAATAGTCCAGTCTTGAGGTTATAAATGCATCAGTTTCTCAGTTAATGTTGTGGACATGGAAGGAAAGCACTCAGCAAAAATAGCTGCTAGCTTTTTTTTCTTTTTCACAGGAAGAGGGTTTCAGCGAGAGAAGCCCGGAGCCCTTGTTCATCTTCTTTCCAGAATTAGAATCACCAATACTATCCCCTATCTTGGCCGACGGGACCTTATTACCAACAACAGCCTCTCTATTCCTAGAATTTATGTAGTGTGACTTCAGTTGCCAGTTTGTGGAGTTTTTCCTTGACACTGTCGCCCTTTGGCTTGCTCACTATGGGGTCTATTTCATATCCTTTGTTCATGTGTTGTTAACCTTTCTATTTTTTAATTTCTGTAAAGATGCCCTGTGACAACATCAGTTGTGAAAAGCCCTATACAAATACAGTTTGATTGATTTATTTGACAGGTGGCTCAAATGATGACATATTGTAGTTCAGCTTTACACTGAACCAGATCTCAGATCCAGCTGTGAATAGAAGACCTGATGCTGCAGTAACAAAAATCATTGATGAGATGGTAAAACAAGAAAAGCTGACTTGCGTAGGCCATGATACACTGCTAGTGAAGTACTGATATCATTGAGATTCAAAATCATTACAGAACCATCAATCTTCTTTTAGGAAAATATAGGGATAAAATATTTAAGTATTAATTATTCAACTAAAACTTAAATTGTGTGTTTTATATATAACCACATATTATAATGTATATATATATATATAGTATACATACATTATATATAGTATAACCAACATTTGAGTTCAGGAAAAATTTCACCTGTGTACAAAAATAACAGTTTTACAAAGTATATTAACTCAATTATTGTCATGTTCTGTTCTTTGAATAAAAGTCACTGGGTAGGTTCAGCACTTTCTCAGTCAGCACTGTGTAAAGAAATGAATCCAGTTCTAGTCAAGTAGAAACTGCACACTGGAGGTCAGTGCTGTTCTCTCTTTCTGTATCTGATGATGGGGTTATTGGGCGTGTGGATCATGGTGGTGTAGTTCACGGTGGGGAAATATCCATCTATCAATTCAAACTCATACAGCCGCAGCATTGTTGACCAAATCGTTTTTATCTGCACATAAGCAAAGTTCTCCCCGATGCAGCGGTGACGACCTGCGAGATAAAACAGAAAAGTTTTACAGTAAACAGATATAATGCCCCCTTATTCTCATGTTGTCACTGAAATGCTTAATATCAACCAATACAATCCAATATCCCTTATGTTTAACAAGGTCTGCTATGCTATGCTAAATTAATGTTTTTACCCCTTCAAAACATTCAAACTACTTAAACATTCTCCTATCCCAGAATAGTCCAATTTTTAAAAGGATTAAGGCATAACCACCGCCACCCCTCCCCGGTGAGCCTAGACAAAGGGAAGCCTAAAGGAAAAAAAACTCCCTCAATAGCAGACACACAAAGAACATGATTACATGTTACAGGATCAGGTCAGATTATTTTTTACCCTACAATATCCCACCCACACCCATTTACACTCATCTATACTCATATAACATCCCTACTTACCCCAAACAGTATTGTTTTCACTTTTCACTTTTTATTCTAAAGTATTTGATATCATGTTTGGTAATTACATCATTCATTCATTCATTCATTCATTTTCCAAACCGCTTAATCCTGAATAGGGTCACGGGTGAGCCGGTGCCCAGCCGGCAACTCTGAGCGCAAGGGCAGGAAACAACCCTAGACAGGGCGCTAATCCATCGTAGGGCACACACATGCACACACACACATACATACACACTAAGGGCCACTTTAGAGTCACCAATTCACCTATCATGCATGTCTTTGGACTGTGGGGGAAACCGGAGTACCCGGAGGAAACCCACGCGGAGAACATGCAAACTCCACACAGAAACTTCCCAGGTCACCCCACCCGGGGATCAAACCCAGGTCCTTCTTGCTGTGAGGCAACAGCGCTATCCACTGCGCCACCGTGGCGCCCAGTAATTACATCATCTAAGTCCCATTTACCAAACTATAATATCAGATACATTTTTCAAACCAGCATCCAATGATTATTCAACTCATTTAGAGGTAAATAGTGTTTGCATGCACAATCTGGACTCACCTGCTCCAAAGGGAATGTAAGCAAATTTCTCTCCACCTGCAGGGTTTTCATCCAGGTAGCGGTCAGGATTAAACTCCAGGCGCTGACTCCAGGTATCCTTCAGACGATGGTTCACTGTTGGAGACACACACACCTGATGTCCAACCGGGATGGTGTAGTCTCCCACCTTCTGCATGGAGGAGAAGATTCAATCTATTTCAATCTATCTATAAGATTCAATTTAATTATTTAAATATCTTAATTATTCAAAATTAATGCACAGACAATTTAAACAAAAAGACAGGCGAAAAAATCAACAGATACTCTTGGGATTCAGTCTATTCATAACATATTGTAAATGTAGGTATTGTGACATACACTGAGGCAGAGCTACAGTGTCTCATTAGGGTGTCAGAAAATGTCCATATGGGTGGCCAGACTGAGACCATTGTTCCTGAAGGGGTGGCACCGAAACTGATGTACTGTGAATAAAATGTTTGGTTTCGTTGAAGTCAAGTTCGACCACCTTGGTAAATTTATGGTGGCCTTGGCCACCACTAGCCACCTGCTGGGCAGAGCTCGTCTCTCATTAGAGTTTATATTAATAACACTCTAAATGTAGGTATTGTGATATACACTGAGGTGGAGCATTAGCATCTCTTCAGGGTGAATATTTATAACACTCTATACACTGAGGTATTATCATACCTGTGGAGATCGGGCCATTCTCATCATGGTCATGATCGGTGGTCGGAGCCTCAGGGTTTCCTTCAGGCATCGATCTAACAGGTTCAGGTCCTTCAACTGAACACACAACAAACAACAATTACAGTCAATCATACATCAAAATACACACCAAAACTCTTTATACAAGTAAAGCAAAATCATTCTTTAAAACTACAGTCATTTACAGCTCACAGCATTAAATGTGTTGTCTGTTTTACTTAGTCACAACTTAAATATTACTAAAAAAAAAACAAAAAAAAAAAAACGATGGCTCTATAGTTATAGTTAATTATGTGCCAAACATCTATAAATCTTTAAAGGTTAATGTAAGCATTTTACACCATTTTAACCAAATTAATAGGATCAGTTCAAAAACCCAGTTTTAATCAGTTTTAGCATTATAGAATCTAGCTGTTGCATGTTCAAGAATAATAATGTTCAGATCCACAACTTTTTTGTTGTACAGTAAACATCAAGAAGCAGCAGTTGAAGATCATAGTGTGACCATATCTTCTGCTGACATGAGCTCAATTCTGAATGTGCATGTTTCACAAACCATTCTTCATGCTGAAAGAGAATGGAAAATCAAGGAATGACTCACCATATTTAGTGTAGTGTTTATGGTCATAATGAATTGACCTAGTCATAGTTGAAAGGAGGCAGGTGTTTGAGAAGTGTAGTGTTTGACCCTGTTCACATCTGATGATAACTTGCATAACCAGCACAAAGTACAGGTGTGAGTAGTATAGAATGCATTTCAAGGGCGCCTTGTAATCTGATCATTCAAACCAAATTTGGTGGTCAGAGATGAATATGACCACATTTTTATGGCAGTGTGAATACCAAAGCATTGTGTTTGTGATGGTGTGGCACTGACCTGGACATACTGCAGGCAGGAGTTTTTGGATAGTTTAGTGTTTGTAATGGTGCTGAGTAGACCTGGTTAGAGTGGAGGCAGGGTTTTTTGAGTAGTGTAGTGTTTGTGATGACGCTTAACTGATTTGGTTGTAGTTGAGCGGAAGCAGGGGTTATGGGTATTGTAATATTTGTGATGTGTTGGTCTGACCTAGTCATATTGGAGGCAATGGTTTGTGGGTAGTGTAGCGCTTGTCACAGTGTTGCACTGACCTGGTCATATTCCAGTGGGGGCAGGTTTTCTCCACACATTTTTTTTTGCTCGCTGTAGCAGCGGTCCTGCAGGAGGCGATCACGTGCCAGAAAAAAGCCAAGCCACGCGCTTGTGGTGGAGGATGTGTGTTGTCCTGCCAACAGCAGACCAATCAGCATCCCTGCAATCTCATCATCATTCAGCAGATGCCCATCCCTAGAAGGTGAGATATAAGATATTATAATGTATATGGTAATGTATGCTAAATGTATGCTATGTATATGTAAATGCACCAGCAAACTTGATTTAACCTTACAGTAAATCATATCAATAATATAGTAAGCATTTATTTACTCACAAAACAATATAACAAAAAAAAATTCATTTATACAAGGCACACAATGTATTTACTCAGTTAATGCTGCATTTACTCATTCAGGTATGTTGTCTTGGTGGTTCAAGTCTACAAAGAGCAGGTCAATATTTCTGATTCATTCTGAGTAAATAAATTTGTTATTGCATAGTTTTGATGACGTCACTGTAATTCTAAAATAGACATATGCAAAATACAGAAAATTGTTCTGTGATAAATTGTGTCTATTTTCTTGACTATATTTTGACTTTACGCCATGTTATTCCTCACTGTGTAACTATACATTTTACTGACAGCTTAAAAATATCGTAAAGTCTCACTTGTATGTAGTGTCTATCAGTGTTTGTAGAATGTCATCTTCTTTCTCTGCAGTCTGTCTGCGCTTCTCAATTACTTTGTAGAAAATATTTTTAATCTCCTTGTGAGCCTGATCCCTTCGCCTGGAGAACACGAACACACACACACACACACGCACACACACACACACACACACACACACACACACACATTACAGTAAGACACAGAAATATCAATCAATCTTATTGATTAATAAGCATAATTCCTTTTAAGTGAACACTGATTAGCTGAATAAACTCAGGATGTACTTCAGGAAATGTATACAATCAATGTTTTTCAGTTCTTATTCAGACTAAGACAAGTACTGATCACTTTGCATTGGTTCTATTAGACCAGGTTTGTTTTTGTACCTGCTGAAACTGGGCAGGTGTGTTAGTTTATCTCAAGCTGGTCCGGTGTATTTGCGAGTCAGAAGCTGACTGTTAGTTCCAGTGCACCTGAAGCTGGGCAGGTGTGTTGGTGCACCTGAAGATGGCATTTTTGTTAGAGTACCTGAGACTGAGCAGGTGTGTTCATTTATTTAAAGCTGTGCTGGTATATCTGAAGATATGTTGGTGGCAGTTTTAATAGAATACCCAAAGCCGGGCAGCGGTGTTCAAGTATCTGAAGCTGGACCGGTGTATTGGAGTATCTAAAGCTAGACATGTGTATTACAGTACCTGAAGCTGGGCAGGGGCAGCCAGCCTGGCAACAGCCAGGCAGCATGGGTAAAGCCTCCATCCAGGTCGGCGTAGAGTTGCGCTACTTTTTCATCCAGCATACTGCGAATCTCTCGGCCGTGCAGACACCTGCTCGCTGTCAGGATAATCAACTCTGAGAGAGCCTCAAACAAGTCTAAAAGATGAGACAAAGAAAATAATGCATGCTCTTTACTTTTTTATCTTAAAAATCTACAGGGCCCCAGACAAAGCTGGTCCTGTCACCCAAGGGATGATTAAAATATAATACAGTATGAGAGAAAAGCTTAACTGGAATGCTTTGGGAGCTTCAAAAATCACCATAATTGATTCCAACAGAAAAGTTGTGAAAACTGTGCCACTCACTGGTTAGTGGCAGAGATGGTCATTTTAAAATGAGCAGACATCAAGGACAGCAGTGAAACCAACAAGATGATGAGACACATTTGGTAAACTGTGTAAATTTTAAAGTAAACAGGTTAATCATGTCAGTGTCTGTGAGTATTGGTGACACAATGGCAAGATAAGCTACTGTAACTTCACTTGCCATTCATCCAAAAATTAGACCAGCTGCAAGTAAGTGTGTGTACATCAACTTGTAATAGCACATTCAAAACCAGTAGCAAGGATAACTATATGTAGTGTAGTTGTGTAATGAAGATATCATACACTGGTCATTTAAATAAAAGGCACAAAGATGTCAGTGTGTCGCATCAAGCATGTGTTGAATTTTTAATTAATCTTGATGTTATTATCCTACATATATACTGGATTCAATTTACTTATTCCAACATCATATGTAACTTGCAGTGGAGCTGTACAATATATGAATATCCGTTATATTTTCCCTAGCAGAAATGTTTATGCTCATGATGAAGCACTAATGTGCTGCATTTATATAGAATAGATGTGTGTGATTGGGCAAAGCTGTGGAGTGGGCTCCTCGCAAAAGGACCTTTTTACAACAATTACCTGATAACTGACCAAACCAGTTTGTTTGAGGGACTTTCATTCATTCTTCCTTGCAATGTCTTGCATTTCTGTGAGATTCCTGGGCAATCTTGCATGCACTGATCTTTTGAGATCTATCCACAGCTTTTAAGTGATGTTCAGGGGACTATGAGGGACATGGTAAAACCTTTAGCTTTAACTCTTTGAGGTAGTCTATTGTGGATTTTAAGGAGAAGCCATCATCTTTTCAACGTTTTTAAAGATAGTGTTATTTTTGCTTCCAGAAATTGCTGGAATTTCATTTAATCAATTCTTCCATCTACCCATGAAATGTTCTCAGTGCCATTGGCTGCAACACAACCCCAAAGCATACCTTTGTTCATTGCAGCCAAAGAGTTCTATTATAACCTCATCAGTCCACATAACTTGTTTCCAAAATACATGTTCTTTTGCAAACTTCTGACACTGAATTGCGTGATGAGGATGCAGGAGAGACTTTCAGATGACTCTTCCATAAAGGCCATATTTGCGCAAGTGTCACTGAAGAGTACAATATACCACAACTCCAGAATCTGCTAAATCTTCCTGAAGGTCTTTTGCAGTCAAGGGGGGTCGGATTTGCCTTTCTAGCAATCCTACAAGCAGATGTTTCTAAACTTTTTCATGGTCTTCCAGATTGTATCTTAACCTCAGGTGTTATTCAGGTTAACTGCCTCACTACAAACTGAGGAAATGGCAACATAAAAATATTTTTCATTTTCTATGGGCCTCAACCATTTTCAGAGAGCTACGCAGCTGTTTAGAAGAACCTGTCAAAGTTATAAAGCTTTGAAATCTGCATAACCTGATCTTTCCTAATGAAGATTATGAAAAAGCAATAACACTAAGAAATTGACTAAGGTTCCTATGCTTTGGAATCATTCCTTCAAATTTAATTATACAAAACCAAAATAATACAGTGGTACTGATTAAAATAATGAAAAGTGTGTTTCATCTTTAGGCCTTTTTGAGATCATTTCATCTTCTGCTTGCTTAACTGTTCACACAGTAGCAGTCATTTTGATGAGGGGAGCTCTACATTTTGCATGCAACTGTATTAGTCAAGATCATCCAAAAAGTAGATGGATTTATGGTGTAAAAATTCACAAATAAATGTAAAATTGAATAGTTATATTTAAAAAAAATTGAGAACTGGATGTTCTAGATGCTTCTGAGCGCATTGGTTTTGAAAAACATCTTGAGCCCTATACATGTTGTTAATCCCCCTTAACTAAAGTTAGTGAAAAATGTTGGTGAAAAATGAGCACTAAATGTCCCTCTTACTCTTTTCACCACTGTCTCCCCAGCGTCTGAAATAATCCCTCGTCTCCTCTTCGATGACCTCTACATGTTGTTTGAAGTGAGCAATGTTCAGCCCGGTCTTCAGCATCTTCTTCTGCTCCAGAAACACCTGCACAGAACATAATCTGTGCATTAGACATTGCTTCACAGTACAAATAATCACTGCTAACAGAAACAATGGTGGGGAATATATAAAAAGATCACCTGGAATAAGACCAGTATTCCCAGTTCCCACTGACATTGAGCTTATTTGGGTTAATTGTAATTTTATATAGTTTTACAGGTAAAAAAAACTCATTGACCACAGAGTTTGTTTGGGTTTATAGAGTGTGACAGGAAAACACACTCACTGACCACTGACTCCATGTTTGTTTGTTTTACTGGTAGATGCTCTCACTGACCACTGATGCTATATTTATTTGGGTTTATTCTAATGTTATATAGAGCTAATTACAGGTAAACCCTGTCACTGAAAACTGATTTTATGTTTATTTGGGCTTATTCTAATGATATACAGAGTTTCACTGGATAGATGTTCTCATTGACCACTGATGTTGTATTTATTTGGGTTTTCAATGTTACATAAAGTTAATTACAGAAAAAAAACCACTCACTGACCAGTGACGATGTATATTTGAGTTTATTCTAATGTTATATAAAAATTTAGAGGTACACAAACTCACGGACCACTGACATTATGTTTATTTGGGTTTATTCTATTAGCATATAAAGTTCTTCAGCTTGCCTCTAACCACCAGGTTTAACCTACCGGGTTTGGGACGTCGTAGGCAACCCCTTTTCCGAATACAGGGGTCGTGAGTCGAGAATAAACATCTTCTGCATTCAGGTCCTCATTCTTGCTGTTAAAGAGGAGTGATGCAGCATCACTGCCCAGCAGATAGGTGAAGGTCTTGCCCACCATTGTGAAGCTGACCACAGGGCCATACTGCAAAAAGAAAAAAAAAACATTATCTCAAATAAAATACACAAAATTTACTGGTTTATTGCAATCCTAGAAGCTGTGGCTAAAACAACAGTACAGCAAGAGGCTGTAATTGCTACCAAATGTGCTTCAATAAAGTATTGAGCAAAGGATGTGAATATTGTGAATAATTTTGAGGGAAAAAACTAATTTAATACATATTGGAATAAAGCATTAACATAACAAAATGTGCAGAAAGTGAAGAACTGAATACTTTCCAGATGCACTGTAGTATAATATGGTAATAAATATTATTATAATTTAGTATAACACAGTATTGTATGGTCAATCACAATGTAGCTTTATTACTGAGCTGGGACAAGGGGATGATTGAGAGCAGTCTAAAGTCAATACCAAAAGATCCATTAACATAAAAAGGGCATACTAAGAGTCATAGTAAAAAATACTGAGGAGAGTTTGAAACCAGAGAGACATAAACAAACCACGGCAAACCAGAGGTGGAAAAATCAGAAAAGGGTCAAACACAGTAATAGTAATAACAATGCTGTGTATAGCAGAGAGAATCGGCAATACTTGGCAATGGATGGGAGACACAACAGATTATATATAGTGTGTGAAACAGGTGATTAGAAAAAAGTCATTTGATTCAGAGACCAGCTAGCCATCACATGATTGTTTCCCCGACTACTTCAAGAGTCAGAGGCATGATGGGTAGTGTAGTCCAGTGTGACAACCAGAAATGTGATGTATAATACTGGGTAATGTATTATAATAAAGTTTAGCATAATAATACATTATGTAGCATACTACAGTTTTGTATAGAAGTGAAGTGCTGTCCACTCCAGTACAGAACAGGGTTCTGAACACAGAACTGTTGGTGACATAACCTTGCAGGTGTGATTCGATTTACCTTTTCATATGCACTCTCAAGGAACTCAACAGGACTTTTTCCAAAAGCGATGGCATGACCCAGGAATGGGACACTAGATGGGATATATGGAGGATATTTCTGTGAAAAAAACATCAAAATCTGTCATTAATTTGTGATGTGTACACACTTGTTCTGACTGTGACACCTGCACACAGGTGAGTGTTCTGACTGTAATACTTACACACAGGTGAGTGTTTTGACTGTAACACCTGCACACAGGTGATTGGTCTGAACTGTTCTGACTGTAACACCTGCACACAGGTGAGTGTTCTGACTGTAACACCTGCACACAGGTGATTGCTCTGAACTGTTCTGACAGTAACCGCTGCACGCAGGTGAATGCACTGACCTGGTGTGAGTCCGGGGGTCTCTGCTGTCCGAAGAGAACTTTAGATAAGTATGCCAGGGTCAGTGTGAAGGCAGAGGTCGCTAGAACCATTGAGGTCAGGTTCTCGCTCATTTTTTCCACCGTGTTCTCCAGTAGTTCGTTACTGACCTCAAACACTATCATCTTTCTTCTCTCTTCTGTTTCTCTCTGTCTTCAGCGTATCCCCTCCTCTCCGGCGTCTTAACCAAGCATCACGAACCCAGGCCCGCCCACCACCTGACACAGCAGCGCTTCCCATTGGCCGCTTCGCCTGCCAGTCAAAGTAAGTCCACACGGCCCGTGCGGTGGCCTTATCGCCTACTCCCCGCCCCCAGCCCGCTTCACAGTTGTAACCCCCGCCTCTGTATCGCTGCGATTCGCTGGTCAGCTCGCCCAGCGTTTTGGTCGGTGGGACCGTTGGCCAACGTCCAATCACAGAGCAGCAAAGCGTTCTACAACGAGGCTCCGCGTTCTGATTGGCCTACTTCGACTGAAGCCATGTCTGCCTATATGACGTTCTACAGTCGGCGCACCGAGGCCATTCATCTTCATTTGATGGATGTTCTCAAGCAAAAATCTCTTCCAAAACAGCAGCTTTACTGTAGAAGGAAAAAAAAAACTCTTAACTTTCTATGGAAGTCAAGTTAAAAGATTTTTTTAGTCCATTTTGATTTTCTATTGATCTGTTCCCCAAAAATCTGCCACAATATTAAAACTACTGACAGAATGACATTTTGTCTGCCAGAGTGGTCCCGATCTAGAAGAAGCCATGGACATCAGCAACTATAGACCAGTATCTCTTCTTTCTTTTCCCTCAAAAGTCATTGAATGTTCTGTCTATAATCAGCTATCTGTCTCTCTCTCTCCCAGAACAATCTACAGGAACCAGACCTCACTAGACTCTGAATCACCTGCTCTGCGTGGTGATGGTTTGCATCATACTTGGAGGAAAGTTCTTATAAGGTAACATGGCAGGTAGTCACATCTGTCATATTAATCTGTTTTATTAATCTGTGTTATTAGTCTATTATTAATCTGTGTTATTAAGGTAAGTGATCAAATCTATTGAAAAATAGATTAAGATCGTTCACCTATGTCTTGTCCCCCACCACCTGGGAATTGGGTTTCTTGTGGACTGAAGTTTTAAGGCCTTTCCAAATTCCACTGACATCTTTATGCAGTAACGGTTTCTCTAGCTTCCTCCTGTAGTTAGTTTTCCCTCTCTTATTCACCTTCCCAGCTCCCTCTGAGCTTTCAGCTCATCCTTCTCCCCTGACCTGAAGACCACCTCCTTCTCTTTTTGGAGATCCTTTATGTCATGATTCATCCATGGCTTGTTGTTGGAGAAACACTGAATGGTCTTAGTGGAGACAGTGTTCTCCACACAGAAGTTGACATAGTCCGTATTGCAGTGAGTGAGACTGTCAATGTCCTCCCCATTAGGTTCACACAGCACAAAACAATCCTGCAGAGCTTCTTTAGATGTACATCTGCTACATTGCTACAGTCCTGAAGGTTCTCAAAATATCACTATATAATCCTTAATTTCCCTGAAGGAAATCTACATCTATCTATCACTATATAATCCTTAATTTCCCTGAGGGAAATCTACTTCTATCTATCTGTCTGTCTGTCTGTCTGTCTGTCTGCCTATCACCTGTCTGTCTAACGTATTTGTCTGTCTGCCTTTCTGCCCGCCCACGCATCCATTCATCCATACCCAGAGTACGGTATGGATGAATGGTGCAGTACCGTGTCTGACCGGACGGGGTCAGTAAGGCGCCTTTAAGCGCTCTGTCACAAACAGGGTAGAATAAGAGGGTCCGGGGCTCGGTTTTCGCTCACATGACTTTATTATGAAGTTTTTCAGACAAAACTAAAGTTTATTCTCAGTTTCAAAATGACCGTGTGTCACTTCTTTCTTCAGGGTAGGTGTCGCTACGGGGAAAAGTGCTGGAACGAGCACCCAAGAGGAGGTAGAGGAGGAGGTGGAGGTGGAGGAGGAGGAGGTTAGAGTCTACACTAACACTACTGTAACACTACTGTAACTCATAAGTTAAGCTGCTCTTTAATTGGAAACATACTGTCTGTGTCATTTACAAAGCTGTGTCTGGTCGTTTTAAATGTTAAAGGATCATAAAGCTGCTCTGAACTCACAGCTTTTTGGAATTGTCCGTTCCACCTTAAATAGCGGCCCAGACCATAGACCAGGCGCCCGGCCGACCACTGCTACTGTAGCAGCGTTTAAGGTGGAACGGACGATTCCTAATCTAAAGCTGTGAACTGAACACTGAATGATTGTGGTTGTCCGTCCCCTCATCTGTCTGTCCATCCCGCGTTTCACTGTTTCTTTCATTTATCTATTCCTTCATGCAGTTCTCCTTTCTCCATCCTTCAGTTTATTCATTCCTTTATTCACCAAGCCATCCATTCATCTCTCCTCATTCCTTAATCCATCAATCCATTCACCCATCCATCCATCCCCCAGTTCCTCTGTTTGTCTAGTCATCCACTCATTTTTGCCCCATATTCCTCTTCTTTTCCATCCATCCATCCATCCACCCACCGTCTTTCTCTCATATTGCTCTGTTCCTCCATTTATCCATCCATCTATCCATTTTTGTCTTATAATCCTCTATTCCACTATTCATCCATCCATCCATTCATTCATCAGTTTCTTTATTCATCCAATTTATTTATCCACATGTTCTGTATTAGTTCAGCATTTAGATTTAAGATAATGATCATCACAGGCTGTATTGTTTAGCCACCTGCAGCATTATTGCTATTTAACATTACTTTATCAAAACAGTATTAATGCACGAACAAGAAATGTATGTTTCATAATTATGGTTACTGTCCACCATTAGCTTCTGGTCATGTTGTGTTTCAGGATTTTCTAACAAAGTGTGGGTGAACCCTCAGTCTCAGCGCTCCGGGGGTAATTACATCCAGCCCTCCTCCTTCTCCCGTGGAGGTAATGACTGGGGTCGAGGAGGAGGAGGAGGAGGAGGTGGTGGAGGAGGAGGAGGAGGAGGAGGTGGTGGTGGTGGACGAGGAGATGTGAAGAACTTCAGCTTCTCCAATCAGAACAGATTTTCAGACCTGGGCTCTCAAAGCAGTTTTGACCACAGAGGATCAGCCCCTGCTGATGAGAATGAGAAACACCTGTGAGTGTGTTAGTCTTGATCTAACATGCTAACAATAAGTTAATGTGGTAGC
This sequence comes from Acestrorhynchus altus, assembly GCA_034509495.1. Classification (NCBI taxonomy): domain Eukaryota; kingdom Metazoa; phylum Chordata; class Actinopteri; order Characiformes; family Acestrorhynchidae; genus Acestrorhynchus; species Acestrorhynchus altus. The sequence goes on from CM067501.1 coordinate 12,331,615, forward strand.
TCTGATCAATAAGTTAATATGGTAGCTCTGTGCCAGACCCAGTCTGATATATGTGTCTGGAAGTAGGTGGGGCTAGTGTGAGACATGTTTTTGAGACATGTTTACATGTTTTGCCAACCCACTTTACTCAACTTTAAAATACTCTTAAATTCATAAGCCCCACCCACTTTACTTTGGCTGTAAACAGATATGTAATACACAAGTGAGACTGCGATTCTGAGTGTGATGTACTGTTTTATTTTGTGTTTATCAGGGAAGCCATTCAGAAGGATATGGAGGTGTGGCAGAGTTCTGGACAGTGGTCATTCTCCTGTTACTCTGTCATCAATGCCAGCATCACAGGTTCACACTTTTTCAAATGGGCTTGAGTAGCACAGTAGTCCATACTTAAACACACTGTCATTTAATGTTTGTGTAACATGGCAGATGTCTGAGTATAGATTTGTAGAGGTTTCTAATGGTGTCCTGTGGTTGAAGATTCACACTCAGTTCCTGAAACAAAGAAACAAAGCATAGTGACAATAAATGCAAAAAATATGAGTGAAAAGTTGCAGTTCATTGCTCAAATAGAAGCCAGTTTATCAGCTGAAGGACTGGAGTGCACTACATAGATCAGTGTCTGTATTCAACAGTGAAGCATGGTGGAGGTTCGCTACAGGCTTCTGGCTGTATTTCCATACTTGCATATGAACACACAACCAAAATGCGAGTGTGCTAAGAATGACCCACCACCCACATAATACCTGCTCTGTGCTCATATATAGTGAATGAAATTTGAAAAAATGGGAGTGTATAAACAAGGAGGAGGTTTTAATGAAGTGACTGTTTGGCATATATATGTCACTTTCAGTGTTTGTGTCTCACTGTTCCTATAAAAAGTATCTTACAGTGAATCTGGAAAATATTCACATTGCTTCACATTGCATTTTTTTATGTTACAGTCTTATTCCAAAGTGAATTGAATCCATTTTGGAATAATGCTGTAACATAAAATGTGCAAAAAAGTGAAGCGCTGTGGATACTTTATGGATGCACTCTATATTTTCTAAAATTTGATGTAAAGAGATAGCAATATATCTGTGTGTGCATGTGCATGCCTGCAGGCTTTATGGACTTGTCTCCTGAGGAGTTGAGGTTGGAGTACTACACCAGCAGAGCCTCGGGTGATCTACAGTCTTATGTAAGTTAACACACACACACACAATTTTAAACATGCCTTTACATGTTACTCAATAATTCTCAATAATCTCAGCCTGCAGTCTTATGTAAAGGTTTGTGCAACCCTGGTTGAACAACACACGATGATCTTAGTGTCACAGGAAGCCAACTTAAACATGACTTTCTTAATCACATTTGACATAATATACTCACTGAATTTAAGAAATGTGAAACAAATAAAACAATATGCAAAATTCTAGTATTGATTTAGGTATAGTTCATGTAGCTCCTGTGCTGAAGATTAGAAGGTTGGAAATGACCAGTTTGTAATTCAGCAGTGCAGGTTAAACTGGTAACCAACAGAACGTAAAGTCCACCAGGCTGACAGTAAAGTGGTGATTCATAGGTTGTGTTGTGTGTTTCAGGCTAACTCAGTGCAGCAGCTGGCCAATCAGTGGAGATCCAGAGTGCAGGAGCTGAGGTCTATGAGCTCCTCCACACGCGCTGCTATGGTAAGAAGCCCTGCAGAACCCTACAGACATACTTTTCTTCTTTCCTTTTCTTCTGTTTAAATTACACAGCCCACATATTTTCAGTAGGGTTAATGAATTTTGGTAGGTCATTGCAGAAGCTTAATGTTAACCTGATTTGTCCTTGGAATGTGTAATTGTTAAAAAAATGCTTTCTTTGACATTCCTTCATGTTCCATGTTTCCACAGATAGCCGAATTGAACAATCCGAGATCACAGTCATCATCAGGCGGGGGTTTTCTATCATCATCATCATCATCAGTGTCTGGATTTGGAACAGGAGGTAGGTCATCAGAATGATGTACTAGCACAGTGTTCACATAGCAAGATTCTTTAGAAATACTGGATAAATAAGCAAGGATTATCAAATCTCTTAATAAATCTCTTTGCACATCTGTTGGATTTAAAAAATCATACAGTTCTCCTGTTGAACAGAACAGGACCCTTAGTTCTCTAATTGAACAGAGTTAGTCTCTTATTTCTCCTGTTGGACCGAACATGCCCTTTAGCTTTCCTGTTTGACAGCTACTGATTAGGGCAGCTGTGGACTGGTGGTTAGGAAATCAGCCTTGTGACTGGAAGATTACCAGTTTAATTCCCTGAAGTGGCAAGACACGAATGAAGTGCATTTGCCACTTAACTCATCAGCTGCTCCTAGGGTGTGATGAGTTAAATACAGAGGACAAAATCCCCAGTGTGCAGCTAAGGTTTACTTTCATTATAATTATGCATGCTTAACTTAAAAGGCAAAGTGATTAAAACTCAAATGACAAGTAATTATTAATATATATATATATATAATGTGGGTGTGTGTGCGCATTCAAGTTGCATTCAAAGTAATTCAACAAAAAAAGTGAAACATAAATAGGCTTAAAGAAGCTGCATATAGGCTGCTTTAAACATTCAAATGCACATTTTTGGTTTTCTGCTTTTCTTTAAGTAAAATTAAAAATTACATTTTAAATCTTGGTATTGACTGCTTTAATACTGCTGTTATTTATAATAGTTGCTCTAGTCTAAAACTGCCACAGGTGAAATTCTGGTACATGCCTGTAAACATCTGCATTTGAATTAATTCATGTATTCATAATTTTTCCAGGCTTTGGTTCCAGCATTCCACAAAGCAGTGCTGGATTTAGTTTTGCTTCACCCAGCCCCGCATTTGCACTGCAGACTTCTCAGCCGTCTGGATTTGTATCAGGAAATTCCCAGCCCAGTGCAGCTGGGTTTGGTGGTTTTGGTTCATCTGCACCCTCCTCCACTCCCTCTGCTTCCTCCTTTTCCTTTGCGCCTCCAGCAGAGAGCAAGAGCTCTTTGGGAGGGTTTGGATCTGCTGCTGGATTCAGCTTTACCTCTTCTACAGCTTCTACTCCAGGAGGCGGTGGATTCAGCTCCTCCACTCCAGCAGGTGGCAGCAATCTTTTCAGCCAGACCAGTACCAGCGGTTTTGGAGGGGGTCTGACAGCAAGTACAGCTTCTGCAGAAAATGTGTTCACTCCTCAGAGCGAACTCACAGAAGAGGAGCTGAGTGAATTCACAGCTAAACGATTCACATTGGGTCAGATTCCCCTCAGACCTCCACCTGCAGAGCTGCTCACAGTCTGAACACTGGACTTGGTGGACTTTTAGAATAAAAAGACACAAAAACTTGTTCCAAATGTAGTCTGTCAGCCGGTCTGCAAATTCTTTAACTTTACATTGGAGCAATAAGGCTGAAATAGCTAACAGGGCAAATGTTGTTAACAAATAACTGAAGCATCAGACAGCACTTGGTAGTTCAGTAATCTCTAACAGGCTATATGGTTTATGATTCTGTATGATGGTATCTAGAACCTAGATATTTATAAGTGAGATGCTGCTATTTTTGCCTATGCTGTCATATTTCAGTCTGTGTTCTAGGTAACAGTATCAGTCATACAGTATCAGAACTCACATAATCTATTAGCAATTACTGAAAACCTCTGCAAGGTTTAGGATTGTGTGTGTAATGACTCAGGCATGCAGGTATATATGCATTTAAATAGATGATATGTGTTGTCTTCTATGGCTTGTTAGTTAAATGAGTCTTGTAGCTCCAGTGCCAAAGTATAGAAGCAACAAACAACCAGCTATGTTTGGAATGTGTTTAAAGAAATGTAAGGACTTGTGTGTTTTGTGGGAAATGTAAATTTGTATATTTGCATCATGGACGTTGCTCTTTGAGGTACAGCTGTATCATAATAAAGATGGTTTTTGATCAATTAGTTCCTGTCTGATATTGGACAATGGAAGCTCAAAGTAGGTGTTTCTAATAAAGTGGCCAGTGGCTGCACGTGCAAAGTAGGTGCTTCTAATAAAGTGGCCAGTGTGTATATGCCTTTAAGGGCTCGTGAGAGCTCGTCCAATCGCATTGTCCCGCAATTATCCGGGAATTGTCGCTGCAGGCTTTATGTTCGAATACCTATTTGATATATTGATCTTCATTTTAACAATACTGATAAATGGAGGTGATATAAGTAAACATATAAAACTGAAGAAATCATTTGCATAATGCCATTTATATAAATGCAAATTTCTTGTGAGGAAAAAGTTAGGAAGCCACAGTGCACACCAGAGTGTACCCTCTGCCCCACAGGGACATTGTTGGAAAAAAATTCTGTATGCTCTACCAGGGGTTCTTAACCTGGGGGTCGCGAATGTTACACTAATTAAGACGTTTTGTCACCTAAATGTGCGATTAATCAGATTTGAGCGCTAAACCTTTTCATCATTCTCAGTCTTGATGAAGTGTCTCGCATGAAGGACATGGCTTGACACACCCACTGTTGCTTAGGTAGTACCCTTTAAAATGTTACTTTTGTATCATTATATTATTAGTATTTAACGAAAAGGGCACAGGACTCAATTTCCCAGAATTCTTTTTGTTTGCTTTTATTAGTTTCCTGTGAGCTCCACCAATGGGGTGAGACCACAGAATGATGATTGGGGAACAGCGCGCGCGTTGAGCTGAGTGAGATGCGCGGAGTGCAGTATGTGTGGACTCTGCTGGAGAGTGTGTACCGGACCGTGCAGACCCTGCAGGAGTTCTCGGAGTGCGTGCAGTACTCTGACGGTTGCGGGGCGGCACTGCTGCAGGACTCGGACCCCGCGCGCCTCGATGGACTCATTCAGGGGCTCGTGGTCTGCACGGACACGAGCTTTCCGCGCGCAGCCAACCGCGCTCAGGTGTGCTGACCTTTACCCTCTTGACAAATCTGCCTTGCTTGGCTGCCGGGCAGCGTGTGTTCATTCTTAATAACATCTCCGTGATGTTTGTGTTCTGGATGAGGAGCCAAGACATAGTCTCCTACAGACTGTGTGTGTGTGTATATATATATATATATATATATATATATATAATTCCCCCCCCCCAACTCTTTCACTCTCCCCTATTTCACGTGTTGCTCTACACTAGGATGGTGAGGATGAGCACACGCCTCTGAAATGTAAGATCAGCCACTGCCTCTTTTCAAACTGCCACTATTGGCATCCTTGCTGGACACACTCCGAGTAAAGCGCTGGGTCCCCAGCTCTGATGCAATGGCTAACAGACGCCTGGGCCGACCAGCATCACGGTGGGTGTGATGTGGGGAGAGAGTGCCGTCTACCCACCGTGTGAGGGAGAGCAGGCCAAATTCTCTCCCTCTGACTTGGCAGTTAATTGTGAGCTGCATGACCTGGGATTTGAACTAGCTTTTTACACTAAACAGCTTTTTTTCTCCCAAGGAGGGCTTAGTGTGGCATCGGGAGATGGAGTGATGTGGTTTTAACACAGTATGTTTGTAGCTAATATGTATGATTACAAAACTCTGTATGAGTTACAGAGATAGCTGAATTGGTTAAGAAAACAGTAGTTTGCTCAATGCATTTACAAAGACATATTGACACTATATATTAAGCAGCTCCAGTCAGTAAAGTGGTAGTGTAGAACTAACAGCAATTTTAGAAAGTGTCTCAACCAATCAGCTTGTGTGGCTGGAACAGATGTATGATTTTGAAGTTGAAAACTTTTTTAGAGCAACTTTTGAACAACTCTAATATTCTAATAATATTCTAATTTCAATCTGATATCAACTTTGCATCATATGGTGTGCTTTGGGGTATTGTGATACTACACTAGGTATTGGTATTCAAATCTTTATTCTCATATTGTAAGAACCCTGCTTCAGATATTGTTCATATATTAGAATAACTACACCCACCCCTACATGCTCAAAAATACAAAGGTATGTTCTATATATGTGTTCAGTAGTGTAGGGTGTAGTTATAGAACCATGACCCCTCCAATAATTATTTATTATTCATAATAATGTATTAATGGTCCTTAGCCTGGTTCTTTAACTTTTTGGTACTATATAGAATTTTAAAAAGTTTCACCAGTGGAGGAACCAGGTATCTAAAAGATCTTTTGTTATGGGTTTATATAAACTCTTTGTCATGACTAACTCACAAAGAGCCACCTTTTTAAATGTGCACAAGCACTATGTGGTTTTTTTAGTAAAAGAAATTGATCTGTGAAGCATGGACTTCCACTAAAAGTTAATGATGTCTTTCCTTCTAGCTGGCTACACTTCCTGAGCTGGTGGCATTTGTGCTGAATCACATGAAGAGGAAGAAGAAGAGGAATGTCCTGAACTTTGGTTATCACTATAGTGACCGTCACGGGGACTGGGACCCCTTCAAGTTCCATGGTGCCATTTCCCAAAGTGCTGCCTTCATCAGTGGCAGTGAGCTTTGGGCTAAGATAAATCAGCGGCTGGGCACAGAGGTCACCAAGTTCCTGCTCCAGGAGTGTGCTGTTTTTGTTACAGCACCCCCTTCATGTCTGGTGCAGGTTTGTGGCGTGCCTATTTATGACTTGGTGCCTGTACGACCTTGGTCTGGGTTTTTTCTCACATCTGGCCCACCTGTCACCTGTAAAAGGAGTGTCCATGTCAGGAAGAAGAAGAACAGAGCAACAGCAAGCAGCAAAAAGAGAAAAAATGAAGAAGAACAGGGCGAGAAAGGTGCTGGCATCAGTGTATCCAAGATTGTGGCTCACAAAGGAAGGAAAAATAGATATCGATCTAGGAAAAAAGAAGAAGGAGAAAGAGGTAGCAGCTTTCAGGATGATCAGCCTGGCACATGTATGATGAGAATAAACAGTGATGTAGAAAACACCAAAAAGAGAAAGAGAGAAGAAAATGATGATGATATCAATGAAGGAGAAAGAGAAGGAAGTGAGGCCAAGAGGAAATGTGTAGATGTTGTAGAACTTGGCAGTAGTCAAGCTGCATATCCAATGGAGACAGATAGGACTGAGTCCCTTCAATCAGAGAGGGTGGAACAAGCCTCAACACATCCTGCCTCCAGTCAGGGCTTGTCCAGCTGGAAGCCAAGTGACCAGCCTCCTTCGTGCCCTTCCCACTGCTCCATTCGTGTACTAAGCATGCTCTATTGTGGCCGTGGCATGAAGGGCTTCATTCTCAATAGGAAGGTGCGGGAAAGAGTGGATAAGGTCATGCGCCTGCAGGGGGTGGAGCTTGTAAGGATTATTTTCCTTCAGGGAGACACCTACTTGTTTGGGGCAGACCCAAAACCACAAAAACTTCCCAGACGCTTTTTCAGCATGGTGCCCCTCTTCAGCCAGTTACTACGGCAACACAGGAAGTGCCCCTATGCCCACTTCCTGCGTAAGAAGTGCTCAGGCAGTGAGGGGAAGGAGGACATGCCGTCCCTACTGGCCTCTCACTGCTCCTCCTACAGGGTGTACCTGTTTGTGAGGGAGGTCCTGCGCTACATCATTCCAGACCAACTCTGGGGCTCTGAGCACAACCTCCAAAACTTCTTGTTGTGTGTGAAACACTTCTTGTGGCTTGGGAGGTTTGAAAGGATGTCACTGGTGCAGATCATGAGGAGAATGAGGGTGAGCGATTGCTATTGGGTTGGACACAAAAAACGTAAGTCCTGGGAGTTTCAAAATTTATCTCTAAGGTTCACTTTCAGTGACACTGTGGGACCACTGCTGCTCTCACCAGTTTTATACTCATGTTTTCCATTTCTTTACCTTTACAGTTGAAGCCCCTTCAAATACACTAGATATATTTTATTAGCAGTAGTGGAAAAAATGATACAGGGCATCCCATCCATGCCACAAAGGGTGCTCTGCTTATTTAAGTCCCAATCCCAGCCCGCTTGCCCCATTTTACAGCTCTGCTTAAACCATGTCCTGGTCATTCCCCACTCCACACCCCAGCCATTTACAGGTCCCTATACATTCCTGTAGCATGTTCTGTTGCACCTCCCAGCTGACATCACATCTAATCTCATCTCAGCCTATACCACATCCCAACCTGCTGTACATCTCAGCTTGTTCTCCATTTCTATTTGCCCCACACCCCAGCTCACTGCACACACCAACCCACCGTACATCACAGCCCATTCCTGGAGGAAGATCTATTGCTCCTCTCAGGCCCTTTCCACTCCACATCTCATCCTGCTCCATATCCCATTCTGCTCCACCATCTATCCTGCTACACATCCCATCCTACTCGTTGTCTTTCTCTCTCTTATCTTACTCTCTAAATCTCTCTTTCTCTCTCTCTTGTCCAGGTCACTGCCCCAGTGAGCAGCGCTACAGAGAATGGATTCTGGGACAGTTTCTGCTTTGGCTGATGGACAGCTTTGTGGTGGGTTTAGTTAAATCCATGTTTTATGTCACTGAGAGCATGGGAAACAAACATGCCCTACGGTTCTACAGACGGGATGTCTGGACCAGACTGCAGGACCTGGCATTCAGGTAGTAACTCATATAGTGTAGCTGCCACAGCTATTGCACATTATGGTTAATGTCGATTTAAAAAAAAGACTAAATTAACAAATGATCACTTTGATTATGTGGTTTAATTAATATTAAATATTGTATTCTAGTTGTATTCTAAAAATATACTGATTGTTTTATTTCACCAGCTGATTGTTTTGCTGGTTTTAAGCATAATTTCTTGATGAAAGCCTAAATTATTTCTGTAGACCTCTTCAGACAGGATTGTGTCAACACACAGGTCTGGAGAAGGGTACAGAAAAGGTTCTGCTGTATTAAAGGTCCCAATGAGCACAGTGGCCTCTATCATCCGTAAATGGAAAAATTTGGAACCACCAGGACTCTTTCTAGAGCTGGCTGCCTGACCAATTTGAGTAATTGTGGTTGGAGGGCCTTAGTCAGGGAGGGGACCAAGAACCCAATGGTCACTCTGAAAGAGTACCAACATTGCTCTGTAGAGAGGGGAGAACCTTACAAAGGGACAACCATTTCTGCAGCACTCCAGCAATCAGGCCTGTATGGTTGAGTGGCCAGATGGAAGCTACTGCTCAGTAAAAGGGACATTACAGCTCATCTGGTGTTTGCCAAAAGGCACCTAAAGGATTCTCAGACCATGAGAAACAAAAAGATTGAACTTTTGGGACTGAATGCCAAGTGTCATGTGTAGAGGAAACCAAACAATGCTATAAACAATACTGTTTGAACTTATCTGCATGACACTGTAGTAGTAGTGATTTATTTCTGTCCTTCTTAACAAATGTTCAAAATAATTAGACCCTTAAAATAAATACAGAACAGTAAGAATCAGAATTACGTTTTTAATTGAGATGCACCCATCTATATAAAATATAAAAATATAAATAAATAAATAATAAATAGTCACTAAATGAATCAGACAAAAAAAAAAAAAAACTTTGACTGATGTTTAGATGTTCCTTAGTGCTGAGTATTGTTGGTAATTCTGCAGGGAACACCTCTCTAAAGGCCAGTGGGAGGTCCTGACCCCTGAGCAGGTGGCCTCGCTGAGCAAAACTACAGTGATGTCCCGAATACGATTCATTCCCAAAGCTAACAGCATGCGGCCTATCACACGGCTAACTGGCACTGGACCAGCCCTGCAGGTCAGGTTTCATATATGTTGTATGTGACCATAATTGACCCTAATACCCCACTAATTAGCTTGGTGCTAACTACATCACACACTCTGGTAAACTGTAATAGACTTTCTTCTATGATTTCTTCCATTATATGTTTGTGTGTATCGTTTACAGCAGTTTCAGACCTCTGTACGGGACCTACAGAATATATTGGGTCTGTGTGTACGAGAGAACCCGTCTCTGCTGGGCTCCACAGTGTGGGGAAGGCAGGATATCCACAGAGTGCTGAGCTCCATTACACTTCAACACACTCAGACACCACACCCACTGTACTTTGTTAAGGTCTGAATTTAAATTGGACTAATTCTATCAAATACATTAAAAAATATTGTAGAGTTTAATACAGTCACGCTGTAGAAAACGTTAAATGCAGTTGCACTGTAGTTTAATGGATTGTTTTTTAGGAAGTGTTTAATACAGTCACACTGTAGGATGAGTTTAAAACAGTCTGTGTTAAATATTTCCTGTCTGTAGGTGGACATTAGTGGAGCATATGATAGTCTTCCTCATGCTAAGCTGTTGGAGGTGGTGGGGGAGGTCTTGGGCCCAGTACAGGAAGACTGCTTCTTTCTAAGACACTACACCAAAGTTTGGAGGGACTCGTCACTGGGCACCAGAAAACAGTTCTGCACCAAGGTAGTGCTGCACACATTTTTTTCTTACAGTTGTTTACATCAAGGGTCACATTCCATTAATATTTGTTCATATATACAGTAGTATTGTATTATACCTAATTTAATTTAAAGGGTTGTCTTATATGCACACTAATGCTAGAACACACAATTGGCTTATTTAAGAGTGGAGTAATAATTAATAATAATTTAACAAGTTTTATATAATTCATGCATAAACAACAGTGCTAATGTAAACACCGTAAAACAGTGACTATTTTTATAGAGAATGTGTAGTCAAGGACATTAGAAGTGAAAACAAATCAAGACCAAGACTTGTATTTGAATCAAGACTAAGTGGCTGTTTACAAATAAAAACTTCCTCTTTCTCTTTCTCACACACACACTTGCACTCTCCAGCCCTCTTGTCTCTCTTGCTATGTGGTGTATTTTCTGGTAGATGATTTCAGTATTACAGAGTTTGTTCCCTTGTGTTTTTCATAGATCTTCCTATGTTCTTAGGGGCAGTTATGAGAACCATCAATTGTTCCACCACATTGTAGAACCGCCACTGTTCTTCTAACTGTTTACAGTCTCCACGAGGAAGATGATTTTGATGAGAAACCATTGTTTACAGGAATTAAAGCAAGTGTTGATTATTTTTTGTGCATGAAAGTAGATTCCAGTCTTGAGAGAATTCAATCAATGTAGCCATAACCATATACAGTCAGGATACAAAATGCATTTTAATGCCAGGTGTAAACAGACTCTAAGGTGTGTGTGTCTGTATGTGTGTGTGTGTCTGGTCTGTCAGGCTGATATGTTTGAGTCGTTGAATATGAAGGGGTTTGCTGTGGAAGAGCAAAACACTGGGAAACTCCATAACGCCGTTCTGGTAGAGAGGGTCAGTGACTGTCCAATCATTAAAAACATTAATCAGTATAAACAATTAGCATAAGTAGTAGCTGGTTAATTTTTTGAAAATGAGATGTGATTTGTTCTGTGCTGCTTTCTTCCAGTACTCCATGGAGGTGAGAGGGTCGGATGTTTTTCAGTTCTTCAAGCAGATGCTGAGCAGCTACATCATTCAGCATGACCAGAAGTATGATCACACTCTCTGCACATCTGTTCATCCAATCTTTTTTGAATATGAGTGAAATGCCCAAAGATTTACCATCTAAAAAAGAAACTGAAAGGGGCCTAGTAGTGTCCCATCAAGTACACTTTAAGTAACAGGATTAGTGCTTGAAACCTGTCACACTAAATAGGTAGACTACTGACCCCCTTTCTTACTATGGAATTATTTAACATTTGTGTTTGTGGGTGTAGATGGTTCCGGCAGGTGCGTGGGATTCCTCAGGGTTCTGCTGTGTCTACCATGCTGTGTAACCTGTGCTACGGCCACATGGAGAATTCTCTGCTCAAGAACATCACAGAGAAAGGAGGGTAAGTCTATGTCCAGGTCCCCAATTAACATGTAAATTGCACAGGTATTTAAATTTAAAGCCCTTAAATAACCAGGATCCAGGGTCTAATAGACCTGGGGCATTCAGGGCCAAACACACTTTGAGTAAGTTAGTGTATAGTTTATATTTAAAATCTTTCTACTGATTCAGAAATTTGTTGTACCTATACCAGTGTATTCCACTAGGTGTCACTCTTCCGTAATATCAGAGTAATTATTCAACTGCATGGTGAAGTATCTTTAAGTAAAAGGGAGGGAATGAGACAGAAACAGAGAGCGGGTAAAGAGAAAACCTTGACCAAACTCAGGCCACCACTTAACTGTGGTTAACTTTAACTTCATATTGATTATATAAACAAACTGAAATAAAGATTTCATTTTGTTAGTGGACTTTCTCTCTCATCTGTTTGTGTAAAAGTTTTATGATGTTGAAAAGCTGATCTTTCTCTTTTGTAGGTGTCTGATGCGACTGGTGGACGATTTCTTGCTCATCACTCCAAGATTGAGTAAAGCCATGCAGTTCCTAAAGTAGGAATTTAATAAACTCTTCTTGTTAAACTGCACAGTGTGACTTTAGTAAAAGTAGTAAAAAGGCTTTCCTACTACTTTTACTTCTTCAGTACTAGTATATTACTTTTCCCTACACTGTGACTGTACTTAATTTTTTACAGAATGACTGTTACTTTTGTTACTCTGGGACTGTGCTCAGTTATTGTACAGTACGGATGTACTACTTTTCCTACACTATGACTATATTCATGTTTTCTACAGTACAAATTTATTACTTTTCTTACGTAGCAACTGTAACACTTTTACAGTATTACTGCACTCACATTTGCTACAGTATGAGTGTTACTTTCCCTACAGTCTTTTTCTTACATTATGATGATTTTATTTTTGTAACACTCTGACTGTACTCACTTTTCCTTAAGTATGACTGTTTATTTTTCATACAGTACAGCTATACTTACTTCTATCCAACAGTAAGACTGTTGTCACTTTAACTACAGTGCGACTGTGGTTCTTTTTCTTAAACTAAATTGTACTTTTTTTCCAACATTAAGACTCTGTCACTTTGTTACTTTTCCCACACTGCAACTACATACATGTTTTGTACTACAGTGTACTGTTGTCTATGGCATGGTCTAGACAGACAGTGTCTGCCTGTCTATCTATCTGTCTAATCTGGCCCACCTACGTACCCAGCCGCCTAGCTACCTACGTATACACTCACCCACCCACTCTCATCCACCCACTCTCTCACTTACCTATCCACCTACCTACCTATCTGTAGTTTTCTATCTCTCTCGCTCTATCTGTCTATTTCAGAACTTTGCTGGCAGGCATTCCTGATTATGGCTGTGAGATTAACCCTCAGAAAGTGGCTGTAAATTTCCCAGTGTGTGATGAGGTCTCATTCCCAGAGATCTCAGAGCTTCCCCTGCAGTGCCTGTTTCCCTGGTGTGGCCTGTTGATCGACACTCGCACCCTCGATGTCTACAACGATTATGCTGGGTACCTGCATTCTGCACTCAGTCTAATAGAGCACCTCACAAGCTCATACTCTAATTACATACATAAATCCAGGTATATTATTGCTTTAATAAAATAAAAAAAAAAGAACAACAACAATCTGCACTCCTTCAACAACAGTCTTCAGCCACACCCAAATCAGAATTTCAGTGTGCTTTCTCCCCAGCCCATATGTAAGAACAGGATATTGTATGAGTACATGTACCAGTACACATCTATTGTTAATCAGTGAGGGCAATTCAGGGGTGAGCATACCATTTATATCAAAATAACAAACAAAAACAACAACTAAAAAGACTGCTTGGTCTGAATCCAATGAAACAAAAATACATAGCTTACAAGATAAAGTGTGGAGTGCATGTTTTGGTCGAAACACCTCCCACTTAGTAGGTTGCACAGGACTGAACACAGTAAAGAAACAACAAAAGACAGCAGCAGTTTGAATGGAGCAGCCATACATGAGCCTAAAGTCACCATGCCCAATACCATCCAGTAGACTGGGCATTGGGCTGCAGCACTGGTTTGTGCAGCAGTGTAGTCTACTTCTCTGGAGTGCTGGAGCTTGAGCCAGTATCTCTGGGATAATTTTCAGTGATTTATTTTTAATCAATACTTATTGTCACTTATTGTCAGTACTTGATGTCATCAATACTTTTGTGGCAGAATGGCATCAAATCCTCACAGCAATGTTCCATAATCCAGCTAAGACAACAAAAGCAACTTCAGAGGAGTAGGTGTCTACAAGCATTTGCACATATAGTATATGTGGAGAACAGATACACCCCTCTACACTTTAAACCTATATGATTGGTGTTGCTCTTTATCTGCTGCAGTTTCATATCTTATCATACCTGCTTCGACCCCCCCCCCCTTTGTTATCAGGGTGGCCGATCTGGGCTGAGTGATGCTTTGATACTGCTGATGTCATTGTTTTGTAATATTGTTATATTGCTGTGAGCTGAGTCCATGAAGATCTTCATTATCACCTGATCTGTTGTCCTGAGTTATTGCTTTACATGCATTCCTCTCACAAACCCATTCAGAGATAAGCTTTCTATACTTATGTCTGACAGCATAGAGTAGCAAGACCATAACGTTCAGTTTATACTGAATCATTTTTCAAGTCGTTTTATTTATTTAAAAATAAATAATTTTTTTAACTACATTTCACATGTTCAGGCCCATCTACAGTCCAAATTTCAAAATGCTAAGTTTATCATAGGGTCAGTTATTTTTCAACCCATCAAACCACCAGAATTCTGTTTGTTTCCCTCAAGTATTAAGAAGTAATTGAGGTATTAAGAACAATGAGTTTCACATGCTTGGATTATCTGTTTTTTCCCCGCCTTTTCTAACTATAAAGGCCAAGGGGCCTTGCCATCTTGTCCGCATCCATGGGAAGATGGGTAGCAAGTGCTACCTGGAGGTTTTGGGCAAAAACCTCCATCAAGGATTTTAAGATGGTTAGTCATTTAAACTTCAGTCAGGACAACAATCCCAAGAACATGGCCAAGAAAACCCAGGCCTGGTTTAAGAGGGAAAATATCAAGATATAAGGTATATCATATAAAAAAAGGATTGATGGCTGTAATAGCAAACAAGGGTTATTCCACAAAATAAACCTATGGGTTGAATAATAATTGACCCTATTTTTATGTTTTAAATGTATTTGTAATTTAATTGAGCAACTTATTTTTTATATATTATATTATTTTTTATATTTTATATATTATATATTATATTTAGGCATCTGTTATTAAACACTACTTTTAAAAGATTGAAGTCTCTAACTAAATTGGAAATTGTAGAATATGCTAAATCTTCAGAATGTTGAATACTACTTGGGGTATTGGGTGTATTCATTTTGAGGGGGAAAATGAATTAAATTCATTTTTTGAAATAAGGCTGGAACATGACAAAATGTTCAATAAGTGAAGCGCTGTGAATACTTTCCGGATGCACTGTATATGCCACACAGATCAACAGTAGAAGAAAAAAAAATTATGAAATTTCACTTTACGTATAATGAAATTAAACCTCTTTGTAAATGTACTGTCTGCTGGTTGTTTTTACCTCCGCCCATTCAGATATGCTGGCCAATCAGTGCGCTACAGTCTGACTCTAGGCTCAGCCCCCTCTGCAGCTGTGTTCATGAGGCAGAAGTTGCTGATGATCCTCAGGCTGAAATGTGATGCCATTTTCCTTGACCTTTGTGTGAGTATTACAAACATTTATGTGAACAGAATGGAGGGGTGGTTGGAGTTTGTGGAAACTCTAACGTTCACTCATTCAGAAGAAACTGGACAGGAGGTCTTAATGTAGTCTGTGTGTGTATTAAAATATTGCTCTCTCTGTCTCTCTCTCTATCAGTTGAACTCTGTAGAAGCTGTATATAAGAACATCTATAAAATCCTCCTGCTGCAAGCTCTCAGGTACTATTCCCCTTCACACTTCACTCTCCATCATTTTATATCATTCATATTCCGCAGGTGCAGACACACCCCTCCATCAGTGAGCATCCAGGGAATGGACATTGAAAGAGTGGACTCTTTCAAAGTACCTGGGTGTTCACTTAAACACCAAACTGGACTGGTCAGTTAACTGGTCAGTCACCACTGCACTCCATCTACTGAGAAAACTACCTAGAAAGCTTGACATTGTGATGGGCTAGCACACTATCACTTGAATATAGGAAGAGAGCAACGTTTTCATGTAGCCATTTATTCAGGTTATAATGTAAATTAGAAATAGCAGTTAAACAGCAGTGAGGGTTCAGGATGACATATGGAAAATTACAAAAAGACTTTGAGAAGTTTGAGAATGTCAAACTTCAAGAGAAGCAAGCTGAAGTATTTGCCATGTCCCTCAGAGTTCCACAACCAAACATCATTTAACTTCTGTGAATAGAACAGTGCAGCAAGATGACCCAGGAACCTCATAGAACTACAGTCGTGGCCAAACATTTCCTGCCTCACTTTTTTTTAGGACCTTTTGTCAGATGTTTATATGGTATAATAAAGTACATAAGTACATTTTAAGTATTTCATATGTTTTTTTTATTTATTTTAATTGACAAATACATCCAGTTTAATCTAATCTTTATTCTTTATTAGCTTTAGCATGCAGGATATTTGCTTCTGGGCAAAACCTTCAGTGACTGCAACCCATTCTTGCCTAATCAGTGCTTGGAGTGTATCAGAGTTTCTGAGTTTTTGTTTGTCCGCCCTCTTTTTTGAAGATTGACCACAGGATCTCAATGGGATTGAGATCTGGGGAGTTTCCTGACCATGGACCCAAACTTTTAATATTTGGTCATTAAGTTTGCCTTGTGACATGTGGGCTCCATCATGTTGGAATAGCCATTGTTCATCTCCAAATTGCTCCTGGATCATTGGGAGAAATTGCTATCGGAGGATGTTTTGATACCATTCCTTATTCATGGCACTGTTCTAAAAATATTGTGTGAACCCACTTTCCTGGATGAGAAGCAGCCCCACACATAAACGGACTCAGGATGCTTCACTGTTGCCATGACACGTAGTAGTGTTCAACTTTTCCTCTCCGATCATTTTTCCAGATCTCCAAAACAGTCTGAAGGGGGTTTCATCAGAGAAAATAACTTTACCTTAGTCCAATCCCTATACTCCCTGCAGAATGTCACTCTGTCCTTGATGGGTTTTTTTTTTTTTTTTTTTTTTTTTTTTGAGAGAAGCTTATTTTTTGCTGCCCTTTTAAACACCAAGCCATCCTCCAAAAGTCTTTGTCTCACTGTATGGTCCGATGCACTCTCACCTGCCATTCCGAAGCAAACTCTGCAGTTGTGGTGACCGTGTGTGTGTGTGTGTGTGTATGTTGTTTCAGATTTCATGTGTGTGTGAAGAATCTCCCCCTGGGTCAGGATGTGAGGACAAACCCCTTCTTCTTCCTAAAGATAATCTGGAGTGTAGCCAAGACCATTCACAGGTCTATCAGAAACAGCAACTCTGGTAGTTCTCATAATACATTCAGCTTTACTAAACTCCCACCTTGTGCTGCATTCACTGTACAGTTTACCCATTTCGACATTCCATGTTTACAGTTTCAACTAAAGGTTTTCAATCCCCAATTCAAATTAGATTTTTTTGACAGAATTTACAAACTTCACCTGTTAGTTGTTCTTTTTTAATTGGTTTCATTCAACTGATATAAAAGGTGGTTTCTCTAAATTGAACACAAAATGCCAATATAAATGACTACTGCAGTCACAATTATTCAACACTGAATAGAATCCCTCACAAGAGCATACACATTCAAGTTAGGTGTTGCCTCAAGATGGTGTCTGGCTTTGCATAACATTTGCAGCAGGTCATAAGAGTGAACTGCAGTTGTCATTTAAACTGCCATTCACTGTTGAATTTGGAGAAACCACTTGTTATATATGTTGTATTGAACTATTTTTTCTTGTTTTCTCTGTGTGTGTGTGTGTGTGTGTGTGTGTGTGTGTGTGTGTGTGTGTGTGTGTGTGTGTGTGTGTGTGTTTACTAGAGTGTGTGGAAGATCTGGTCCGAGGTGTTCTGCAGTATGAATCAGTAGAGCTGTTGTGTTGTTTGGCGTTTGTGGTGGTTTTGACCCGTCATCGTCCTTCCTACAGTTGTCTGCTTCCCCAGCTCTGCAAACGTGAGTGACCTTCATTAACCCACTCTCCTCTCCTGTGTGTGGGTAACTGAATACCAGTGCCAACAATGAATGGACCCTTAATAAGTGCGTGTCTGTTATAGGTAAAAGGCGTCTGTGCTCTGAGCTCCGAGGTCTGAGGTTGGCGCGAGTTCTGCAGGCAGCTACTCCCAGAATTCCTCCTGATTTCACCACCATCCGCTCCTGAACCAGCCCGAGACATTCAGACTGTACAATACACTGCTATTTAAGGGCTGTACTGAGTTTCCAACATTGATGCACTCTTACAAATAAAGGTACAGATAGATGTAAAGGTTTGGGACGTCCTGCCTTGTATTGTGTCTCTAATAAATGTGTATTTCCTCATTGAAAATCTGTATCTGCAACTACTGGTGAGATATTCACTGTTACAGATGGATTACAGTATTACAAATTACATAAACATTTATTTACATTCTAAGAGCAGATTACCTGCAATGTAATCAAACATGGAATCTTAATCCAAGCCAAAGTCCTGAATGAACTGAATCATTGACAATGTATCTACCTGTAAAACTCAATATAACACTCCAACTATGTATATAACATTAGACTAAACCAAAAAAACAAAGTTAGTGTTCAGTGTTATAAATATCAGTGTATAACTGTATTAATGTTGACATTGTGTATCTATAGTTTGGATTAAGGTGTGTGTGTCTGTCTTAGAGGTGGACTCTGTGCCTGTAATAAAGGTTTTGTAGCAGCTTCTGGGAAACAGTGCTCATTAAACAGGATGAAGAGAAATGTCATATGACCTGATCTAACCCATCAGCACTCAAATGTCACTGTCTCTGAACCAGGCTAGATCTTAAATGTTCAGAGCAGAGAGCTAATTAGTACTGCATCAGTGCTTTATCTCCAATTTACTCAACAGCTCAGGCATCACTATCAGCTCTGTTCCATATTTAACCGTCTGTGTAGATTTCTGTTTTAAAGCAATCCATTATTTGTGTTTATGGGATGTTATTTAAGCTGTGGTTATAGATCCAACCAAATGGAATATGATAGAGTGTTTAGAGTGGTTCTTTAGAGGGAAGCTGTAAAGCAGGGGTATTAAAATTCAGTAAGGTCCATTTAGTGAAAGTTGCCCCAAGCTAAGGTGCAGAGGATTGTAATGTCTAACTTGCATTATGGTTCAGGGTCAGTTTCACACGGAATTGGACAAATTATAAATAACAATATTCTAAATAAATATTCTTTTCTGATTCAAGTCAAATTTAAAATTTAAACCAAACACTTTATATTAATACTGTAGACCCTGTTCTGCTCTTGCCCTAACCAGCAAACTGATTGTCTCTTTTTGATGTCTTGTTCAGTATTATGAAAATTCCTATTTACTCTCATTTAAATTTTATTAATGTCATTTATAATGTAGGGACTACATTATTGGGATAACTGCTGGACGTTACAGTCCCAAAAACTAAAAAATGTGTGGATAAAGCCTTTTGCAATATGCTCAAATCTTGCACCATTGTCTGCAATGTTGGCTGATCAGGACAGATGGGTTTAAGGCTGTGGCATAAACAGGCAAAACTAAAGGGAGGAAAGTGTCAAGGGGAGTAAGTACTGGGATGGCAACTGGACCAGATGGAATTTGTAGTCAAGTGCTCAAAGCTTGCACATCAGAGCTTGTATTGGTGCTTACACTTAGATCTTCAACACTTCCCCAATAATGTGCAGGTGATGAGAGAAGCAAAACCTGATTAAATAAAGACATTCATTGAATAAAGACATTCATAAAGACATTGGTTTAGGAAATGCAGCTTTTATGAAGAAAAAAAGATAAAATTGAAAAAAAGGTGAAGGTGTTCCTGTAAATAAATAAAAAAATTAATACATTTAATTTATACATAGTGCCTTTTCCAGGAGCTTGACACACTTTAGATACATCAATGAGGAAAGAAAAAACAAACGAATGTGAAAAACATTCGGTGCAAGATTTCTGAGACTGCAACATTAAAATAATTATTACATCACTACTAGTATAAATAATGTATAGAAGCAATAGTAAAAACATCAGAAATTTCAGGTTGGTGCTGGATGTGAGGATCTGAATGCTCCATCAGTTTATACTTAAAGTGGAAGTGCTTAATTCATAAGGAAGTACTTCTAGTTATTTTATATTGTGCAAAAATCATGTATCTCCATTTTTAATGTTTTTCAATTTTTGACATAATGTGAATCTGACAGTTGTTCTTCATATGATATCAAATAATAAAAAAAGATGGTATATCACTTTTTACAACTAATGTCACAGTGCAGCTTTACAGAAATCAAAAAATAAAAAGATGAATAACACATGAACAAAGTATAGGACATAAACCCCCTGGTGAGCCAAAGGGTGACAGTAGCAAGGAAAAACTCCCTCAGAGCTGGAGGACGAAACCTTGGGAGGGACCAAGCCCACAAGGCGAGACCCATCCTCCTCAGGTTAAATTTCTTATACAAACTGTTTATAATCAATACTTATTCATAGAATTCCATGATGAATGGACCAATAGGAATGCTCCTAAATTACTTGGGATTAAGTCTTTTTCCAATTCTCCATCAATAATATTAGAATTCATGCACTGAGAGGTCTTTAATTAATGCCTTATTTCAGCTCAGTCCAATATCTCAGTTTAGTCAACTCTGGTCAAGTCACAAGGCAGCAGTCATCCCAGTCTCAGTAGTTCCAGTGGAAAAGTCTGTCTACTTGTCAAGCTCGAAGTCCATGTTATTGTAGGGGTTGGGAGGTTGTGTTTGCTGCTGTTCGTAGGTATCTCGGTGTAGGAGGCGTTTGATGAGGCGGTACAGGGCGACAATGGGTATCGGTATCACCGGCACCGCTGAGAGAAGAACGCAGATGGCAAAAACCCAACCAGGATAAGATCTTAACTCTGAGTCTGGGAACAGTTCCTTCAAAACACAGTCAGAAATGTAAGAACAGAGTACTGTTCATGTAATAGTACACAATAAGAGACAGCTGTGTTCAGTCAAAGGTGACAGTCACATTGTGACATTTCTCTCTCTCTCTCTCTCTCTCTCTCTCTCTCTCTCTCTCTCTCTCTCTCTCTCACACACACACACACACATACACACACAAACTATAGAAAGTCTAAAAGTGCTTTCCTAAAGTTATTTTTTTAAACTAGGTATCTTAATACTACTTTCCATTAGTAATGTTTTTAAAGCTTAAGAAATTAGTACTACTGTTGGAAAAATGTACTTCCTAAACTGAAATATGGTGAGTGTGCAGATATTATATACATTCTAGGTAACACTTACATAACTTGGGTCCCAAGCAGGGTATGTGGGATGTTCCTGCCCCTGGACAACAACATAGGCCACCAACACAACCAGTAGCATAATGGGGCTGATCCCCATCCAACAGATCCGCCAAAACCAGTTTGGCCTATGGCCTGTCATGTATTCGATATCCTCACTGAATCTGCAGTGGAAATAGCCAGCATTAGTAGAGAGCAAGAAAATATGCAAAAATCACGCAAACTTTAATTCAGCAACAGTACAGCAATGTGTACAAGGAATACGCAAATGATTATTAGTAGTTGTGGAAACTGTCTATACATCATGGACAAAAATGTCTTGGCAACAATGGACTTTGACTGAATCGTTCTTTTTCTGAGACAGATATTAAATATTTTAATAGAAACAAACAACAATTTTACTCATACATTATACAAATATCCAGCCAGAATTGCATATTTGAGTGAGTTTTTCTTTTCAACTGTTGTGCACTGACTTGCTCAAAAGAGGCTTGAACTCGGATTTCTGGAAAGCTGCTTTTTGACAACAACTTCTTGTAAAAAATACTACATAAATAAACTTTCTTTGTTGATTGATTGACTTCTGCCTGAAGATTGTTGATGCGTCTGGTCAAGGTGCAACTTGTTAACAGACATTTATCCAAATACTACATGTTCTGTCTTAAAGTTTTGATGTAAAAATACACATTATACATACAAATGTATCCAGACATTTTTTACTGAGTGAGATCAGCTGCTTTAATGTGCACCCATTACTGACTTACATTTATTTGTCCATGTGCAGCTTTAACATTTAGGATTTCCAATATAACAGAATGTTCTGGAGCAGCTATGCATGAGCCTAAAGCCTAAAAGTCTAAAGAGTCACCATGCCTAATGCCATCTGGAAGATAGAGGGATATTAAGCTCCACAACACAGTGGAACTGACTTCTAAGTCAACTGGGGAATCAGGATAGCTAAACAACAATACACAGAGGAGACGAGCAAAAACGTCGACCATCAACAGGGACCCAATACATCAGTAGCAGGAAGTCCAAGCTATCACAAACTAGAAAGCCCCCACACAGGTCTGTGACAATTATCTGACATCACACCAGTGCATCACAGTCTGGTATAGCAGGTGCTCCACTGCAGACAGAAACACCCTGCAGAGACTGGTTAGGGCTGTGGGAGGAAACTATTGGGGCCCCACTCCCAGGCCTAGCAGACTCTTACAAAGACGATGTGCCAGAAAGGCCTCAAGCATCATGCTGGACCCCTCTAAACCATTGCACCATCTCTTTGTGCTCCTGCCCTGTGAAACAGTTTCTTTCCTCAGGTCATCAGGGCAATAAACTCCCTTCCCTTTTTGTTCCCATAGTGTGACAGTTTATTGATTGAACATTATGACATGGAGAATGGTATCTTGCTCCTGCTTATCTACGTGTGCTATAGCTGTGGATCTCACCACAAATCTGTGTGTGTATGTGTGTGTGTGTGTGTGTGTACCGTTTCATGCCGTAGAACAGCACTACTCCAATGATCTCAAAGAAAGCAATGATCAGGAGGGGGACTGAACCCACATAGCTGTTAAAGATCTCCAACCAGTAATTCCCCGAACCCATAGTAAAGATCAGTGCAGCCAGGAATGCCACCATACAGATAACACCTGAACAGATTACAGGTAAAAGATTACACCTGCACAGTTCACACACCTTACACACATTAAACATACTTAAATTACAGAGATGACAAAGATTACAAAGATGAAACAGATTATAGATGACACAGATTACAGATAACAGATTATATCTATGCAGATTACACAAATGAAACACATTAAACCTACACAGATTACACACATTACATGTAACAAATTACAATGGTTACGAATACTAAAGGTCACAGATTTCATCAACACAGATTACACAGATTTCAAAGATTATGCCTAAACAGGCAGATCATGTAGATGATTGAGTTTAAAGGTACTTGATTGCACATAGAGATTACACAGATTGCAGAGATCCAATATGAACATATTAGTAGTAGTAGTAGTAGTAGTAGTAGTAGTAGTAGTATCTATTGAGCAATATGGTTCTAGATCTAATGTATAATACATACCGGTAAAAAGTTCTTTTGGCATCCACTTAGGCACCATGTTCAGGTCCATCAGTGGAGTCAGTACCCCTTCCAGGTTTCCAAACATGGAGGACAGACCCAGGCTGAAGAGCATGATGAAGAAAAGCACTGCCCACACCTGAGAAGCGGGCATCTCAATCACTGCCTCCGTGAACACGATGAACGCCAAACCTGTTCCTGAAGCACTCTGAGAAACAGGAGAACGATGACAGCTTACATTCTATTTAAAAGCTGTCCTCAGATGTAGTCCATCAGACAACAGTGCCTGAAGTTTATCCTGGAGCTACCTTTTAGCTACATAATGGATGTTCTAATGGGAGGGTTCTAGGTACACAGTAATGGAAGTGTTTAAGGCAAGAAGGTGTGCAGGGGAAGACAGATGTTTATGGCAGGTGTGTAGGGAAGTTGTATAGAACAGGAGTGTAGGGAAGTTGTTAAGGCTAGGTGCATTGAGGATGTGTTTAGGAAGGATGTGTAGAGAACCTGGAGCAGGTATATAGAGAATGTTTTGAGGGCACTTGTTGTGAAGAGGTGTTTAGGGCAGCTGTGTAAGGGAAGTGTTTAGAACAGTTGTGTAGGAGGCCTGAAGTGTTACCTGGTCCAGGAACCTGCGGAGGCTGCAGTGTCTAAGGCTTAGATTAGCCACTCTCTCTGGATATGAGCCATTTAATTGCTCCAGCCAGGCTTCGTAGTTGTCTTTAGTGATGTTCTGGTCAGCAATGTCAAACTCGTTGGTCAATTTGAGGATGTTGCTGAGGATGAAGAGTTTCAGGTGTTTCAGGTTTGAAGGTTAATGGGCTCTGACTCAGTTTCTGATTTCTCACCACTGAGATGTTTCACCTGATCTACACACACACACACACACACACACACAAGCACACAAGCACAAGGTCAGGCTATACCTCATGAAGCAGTTGTTGTTGTTGGTGGTGGCCTTGAAGCCCAAGATTGCGAATATGGGGATGGAGGCATAGAGGGAGGTAGCACTGTTAATACAGCCCACCAACACCGCATCCCTCTCACAGTTATTCCTACACATGCAAACACACACACACACACACACACACACACACACACACACACACACACACACACACACACACACACACACACACAAATGAAACAAACACCAAACAGTACTTTCAGTCTATGTTATAGATAACAGTGAGTCCTTCAGTGTCCGAAGCCTCATAATCAAATCTACTAAAGATTACTGAACACCTTCACATGGTTTGGAGAGAGTATGCAATGATTAGACATGCATTAGCTCCATGATAATGAGCGGCATATAGGTTTGATTACTTCCCGAATAACATATCCATGTGGGGTCATGTAGGGGTAGAACAACAGGAAAGGAGAATTTTCATATTCCATGCAGGCCCCACATATGGATGCCCACCAGGGTCAGTTATCAGACCAAGAAGGGTTACATTGGACACTCTGGACATTACAATTTTTGTTCTTAGAACATCCCATGTCTCCAATTTTCTGGAAGTTATTGGAACAAATTATTTGATTATTTAATGTATTTAATTACTTTTTGAAGTATTCTTTTCTCAGAATTAAAATGTACATTAAGCTACGACCATGCCAATGGAATAGTTCTTTGCTCTGTTCTTCACTGAGAGTCTTAAAAAGGATTTATATTATTATCTTTAATAATGAATGCTTCAGGGTATTTCATTCACATTTCACACCTGTGTGTGTGTGTGTGTGTGTGTGTGTGTGTGTGTGTGTGTGTGTGTGTGTGTGTGTGTGTATTGTGAGGTCTCTCACTTTTTTTGGGGTTAGCTGGAGAGGCGATCAGGCCTCCAGGCATGAGACAGAAAGAATATCTGAGTGGCAGCATCAGCCACACCTAAGGGATTTTTGGGACATTCCACTTTACACACACACACACACACACACACACACACACACACACACACACACACACACACACACACACACACACACACACACACAAGTTAGAGCATACACAATATGTGGACAAAATTACCGGGACAAACATCAAAGAGCTATTCAACTGAACACCAGTATTCCAGAGAACACATTTCTGCTCAATTAAATGTTCTGTATGCCAATGATTGCAACACAAACCCATGGATGATCCATGCATCCATGCTTAAAAGTTGGAGAGGTGTTCTTTTCATGAAATTCAATGACACCTTTGATCATTGTGGACAAACTGTACAGGTACAGTACAGGACTTGTTTCAGACCTCTTTAGAAAACTGCTAATGGGAAATTTGGTGATAAGAATTTTGTGATGCAACAAAGTGTTTCTTCTGGTGACTCTTTCATGAAGGTCAGTAGACTGCTTTCTTAATTACATTATGGAGTGTGTGTGTGTTTAACTTACATCTGGCGTGAAAAGGTACTCCAGGCCGTCAGTAGCTCCAGGCAGTGTAAGTGCCCGCACCAGAAATATGGTCAACACCAGGTATGGAAATGTAGCTGTCACATATACCGCCTAGACACACACACACACACAGACACACACACACAGACACACACACACACACACACACACACACACACACACACACACACACACACACACACACACACACACAGGTTAATGTATTTCAACTCACCATCTCAGGGATTCTGACCTGTAAATATAAAGAAACTTTCTTCACATTAATCTTAAATGGAAACTTACTGTTGAAATGCAGCCCTCAGTTTCATCTAAATCTAATTCTATTAAATCAAGGTGAATAAAGAATGAACATAGAGTAAACTCTTTCAAATGACATCCCACAGTGTGATAGGGCTGCTATACTAATAGAGAGATATGTGTCGTGTTTTACATTTGATTAAAGTCTTCTTTTTTATATTTAAACAGTGTGTTTATTTGTCGGGGAAAGTATTCTCTGTGTTTCATTTCTTTACTGAGGAATCACGTAGAGACAAACAAACAAACATCAAAACTACAAATGACAATAGTCAATTAAATTAGACAATGAAAATCCAGAAACCTTATCTACAAGCGTCCTCAAGCTTTGCATTTTCACCCACAACACAGCACATATTATTATATACCTACTGAACACATGTTCCATGTGCTGAAGAGACCACTTAAAGGAACAAGCCTTGAAACAAGTAAGGGCTGCATTACAGGCTTATCAAAGCATCACCTGAGAAGATACTCAGTACCAGGTGGTGTCTATAAACCACAGACTTCAGACAACAATTGCTTGCAAGAGTGCTCTGAAATAAATAGGACTCTGTAAGAAAGCATCGTTGTCCCAAACATTTTACTGGGCACTGTAGATGATGTTCCAGGTTTGGTTTATGCTTTTGCTTGTTTGCTTATTTGTTTATTTACCTTTCCAACAGTTTCAATGCCTCTGATGAAGCAGATGTAGACGACACTCCAGGCCGTGGCAAGGCAGAGCACCAGCCACCACTGCAGAGAGCCACTGGAGGTGATGTCGGAGGTGATATTGAGAGTTTGTCTGTACCAGAAATAATTCACTGGGGTACCCTGAACACATTCCTCCACATAACCTGACCAATTACACACACATTATTTTTTATTAATGAGAGTAGTTAACATTTGGCTGTGTGTGTTTATGACATGTTTGTATGCAGTGGTTTGTATGTTTGTGTGTGCGTCTGTGTGTGTGTGTTTACTTGTTTGGCTATCGTCGAGGGGACACTGGCTCCAGGGCAGAGGTTCCTGGAAGGAGTTGAAAAAGTACCAGAGCACCCAGGCCAGGATAGTGTTGTAGAACAAACATATCAGGAAGGATACTATCATGGAGGCTACACCTGTCACACACACACACACACACACACACACACACACACACACACACTTTTTAATTTGATAATTTAATTTTATATGAATGTTCTATTATGATTGTTCTATTTTATTAGTCTGAGAGTGATGTTCTCCAGTCCTCCAGCATGAGAGAAGTTTTGAGGATTGTGTGATGATTTAGATGTGCAGTTTGCACTGTGCTAATCGGTGGATTATAAGTTCAGTTCATTTTTATGAGGCCAATTCATTTGTAATTATACTATGATTTACTGACCAACTCCTCCCAGGTAAGGTGAGATAGAGTTCCACACTCCAATGCTGCCCTTTCGGAGACTCTGTCCAATCGCCAGCTCCAGGTACAGCAGGGGCAGACCCTCAAACACAAGTGCTATGAGATATGGGATCAAGAATGCCCCTGAAACACACAAAAAAAAGCTGGAAAAAAAAGTAATGGCAATACATTCAATATCAAACCTTTTTATCTTAAAATGTTCTAACATTCTAAAGCTTCATCATGCAGATATTCTTGACCATGTCTTCAGTACTTCATTGATTCACTTTTCTCTGAAAATACAAAACTATGTTAGTCAACGATCACTACTAAAATCAGCCCAAATCTCACCTGTTCTTGGAAGTTTAAAATGCTCCTCCTCACATTTACAGCATTTCACTAATTCACCCATCGTTACCTCTCAGAAATTTCATGTCCCATACACACCAGCTCAAGCCTGTTCATTTCGATATTATACAGTAAGACATATTACCATTGCTCCTACAGACAGACACACATGGAGCCAGAGCTTCCAGTGCCACTGCTCCCAAACGCTAGAATTCATAAACTCAACATCTCATAGCTCACAATTTCTTTCTCTATCAGACCAACACTTAACACACATTTGTTCACCGTCTCCATTAATGCACAATTCCCTCACACATGAATCTTTATTGTAATTAAATGAAATGCTTTATATTATTGTAACAATCATTCATTTTGAGTTTGTGTTAACGTCCAATTTTAGGGTATTTGTTTCACAGACGGTTGCTCACCTCCTCCATAGATTTGGCACAGAAAGGGAAATCTCCAGACATTCCCCAAACCAACTGCAAATCCAACGCAGGTGAGCAGGTACTGGACCTTATTGTCCCATTTTGGACGTTCCTCAGCCTTAGCAGCTGCATCTCCAATTTCTCTCTCGGCCATGGTGTCCTACAGTCGAGATCTTCTGTACAGTAGATCTTCTGTCCTTCCTGATGCTGCAGCTCTTCTGCCAGAGCTTCTGAACTTAGTGCATCATTTTATGGGTTATGACTGAGTGAAGGTGTGGCTGTGTCTTTAGTTGGAGTGTGTGGTTCTGATGTCCACTCGTTTATTGGATAACCTCCTCAGCCACAAATCAAAAAAAAAAAAAAAAACCCTGTAAAATAAAAACATTACAGTGTGGAATCAAAGGTCACAGCTGTAATATTTAATTATAATCCACATTATGTTTTATGTGAAGTTTTTATATGCACCTTTACATCACTTACATCCAGAGTCTGAGCTTGTAAAAGAGAGATGCAAAAAAAATGAATTGTAACTGTTATTATTCTATAAATTAATGGAAGCAAAGTTTTGTTTTTATGAAACTCAGCTGGCATCTTTATCTGCAGCTGAGTATGTCTCATGTTCTCGCTGTTGTTTTCATTACTTACGTAATGTTTTTCACAAAATATGTCAAGAAAAAAAACATAATCTAAACTGTAGTTTGTTCTCAGTGGTGGTGAATGATATCTGAACCTCTAAATGCAAAGGCAGTTATTAAACTAAATTGTTATGAATACACTAGGTGGTGCTTGAGACTCCAGTACACCAGAAGATTTTGGTCTAAAACCTATTTAAAACTGCATAATAAATTGGTGGGGGGATACTTGCAGGGGGCTGTGATGCACAAAAGAGTCCCTTGAGTAAACAAAATCTCCATTCACATACACCCACACACACACACACACACACACACACACACACACACACACACACACACACACACACATACACACACACACACACACACACACACACACACACACACACACACACACACATACACTGTGACCACTGTACAAATCTATATTATCACACTAATTAAGAAAAAATAAGATTTTGTTTTCTACAATGTATGCTTGTTTGGTGGGCTTTTAATTGATATTATAATTAATAGCATATATACTCTTGTATTTATGTAACATCCCATTTTGTACTGATCTGCCATTTTCAGATATAAATGATGCCTAATATTAACATTTATAAACACATTAAGAATTCACCCAAATTCAACCAAAAATCTGCACATGCATAAACTTGTGGTTTATGTTCTGTTCTAGAGACTTCTGGAGGAGCTTCTAAAGGATGAAGATGTTGATCCATCAGGGATACACATGCCAAGTCATGGCTGGAAAATTTGCCTGTCAATGTTTAGAAGACATGGTAAGTAAGTAAGTATACACATTTGACCCACTGTGTTCTGCACACACAGGAATTAATCTTCTGCATTTTACTCATCCACACACAGTGATACACACTAATGAGTTCACACACAAGGGGGCAATAAGCACACATGCCCAGAGCAGTTGGCAACCCTATCCTCAGCACCCAGGGAGCAGCTGGGAAGTTCAGTGCCTTGCTCAAGGGCACTTCAGTCATGCCAGTTCAGGGATTTGATCCAGCAACCTTCCAGTGACAAGACTGGTTCCCTAACCACCAGGCCATGGCTGCTCCCAATGGATGCAGTGAGGTTGATTTGTTTCATCTTTCAAATGCCTTATGTGGAACGCTCTGATACCATGGCAATTAGAAAAGCCAGGAAAATGGTGAGCACAGTAAGAGGACTGATAACTGTTCATGTTGCCAGAAGACGTTGGGCTTGTGTCCAGTCATGACCTCAATGTCTTTATTAAACCTGATCAGAAAAAGTCAAGTCATATGACATATTTCTATTTAATGAACAGTATGATATTGTTCCAAATCAAAACAACATAATGTGGATGGGGTGTAGTATCGTCTGCGGTACTGCAGCAACTCCTGCTCCTGCATCGTCTGCAGGTCAACACAGTCTGTCCCTCTTTCAGCCTCCAGAACTGTGCCCAGGCTGGCTCCACAAACTGTACCAGAGATGTAAGCCAGTTCTGGGCTTACTTCTGTTGGCCTGCCCCATCAGTCGTTTGTCCTGTTGCATCCCCTTGTCCTCTATTCCAGTCTCCTGCCATGTCTCATGTTTCAAAAGTCTTTGGTCTCATCCTGTGTTTCCCTATTCCAGTCTCCTGTCTCATCTTCTGTTTGTTTGGTCCCTCTCCTTTGCCAGCTCTGGGAAGTGTTGACTTACATGCCTGGTGTTGCGCATCAGGGAGGGACCTATTGTCACACTTCTGTCCTGTCACGCTTCCCTGTCTTTCCTTCCCTGTCCTCATTCTGTTTTGTTTTGGCACCCCTTGTGCTTTTTAGCATGTGTCTCTGTTTGGTTTTGTTTTGGTTTTGTTTCAATTCAATAACATCATATCTCCAAAACAGCAACTTTACAGGTAAAGGAACAACCCTTCTTAACTTTTAGTGGAAATCACGATAAAAAGATTTTATTCCAAATTTCAACTGGTCCATTCGTCATGGCATTTTGACACAATGTAAAGACCAACTACCAGATTAACATTATGTCAAAGAGTGCCAATGACAAACAAGGAGATAAAATATTTTTGCCTGACAGCAACAATAAATAAACCATATGAACAAAAGTATTGGGACAGCTGCTCATTCACTGTTTCTTCTAAAATCAAGGATATTAAAAAGAGTTTATTGACTTTGTCTCTACTGTTCAGGCATTACAAAAGCATTACTGAAGTCAAGATGATGGATGATCACCAACCTACCTCATCCCCGGCTCAACCCAAAAGTATTGGCTGGAGCAGCATCATCCCAGAGAACACAGACCTACTGCTCTACAGATCAGTGCTGGGTTTTTTATACCCCTCTTGCCTGGTATTAGGTTTGGTACCATTCATGTTGATGTACTGTGCATATTGTGTGTCTAATATCAGTTAATCTTACCAGAAAAAATCCTAAATTGTTACATGGCTGAATTGTTGATGGAATTCTGACTCACTGAGTTGACTCACTGAGTTGTAGCTGGAAAAGGAGATCCCTCATGCCAGACCAAATGATTAGAAGTCCTGGGCACCAGCAAACAGCCAGGTGGTTGTCTTCATTAGCTCATCTACCTGCAGTGGGAGAAAAATGAGACTACAGTCCCTCAGTGATATAGACAGAGAGATGGTAGTTACACTGTTGATTGACACTAATCTGAATTGAATTAAAACTGGTTCACAGAGCCTTTGAGAGTCAGCCCTCTGATCAGGAAGATAGTGAGGCCAATGTAAGTAAAGTGGAGATTATGTACATAGCCTGGAATGAGAGAGAGAAGACAATAAGTATTTGAGTGCATGTGAAACCTTTCATTCAAAGCCCAATATGTTGGTTAGTGGTTCTGATCCATGCTGTTTGAGTTACTGTAGGAATGATTTACTAAATCCATCAATCAGCCTGTCAGATCTGTTAGTTTATTCCTGTACTTATTAAGCAGTACAAAAATATACAAAGTGGTCACCAAGTGACTGTCTGTTAAATAATGCTTAACCCCAAAGATGTTAACATTGCTAATAATTAATGAGTGTTTAGAAGGGACCAGTTCACGTCATGGAATTATGTCACGTATGTCCTTCTAGCTTCCATTAATTGTTAGCCATCATCTGAGGTTGTAAAACGAACATTCAGGATTGAATATTTCCTCAGGACTATATAATTGTGTGATACATTGCTCATAAACCATGTTCTTGAAGAGCTACAGAGTTTTACTCCAAACTAATTATTACACCCAGTTATTTCATGCAATTTGTATGTAGTGTTTTTAAATGTTCAGCATAGCCCTACTCTTGATTTTGTTTACATTTCATATGATAGTGCATTTCAGGGAATTAATATATACTAATGAGAAAATTTGTTTGTGTTTCATTATTTTCAAGTAGTAAACTGGCATATTTTATATTTATTACATATGAAGTGACATACCTACAAACTTTTTTTTGGCTATATCTCATGAAAATCAGAAATCCCTTAACTCCAAAAATATTAGAATAATTGTAAGAAAAAAGTTTTAAAATGAATGGAAAGAATATCAAGTAAATGGTGGTTCAACTTTGTTAATTAAATCATGAACAAAAACAGAATTTTCTGCAATATTCTAATTCCCTGAGATTCACTAGTCTGTTAACATTTATGTAATTTATCCAGAAAAACTAAGGAGTATTTCACTGCACACTAAGTGATTTGAAAGGCCTAGAGTCCACACTAGAGACTGTATCTCTAATCTCATATTCTGCCCAATACAAAGTCAATACTGATTCCTACAGTAGATACAGAAGATGCTCAATAGTTAACAGCTAGTCTACACCTGACTGTCAGAGACAACCATGTAAGAAATTTAAGCACAGCTTGAAAAAGTGTAGGATCAGTGCTGAATTAAAATCTCATGAGAGGAACTGAAGAGATGGTCTTCAGTTCTTGTTTGAAGATAATAAGCAACCCAGCTGTTGGGACACCCAAGCAAAGTTGTGTCCACCTCCTCTGCTTCAGGACAGAGAAAAGTCTAGATGCTTGTCATCCATACATTAGAAGGATGGTGGGCTGAGCTGAGCAACACTTGAAAGTGGAAGGGCTCATGACACAGATCAAGTTTTGACCATTGCCACCAGTCACAAAAGGGATGGTCCTCTGTTGGCTGACTTGCCTATATATGAGGATGGTGCCTTCCCCCCACTGTTTGATCCAGTTTACACCCATGAAACTATACATAGGTTTCTGAATGCATAAGGTATATTCGTCTTGGTTACAATCAGGTGTGTGAGGTCTGCAAAATGTTTCAATGGTTAATATCCACTGAATTAAAAGAGCTAACTGAGCAGTGTTGGGCAAAGTATTCTGTAGAATTTGAACTCAGCAGAGTTGTGGTTACCAATTGCAGCTACCTTGTATGTGGACTCAATCAGCCTGATTCAGCAGATGTACAGCACTGTCCAGACGCACACAGAACACAAGACAAGCCTTCACTGGAGACCACCAGACTCCTGTATAGAAGCTGAGTTGTTCAGGGTCTTCCTGTACCAGATATAGTCCACAGAAGTACATTCAGACACCAGACCTTCAGGTGGATACAAAGACAGTGTGGGTTTTGATTAGTTCAAACAGCAAGCATTATAGTTTCATTGCACTTCCATATTGGGACTACATACTGCTTGAGAATGAAGACAAACAAGTGCAGGTTGTGTTTGGCCTAAACCATCCAGACCCAATCAGATGATTTCCCATGGTTAGTTCTCAATGGCTATGCACCCACTTTTTAGTAGAACCTACTATATGGCTTCCGAGGAAGGGAAAGCAGACATAGAATTTAGTGAAGATTACACATGCTCCTAGCACAGACACTTTAGATTATCATGACACCCTGATTGTTTGTGTCTAATTTGAATATATACCAGCTCTCTCGCTTGCATATCGCCTCAAACCCATCTCAATTCATGTATCTTCAACCTCCTTGCTCTACAATGCTTCGTTCCAGCATGCCATGTTAGTTAAGCCTCTGTGAATAAACAGGACACAATTTAACAACCACACAACCAGAAACACACCACTGCAATTTTAAGGGTGTTGTTTTCTGTAGTCTTTTGTTTGTGCACAATCCTTATGTATACAGATGTCTTTCTTGAGTTTTTAATTATCTCGACTTTTAGTAGCTATTTTTCAGTAGGTAGTTTGTTGCTGTACTACCTGTAATATTTCTCAAAAGTCATCAGTGGAAGTGAACTCTTCAATCTTATAATTTAGGAAAATTATGCTTGGTTAAATTGGAATAGTCACCAACTCCAGTCAGGTATGGGCTGATGGATCTCCAGACATTGTACAATGGCAATGGATAAGCAAGATGCAGAACCAGAAGGATTCGAAATGCGATTATAGAAACTCCTGTAAAAGTGGGACTATCTGACATAAATCCTAAAGAGAGCTCTTCTTTTATTTGTTACAAATTACATAGTGGACCAAAGCAGATATTTTTAAACCAGTTCTTGATGCCTCTTTTGGTGAAATTCACAGATAATTTCATTTATTACATTTTCATAAGATACAACATTGACACATAGGAGAGCATTCATGATACTGACATTTGTAGCAATTTGTTCAGGTCTCCCCTTATTTGTTAGCAGATTGTAAAAATACTTCAATGAACTAGAACAAGACAAAGCTAAAACAATAATGTGGAAATATATATTTATTTATTCTCTCTCTCTCTCTCTCTCTCTCTCTCTCTCTCTCTCTCTCTCTCTCTATCTATCTCTCTCACACACTCTCACACACACACACACACACACACACACACACACACACACACACACACACACTCTCTCTCTCTCTCTCTCTCTCTCTCTCTCTTTTATCTAACTGAACAATAACTGAAATAAAAAGCAAATGACTGTAGAATGTGTACTGAAATTATTACTACTTTTAAGTTTACCTTTAACCATATTGATCAATATCTGTGTCATTTATAAGGAGTGTGGATGCCCTGGTCCTGGTTCTTGAAAAGTTGCTAGCTTTGCAACAAGTGCCAGTTTTTTAATTCAGCAAGGTTTATATTACATTTATTGCCCCATGAATGAGCCAGGGAGAATTGCTTCCAGTAGTGATTTGAAATACAGTTCCGCGTTGGCACCTAGATAGTAATCTTATCTCTGTCAGAGAACAGTACTGCCCAGTAAAACAATATCTGTACAGAATAGTGTACAGATAAGATATGTTAATTGCAGGTCTACATTTCCACTAAAAATCAAACCAACACCATTCTTCAAAACAGTAACACCAGTTCATCAAACACTAACACCATCTCATCTAAACACTCACACCAGTCCTTCTTTACCTAACACCAGTTCATCAAAATACAAACACAGTACATCAAAACATTATTATTATTATTGTCCATCAAAACACACACCGGTTCATCAAAATGTAGCATTAGCTTATCTAAATACTAGCAGCAGTCCATCTACACACTAACACCAGTTCATCGAAACACTAACCCCAGTCCATTAATACATTGTCATCAATCCATCAAACACCAAAATTAGTCCATCACTAACACCAGTTCATTAAATCACTAACACAAGTCCATCAAACACCAATATCAGTCTATGAAAACACTAACACCAGTCCATCAAACACTAATAGTATTCAAACAATAGGAGCAGTTTTCTAAAAACTAACACCACCCCATCTAAACACTAGCATTAATACTAACACCAAACTCTAATACTTGTCTATCTAAACACTACCAGCATTCCAACAAAAAAATAATACACATTCACCAAAACCTACCATCTTAACACTGACACAAGTCTAAAAAAAACGAAAACCAGTCCATCTACAAAACGTGAACATGTATGAATGTCAACATGGACATGTGAATATGTTAGTATATCATAAATCCGCACACTGTCATCGGTATAGACAACACAAACTGTTTATTGTACAATTTATCAATTAACAACACATTAAATTATAGTAAATACATATAAAACATACACAAAAAATAATGTAACCATTTTAGATAATAATAAAATATATTTCAGATACAAATGAGTTAAATTAGACATTAGTCAAAAGTCTGGAAGTTTATTTAACTTATGAAGAGTATAAAACACTCGCGTTGGGGACAGTTTAACCCAGGTTTCCATTGGCACCGGTGGAACAAAGCTGTTATATTTAGTGCTTGGGCACTAGATTCATACTGCACACTGTGCTTGGGATAAAAGCCAGAGACAATACTTCACCATCAGTCAGTACTTTGGACCTTTAAAGACCTTTTAGTGTCTTACACACCAAACAGTATATTGAGGTGTCTGGCATTTACTTGTTTGTTTATTATTAATTCAATGTTTTCACACTCATAGGCACTTTGTCTGATATGGTGCTAAGTGTCTCCTCTGTGTAATGTCTCTCCTTCTTACAACAGCGCTTATATATGAACATGAAGAGAGCTGCTCCAGGAATAGCAAGGCAGGGGATTCCAGCCAGGATGAATATGATGCCACTAATCCAGTCAGGGTAAGTCTGCTGTGCCAGTGTTGGGAATCCTGGCTGTAGTTAAACAAACAGAACAGAAATTTAGTGTACAGTTTGTGTAGAATTACCAGAATAAAGTCCAATATTATCTATGTACTGATGCACAAACAGATGCCCTATCCAACTAACAGTGTCCTGTGGGCAGCACTGTCTGAGCACTGATGAAGGACTCGAGGATGACCATCACAAACTGTGCAGAAACAGATGAGCTTCTGTCTCTGACTTTACATCTACAAGGTGGACCAACTAGGTCAGAGTGTCTAATAAAGTGGACAGTGACAGTGGTTAAACACTCCAGCACCACTGCCCTGTCTGATCCACTCTTACTAGAGCAATACACACTCCAACACCATGTCAGTGTTACTGCAGTACCCACCACCTGTTCTGTGATGGCCCTGTGGGGTTCTGACCATTGATGAACAGGGTGAAAAGAGGCAAAATAGGTAGAGAAACACATGGACTGCAGTTTGTAATGATACAAAGTGCTCCTGAAGCTGATACAACGGACACTGAGAGTAGAAAATTGGACGTGGCCCTAATGTTATGGTTGATTGGTGTATATGTAAACCCATATCATAGAGGAAGTATTACCGATTCAGGGTCCCAAACAATGTAGGTTAGCTTTTTGCTAACAGTGGTAATAAAGTAGAACACCAGGATGACCAGCAGGATAAGAGGACTCAGGACTCTCCATGTGACCTGCCAGAAGATGTTGGGCTTGTGACCAATCATAAATTTAATGTCTTCATTAAACCTGCCAGGTAAAACCAGAGTTGAGATTATCATCCATAACATCAGGGAGATGGATTAGGTAAAAATGACCTTGCATGAGCTTTTGACTGATCTCCTACCTGTCAATGCCATAGACATAAAACACAGCAGTCATCTCACAGAAAGCTATCACCAGCAGTGGAATAGAAGCTGCAAACCCATCAAAGAGGGCAAGCCAGTAGTTGCCAGAAGACTGCACAAATATAAGTGCTACGAGACAGGAGACCAGGCATGTCACACCTACAAACACAGATGAAACAATCATGTCAGGAAGTCAATCACCTCCACCAATCCACAACAGTGTTTCATGTCATGGTCCTATATTTCATCTTTATCCCACTTTCTCCTGGACATACCTGTGAACACCTCTTTAGGCCAAGTCCTGGGCAGAATGTTCAAGTCCTGTAGAGGCACCACACACCCTTCAATATTGCCAAACATGGTGGAAAGCCCCAAACAGAAGAGCATTATGAAGAAGAGCACTGACCAGAGAGGAGAGATTGGCATCTTAGTAATGGCCTCTGTAAACACAATGAAGGCCAGACCAGTACCCTCCACTCCCTGCAAGTCAACAGAAAATGTGGTTTAGTCCAGATGTTTCTAACCCAAATTGTGGAGATCAGAACTTGTTCCGTAGTATGGGTATGATACAGGTAGGACAAAGCAAAAATGTTGACCACCCAGGGGTCACCAAGAATCAGATTGGGAAACAATACTGTAGACATTCTAACAAGAACATTTCTTTCTTATCCTTGAACAATCTTAAATGAAATGTGTCTGGCTATGTTCATAATGGTACCTCACTAAGGAAGGTCTTCATGTTACAGGTTGTCAGGTTCAGCCCCTGAACAATTTCAGGTGATGTGCTGTTAAGACTTTTAAAAGCTTCATCATAGTTACTCTCAGTGATGTTTCCTTCTGGAAGATCGAATGTGTTAAGCAAGGCCAAGATGTTTCTGTTTATGAAAAACAAGCAGAGATGTAGTAATTTTACAAAATGTATGGTATATTTTGTAGACTAAAATGGTTGAACTAGAAATACATTTTGAACACTGTGAATGAGATTAAGATTTAAGCTCTATTGTATTTATATATGTTTCCCAGAGAGGTGTTGTAAGTTGAGTGATTACCAATTGTATAATGAATCCTATACAAATCTGTCTGCTAAGTAATAATTCCCTTATTTTCAATTTGCCAAACACTCCTCTACTCCTAACTGTAGTCCTGCACAAGCTGACTTGAAACTAAGTTGATACTTGATACTAACAATAAAACCTTCAAATTCAGAACTGAAGACTGGGCCAACTTCTTAAATTATTTAATTACAATTAAATATCTGGACTATCATGTTTCGTAGATTTGCATAAATTCTAATTGGCCTCTTAAATCTCTCACAAATTACCAAGTAATCCTGTTCCACATTTTTAATGAAGCATGAAATTTAGACAAGTGTGTGAATTATTAAACACAGTACATATATCAAAGTTTGAAAACCAACCCCGCCATACAGTCGTCATATTTCTCTGTAGCCCGGAAACCAATGATGGAATAGATGACTGTAGCTGAGTAGACAGACGTGAGACCATTTATGATGGAGATTGTGACCGCATCCTTTTCACAGTTGTTGCTGGTGAAACAATAAATGTTTGGTGCATTACAAGTTCAGGACTTGTATCAGTCTCCAGTTTTTAAACTCAACAAATATTTATTCAGGAATTGTGGTCAATAAAAATGTTTACTTTTGTCCACTTACTGCACAGGGTTATAGCTGGAGAAAGAGATAAGCCCTCCAAAGGCCAATGAAAAGGAGAACAACACCTGAGCCCCTGCATCCAGCCAGGTACTGGGGTTCATTAATTCATCCACCTTAAAAGACAATCAAGAACTGTTAATCACATTCACATAATTTCTCAGAAGCATGTGTGTAAATTGATTGATTTTAGAATCAATTTTGCTCATTTAACTGGAAGTTGTTTAGAAAATACAGAAACTAGAATCATTATACCTTATTTTATCATTTTATCTAAGAAATATATTTTTTCTTCCATGTTAGGACAAGTTCTTTTTATTGCTTGTCACCTCCTACATGGAACTGATTGATGAGAATTATGTGTTGCATTTCCTCAGAAAATTCTTTAAACTGGGAATAACAAATTTGAACAATCTTGAAATTTGTAGGTTCAGAATTCTGACATCAAGGACCAGACATCTGATTCAACCAAGATATCAATCACAGGTTGAAGGTCCAGGCTTGAATGGGTCAATGTGAAACTGCCTTTTGAACCATACATCAAATAATGCTTGAACGCATCTGTACAATCTAAGCATAGTACATCTTCATATGGTAGTGTCAACCGTCTCATCATGGGTCCAGTATATTTTAACATGATATAACATGATATATATATATATATATATATATATATATATATATATATATATATATATATATATAGTTTTAATAAAGATAAACTTACATCTGGTGTGAACAGGTAAATAATCCCATCCACAGAGCCTTTCAGAGTAAGCCCTCTGATCAGGAAGATTGTCAGAACCAAGTAGGGAAGAGTGGATGTTATGTAAACAGCCTGGAATGAATAAAAAGGCTTATGTTTTCCACTGTACAATGTACTTTTGATTAAGTACATCTGGAAGGATTTGCTGATATATCATTACAAACAAACACTGATATTGATTTCTTGGACTATTTCTGTCACTGTTGCAAGTTTTGCAAATGCCCCTTTGTGTTGGTGCATTGTTTAGTGTATTACTTGCACTATGAATCATCCTTCAGGTAAGACTTTCAGAAAACCTTGGCATGGCCCATTTTAAATTTTCATAAATTATTAACACCATTATTAATTAGTAATAATTTTCATTATTACCTTGCCTGTAGTCTCAATGCCTCGGATGCAGCAGACCCAGAGGAGTACCCACGCTCCAATCAGACACAACACCATCCACCACTGAAGCCCGCCTGAATCACCAATGTTTGTTGAGATGTTCAGTGTCTCTCTGTACCAGAAGTAGTCCACAGGAGAGCTGCGGGAACACTCTGAAACGTAATCTGAAGGGGGACACATTTGAGATGTAATTGGTTTGTGCAAAATTATTTGTACCACTTTTTGATAAGAATAAAGTGATAGATCTCAGGATGCAATCAGAGGTTGATGAGATTTGTTACCTGTCCTGTTGTCATTTATGGGACACTGGCTCCAAGGGAGTGGGTCTTGAAATGAGTTGAAGAAGTACCACATGACCCAGGCCATGATGGTGTTGTAGTACATCCCCACCACAAAGGAGCACAGCATGGATGCTATACCTGAGAACCCAGAGGACAGTCTTCACATTAACATTGGAGCAGCCAGGAGTGCTAAGATCTCCACACTGATTAAAAGCTGGCAGAGAGCAGCTAGAATGGTTACTTTTGTCTCTACATTTTCCACCTTGCCCAGCTCATTCCAAGTCAATGAACCTATTCTTCATTGGAAATATTGAGGATATATATTTAGATTTATTTGAGAACACCTGTACATACTGAAATGTCCCTCATGTTCACTTTATTATAGAGAATCAAATCTAAATTGAAGAACCTCTCTTTATTACAGCAGTTGAGTACCTCCCATGAATTCCCCTACCATATTAAATGGTACACAATCATGTTTCACTTGGTCTCACCAACTCCACTGAGGTAGGGACTGATGGACCTCCAGACCCCGATGCTTCCCTTCCTCAGTCTCTGTCCGATAGCAAACTCCAGGTGCAGCAGAGGAATCCCCTCCAGAACCAACAACAGCAAAAATGGAATCATAAATGCTCCTGGGAAAACCACAATGAAAGAAATGAATAATTTGAGATTCAATTGTATGGCAAAGATTGTGTAGGTTTGATGAAATTCAAATGTATGGATTGGCATAAGGAGTCTAACTCACATCATTACTGACCAAATCCAAAGATATAGTATTTAATTTTTTATAGGCCAACATTGCTGAAACATGAAATGAAAAGCTCCATCAGATTGGATGGAGAGTGTTGGTGTACAGCCATTTTTAGATATATCCAGAAATGTTCAATCGGGTTCAAGTCTGGGCTCTGGCTGGGCCACTCACGGACATTCACAGAGTTGTCCTGAAGCCTGTCTTGTCCTGTCTTGGCTGTGTGCTTAGATTTGTTGTCCTGTCAGAAGATAAACCATCTGAGGTCAAGAGCACTTTGGAGTATGTTTTCATCAAGGATGTTTCTATAAATCATTGCATTCATCTTTCTCTCATTCCTGAATAGTCTCCCAGTTCCTGCTGCAGAAAAACATCCCCAGAGCATGATGCTGCCACCACCATGCTTCACTGTTGATATGGTATTAACTAGGTTATGAGCAGAGCCTGGTTTCCTCCAGACATGATACTTGGCATTCAGTCCAAAAGTACAATCTTTTGTTTCTCATGGTCTGAGAGTCCTTTAGTCCTTTAATCCAGATGGGTTATCATGTTCCTTTTACAGAGGAGTGGCTTCTGTCTGGCCACTCGACCACACAGACCTGATTGGTGGAGTGCTGCAGAAATGGTTGTCCTAATGGAAGATTCTATTCTGTTCACAGAGCAACGTTGGAGCTCTGTCAGAGTGACCTTTGGGTTCTTGGTCACCTCCCTGACTAAGGCCCTCCTATGATCATTCAGTTTGGCCATGTGAGTCGTGGTGTTTCCAAACATTTTCCAGTTATGGATGATGGAAGCCACTGTGCAGATTTGGACATTCAATGCAGCATATATGTTTCTGTACCCTTCCCCAGATCTGTGTCTTGATACAATCCTGTCTCTGAGCTCTACAGACAATTCCTTAGACTTCATGGCTTGGTTTGTGCTCTGACATGTACTGTCTATTATAGGACCTTATATAAACAGCTGTGTGTCTTTCCAAATCAATTCCAATCAACTGAATTTACTACAGGTGTCCAATCAAGCTGTAGAAACATCTAAAGAATGATCAGTGGAAAGAAGACGCACCTGAGCTCAGTTTTGAGTGCCATGGCAAAAGCTGTGATTACTTATGTACATTATATTTTTGTGTTTTTATTTTTAATACATTTGCAAAAAATTCAAACAAACCTTTCTCACTTTGTCATTGTAGGCTATTATGTGTAGAAGTCTGATGGAAAAAAATGAATCCATTTTGAAATAAGGTACTCAAATAACTCGGCTTCTCAACCATCCTTGGCTCTTTGACCAGTGTTTTATTACACATGAGAATTGTTAATCTAGTGATAAAAAGTAATTAAAGGTGAAATAAGAGGTGGTGTTAAGGTTTCTTACAGGGTTTAAAAGAGTTTTTGCTCTTTAAATTCTACCTTCTCCTTTTTACAGTAAATACCTTAAACTTCTGTACTTCTCTATTGATATTTAATTATTCATTTAATTGATGTATTAACACATTGATATAAAGGTGAATAGAGAGCTGGATATGACAAAACTGCACCTCTACCTCTCTTCTATTATATATATATATATATATATATATATATATATATATATATATATATATATATATATATATATATATATATTACTATATTAATCTTCTAAAAGGTACCTACATTTTTCTGTTCACTTAATCAACCCTTTAAACATATTGTATAACATGTTGAGAGGAAAACATTTCAGAACATTTTAGAAAGAAAATGTTGGTCCCTAAGTGTCCTACCTCCACCGTGGCTCTGGCAGAGGTACGGGAATCTCCAGACATTCCCCAGTCCCACACAGAAGCCCACACAGGTCAGCATGTACTGGGCTTTGTTGTCCCACTGTGGCCGGTCTCCAGCCTCAACCTCCTCCATCTTTTCCAGCTCGGCATGGGAGGGGATGCGCTCCTCCAGGCCAGGGTTAGGCAGCTTCAGCTTCATCCTGGTATGTGTTCTCACTCTGGGACTGCAGAGAGACTGACAATAAGAGTGTTGGTGTATGTAGGGGCCTTGGGCTCATCATTAATACTGACCTTTAGCACATGGACCTTATCAGCAAATCCATCTGACTGAGCATGATATATTGTGTCTGTTCAGCAGAATGAAACATGCACCATACTTTACTGTGGTTAATGCATAATGGGCCTGCATGCCTGGATTACCAACTTCATCATGTCATCTGAGTCACTGATTAATTAAGAAAAATTAAGTCTTTTTTATTTGCATTTGTTTTATAATCAAGACATTATATCAGCACACAAAAGATACCAGCAGCCTTAAAAACGGTTCTACATGGGTTAAGTAACAATTTTATGTTTAACCAAGACAATTCAAATAACTATCTGAATCCTTTAACAGTTCTTAATGGTATTCTTGCAGTCATTAAAAAAGTTTCCACTATTATTAATACACTGACAAGTAATGGGATCAGTATGCAAATTGATTATGTACTCGTGTTACCTCAAAAGAACGCCCACAAGATATCAAGTGTTATCTTGTGAGTGAAGATGAACACTGGACAGCATGCTCATGGCAAGGTGATATAGGAAAGCATGATAGTGGGTGCTAGATGCATAGAACATTCTATATCCAAAGATGTGCGAAGAATTCACAGTGTCATGTGTCCACCATGAATACATCAATGAAGGCATTACCACTCACAGTGATGGAGGCATGTCCTGTGGGGCTTCCTGCATTGAACTGAGGAATATTAAATACCGGGAATGTAGTGGAGATAGTTTCACACACTGTTACTGTAACTAAGACCCCCAAGCTATAGCTCCCTTTCAAGGATAGTGGTGATAGTTTATTTGTCAAGGATCCCAGACTTTTTATTTTGTTCCCAGGCAGACGGCGACAGGTTGGCATTGATATGTTTATAGTTGTTTGTATCTGATGTCTGATAACTTGATTCATGTTTTAGCTGTTGGTACCTTCAAATTCAAAACACTTCTGACAGTGCTGAC
The DNA here is from genome assembly GCA_034509495.1 of Acestrorhynchus altus. Lineage (NCBI taxonomy): Eukaryota > Metazoa > Chordata > Actinopteri > Characiformes > Acestrorhynchidae > Acestrorhynchus > Acestrorhynchus altus. Next base: position 12,375,613 of record CM067501.1, read on the forward strand.
AAACTGAGAGACTGAAGTTGAGGATAACTACAGTGATTGGAGGAAAAATAAATGAGCACTGTTAATTTTGAACAATGATGTTTAATTTAACTGAACGCTCAATAAGCTCAAGTACACTCTTTTCAGGGTAACATACATACATTTTATTGTCATGTTTCTGTCATTCAACAAAAATGCAGGGTTGCTGGACATGAAATTCAATCTTTGTTTATTACTTCAACTTTACATTCAGTTTGTAGTAAAATGTCTGAAGAGCTTTATTTACACATCCATAAATACTCATATATGACACACATTTGAAAAAAATGAGAAATAGTATTTATACAGATCATTTATTATATAGAAAAATAATTCTGTGTGTATATATATATATATATATATATATATATATATATATATATATATATATATATATATATATATATATATATATATATATATATATATGAAATTGTTTCATACTTTTTGATTTTCACATATAAATATATCATATTTATACATTTATATATATTCATATATAAATATAGCCATTTTAATTACTATCCAAACCCACCAGTTAAATGAACATGTGTTAGATTTATATGTCAATTTTATAATGTACATACTGTCATCTAGCGTAATTAAAGCTGGTGTTTCAGTGCTGTGCTCTCACTCCGCTACCCATACATTAAAAATCTATCTATCCGCACCTTTACCTTGTTGTATGTATGAATTACAAGATTTCATTCCAGAAGCTTCATCAGTTCATCATCTCTAGTCCTTTAACATTCATGTGGGGATAAAACTTTTCCCTCAGGGTAAAGTGAAGCTAAACAGGCTGCTGATTTCTACTCTGGGATGTCATTTCAGATGCTCATCCAGCTATATTTGAGCTGAGACTGTACTGATTTCCTGCCTGTATTTATCTTCTCCCACACAGCAGCGGTTCTTTATCAGTCTGTATAAAGCCACTAAAGGAATGAACAGAGCAGGAACTCCAGAAAGGATGAAGATGATGAAGTAGATCCAATGTGGGTAGAACATAGTCTCTAATGAAGGGAAATTTTCCTGGTAAGAGATCAAAAGCACAAAATTTGTATACATACTCTACAATGCTCAATAATGTTCATATGATCCACACAATCATTATGACAGATTATAATACACTACAGGAAGTGGGTGCTCTATAATGCCCTATAACGTATGGGGTGATATGGATTTAATTGTTTGATTTGAGAATTGAGATTTGCTGTGTTGCCCAACAATAATGTTCTTTATAATCCTACATTTTAGGAGTTAACTGCTGAAATTTAGTTTATTGCTAACAGTGGTAGATTAGTGTTGAATTTTATAGATTATATATAATTATACTTTACTAACAGAAACAGACACACAGGTCTAAAGATTTAACATACAGAGGAAGGATTCCAGGCGATGTAGGTGAGCTCTTTGGTAGCAGTGGAGAAGAGGTAGAAGAAAAAGATTAGTAGGACAATGAGAGGACTGATAACTCTCCATGTGGCCTGCCAGAAGAAGTTTGGCTTGTGTCCGATCATGAACTCAATGTCTTTATTGAACCTGGAACACAGTGAGAACAGATCAGATTAATAATGGCAGCTCAAAGTTCAGTAAAAAAAAAAACAACATAAACTGGTAAAGCAATAAATCAGTTAAAGCAAGCTATTTAAGACACTTTAACCTTACTTTAATTGTAAGACATTAGTTTAGCCAATGGGCTTCAAATGTATAGAAGAGAACACATAATGGAAGATTATAACCTATAAAATAGCAATAGTTACAAGGATAATTCAGCTAAGAATAATGGAAGCTTATAACTCACCATTAGCACTGGAACTACAAGACTAAAATTGCTAACAAATAATGGAAATAGTATTGTGATGACTGCAGGCCTAAATCATCATACACTCTCCTCAAACCACATGGAGGTGTGCACCATTCTGAAAAAATCTAACCTGTTTGACCAGCTTAGCTCCTAAACAGGGTATTTTAAGTTTGATGGTTAAGCTCATCTGCAAGCATGACCAACCTCACCAGGCTTCACAGCAAGCAAGCTGGTCTAAACTAGCATGACCTGGCAAGCAGATCAGCATAACCTGCAGGATCAAGTCTGACCAAAATCAAATGAACTATACAGTATACAATGCTGGTCAAGAGGTGGTTACACAGCTTACTTATCAGCACAGGGTATGGTTTTGCCCAAATTACCACCTTTAACCACCATCAGCGACCAGCGTAGACCATTTGCAACCTGTTAGCAGTAAAAATGTGATAACCTCACCACTTCCCCAGTGGAAGACTAGGGTTAAATTCCCTGGCCAGGCAATAAGGCACTTAACTTTATATTCTATCTATTTCACATGATTCACATGAACGAGCTCTGGATAAGAGGATCAGATAAATACAACATTGATTTTGGTCCAAGAAGTGAAGATAAATCCATGCACACAGTGTGGAACAGAGAGATGGTCTAATGAGCTTCTGTCTCACCTGTCTATTCCATAGATGTAAGACACAGCTATCATCTCACAAAATGCGATGATTAGTAAGGGAACAGAGCCAGCAAAGCCATCAAACAGGGCTAACCAGTATTCACCCGAGCGCTGCGTGAAAATCAACCCAATTGCAAAGGATGCCAGACAGACAATTCCTAAAATTCAGAGAAATTCAGGTGAACAAGAGAGCAGGTGAACAATAAAGTCAGGTCAAGGGAAGACTTAAATTGAAAATGTTATCATGATAGGGGGAAATAGCTTTATCTCATAATCAGATTCAGTTTATTCAAAACTCATCCAGACCACTTTTAGTGGTTTCCAGGTTGTGTTGTAGAAAATGGTACCTGTAAGAACCTCCTTTGGCCAGCTCTTCGGGAAGATGTTCAGGTCCTGTAGAGGCACCACACACCCTTCCACACTGCCAAACATTGTGGAGAGTCCAAGACAGAAGAGCATGATGAAAAAGAGCACTGACCAGAGAGGAGAGATGGGCATCTTGGTAATGGCCTCTGTGAACACGATGAAGGCCAAACCGGTACCCTCCACTCCCTGAAAGTCAACAAGAAGGGTATAATTTGTTTTTATCTTTATTTTCTTCTGGATCTACAGTGAAAGTTGTAGCTTTTGCCAGAACATGGGTGTTTTCCATCAGCTTACACAGTCTGTGTTGGTACCTATAAAACTGAAGATCATACTTTACAAAATTTGTGCCATTGGGTCCAAACCCTATAACTGGTTTCAGGGTCGCACCTGGCTGAGCAGAGCCTGCATGTCACAGGTCTTCAGGTTAAGCCCCTGAATGACGTCTGGTTCTGTGCGATTGAGGCTCATCAGAATTTCGTCATAGTTACTCTCTGTGATATTTCCTTCAGGAAGCTCAAAGGCATTCAGAAGGGCCATGATATTTCTGTTTAATGACAAAGAAGAACTTCCAGTTTCTGTCACATCAAAACACATATTTTTGTGCTTTATCAATTTCAGTCAATACTTACCCATTGAGACACTCGTCAAACCTCTCTGTGGCTCTGAAGCCGATGATGGTGTAGATCACTATGGCAGCATAGACAGAGGTGAACCCATTGATAATGGATATGATAACAGCATCTTGTTCACAGTTATTACTGCAAAACACAATAGTTTATTTTCTTCTAGTTATTACTGTCAGCTGGTTTCATGTTTACATGGTGTGGAATTGTACATACTGAATTGGATTATAGCTGGAGAAAGCGATCAGTCCTCCAAAGGCTAGAGAGAATGAGTAAAACACTTGAGCACCAGCATCCAGCCATGTTGATGGATTCAACAACTCATTTAACTACATGGGACCAAAAACACAGTTATAATTCAACAAATTTTGCTGTGTAACACAACTTCATATTTCACTGAACTGCATTCTCACCAAAACCTAAATTTTGACGTATATTGTGCGGACAAAAGAATTCGAAGAGGGCTAATAATAGCAGGTCCCATTATCAATATGCAGAAACTAACCCAACTAACCCAAACTAACCCTCACCATCTAAAGTTAGCTGCATAAGCAGTTTAATCTGTTTTCGAATGCTAAGTATCATATATTGGACATATATGCTTGTTTGTTATGTAAATGTAATACTTCAATGTAGTGAACATTTAAGTAAATGTCATTTATAGTGTATATATGTATGATATGTTTCATTACAGTCCAACAGTCTACAGTCAACAACAAAAAAGCCCCACCATATATCTCCATTTTTGATATAATGTGAAACTGGTAGTTGTTCAGAATTTCCAGATTAATAGACCAATAAAGATGCTCTGTCACTAATTGCATTAAGAAGCAAAAATGTAAAGTTGTAAAGTTGCTGTTTTGGAGATATGAGGTTTATGAGTGACAGCAATAATATATTGTTAAATGTGTGTTTGTTATTCATGTATCCATATGTTAAAATATACTGTACATTTTTAACATGTTAAATACCTAAAATGTTCCATATTTGAAAATGGCTAGTTTCATTTAAATTTGTATGTTTGTTACATATATTCTATATGGCCAAAAATATTGGAACCTAGTAGTTAATAGTTTTTTTTTCCTGAAATCAAGGGTATTAAAATAGATTTTGAAGCATTGCTTTCAGAATTTGATTGCATTCAGATTTTGAATGAACACCACCAGACCTCCCCAACTATCCAATCCCAAAAATATTGGAAAGAGCATGCTCCATTCAGAGAACGTGTCTACTGTTCCACAGCTCAATAAGCTTTAGGCACATTTATGTTTATCTACTCCAGAGAGTCCCTTTTCATGTGCATTTGCACATCTGTGTCAGCAGTGGGTGCAACTTAAAGTAGCTGAAATCATTCATTAGAATGGGTGTCCACAAACATTTGGAGGTGTTTCAAAATTTCATATATTTAAAAAATACAAATTATACAAACATATACAGTATCAAAAGTTTGGACACACCTACTCTCTTCAAACTTACAAAATCATGTGCCTGTCCAGTCCTGTAAAAACCAAATACAAATGTTAAAAACACATGGCTAATAAACAATATTTCTGTAGAAGTAGGGATTCTGTCTATTTTTCATTATAATGTAAATATTTTGGTTCATACAATATATTTTAATTGTATTAGATATATACACCATATTGATGTTTCCAAGCAAAAGGGCCTATAAGCAGCCCACACTTCAGTTCAATCCTCACAGTAGTCTCCAAAATCTACAGTACCAGTCTACTCCGCCAGATTTTGGACAAAATTATTGGGACACCTGTCATTCATTCTGAAATTAAGGGCATTAAAAATAGTTTATCCTGTTTTTGTTGGAGAAATGGTCTTTACTGACCAGGGAATACTAGGTTTGAGAGGAGTGAATGAGGATTGAACTGAAGTGTGAGTTGCTTGAAACCTCAATATGGTGTTTAAATCCAGTACTTTTAAAATATATTTTATGAAGCAAAATATTTTGTTTATAATGACTGGACAGACACATTATTTTGTAAGATTTTCCATTACGGGTTGAAGAGAGTATGTGTCCAAACTTTTGACTGGAACTCTATATCACATTTCTGTGTGGGAAAACCTGACCCTGAATAAATCTTTGTTCTCTGTTCTCTATGTCTTATGACATAAGACATAGCAATAAAGAAGTTTTAAAAGGCATTTAGTCCAAGTCATTGGCTTCGTATGACCTTTGATTTGGTAATGATGAGACTAACGTGCAACAGATAACTGCTTGCCTTCAATCTCAGTGCAACATGCAATGATCTGGACAGGAATGGAAATGAGACATTGGTTTGAAGAGAAGGGCACAGACTTTTGAATGGACTTTAAGGAATAAAATGGCTCACATCTGGAGTGAAAAGGAACTTGATCCCGCTCACAGAGCCTTTGAGAGTCAGCCCTCTGATCAGGAAGATGGTAAGAACCACATAGGGAAGTGTGGATGTTAGATACACAGCCTGAAAAGAGAAGACACAAAGAAAAGAATGTTTTGCAACACCAGTAAATATTGTGTCTTGAATACCTACTGATGCTCAACTTTGCCCCCTGTGACTAAGCTCAGTTGGGGAATGCAAGTTTCCTATGCCCATTCATTGTATTGTGTAAATGTGGTTCTAATGGAAGATAAAGGATGTAAAACTAACCTCTGACCATAAAACAAAGTTTGACTTTGACCCAGACCTCTCCTTGTTCTAAGGCAGTGTTTCTGGTCCCCCTCGCTCTGCACATTAGTGGATTAACGCACCTGATTTAACTGATATCTGCTAATTAACAAGCTCTTTTTAAAATGCAGGATGTTAAAGCTGTGAATCTTCTAAAATATGCTCACTGGTTCAGATAATAACTGTTAGGAATGTTGCTCCCTGAAAATGGAAAATAGAAATACGTTACCTTGCCTGTGGTCTCAATGCCTCGGATGCAACACACCCATAGAACCATCCAAGCAGCGATGAGACACAACACCATCCCCCACTGCAGCCCACCTGAGTCTTCAATACTATTAGAGGTGTTCAGAGTCTGTCTGTACCAGAAATAGTCCACAGGAGAGCTGCGGGTGCACTCTGACACAAAACCTGAGAAATGGTATCCTGTTATCTAAGGAATACCTACCCAGACATGTTGGTACGTGCTCAAGAATTGAATCAACATATTAGACATTGGATACTGTCCTGTTACCATCCAGCAACCTTCAAAAACAATGTTGACATTTTCCACAATGCTTTTAAAAATCAACCCACTAAACAGTGTCTATGTTCAAACTTTAATGGAACCACTTGTAATATAAGCTCCTGATTTGTACCCGTTCTGTTTTCATTGACAGGACACTGGCTCCAGGGCAGTGGATCCTGAAAGGAGTTGAAGAAGTACCACATGACCCAGGCTATGATGGTGTTGTAGTACATCCCCACCATATAGGACACAAGCATGGATGCTACACCTGTGGAGAAAGGAATAGTATAAATTTGTTTCACAAATTTTGAGGACGTACTGTTTGTTCTGAAAGTTCACATGGCAAACAACAATCCCACAATTTTCTAATCTCTCAGTAGTTCCACATTCATGGGTGAGCTCAAAGAATGAATAGGTCATTCTGATCACTGCCAAGAGATATCAGAACAGTCTCACATTTTTCATAAACTCCAAGACAGATATTTTAATGTCAGGTTTAAAAGCATTCTATTCTTCAGGTGTTTCAGTTGTTAAAACACCATTTATTCAGGCTGTCTAGATTTGTAATGTCTTGTCTTTTCTTTGGGTTTTTCCACATTTTAATTTTTAAATCTGCTTTATATCTTGTTTTTCGGACCTCTTTCTTTTCATTTGCTTTATCTGTTTGTGTAGCAGATTGGCTGACACTTTTTAAATGATGTTAAAATAAAAGTCATGTACTTGACTAGTGTTCCTTCAAGTCTCACAGAACAGTAGCTTAGTTTGAGGTTGCTAACAGAGAGATTTCCTGACTTTCAATTAACAGTTTATCGTGACCTAACCAGGCGGTTATACTCACCGACTCCAGCTAAGTAAGGATTGATGGCTGTCCAAACACCAACACTTCCCTTCCTGAGCCTTTGTCCAATAGCAAACTCCAGATGCAGCAGAGGAATCCCCTCCAGAACCAGAAGCAGCAAGAAGGGAATCATGAATGCTCCTGCACATATAGATGCATAGTACATTATCATCCATAAACATGATCCCATATTTTACACAAAATTACATTTTATTTAATCCTATTGGACACGCAAAGACATATACAACTGGATATGTATCTTTTTATATTTTATACTAAAATTATTTATATATAGAACACAGTAGTGTAAGCAGAAGAGGAAATAATTCATTATGATGTACAATTGATGGTAAATTCTTTCAATCCACATTTGGCTCAAGGTGAAACAGAAAATGTCAGAAGTGATGATCTGAACCTGTTCATATAGAACATATATCAGATGTAAATGTAACTTTATAATTAATCATGTCAATAGGCATGTAATGTGGCTGTTATAATGCATGAATTATCTTTGTTTTTGCTTTAAGATTATGCCATAATATAAGAGCACATGTTACAGTTTCAGCTCCTTTTGAAGTGTAGAATCTTATCATTGCAGCCATGTGTTTGGCTTATCTAATGAGTACTTCCATACCTTTAGATTAAGCTGCTTCTTATCATCTCAGCTGAATTTTCTACTTATCAGACCACTGGGCCACTGCCTTTATAGCTAGATTAGTGATTAACTAGTAGAAAACATCAAGCATTGATATGATAAATTAAAAAACAAATTAAGTAAAGCTCTGTAACCTGCTGTTCCTAAAACAGTCAGTGGTTACTAACTGCTAGTTCTGTGAACACAGTTAAAGGAAAAATAAGGAACAAATTATAGTGATTGTTATTGAAGTTTAGAAATATCAAAATAAAAGAAACTAAAGGCTATAAATAAACCAGATGTTACCAGTTGTAGGCAAACATCTAAAGGTGGCTTTAGATGTTTGCCTATGGCTATTAAGGCACCCTGGAGGGCCCGTAGAGCCCCCTTGGAGCTAAGGTACACTATGGCTCAGCTAGTATTAATGTCTTAAGCGAAGCTAAATATAAACACAAGCATGGAATCCAAATGCAAGCACATAATGATAATGTGGAGTATTTTCTAAACTGTAAACCAGAAAGGTTCCACACAGAACTGACTTGGTAAAGGACTATTTCATTGCCCTTAAAGAACCGTTTTTAAAAGTTTGCACTTTTTGACTCATGACAATAGCCAAATCTTTTTTGTGTTTTGGTTTCTGACAGATCTATAGAGAACCTAGTGTTTTGCTTCTACATAGATAGGGTGACCATATTTCCATTTTGAAAAAAGTCCACTGTGTTTTTGATGTTGGGGTCCGAGAGCTTTGAGTTGCCCTAATTGTAGGACCATGCGAAGGAGTTAAATATCTCTAAAGGTATACAACCCTGTTAATCAGCATAAACATTCAAACAATCTTTTTTTAAATAAAGTTTCTAATAATATAACAATAATACATTTAGAAGGTCATTTCCATAAGAAATCCCCTTCACTAGTCATGTTTGAGTGCATACAGTACTGCATACTAATCTGTTCTGTCATCAAACCCATGTTCATTTCAATAGGAAAACAACTTATTTTTAATCTAATTTTTTCTCCTCTATACTGTATTTCCATTTCCACAATCTAGTTCCAGCAGATGTGCAAACATTGGGACTACTTTTTGTTTTCCCCAGAAGTCATTTTTTTAAACATGATCCTGCTGTTTCAAAAGAAGGTAGGGTTACACTTAGGAATACAGTGATGTCTGAAGGTAGGGATGGGTGTAACCAAATGAGTACATGAGTCAGAAAAGCACATAGTTTGTCCTCCGCATTTAACCCATCTCACACACAGTGATACACATAAACACTAGTGAAATCACACACTAGGGGGCAGTGTACACACTTGCCCGGAGTGGTGGGTAGCTGAGGGGTTAAGGGTGTTGATCAAGGGTACTTCAGTCATGCCCTGCCAGTTAAGGGAATGAAACTGGCAACCTTCCAGCCACAAGGCTGGTTCCCTAACCACCAGGCCACAGCTGCCCCATGAGGTCATTTGAGCGCTAATCAGTGACTGTTTACTTTCATTAAATACTGAAACCAGCATAGTGTGCGTTCATTAGTGCAGATCAGTCACTACAGCACCTCCATGAGTAAGGAAGAGCGTCTCAGTGATAAGTGTGTGTAAACATTCCTCTTATCTGCTTGTGTGGCCTTGTAGTAGAGATTTATCACTTTCTGTCAATGTCTCTGAGGGCTCTCAGATCTGCTTGGGCTGAAAGTCCACTCAGTGATAGCAGCATCTTGCATAGGGTCTCTGCAGCAACTCTGGGAAATCTCCACGTGATGGGAGGAGCTTAATATTGTTTATTTGGGCCATGTTTCCAAGCCTGTTCTAATTTGATTTACCTCCTAAAAGTCCAGTCAGACCAGCGTCTACTGGCAGAAGGTCTAAGCTGGCACTTAATGGCCAGTGTGGTTAAGAGCTGGTTACATGGGTGGCCCAGTTTGTTCAATCATACTGGCAGATCAGAGCAATCAGGCTGCTTTAGAGCACCTGACCCGTCAACCTCAAATCTAAACAAGCAAAGCTATTCCAGATCTAAGCTGTGCAGGTTGTTTTTCCCACATTCCTGAATAATATGCCTTATATTAGAGCAAAAAAATAGTTTTCCCCTTTTACCTAAAACATATTCGGTCAGCCAAGTCATGTGCAGTGTCTGATGTTTGCTTTTTTAGTTTTACACTGGAGCTACAAGGTAAATAACAAATAAAAGCAGATTATTCTCCGCTGAATAAAATGGTGCATTTTTATCTTTTCACATCACTTAAAACTTTCAATTCTTTATACTGACTGCAAATTTCAAATAGTGAACATAGTGAACAATAAGACATTATAATTAGACAGAACCTATACAGCCTATATATTTATATATTTCATTCTTTGTCTGGCTTAATAACAATGCATTCGTTATTGATTTGTTATTGTTTTGTCAAACAAACAAAGTTATTTATATAGCACGTTATACAACAATGGAGTTGTGCCAAAGCAGCTTTACTGCTTCCTCAGGCAGAGAGGAAGAAACCTTGAGAGGAATCAAGGCTCTAAAGGGAACCCATCCTCCTCTGGTTGACACCAGATAGCACAGACATAAAGCCCAAAAAGTTGTAAAGCAAGAAAGTATAGCTAGTAGTGGGAGCATGTTATTTATGGGCAAAAATGTGCTATGGGAGAATGTGAGTGAGAGTAGGATACAAGCTCATAATTAATATTGAAGTCTGCAGGTTAAACATTCGTAAGCTGGCAGTGGAGTCTCTAATGTGGGATGAGTGGGCATCTAGGATAAGGCATCATGAGTTGGCATGAAACTCCTATGTAACTCCTGGGCAAAGTGTGTAAGAACATTGTAAGGCAGTCGGGTCACTTATTTTATTTTTACATTCAAACAACTGATCTGCTTTTACAATAAATCATAAAGATGCAAGCAGTTTTTTATGATCAGAGCAGAACCGGTCCCACATTTCCTGAAGCTCCACATCATCTGTTAGCACTAGAGGGAGTCAGGGTGAAGGTCACTTTGAATAAGATGTTCAGTGTAAATCTGTTCCAGTGAGTGCAGGGATATATTTTACATCAATGTTTTTTTTATTGGAGCTCATAGAGCATATCTTTATGGTTTAATGTGTTATACACTGTCCTCAGTGTCTCTTTTAGGCTTTATATAGAACCCTTTACATGTTTAATGCTTGGGTTGATTTACACAGATAGACTTTTACCGACATTTAAAGTCCAGTAAAACACAAAGTGCTCCATCCTGGTCCAGAGTATAGCATGCTAGCATGGGTTAACATGTTGGGCTGTATACAGAGTGTTAATAGTTAACCCTAATTCCCTTTAATCTCCTTACAGTCCATTAATGCCATATTCATTCCTCTGACAGAAGCCCATAAACCTTCAGTCTGCAATGACTGACCTTGTTAAAAGCAACAGATCATTACAGAAGAGCATCACTCCCTATATTAAATATAAATATAGAGGATCTTATATTAGGATGTTTAATAATGTTCATATATTGTAAATGATCATAGTATTCAATATAGTGTTTCAGAATACAGTGATATTTTACATAAAAATATGCAAAAATGACCACTGGTTTAAACACTGTCTCACATTACAGGGGGAGGGAGTCCACTTTGGTACATTACATAAGACTGATATATATATATATATATATATATATATATATATATATATATATATATATATATATATACACTCTAGACATTGACATAACTGATGATGGAAAGAAGATATAGCAGTGTGTTTGTTCTTAATGAAATTAAGAAATTATTGTTTTGTTCCTCTTGTTGTGAGATGTTTGTCAGCTAACTTGTCTCACAGTAATTAAAATATTGACACCAAACCAACACCAGAATGTCAGTCTGCTTGGGAATGGTGGTCAAGAAATTCCAAGAATTTCTGGAATCTATAAAAACAGCTGCTGTTGGTAAGTATAAGCCATTAGGAGATGTAGCCACTTGACCAAGGTCTGAAAGAAAACACAAACTGTCACCCTAAGCAGCAGGGAAACTGGCTTAGATGAATAAATGTATTGACACAGGCCTGTCATGAACTGGAAGCTGCTGGAACACCAGTTTCACTGTCAAGAGTTTTACATCACCATGGACTGAGAGGTTGCCACCCCAGATCTATTTTAAGAGTTTTAAAATGAATAGGTTCATGTAGAGATAAAAAGGTTAATATATGGTGGTGAATATAGAGGAAAGTGGTGGTCTTTGTTGGCCTTACCTCCCCCATGGCTCTGGCAGAGGTACGGGAATCTCCAGACATTTCCCAGTCCCACACAGAAGCCCACACATGTCAGCATGTACTGAGCTTTGTTGTCCCACTGTGGCCGATCTCCAGCCTTGACCGCCTCCATCTTCTCCAGCTCAGCATGGGAGGGGATACGTGCCTCCAGGCCAGGGTTAGGCAGCGTCAGCTTCATCCTGCACACACACAAACAAACACACTGGTCCACTGCTAAATACACACTCCAACACTGAGCTAAGGAGAACAGTATCTGTAGCTCTGGCGGTCACCTGCAGTTAAAGCACTTCTAGATAATGACCTTTAGAACTGAGAAACCCCCTCCCATATCACTCCCACAAAACACAGAGCATACAAAACTTGGCACCCCCAGTCAGAATATCTGTTGGTGTGAAAATAGGGGTGAAAATAGGGGTCAAAGATGAGCTGATGACTGTTATAATGTTAAAGATTGAACTTTATTTTCAGACTTTCACTTGAATCATCATTACTCTAATACTTTAGAGTGAAAAAAAGGAAAAATGACTAAGATAGATTTGAGCACTCCAAGATTTGCACTCTCAGATAACTTTTAACACAATCTTAGACCTTAAATAGTGTGTTAGGACTAAAGCTTGTTCACAGTAATCATTAGGAAAGTCCAGGTGAAGAAAATTTCAAACCTTTATAAATACTCCTCAAACCTCTTTTTTTAACAATGAGCTACTCTAAACAGCTGCCTAGCAAATTGTGCTTAAAGTGTGTTTCAAATGAAATTAAGAAATGACAGTTAACAGGGATGACGGAGTTCATTCTCTGACCATGCATGATGCCCAGACTTTAGCTTAGGACCTTTTCTGTTATTTTGAAACTGCAAAATGTAATGTTGGTTTGTCAAAGTGCCTTTATGTGTCAGATCATGTACTCACTTAACTATTCACTGTTACAGACATCCTGCCCAGGGACGGCCAAACTTGCAAGCCACTGTTTCTGAGTTATCAGTGAGTAATTGTTTCAAGCTGAAAATGCTGGTTGACTAGTTTGCTGAATGTGGTCATGGTAGTCAACCATATTGGTTATGCTGGTCAAACTGTATGGTCAACAAGCTTGGTCATATTGGTTGACTGCCTCGGTCAGATTGCTCACACTGGTAGACTAATAAACCATCAGACTCAAATCAGCGCAGCTCAGCTCTGTTTAAGGGTGTAGGTGTGATTATTGACCATTATCTCAGTCACAAACTCTGGGTGGTTTTCTGCAGAGTGTGGGTGACTTTGCTTTATTTTCTGTAGAAACCTCAGCGATGGGTTATCAGTGATGATTAGCACACCTACTCTACTATCTCTGTATCTGAACTGCTCTCGGAAACCAGCACAAACAGCCGCCGACCTACAGAGGTTAAACATAACATAACACAACACACACTCACACACGCAAACACGCAAACACACACACACACACACTCTCACACACGCACACACACACACGCACGCACACGCACACATAAACTCATCCTCTTCCATTCAGAGGAAACATTAATGACCCACAAACATATCTAGTACAAACAGCTATCAGCAGAGTATTACACACACCATTAGAGATTCATTATGGACATAAGTACTTCTATAAAATGCAGATTCCACATGTATCCTTTTTACACACATATATGTGTGTGTGTGTGTGTGTGTGTGTGTGTGTGTGTGTGTGTGTGTGTGTGTGTGTGTGTGTGTGTGTATCGGTGTATCAGTAAATCATAGTATAATTACAAATGTATTGCCCTCATAGAAATGAACTGAATTTATAATCCACTGATTAGCACAGTGCAAATTGCACATCTAAATCATTACATACTCTGCTCAAACCACGTGAATCTCATGTCATAGGACTGGATAACATCACTCTTTGATTAATAAAATAGACCAATCATCATAAAACATTGATATAAAACTGAGCCATTCAAGGACATTCACAGAGTGAAGCCACTCCTTCGTTATCTTGGCTGTGTGCTTTGGGTCATTGTCCTGTTGGAAGATAAATCTTTGTCCCAGTCTGAGGTCCAGAGCTTTCTGGAGCAGGTAATGATCAAGGATGTCTCTGCAATTGCTGCTGTCAGCTTTCCCTTGACAATGACTAGTCTCCCAGTTCCTGCTGAAGAAAGACATCCCCACTGCATGATGCTGCCAGCAGCATGCTTCACTGTAGGAATGGGGTTTCATCTTTAGAGTTTAATCTTTGTTTCTTCAGACCAGATAATTTTGTTTTTCATGAAATTAAGGTTGTCCTTCTGGAAGGTTCTCCTCTCTCCACAGAGTAACACTGAAGGTCTGTCTGAGTGACCATTGGGTTCTTGGTCACTAAGGCCCTTATACCATAATCACTTGGTTTGGCTGGGCAGCCAGCTCTAGGAAGAGTCCTGGTTTTTCTAAACTTCTTCCACAATGGAAGGTCAGATGATGAAGGTCACAATATATAGAATGTACAGTCAAGTTCAGACACCCCATTAACACATTTGACATTTTGTTTATCTATTTCTTTTTTTTTTTTACATATTTAAACATATGGAAATTTGATCTTAATTTTAACTATATTGAGAGATGGAGGTTAAATTACTAAATACATAAAAATCGGTTGTAAAAAAGACATGACACCCCCACATTTATTACTATTTAAAGTGCCTAAAATTAAAATCAGGTGTAGCACAACAGATGAAAATGATGAGACTCTCATTAGTGAGGACTGTCTTATTAAAACCTCAGGTTAGTTTTTCTCTTGATTGTTGAAGTGAGTCAGATCACCATGGCAAGACCTCAAAAATCTCTCTGAGGCCTTCAGAAAGAAGGTTGTAGAAGAGTCTTGGAATGGGCTCAAAAAGATATTCAAACAATTTGAAATAAGCCATTCCACTGTTCAGAAAATAATTTACAAGTGGAGAACATTTAAAACAACTGCTGACATGGCTAGGTCAGGATGTTCTGAAGTTCACCGCAAGTGCAGACTATAAAATGCACAAAGATGTCTCCAAGAATCCTAAAATGTCAACATTTGAGAACAAGAAATTCATACCAACTGTGAAACATAATGGAGGAAGTGTTTTGGAGCTGCTTTGCTGCAGCTGGGCCCGGAGAGCTCTCCATCATAAAAAAAAACCCATTATGAAATCTTTGTTGTATCAGAGGGGGCTTGAGGAAAATGTACAAAGACTTTGAGACATTACATAGAAGAAAGACGTCCGCATGGAGGAGTGAAGATATCTGTCTTCCAGTAAGAAACTGGTAGATGGTTATAGGAAACATTTAACAGACATTATTTATATACGATAAGATAATCCTTTATTAGTCCTGCAGTGAGGAAATACACAATGTTGCAGCAGCAGAGATATAAACAACAAAGAAACAAACATAACTGGTTCAGAAAATAACCAATAGAAAATACCCAGCAGGTGTGAGTAGGGCAGAGTTGTGGACACAGCTAGGGGTTTTTAGTTTTTAATGATGTATGGTATGTACAGAACTATATAATGTTTTGCAAAAGTGTGTTTTATAATTGTTTAATGAGTGTAAGGAGTACAGACAATGTGGTTATGGTTTAGTGCACCAAGTCAATTGATAAACTACATGAAAATTTGTTGTTTTGTTAATGGTGCTGTGCTGCCCCCTAATGGTATGTTAATGGTGTTAGAACTGGTCTGAGTTTGGCTGAAGTGATTGATTGGTTTACTCTACTTTATTCTAAATAAGTGATTAACTTGTTCTACTCATACTACTGCTCACACTCACAGCCTATCTAGAACATTCAGAAGGAATAGACTGGCCTATATTGGTGTGACAGTAGTATTGCACAGTAATATTTTTTCTTCTTCTTCTTCTTCTTCTTCTTCTTCTTCTTCTTCTTCTACTTCTTCTTTATTATTATTATTATTATTATTATTATTATTATTATTATTATTATTATTATTATTATTATTATTATTAATAATAAATTATTAAATTATATTATTGTTAAATTTTAAAGTTTTCATTAAAAAATGCATCCAAACAAAAATAATGTGGCCATTGTGCAAAGATATTGGTACCCCACATGTTGGTCAAAAGTTTATGGACAAAGTGTTTGGGCATTACAAAGTGTGCCAAAACTTTGTGGACAAATAGTTTCAGTAAAAAAACACTGCTGAGCTGCAATCACAGTGCAGGCACTGCACTCTGGGGCCCCTGGTGAGATGTTGGAATGGTGTTTGAACTGATGTTAGAACTCCACTGAAGGGATTAATGAATCACTTTACAGTTCTATATTTTACGCTCTTTTAAATACCTCAGTTGACAACTACATTTATTTTTATATTAAATTCTCTATCAAGATAACTTAGACCAACAGGAATTTTACTGACTCTGGTGATTTAATTGGATTTATTTATTTACCTGATTGTTTTAACTTTATTAATTTTCTCTCATTTCTATCATTTAGTGTGACAGATATAAAATATTTTTAACGTTTTTTTATTTTTTTAAATCAAGATAACTCAGAAATCAGTGAGTCTTGCACTAAGTGAGTTATAATTGTTTGACTTTGATGGTTTAGTTGTTGTTTATTATTATGTAGCTTTATTCAAAGTTTATTAAAATGCTTTAATACTGTTTAATTTCTCCTTAAACCCGACAGTTTCTCTCATCTCTGTCCTTCAGTGTGACACATATAAAGCATTGTTTGTTTTTTAATCAGGATAACTTCAGTAAGTCAGGAACTGATGGTCTCATCTTCGCGTTTGTACTCTTTCTGCCGCTGGGTGTCGCTGTTTCCTCTCTGACCCGCACAAGAGCTCTAAACCGCTTACAGTGCTGCGAGTCTTGTATTGGAGTGGGTGGGCTTATTGGAAAGTGGGCGGGGCAGATGGGGCGGGGCTTCATCCAGGGAACACCTGCTGAAGCGCGGCCGGAACGCACGAGCGCGTAAGAGCGAGCGGAGCGCGTTGGTGTTGAACTCGCGCAGCGGCGTTTCAGCCTCCGGCATGGCCACGTTCGTGTGCCGGGTGCAGTTTCTGGATGACACCGACCCGTTCAGCAGCACGAGCTTCCCGGAGCCCACGCGACCCCCGCGCTTCTCCTTCAGAGAGGATCTGCCGCTCAGCAGCCAGCTCCCCGCGCTGCACCGCCTGCTGCGCGCGCCGCACAGGGTCCGTGTGTCACTGTGTTTGTGTGTGTGTGTGTGTGTGCAAGCGCGCGCTGCCTGGGAATTACTGCTCTGTTACAGCTCGAGTCAGAGCAACAGGTGGGCGCGTGCCCAATATAACTCCCCTGCGCGTGCGTGTATGTGTGTGTGCATGCAAGCATGTGTGTCTGTATGTGTGTGTGTGTCTGTGTATGTGTGTGTAGACACCAACCCAGGCCCCTTGTCCACATGAGGAGCATTTGATTGCATTCAGCCCCCAAAAGTGAGAAGATCAGTGAGGTCAGGTACTGATGCTGGGTGTTAAGTTCTGCCACTACAGCTGATTCCGACAGTCCCAGATGGAGCTCCATCACTCCAGAGAACAGTTCCTCTGCTCCTCAGCTGGAGGACTAATAACATGGTACTAATAGCATCAGTATCCAGCACTGGGCACCCTGATCTGAACTTATCTTAGTGTGAATTAAGCAGTGCAGTTGGTTCTGTGAAGTTCTTTTGTTGTCTGCTCTTCCTGATGTCTGTCTGCCAATGTCTGATGATGTTTAGGTCAGTGGACTGTAAAGGCAAACCGTCCAGCCTGCTCCTCTTGAGATAGTGGGAATTAATTGAATGAATTCTACCTTTTACCAGTGAAATGTTTCTGTCACTGGCTGCAACACAGACCTGAAGCATGACCCACCCTATACATGAAGTCAACCGCTGCCTCTTTTTCAAGCTGCCACCATTTTGTATCATTGCTGGGCAGCCAACGGGTGTGGAGGAAAGTGCTGCAGTGGCTGTGATGCTGCGATCCTCAGACCATAGTGATTAGTGCATTAGACTGCTGAGCTGCTCAGAGCCTTCTTCATTTCTAAGGCCATGCACTCTATGAATAACTGTTTCGGAACACCTCATTCATTGTTTCATCTGAAAACAAGGCTTTTTAATTTAGATTAACTGTCTCTGCTTTTTGAGGAAGGTTGCCTACTAGATTTTGATGCATTGCTGTGAGGATTTGATTGCATTCAGTGACAAAAACTTCATTGAGGTCAGGATGTTGAATGATCACAACCCACCTCAGCCCCCCGCAACTCACCCGACTGGATGGAGCAGCACCATTCCAGAGAACACAGAACCACTACCTGTAGCCCACTCCTGCCATTAGTCCTGGTTCCAATGGTGTAATGTTTAAGTGCTTCAGAGACCCATTATGTTGGCAGTACTTATTTAGACGGTCTGAGCAAGCTGTGTGTGCATTTGCACATCTGTGTCAGCAGTGGGTAGCCTATTCAGTACCTGAATACATTAGTGGGGGGAGTCCACAAACATTTGGTCACATAGTGTATTTGTGCAGGAATCATTTCACAGTAGAACAGTGGAACAGTGCACCACCACTCAAAAATCTGATGACAAATGGGGGTGGAAGGGTTTTGTGTTGTGACTAATATTTCTTATTCTAGTGTAAAAGACTCTTTAATTGATCTTATTATCACTGTTTAGCTTGTGTATGGACTAATATCTCCTGTTCTACTCTATAGCCTACTATATGAGTTTAACTTGTGTATGGAGTAATCTCCTATTCTCATGTATTGGAGTGCTTAATGATGGTATTTTTTGACTAGTGTCCCCTGTTGTATTGTTCTAATATTTTCTCTTGTAGTGCATATTAGTGTTTATTGAGGTGTTTATGGACTAATATTTCCTATTCTAGTGTATAGCAATGTTTATTAGCAATGTATATTTCTTACCCTATTGTAGTTATTATTGTAGTTATTAAGTAAATAATATAAAGTAGTGAGTAATATATCTTATCCTAGTGTATGTGAGTGTTGATGATAGTGTTTATGGATAATTGTATATTGTTTATGGTCTTATATTCCCTTTTCTAGTGTGTAGGTGTTGAGGTGTATATGTACTAGTATCCCCTACTCTAGTGTATTTAAGTATTTATTGCAGTGTTTCTGGACTAATGTCTCCTGCTCTAGTGTACAGGAGTGTTTATTGCAGTGTTTCTGGACTAATATCTCCTATTCAAGTGCATAGCAGGGTTTATTGCAGTGTTTGTGGACAGATATCTTGTGTTCTAGAGTATAGCAGTGTTTATCGAGGCTGTTTGTGGACTAATATCTCCTATCCTAGTGTATATTGGAGTGTTTATGGGTTAATATTTCCTCCTCCATTGAGGTGTTTTTAGGATAATGTCTCATATTCTAGTGTATATGATTGTTTATTGAAGTGCTTATGGGCGAAAAATCTATTAATGTTTATTATTAAAATCTGCTTTTTAGTGTGTATGTGTGATTTCCTACTTTATTGAGGTGTTAATGGACTAATATTTCTTATTCTAGAATGTATGAATGTTTATTGAGTTTGTTATGGACAAATATTCCATATTCTAGTATATATGAGTGTTTATTGAAATGTTTATGGACTAATATATTCTAGTGTTTAGGAATGTTTATTGTGGTGTCTATGGATTAATTTCTCATATTCTAGTCTATATTGAGGTGTTTCTGGACTAATGTGTCCTATTCTAGTGAATAGGAGTGTTTGTTGAGGTTGTGTATGGATTAATATCTTCTTTTCTAGTGTTCTAGCTTTTCTAGAGTCTTGTGTATTGACTGATCTCCTTTTCTAATGTATAGAAGTATTTGTTGAGATTAATGTTTCCAATTGTACTGTATAGGAATCTTTATTGAGATTGTTTATGTGAAAAAATATTGGAGCTGCTATGGACTGTTAATATCTTCTTAAATATTCATTTGCTGTTGTATTTTATATTATACTCCACTGTGTGTGTGTGTGTGTGTGTGTGTGTGTGTGTGTGTGTGTGTGTGTGTGTGTGTGTGTGTGTGTGTGCAATGTGTGTTTGTCTTTGTCCCACTCTGCTGTGTATGAGAGGAGGCTGAGGTTGGTATAATTGTGTGTTTTGGTAAAATCTGTAAAATAAAATATAGGTCAGAGTTTCTTCCAGAAAGCTTCAGTTTAGGTCACAGAGTTGTGGCTTCTGCTGACCTGCAGTTTAAACACACACACACACACACACACACACTGGGCAGTTCAGCACACTCACTTCTGCAGGGGCTCAGACTAAGGGCTGGAAAAACATTCATATTTTAATGGCTATCACCCTGCAAGTGTGTTTGTGTGTGTTATGTAATGCAGTTTGGACCGGTGTGTGTGTGAGTGTGTGGAAACGATTAGTATGTTTCCTGGGACAGGCTGTGTAACACAGTGTGAGCTGTGCCGAGGCTGAGGCATTTTTATCTGAAATCTGTCCAGTGGGCGGGGTTTAGCTAAAGGTTGGGTGGGATTTTGACTGGGGGAGGGATTTTGTCTGAGAGTGGGGTTTGACAGAATTCTGACTCAGAACAGGATTTTGAATAAGGTGGGATTTTGAGGGTGGGAATTTTGACTGATGGTCAGGTTTTATTGATGAATGATGAACTGGTGGACTTCAGAAGGACAGTGAAGCTCTCACTCTCTCTCTCTCTCTCTCTCTCTCTCTCTCTCTCTCTCTCACACACACACACACTCTGTTTGCTGGTCAGATTTAGAAGCTCTAATTTAGTCTCAGAGTCACTGAGTCTGTGTATCCACAGTCAGTTAGCAGAGGCTCTAAATATAGTAAAATGAATAAAATGCAGATATCTTTATTTGTGCTGGACACAACGACATCCCATAACTATCCAGTCATTCTAGAGTGAAACATTCTGCCCAGTGTGAGAAAGATCTAGCTCTGTCTCTGGTCATGGGTTCTCCAAAAGAATAATAACCCAAAAGCACTCAAAAAGGGATGTGATGGTTAAGAAAATTTTTATGACATGATTGGTAAGAGCTGAAACATGCCATCTAGAAGAGGAACCCTCCAAACCTGAGACAGCTGGAAAAAATGTTGATTAGGAAGGATGGACCAGATCACCTACAGACGTCTCACTGACAGCTACAGAAGTGGCTTGTTCATGATGATTATTTTCTGGAGGCCATTTCAGGGTGTAAGGGCTGAATTTAATGATGAGGGCTTTCCTCCTGTATGTTGATTATGACCCCTGTAAAGAGCTGGTGATGTAGTGGGTAATTAGTCTGTAGGTGAACAGGGATTTAGAAATTGAGACTTCCATGGGGTCCTGAAGTTTAATTGGAAGCTCCTGAATCCTCTAGGTCCCACCACAATTCCACAGCTTGACTAATATAACTAGTCTATTACTAGTGTACTAAGCTAATATTATAGAAACTGCCTCTAAGCTTTTTTAATCTTGAGTCTAAAGTGATTCATTGTGTGTGATTCCCTGTGACATACACCTGTTTTTGACACCTGACACAGCTGGTGCCATGGCAACCCAGACTAAGACCTCAATCTGTCCAATATGTTAACAAGTCCGTTTAAAGACACACAGACACACCCGCACACACACACACACACACACACACACAGGTGTTCAGTAGCATGTCACCATATAACAGTTCATTGTTAGCATCCAGACCATCAGTGTTATAGTGTTCAGCTAATTATAGGAGCCTTTCAGAGATAAATCAGAGTAACATGATTGATCACTGACCCCAGGTGCAGCCAATCACTTATGTTTGGTATCTGACGTGTTTTTCACTTTACAACAGGAGATCATTGATCACTTTTACCAGCCTTTACTATCCATAATTACACTATCCAAACCTACTGACCTAATCTTAACGTTTTTCCATCATATTTTCTACAATTGATATGTATAGTGTTTATTTAATTGTTACTGTATATACAATGTCTATTGTATATAATGTCTATTTAATGTTTGTTACTGAGCCATGGGTCTGAGAGAAACACAATTTCAGTTCTCTGTGTGTCTTGTACATATTACAGCATTGACAATAAAGCTAACTTTGACTTTGATTTTGAGATAGTAGACTACCATTGCTAGTGCAATCTGATGTTATAATGGTATATACAGTGGGGAAAATAAGTATTTAGTCAGTCACCAATTGTGCAAGTTCTCCCACTTAAAAAGATGAGAGAGGCCTGTAATTGACATCATAGGTAGACTTCAACTATGAGAGACAAAATGTGAAAAAAAAATTGAGAAAATCATTTTGTCTAACTTTTAAAGAATTTATTTGCAAATAATGGTGGAAAATAAGTATTTGGTCACCTACAAACAAGCAAGATTTCTGGCTGTCACAGACCTGTAACTTCTTTTTTAAGAGGCTCCTCTTTCCCCCACTCATTATATTAATGGCACCTGTTTGAGTAAGTTAACAGTATAAGACACCTGCCCACAACCTCAAACAGTCCTCCAAACTCCACTATGGTGTGAAGAGCTGTGGGAGGACACCGAAACCGGGTGTAGACCTGCCAGGGCTGGGAGAAAGACTGAATCTGCAATAGGCAGCAGCTTGGTGTGAAGAAATCTACTATTAGGAGCAATAATTAGAAAATGGAAGACCTACAAGACCACTACTAATCTCCCTCGATCTGGGGCTCCACATGAAGATCTCAGCCGATGGGGTCAAAATGATCTACAAGAAGCGGTGAGGAAAAATCCCAGAACCACAGGGGATCTAGTGAATGACCTGCAGAAAGCTGGGACCAACGTTACAAGGCTATCATCAACCCAACACACTCACGGCGCCAGGGGACTCAGATCTTGCAGTGCCAGACGTGTCCCCCTGCTTAAGCCAGTCCATATCCAGGCCCGTCTGAAGTTTGCTAGAGAGCATTTGGATGTTCCAGAAGAGTATTGGGAGAATGTCATATGGTCAGATGAAACCAAGTAGAACTATTTGGTAAAAACACATGGTGTGTTTGGAGGACAGTGAATGCGGAGTTACATGCAAAGACACCATACCAACTGTGAAGCATGGGGGTAGCAACATCATGCTTTGGGGCTGTTTCTCTGCAAAGGGACCAGGGCGACTGGTCCGTGTACATGAAAGAATGAATGGGGCCATGTATTGTGAGATTTTGGGTGCAAACCTCCTTCCATCCTTAAGAGGCAATGAAGATGAAGCGTGGCTGGGTCTTTCAGCATGTGTGATCCCAAGCACACTGCCAGGGCAACAAAGGAGTGGCTTATTAAGAAACATTTCAAAGTCCTGGGTAGCCTAGCCAGTCTCGATCTCAACCCCATCGAAAACCTTTGGAGGGAGGTTAAAAGTCCGTGTTGCCCTTCGACAGCCCAAAACATCACTGCTCTAGAGGAGATCTGCATGGAGGAATGGGGGCCAACATACCAGCAACAGTGTGTACCAACCTTGTGAAGACTTACAGAAGGCGTTTGACCTCTCTGTCATTGCCAACAGAGGATATACAACAAAGTATTGAGATGAACTTTTGTTATTGACCAAATACTTATTTTCCACCATTATTTGCAAATAAATTCTTTAAGTCAGACAAAATGATTTTCTCAATTTTTTTTTCATTTTGTCTCTCTCATAGTTGAGTCTACCTATGATGTCAGTGCCCGGCCTCTCATCTTTTTAAGTGGGAGAACTTGCACAATTGGTGACTGACTAAATATTTATTTTCCCCACTGTATTTTACTGATTCTCCTGGCCTGGTCTCTGTGTGTGGCATGTGTGTGTTGTGTTGTCTAGTGTTATCTCTAATTAATGGTGATCTGGGGCAGATCCTGAGAAACCTACTATACAGAGTAATTTAGGTAGATAAATTCTGTTGTACAAACACTGCTTATACTGGAATGTATTGCACACCAAGGTATACAATGAAATAATAAGACCTCTGTCTTTCTTTCTTGGTTCTGCAGTTAGATGATTGTGCGCTACAGCTTTCACATAATGGAACTTATCTGGATCTGGAAGCTTCTCTTGCAGAGCAAAGAGATGAGCTGGAGGGCTTCCAGCAGGATGACGAGTATGGCGGAGGGTAAGAGTGCAACTTCCAAATACTACCATACACTACAAACACCCCTTCCATGGGTGTCATCACTTTACCTACCATTCACATAAACACTACCAAACACTACCTTCTGGACGTCATCTGTTGAACACTATTAAACTTACCACACACCACAATATATAAGTACAAACTAGGGATGTCATGTTACCAGAAATTCATGCCAATACCACTAAAATTCTATGTTTCAACATAAACACTACTATTTATTTCTCAGCAATAACTTAAAAAACAGTTTAACAATTTAAAAGATAACATCAAAAGTGGTATTTAGTTAATAAATTGTATTTTCTTGCTCTGGGGGTATATGTGTGTGTGTGTGTGTGTGTGGTTATGACAACAGAAGATGTTTTGGATAATTTGTTCATGATATAGCGCCCAGGGATTTATCACACTTCATGTATTCTTAAATCCTGTTTATATCCACAAACACAACTTATGCAACACTGCCTTCTAATACTCTCTATCAAACACTGTCATACTTTGCCTACCATCCACTACCATATACAAGTACAAACTGCATACACCAAACACAACATACCCAACACTACCAAACTTTATGCTTTCTAGACAGTCTATCAAAACTACCATACTTTATCACACATTACAAAATACTAGTATAGACTATATACACCAACCACAACCTGCACAATACCACCTAACTCTGTAATACATTACCTACCAGACTGCCTTTCAGACAATAATACTCACAAATCTACAATATTTTACCTACCCAACACTGCCAAACATTCCTACAGACTACAAACATCAAGCGGTCTACCCAACACTACCAGAAAATGCCTTCCAGACACTAACTTTCAAACATCAACAGATTTTCACTACCACACATTACTACAGACTGTATACCATATTCAAACACTACCACTAACACTATTACCATTCAGACAATACCAAACACTTCTATACAATTTTATCTACCCAACACTACTAATCACTACTACAGACTATATACACCAAAAACAAATTAACATTTTCTACAAAGATAACCATATACTACCTGCAAAACACAGAAAGAGTACAGTATATACACCAAACATAATTTACCCAACACTAATAAACAGTGCATTCCAGTCACTACCTGCAGAACATTACCAAACACTGTCTACCCAACACTATCAAAACCTGCTTCAAAGACACTACTGAGCATGGTGTTATTATCATTTATCAGTTCATTCTCTTTTTGTCCCTAAAACTATCTATGTATTTCTGGTGTTCATTTTGGTGTGGTGATGTAACCTCATATCTGGGGATTTCATTGCACTTTCCATGTATTCCTGAACTCTATGTTATACATACACCTTACACAACTTGCACAACTTTGCTTATAGACATTCGCAAATACTATTTCCCTGCTCCCTTATTAGAGTTGTTATTTTCACTTCATTCTCTTTTTGTCCCTAAAACTGTGTGTATTTCTTGTGTTCATTTTGAGTGTGCTGAGTGGTGAGCATATTGTGTGTGTGTGTGTGCGTGTGTGTGCATGCGTGTGTGTGTCTTTCTCTGTGGTTTGTATTTATTTTGCTAACATTCACACACACAGAGTGAACCCACATTGACTGAAGTCCATGACTGTTATACTGGACAATTAAAATTGAAACCTTTGTGTGTGTGTGTGTGTGTGTGTGTGGGTGTGTATTTGCTATATCTATCACAGTCTGACCGATCATTCTCCTGCAGAGGATGAGTGAGATAGAGATGGAGAGAGAGGTGATGGTTGAATTATGTGTTGGATGGTTGTTTATTGTGAAGTGTACTGAAATTCAGAGGACATAGCTGTGTGTTGTGTGACTTCCCTCTCTACAGCTCATTCTTTTGAACATTATGATGATGCTGTAATAATGTTTATTTTGATGTAATGATGATTAAAACTGATGGTGAGTGATGGAATAATGGTGTTTAAGAAAATTACAATGATGATGGTGGAATGTTGTGTCATCTAATGAATTGGTTAAATGTGTTAGTGGAAAATAGTGATGTAGTCGATAGTCATAATAGTTCTGGTTCCAGCACTGCTCAGGGGGACAGCCAGTTATAGGAATTTTTTCTTGTACTTCTATTAAACTTTATTTTCTCTTTTATAGTTAAGTTTTTATGCAGTCTGTCTCAACCAACCAATAACTTTTGTACATGTACACCCGACTCATCCATGATCAGGACAGTACTGTTTTTCCTGGAGTTTTCTCTGTGTTCACACTTGGGGACATGGAGTGAAGCTGTGGCTTCATTGTTTACACCAGAAAAATGGTGTTGCTACAACGGAGGGCTTCCCCAAGATTCCACGTGAGTTGAGGAGGTGAAGAAGGGAAAACGCACCAGTGTCGAGCATCATGCTTGGAAGAGAGGCGCTATCGTCCTTCCTTCCCTGGTCATCATAGAGATGTAAGATCACTCTCCAATAAAGTGGATGAGTTAACAGTGCTGATGCAATACCATCAGGAATTCCGGAAAGGCAGTCTGCTGTTGTTTATGAAGTTGTGGCTAACTGAGCTCACCCCGGATGCTAACATCACACTGGAGGGCTTCTAAATTGTGTGGGCAGACAGGACAAAGAAAAGTGATAAGTGGAAAGGATGAGGACTGGCCATGTACATAAACAACAAATGGTGCAATCAGGACACATCACTGTTAAAGAACAGATATGCAGCATTATGTTGAACTGTTAGAATGCGGCCATACTACCTACCTCGCAAATTCTTATATGAATGAGAGCTTGTAGCAAACCTGCACTGGGCAAATGACCTCAACTCCTTCTTTGTAGATTTGATCTGGTATTCTGCCCTCCCTCAGCCCAGCTTGCACCCCTGCTTCAGAGTCCCAGCATTCAGCCCTGTGCTCCTCCATTCCTAACTAGAGAATAAGTGAGGAGGGAACTGAGGAAGATGAAGGTGATGAAAAGCAGCAGGTCTGGACAACATCAGTCCTGGGAACCTGAAGCACTGCACAGACCAACGGTGTGGGATAGTAAAGGGCATTTTCAACCTATGCCTATAACAGGAGTGTGCATGAGTACTCTGGAAGACTTGTCTGCAGTACCTATCCCAAACAGTGGCCCCATTCCTGGTGCAAGCAGAACTGCCTCCAGATCATCACAGGTAAAACCAAAGAGCTGGTGGGGGATTTCCGCAGGACTAAGTTCTCCTCATCCAATCCAGTGCACATCAAGGGAAGGGACATTGAGATGGTCAGAACTTAAAAGTACTGGGGGTGTTCATCTAAATAGTAAACTGGACTGGTCTAACAACATACACACTCTATAAGAAAGGCCAGCACATACTCCACCTGCTGAGGAGGCTCTGGTCCATTGGAATACAGGGAGAAATTCTCCACTTTTTATTACTCTGTGGTGGCATCAGCCATCGTCTATGGCATTGTCTGCTAGGGAACACACACTGACATATACGCAAACACTGAAGACTCCAAGGACTGACTGAAATAAAGGAACTTAAATACTTGGACATGATTACACACACCTGGGACTGAGGATAGAACTTTATTGATCCCTTGGGAGGGTTCCCTCAGGGAAATTACGATACACGATAAGACACAGCTGGGAACAGGGGGAGCAAGGGCAGAGACAAGACCAAAACAACACGTGCTAAGAAGCATGTGGGAAACCAAGCAACAATACAGCATCATGAGGGAAAGACAGAACAGATACATGACAGAAATAAATTTAATATTTTAATTGTTTAGTATACATTAGTTAAACGTTCGTTTTAAGTACATTTAGGAGCATATACTTTTATACAAGTAAACCATGCTTAAACCTTTATTATATTTAATTGGAGTATTTGTAATTTTTCATAAGTATTGGATATATGCACTTCTACCACCTCTGTCATTGTGATACTGATGTACTGATGAATATACAGGGGTTGGACAATGAAACTGAAAAACCTGTCATTTTAGTGTGGGATGTTTCATGGCTAAATTGGACCAGCCTGGTGGCCAATTTTCGTGGTACACGATACACCATTAAGAGCAATTATTAGTGAAGGTTCAATTAACGGTAGAGCACAGTTTGCTCAAATATTGCAATGCACAACATTATGGGTGACATACCCCAGAGTTCAAAGAGGACAAATTTTTGGTGCGTCTGGGACCAAGACGAAGTCTTTATGTGATTTATCGAAACCCGCGGTATCAGGGTAATATCAGCATACCACCAGAAGGTTCAAACCATGTCAACAGGATTAATTGTGGGCGCAAAGAGGAAGCTGTCTGAAAGGGATGACCGGTGCTAACCAGTTGTATCATCATTCCAAGACTGAGTGGCCTTTAATAATATTGGCTACAAAGGCTGTAGTACACCATACTGTAAGTGTGTGGTCTAAAACCAGGTGTTTCCAGTTCATTAATCCAACCCCTGTGTATATATATATATATATATGTGTGTGTGTGTGTGTGTGTGTGTGTGTGTGTGTGTGTGTGTGTGTGTGTGTGTGTGTGGAAGAAGCTCTAATAGTGTGTAGTGTGTGTGTCTGTGGCTGAGAGAAATACTTGATATGCAGTCTTAATGGAATCGGAGGAAGGATCTGTGCTGTTCCTTCACACACTAAGGTGAGCAACCTGTCACTGAAGGTGGATGCCTGCTTGGTTAACATCCTTCTGTCTCCCACCAGCTGCACTGGGTCTAGGAGCGTCCCAGGACAGAACTGGCCTTCTTAATGAGTTTGTTCAGTCTCTTGCGTGTTAATGGTGGTAAAGATGGTGATGATGTGGTTAGAAGATTATGAGACTTATGTTACCAGCTGCACAGTTTTAGGCCAAACATAAAATAAGCATTTATCACAGCTTTTAAATTCATCTCTCTGTATCGTTCTTTGTTTTCTCTCTCTCTCTCTCTCTCTCTCTCGCTATCTCTCTCTCTCTCTCTCTCTCTCTCTCTATCTGTCTCTCTCACTCTTTCTCTCTCTCTCACTGTCTATCTTTCAGGAGGGGAAAGAAGCACAGTGTTATCCTGCGGACTCAGCTGAGTGTTCGTGTTCATGCCTGCATTGGTGAGTTCTCTGAAACTGTGTGAATGTGCAATGGTTGGGATCTCCTGCATAGACGTCATCTCAGACCAACCCTCATATCAGGGCTCAGAACAACCCCTGCCTTCAGACCAACTCGCAGACCCTTCCACATTCTAGCCATCAGACCCAACCTGAGATCCACTCTCAGACCATTCCTCACATTATTTCTCACCCTAACCCTCAAACCTGCCTTTTAGAGCCATCCTCAAATCCATCCTTAGACTTGCCATCAGACCAACCTCACTGTGAAGGATGAAGTTCAAGTGGTAATAAACTCAGTTCTGCAGCAGCTGTTGGGTGATGAGATTAATTATGCTGTTTCTCTCTCTCTCTCTCTCTCTCTCTCTCTCTCTCTCTCTCTTTCTCTCTCTCTCTCTCTCTCTCTCTCTCTGTTCTCTGTCTTTCCCTCTCTCCCTCTCTGCTGGTTAGCATTCAGAGATAGCTCTGCTATTCTTGGCTTGCAGTTCAAGTGTCTTATTGGCTATAGCCATAGTAGAGGAAAAAGGGGTCAAAGGTGAAGACAAGGACTCTCTCTTTCTCTCTCAGATGTAAGGTTGCATGTTTAAGGTTGTGAGGAAAATATGATGGAGAATGATTTGAATTATACTAAGACTGGCTGAGGGTTAGGATGTTTTTTTAAAATCAGATAATTAATTTTAGTTTTCTTTTCTGCATAGGTGACTTGTCTGTAGTGTTTGCTATGGCCTGTTGCAGATTAGTGTGACTGTTTTAAATAAGTTGTCTAAAATAAGCATATTAAGTTAAGTAATAGGCCTCTCTTGCTGGCTGGTGACTAATAAGTCTTTTATTATTACTCAAGACTGCAATGATGTTTCCCAAATGTTGTGCTAGCAAGCTAATTAAGATTTTAGTGTCTGCAGATACAAGCAGAATATATCATGTTTCTCTGACTACATGCAGTTACAAAGTTAACCCCCTCCAGTTACCACCATAAAATCTAAGTGGATAAGGCCTTACTATCAGTCCTGCCTAAGCCTCCCTCTCTTTCATGTTATTGTGCAGAACTGTTTAGGATCTAATCCCATCCATAACCTCCATTTCTCTCTCTGTCTCTCTCTCTATCTCGCACGCATGCGCTCTCTCTCTATGTGGTTTGGATCTTGAGGAAAAACCTCTGTGTTTACATTAATGAAGGTGTGTCTCTTGATTGTGGTTAGAAGGTCTTATTGTGTATCCATCATACAGTCAGTACTGAGAATACTGAGTGTAGATGCAAGAGCTGTCTGTGGATCTGGGGTTATTTCTGTGGTCAGCGTCTGGAATGCCGGATTGGATCTTAATCCCAGCTGGACTGAGCAGCAATCTGCTGCAGAGTGGTGGAATTGGTCTCCAGAATAAAGCCACACACACACACACACACACACACACACACACACACACACACACACACACACACTCATACACACGCACACACACACACACACACACACACACACCACGCACACACACACACACACACACTCATACACACACTCACACACACTCACACAGACACACACACACAGTTGTACAGCTTAGAAGGAAAGGAAGACCTGCAGAACTTGGATACTAATTCTATTAGGACTTCATTCTGGAAATTAATGTTTTTAACATTATATTACATTCTGAATATTAATGTTATTAGAGTTTCATTTTGGATATCAACGATATCAGAATATTATTCTGGATATTAGCGTTATTAGAATGTCATTGTGTATGTAAATGTTATTAGAACTTCTGGGTGGTAATGTTATTAATTAATGGTGTGAAATGTGATGTTAAAGGATCCAAATTCAGTTCAGAGCAGTGATTATTTATAGATATGATTTAATCTTGTTTATGGTGCAGTGTGTCAGTTTAACATGATTGTGCAACATGAGAGATAAACATGTTTATCTGTTGTGTGTCTCTGTGTATGTTAATGTCTGCATGATGTAATGAAGGAAGAAATATGATCTTCTATGGATGAAATCAGTGCCCTTACAATGACCTCTGGTGACCCCTGAAAGAGCCATGTGGCTGTCTGTAGTGTGTGTGTGTGTATATATGTAATTACAGATTAGTCTACATCCTGTCCAGCTGTCTATCACTTACTGACCTGTGGTCAGCTCTAAGACTGACCACTGCAATATTTTTCTTGATCCAACAGCTGCCAGCACTAAGATCAGTGTGTATATTTGTGTGTATGTTTGTGTGTGCCTGTGTGCATCTCTGTGTGTGTGTGTGTGTGTGTGTGTGTGTGTGTGTGTGTGTGTGTGTGTGTGTGTTTGAGAGAGAGAGAGAGAGAGAGAGAGAGGGAGTGACAGGCTGTCCTTCAAGCCACTTTACTTACTGGTGCAGTGTGTTTAAAGCATTAGGGATTTGAGGTGAGTCAGAGAGAGAGAGTGATCTATCCTCCCATAACTCCATCCATATACTGCAGGACAGAGTTCAGGTCATGATCCCTTTGACTCTAATCCTGCAAAGAGAGAGGTCCAGTATTAAAGCAAAAAGAGAGACAGTTACACATATAACTGAACATGTAACATATATGTACGTGTAGTTTATTCACTCAATATTGTGTAGTTTGGAGGACAGGAGCATGGAGATAGAAGGGTATGAGTTTGTAGTAGTATGGAGGGATATGTGTATGGGGGTATGGGTTTGGAGGGTTGTGATATGGATGGGTACAGATGGGTATGGATGGGTACAGAGGGGTATGGAAGGGTATGGATATGTATTGAGGTGTGAGGATGGGTATGGAGAGGTATAGGTTTGGAGTGGTAGGAGAATTGTGAAATATGATCGGGTATGGATGGATATGGAGGAGTTTGAATGGATATAGAGGGGTATGAATGGATATGGAGGGGTATAAATAGGTATGTAAAAGTATGGGGTAGGTATGAATGTATATGGAGGGGTGTGGATGGATATGGATATGTATGTATTGATATGGAGTGATATGAATAGGTATGAAAGGTTTGGAGGGGGTGTGGATGGGTATGGAGTCATATGTATTGTTATGAGAAAGAATTATGAATCTCTTTGGGAATGGCTGTGTAATTTGTCAGGTTACAAGAAAATGGTAAAGACAAAACTAAATTGTTTCCCTTAATTTTTAAAAATTAAAAAGAAAGATTTTTGAAATCTGAAACCATATATTAGACAGTTAGACTATGAGAATTATTTTTGTACACACACAAACACACACACACAGACACACACACAGACACACACACAGATACACACATACACACACACAGAAAGAGAGAACGAGAGAGAGAGAGAGAGCTCAGACCTGCCAGAGCAGTTTGATGGATGTACAACGGAATTGTAACATGTGAGCTTTTTCTCAGCAGTGACCTGGTGCTTCTGAGGGGTGTGTTTGTGCGTGTGTGTGATTATGTGTACAGTTTAGCAGCAGAATGGTTCTCTACATACCAACAGCTGAAGTGGACCATGGGCCATCAGAGCTGTTTATAGAAACTGTTGACAACACAGAAACATGTGAGAGGGGAGATAGAAGTGAGAGCGGAGAGAGAGAGAGAGAGAGAGAGAGAGAGAGAGAGAGAGAGAGAGAGAGAGATGCAAATAGAATTGGTAGAGAAAGGATTCAGGGTGAGAGGTGTTAAAGTGAGTTTTAGAAATTGAAATTATAGGTATATATATATATATATATAGTTATATAAATTGAAGTGTATGTATTTATACACTGTAACAATATGTTTTATGATTTAACAGTGTGCCATATATGTGTTTCAGTGTGTTAATATGTGCACAATGTCATGCAGAGTAATGGTACAGCATACAGTATGTAACAGTATGTTATACAGGATAATGGTAAAGCATGCAGTGTAGCAATGTCATGCAAAGTAACATGGTGTAATACAATATAAATGTACATTATATAGTGCAACAATGTGCAGTACATGGTAACATGTCATACAGTTTAATAGAATGCAATAAGGTATAAAAGTCATACCAACAGTTTGTTATAGTGTTGTAGCATTTTGTAATATGTAATAGTGTAACAGCATGCCATACAGTGTAACAGTGTGCCATACAAGAGGTTGGTGGGAGCTGTAGATAAACACCACCAACAAGCCATCACCGCATGTGGGAGACTGGGGTTCGATTCCCAGTCTGAGCAACTATGCTGTGCTACACCAAGTCCTTGGGCAAGGCTCCTAACACTACTCTGTAATATAATAAGACATTGTATGTTGCTCTGGATAAACATTTGCTAATACATAAATGTAAATACAGTGTAACATTATGCCATACAGTGTAATGGTATGCCATACAGTTGAACAGCATATCACACACTGTATCAGTATGTCATACAGTGTAACAATATATCATATAGTGCAACAGTATTTCATGAGGCCTCCACTCACTGCTTACTGCCGCTTTGATTTCGTAGTTCTTTAATTTGGATAATATTTTGTGTTTTATTTTATAGGTTCTATTTTGGACAGCAGATAATTAATGATTTAATTCCCCCAGTGTGTGGGTGTGTTCTTGTGTTCTCTGATTGTTTTGGACTTAAACCACTGCTTATCAAGTTCTCTGAATGAGAGTCCACATTCTAAACCTCCCCTGTCCCAAACAACACATCTGTTTCGGTTCCTGAGAGCCAATTCAATCATGTACTTTTAGAGTCTGACTCTGCACAGTGACACTGCTGACAGAGATTCTGAGTGTTTCAGCTTACACTCAGAACCCCCTCTGTCTGCCAACCTATGTTGCTGACAGGTTTGTGTGTGTGTGTGTGTGTGTGTGTGTGTGTGTGTGTGTGTGTGTGTGTGTGTGTGTGTGTGTGTGTGTGTGTTTTAAATGACATATAGTCTTCATTTAATAAAATATTTAAATAATACAAAAGCTTTCATTTCAAAATAAAAAAAAATCATTAAAAGTGTTGAATTTGTTATTTTTCTTTCATTAAAATGGCCTAATAAAGTATACATGGATACATGGTAGGTGTTTCTAATAGTGTCCAGTGGTGAAGCTAGGAGTAACTATTTCTAATAAAGTGGGCAGTGAGTTTGAAACACAAGGTTAGTGGCCAACTTATTTAAACATGACCCCCCCCCCCCCCACACACACACACACACACACACAGTCTGATTACTTTAAAGTCTGTTGAAAGATGTTTCTCAGAAACGTTGGTGTTGAACACGTTACTGCAACCTGAAGAGAAAAACATTGTCTTGTAGGATACCTCTCACCCCCCTCCCCCACTCCCCCCCAAACACACACACTTGCCAGTGTCATGACTGCTGAACACATTTGCACAGTTGTGATGTCTCTTTTCTACAGGAATGGAGGGAGTGCGAGAGGCAAGGAGTCAGAGCTGGGCATGGGGTAAAGGGGTATAAAGCCCTTCATTATTGAGCTGTGGATCTGTGTTCTCTATAAGGATGGTACTCCATCCAGTAGTTTTGGAATGAGGTGGGGTAGTGATCATCCAACATCCTGATCTCATTAACTCTCACTGAATGCATCCCTCACTGAATGCAATCAAATACTCATAGAAAGGCTCTTAAAAACCTTTCCCAAAGTATGACTGTGAAGCATCCTTGGGTATCTGGGAAAGTGCTATAAAAGTGTAACTTGATTTAAGAAGAAACAATGAATCACCAGGTATCCCAATATTTTTAATATATGTAGGATATCTATCCTTTGTGTGTGTGTGTGTGTGTGTGTGTGTGTGTGTGTGTGTGTGTGTGTGTGTGTGTGTGTGTGTGTGTGTGTGTGCGTGTGTGTGCGTGTGTGTGTGTGTGTATTCTGCTTTCTGTCCAGGTGTCTCCTTCCTCTACCAGTGTGGTCTTTTAATGAGCCTTTCAGTGCCTTTAATGGGCTTGCATTGTGTTGCTGTGGTTACCTGATCTCCTCTTTTGAGGCCAGTGATTTGCAGGTGTGTGCAGAGGAAGTGACACATCTAGTGCAAGAATCTCACCTGTTTAATTTGCTCGGTGTGTATGTATGTGTGTGTGTGTGTGTGTGTATTACATGTTGGTACATCAATGTAAATGTTGCAATTTTGCACAGACGTTTGCATACATTTATCATGGACATGTAGGTCTTGGAATCTGCTTCCTTTCATTATTATTTTGCTGTGGCACAATGAATGACATCATACAGTGAAACAAACAACAATTTGGTCAAAGTTACATTTTTATCAACATAAAGAAAAATTTATTCAAATGTGTTGGTTACATGACTGTTATCAGGTTGAAATAGAATTAGGGTTAAATTTGTTAGGTTTCTGGAACAGACATTCAAAAAGCTTAAGGCTATCCTGCTTTATTCATTCACAATCATCTGATGTGTGTTTGGGGCAAATTGTCCTGTAGGAGCTACGAACTGTGTCCAAGTCTAGCTGATGGTTTGAGGTTCTGCTGAAGAATTCTGAGGTGGTCCCCTTTGTTCATTACTCCACCCACTTTGTGCAATGTACCACTGGCAGCAAAACAGCCCCAGAGCACAATGCTAGCAACACCACGCTTAATACAGTGTTAATCAGTATGGCTTTTAGCTCATGAAAAACAGAAATCCAGGATGCAAATATTTAAAAGGTATAAGTCAATTTGAATAGGTTATCAAATTAAAACAGAAAGCATGAAATATATGACTTTAAATGGAATGAATATAACATATGATAGTTTATGTTTTTAGAATTTTTAATGAAATGATCAAAAACCTTTATACAGTAATCAAACTTTTTCCAGTCTGACCAATCTGAAAAGGCCTTTTCCTTTTCCATGTGGATTAACTGTAATTTTTTATGGAAAGGTGGCTTCTTCTTTGAATGGCAGGCTGTCACTCCATAGTGTTGTATAACTGACTTGACTGTAGACAGTGACACTGGTGTTCCAGTTGCTTCCAGTTCATGGTAGACCCCTACCTCAGTGGCTATTGTGTTGTTTTTGAGAGTTTTTTTGAGGGTGAGAGTTGGGGTCTTCTTCTAGACATTGGTAAAGTTGGTCTCTTCCCAATAATTTACTCTGACGTACAGCTGTGTAAACAGATGATCATTTTTAGAAATTACTACAGGGGACATTCCTGACTTAATCTGTGATCATCTTTCTCAGATTTGTATTAAGCTGCTTGGTATTTCCCATTGTACAATGTGTTGGTCTATTCCGAAAGGAGCTTTCAGAGGTCTTGGTCTTTGGCAACTTAAAAGGCATCTAAAATGTTCAACATCACTGAATAAATTGATCTGAGTGGGTGTATGTCTATGTTTGTGGCTGTGTTGATTTCATAAAAAAGTAACTGTCTCTACTGTCCAGGGAAGGTTTTCTACTAGGTTTGGGAGCACTATTGTGACGATGTGAACTGAAGTGTGGGCCAAGTATAGGCCCTTCTGCTTGGAAACCTCAATTTGTTGTGCACATCCAATACTATTAAAATATATTTTATGAACCAAAATACTACTACAGAAATATTGTCTATTGGTCATGTGTGAAAGGCAGTATTACCTGAATGAATATTGGTGCTCTGCCAGCCTTTTAGCGTTATGGGACAGAATTACATCACTGCAAGTGGCACTGTGGGACATGCTGTGGCGCAAGATGTGGGATGCTTTGCTACTAGAGCTGTATGTGTGTGTGTTTGTTTGTGTGTGTGTGTGTGTGTGTGTGTGTGTGTGTGTGTGTGTGTGTGTGTGTGTGTGTGTGTGTGTGTGTGTGTGAATGTGTATTGTGTTGGCTGAATGAATGTGATGTGGTATGTAAATTAACTCTACAGTTTGGTTCACACACACAGTTTCAGCCATACATACACACATACAAACCCATACATTTATACAGTTTATTTTTAAAATGCACCAATAAACTGCACAATGCCACTGGAGACAATGGACTAACTGGACTCATTAGACACACCAGACTCACCGGACTGACTCAACTAGAAAAACTAGACACAACAGGTACACTGGACTCACTAGACACCAGACACATCTCTTCTATATACACAGCGATGTGATGTAGGCTGACATTTATGAACTCATCAAGTCTATCAAAGCAGTTGATAGTTGTGTTCTCTTTTTGTTCTCTCTCTTTATCTCTGTTCTATCTCTGTGCTCCTTTTCTCTGTATCTCTCTCTTTCTCTGTTCTGTCTCTGTGCTCTTTCTCTTTGTGTCTCTCTATGTTCTGTCTCTGTGCTCTCTTTCTCTACTCTTTCTCTCTATCTCTCTCTTTCTCTGTTCTGTCTCTGTGCTCTTTCTCTTTGTGTCTCTCTGTTCTGTCTCTGTGCTCTCTTTCTGAACTCTTTCTCTCTGTATCTCTCTCTTTCTCTGTTCTGTCTCTGTGCTCTTTCTCTTTGTGTCTCTCTGTTCTGTCTCTGTGCCCTTTTCTCAACTCTTTCCCTCTGTATCTCTCTCTTTCTCTGTTCTGTCTCTGTGCTCTTTCTCTTTGTGTCTCTCTATGTCCTGTCTCTGTGCTCTCTTTCTGAACTCTTTCTCTCTGTATCTCTCTCTTTCTCTGTTCTGTCTCTGTGCTCTTTCTCTTTGTGTCTCTCTATGTTCTGTCTCTGTGCTCTCTTTCTGAACTCTTTCTCTCTGTATCTCTCTCTTTCTCTGTTCTGTCTCTGTGCTCTTTCTCTATGTGTTTCTCTATGTTCTGTTTCTGTGCTCTCTTTCTCATCACTTTCTTTCTATATCTCTTTGTTCCATGTCTGCTCTTTTTTTCTACTCTTTCTCTCTGTATCTCTGTTCTGCCTCTGTGCTCTTTCTCAGCTCTTTGTTTCTGTATCTATGTTCTGTCTCTGCTCCTTCTGTTGTATATAGTGTTATATTCACAGTAGTTGAGTTTTTCTTTACTCAGGCTTTGATTTGGTTTGTATGTGGCCTGTAGTGACCTTTTTGTGCCTGTTATAGCTCTCAGCTGGTCTGTACACACACACACACACACACACACACACACACACACACACACACACAGACACACACACACACACACACACACAGTAAAACCCAAACAGAAGCACTAAGCGCTGTGCCACAAGGTCTCTGTGTGTGTGTGTGTGTGTGTTGTGTTATGTTTAACTTCTGTAGGTCGGTGGCTGTTTGTGCTGGTTCTGTAACTATGCTTCCCAGTAAAGCTCCCAGCACCTGGTCTGGTTTTGACTGGTTTGTTGCCAGAATTCAGACTGCTTCTGTAGCGGGGAGAATCTTTTCTTAGGGAATTGTGGTAAACTGAGATGGTTGGTGCTGTCTTCCCACCACTTGCCCACCATCACTCAGGTTTGTGGATGGTGGAGAGGACAAATGGCAGTGTTTCGGTTGGCTCCCGGGCACACAGTCTCTGTGATTATATGACAAAGGCATTGCACCAAGCATGGCTACACATCTGTAGTGACATCGCTCTGTTGTGTAAGATATGCCACATAAATGAGAAAATCTGAAGTGAGAAATTTGAAGTTTGACTTATACTGGCAGTATTGCCAAGTATGTGAAAACTACTTTTGTGAACCAGTCCTACAGTTTTAGCCCGGTCATCATCAAAATTCAGAAGAGCCCAAATCTCAATAATTATAAATTTATTTTAAGTTTTCCAAACAACACAGCTGCCATATGCTAATGAACCCTTCTGGATTATTTCAAAATAATTAAGTTAAATTAAAAATCTGTAACTCAAGAATCCTTCATCCAAAAAATGTCAGACTTGACAGGCCTATTCAGTAACACATTCTGAAGTAGCCATTACATTTTTGTGCATGCGTACATCCAATCAAGCTGAAACTTTGCAAGTAGTCTAATCTTTTGATCAGACTAAAAGTGAATCTATAAGGACCTTGATATTGTGGTTGCCATCATTCAATAAGTTTTCAACAGGCCTTTTGACAGGCTTAACATTGACCAGCCATGATGTCTGTTTGTAGCAATTTTCAAACAACCAGTCAAAGATTTGACCAATAATTAACATACTGTTACATCATTACAATATAATTACAGTTTTCACTTCTATTTCACCTCAAGTATGTTGTATTATAATGCACCATACAATTTTACCAATACATGTTTATTACAATACATACTGTAAAAATATGTAATCAATACGATAAATTGTAATTGATATTTTTTCAGTCATACTCTGTCAAGACTATTTGACCTCTTGGAATATAACTAGCAAGAACATGTTCAAATTTTATACTCAGTGTCATGTGGATCAATCAGTTAATTATTGTTGCATTGCATTGCTCACTTAATTTACTATAACTCAACAACCATGGGTCACATCATCTTTAAACTTTGATTATTAATACAACTTGACAGTGTTGGTCCAGATGGGCCTTTAGGTGGTGCTTTAGCATTCAAAACACTTAAAAATCAATATAAATGCCATTACAATATTATTACAAGGTTGACAGATGAAAACATTGGTACCGTTTGACTGTTTATTGACATTGAACAAGTTTCTAATTACATGTTAGTTCAAAAGTATTAAAAGTAGTAGTAGTAAAAGTAGGCATTTTGGCTTATTCTATCAAAGAGTACATTATACAGGTCAGTTTGACCAAAACTTGGTAAACGTATTTGAATATGGTGCTTGATCAATAATTGTACAATA
Source organism: Acestrorhynchus altus (assembly GCA_034509495.1). NCBI lineage: Eukaryota > Metazoa > Chordata > Actinopteri > Characiformes > Acestrorhynchidae > Acestrorhynchus > Acestrorhynchus altus. The sequence continues at coordinate 12,415,576 of CM067501.1, forward strand.
TTGAGGCCTTTTGACAAATTCTGACCCACTTTCACCGAGCTCCTCTGCACCTAAGGGCCCCTTCTGAGTGCATTGGGCCTGATTATGGCCTACATCATATAAAAGGTTTAAATATGTAGATCCAACGCACTTATATATTTAATTTTTCTTTTTGCGTTAAGTGTAATTTTCAAATGTTCAGTTAAAATTCTGAAGTTCCATTGCTGCCCTTTTATTAATGCAAGTATATACTTTTTGTGACTGTTGGCCTAATGGGCTAAACGAAAAGCTTGAGGCCTTTTTTGGCTTAATGCTGGTTACGTCTATATTTATTATTATTATTATTATTATTATTATTATTATTATTATTATTATTATCCATCATCATTACTTTCATTATCACTACTATGATAAGATAAGTACACCCACCTGAGCATAACATGGTGGTACTCTTCTTGTGAGTCTTGGTTCATCCCAAGATTAATTCAACCAGCAAAGAAGGAACAGTTTCTAATCTAAACAGGTATTGTCACAGTTTCTAAGTTTAACATTATCAGCACATGAGTTACATTTGTGTATTTGGCCCAGTTTCTGGTCTATATTTGGAGTAGTCAACACTGTTACTGAGCTGTGGTTGGGTTTTCTGAGTCTCTGAGCTGTATTTAATGTAGTGACTATGGTCTCTGAGCTGTGTTTAGTGAAGTCAGCATAGTCCACTTATGTAGTCTACACATTCACATGCAGATAAAGTTGCTTTCTTGTGTTGCTGGGGGGGACTACAGCCAGTAGGCCAGAACAGCTGCTGTGGTGGACAGGGTGCTGAGAGGTCAACACTGGACCATCCCCAGCCTGTAGGAGGTCCTGATGAAGTTCAGGTTTCTGTTTGACCTGGAATGATTCTGTTAGGATTGGTTTTCCTTTTGAATGAGCCCTGTAATTAAACACAGACACACATGTAAATACACACTTTTCCATGTTCACACACAGTATCATTGGATAAGCCAGTTTTATTTTTGCTAATTGTGTGTGTGTGTGTGTGTGTGTGTGTGTGTGTGTGTGTGTGTGTGTGTGTGTGTGTGTTTGTGTTTTAAAGACTGTAAGTGATACAGTGTGGGGTCTGGTGGGGTACAGTATATCACTATATCAGGGGCATCCAGTCTGACCATCTGACACTCTACATTTGCCCGATGTGGAGACTCATCTGGTTATTTTTAAATTGTGCTGCAATCTTACAGTTGCAGGAAAAAGCAAGTGCATGCTTTGGAATGAGCTGGATTTCTGCATTGATTACTAATAAAATGTGGTCTGATCATTGTTATGTAGTGCTTCCACACCTGCACGTTGTGGACAAAAGTATTGGGACCCTGATTCATTCTTCTTCTTTTTTTTTTCAATTAATCAAAATCTGCTTTTGCTGGAGTAACTATCTCTATTGTCCAGGAAAGTGTTTTAACATATTTGATTGCATTTAGCAACATGTCATCTGTTTTTAGCTAGATTCCAGTATTATATTTAGTAACAATTTTCATTGTGTTCATAATTTGTGTTTGTAATTTAATTCTTTTTTTAGAAGCAATGTCCACAAACATTTGGACACATAGTGTACCTCATTTGGTCCGAACCCAAATAACAGGTATGCTTAGGACACAGCATAATTTGTTGCAACCAAAAGAGGTGGTTGGGTTCTTTGGAGTGTGAAATCACTTTTTTTGTTCAGAATTTTGACAAATTACAGGAGATTGAGGCCAGTTATTGTCACCCATTAAGCAATAGAACAAAATGACAGAACATAGGTATATCATACATAATTCAGTGCACTTGCTGAACTGCAGTGCGAAACCAAATTAAACCTGATAAAATGTATTCAATGTAGCAAATACATTAAATTTATTCAGACTTTCAGATACTGAAAACAGTATAGACACAATTATAGACAAACACAGTCAAACTAAATGAATAGCACACATAGCTGTACTGTTATTGAGCACATGGAGTAAACATTCACAGTGCAAGATCAAAAATTAAGTGAACTTCTAAATCGAATAACCAAACATTCCTTATGTTCTCCTGTATTTTACACCTTGGTACACCTTTGAATGATTTGTTTCAAAGCATTCAGGCCATGAAGCAGCAAAGCAGCCACAAGCCAAAAAAATTCTCTCCACCAATCTTCATGGCTAGGATGAGGTTTTAGTGTTGGTATGCACATTGTGCCATCTGTAATGGAAAAAAAGAATCATTTTTGCTGATCTGAAAAATGATCCCATTCAGGACCCAAAAACAGTGATCACATCCGAGCCATTATATTTGCCAATATATTAGCAGAAAATGATAAAAAAAAGAAATATAAACCTAAAAGTAATAATAAATATTAACAACAATAATGTATATAGACAATAATAAATGTAAATTTATTAAACTATGTAAATAATAATAACCAGTACAAATGATAATAAAGAGTAATAATATACATTTCATCATATACAATAAAAATCAAACAATAATAAATATAAACAAGCACCGTGTGTGTGTGTGTGTGTGTGTGTGTGTGTGTTTCAAGGCATTTTCTTTGTCCAGATTATGAGAGGTCACGGATTACAGAGATTGTGATGTCACTGTGCTAATCTGTGTGAATGGGGTGGTGGTGGGGGAGTCAGTCTGGGAACCCCCCTCAACACACACATACACAGCATGTCTATGCACGAACATCGTTTTTAAGCTAAGATAAATATAATAGCCAGTGTGGACCTGCAACTCAATTATTGCCCTGCTTCCTGTCAGATACAGAGCATCCCCATTAACCCAGTACAATCCCAGTTCAGTTTCAAAGGTACAACTGTGAATAATTACAACAACATACAAATACTTCAAAATGTAAATAATAGTTTAAATGTTAAAATAGTAAATAATAGTGTTTGTATGCAGTATTGGTAGAGTCAGTGTTGTGACAGTGTGGCGTGTGTTAAGGGCCAATGGAACAGTGTACAGAGAGCTATGGGAAAGGGGTGTAACAGTGTCCAGTGTATTACAGGTCGGTAGTGTACGGGTGCAATGTTTGTTTTGGTTCAGTGGTGTAACAGTCTGTAATGTGTCATGCAGTCATTGGTGTAACTGTGTGGAGTATGTTTATGGGTCAGTGGTGTAATGATATGGACTGTACTATGGGTCAGTGGTGTAACAGTGTGTAATGGGTCAGTGGTGTAATAGTGTGAAGTGTGTTTTGGGTCAGTGGTGTAACACTGATACATATTTTACTTCCTTTGTCACTCCTTTTTCCTTCTCTCTGTTCTAAACAAATGAAGCTGAACTAAAAAATATTTAACATGATAGAATGGAGCTGATTTAATATGTTCAATCCCTGAATACTGGTTGTGTGTGTGTGTGTGTGTGTGTGTGTGTGTCCAGAGCCTGAGGTCATTTTTGAGCGCCATAGAACTCACCGTCCCTGAAAAACAAAACTGTAAAAGTCAGAGACACGGAGCCTATAAAAGACTTGTCCTGACACACACACACACACACACACACACACACACACACACACACACACATACACACACACACATACACTTGGCTTCTGAAGTGACTTTGAAATTGCTGGGTTGAGGAGCAGAGTGTGAGGAACAATGACAAGAGCAGAAAAACAGAGGCACTCCTGCCAGAGAGAGCAGAGTGAGAATGTCCTTGTCCACGTGTCCACTGTCAGCGGTCAGAGCTGTAGGTCAAGGATATCAGCAGGTCCTCACCAAGACCTTCTGAAGCTGCGTAAAAATCAAAAATCAAAGCAGTTTCACGCCCACTGTACCAAACCTGCTGCTACAACCAGGATTATTCTTAATGGAGCAGTTTGTGTAAGAAACAAAGTATCATGATTTACTGGCCAGAGATTCACTCAGTCAGCAAAGAAAGGTCTGGCATCTGGCATGTGCTTCATTAGTTTACAACACTAGACCAAAAGCTGTGTTAGCAGCAGCTTGAGAAGATGTGGCATAAATTCTTCATGTTTCATCTCACAGCCTTATGGTGGCCTGGAAATGCCTGAAATATTAATATTTGGGGGTACATTGCTTTTTGTCAGACAACAGAAGGTAATTGTGGAACTCTCTCTTTCTCTCTTACTCTCTTACACACACACACACACACACACACAATACTGGCAGACCCCATATGGTGGTCCGTTAGGTGAGATACCAGTTCTGGATTGTTCCATTCACTGCTAAGTGGCTCTTCACTTTAGTCCACGGGTGTGTGTATGTGTTTTTGTGTGTTTCTTTTAACTGCATGATATGACTCACTGTGTCTGTTTATTATAGGATGCCAGAGCTGTGTGTGTGTGTGTGTGTGTGTGTGTGTGTGTGTGTGTGTGTGTGTGTGTGTGTGTGTGTGTGTGTGTTTTATTGGTTAGACAAAGGTCATGCTCAAGTATAGTATGAAAAGTGTGAATGAAGCACACTCCAGGTATGATAACATCCACAAGATAATCACACTTCATCACACACACATTCTCATAGAGTCAGTAAAGTTGTACAGTGTGTGTGTGTGTGTGTGTGTGTGTGTGTGTGTGTGTGTGTGTGTGTGTGTGCATGTGTGATGCTCTTTGATGTTGAGTCTGCTGATTGGGTTGGATGTGTGTGAGCGCTGCTGGTATTGATCAGGGTTTGAACACAGCAGGGTGTTGTGATTGATCGAGTTGTATCTGATGGAGTGTTTGGTTGTTATGAATCATAGCCTGCAGGAAGGTGACCTGGTTTCTCTGCTCAACCCCAGAACAACTCTGTTCCATAAACTTCTGGTCACTGCAAGCAACTTAGCTAGGAGTTGGTTTAAAATAATAATTTATGAATTCATATCAATTTTTATTTGAATAATCCAATATTGATTTATATAAAGCCTAGATTAGCCCTCTTGAGTTGGCGCTCCCACCAGTGGGAAAAAAAACAAATTTCAACAAAACAATAACTAGTTTTTGTTCTAGAAACAAAAAAAAAAAACATATTCCCAGATAGCTTAAACATATATAAACAAAAATATATAATGTTTAAATTAGGATTTAGTGAGGATTAGCCCTTCACTCTGTTAGACCTGAGGATCAGTCCTCCCTCTGTTAGATCTGAGGATCAGTCCTCCCTCTGTTAGATCTGAGGATCAGTCCTCCCTCTGTTAGACCTGAGGATCAGTCCTCCCTCTGTTAGACCTGAGAATCAGTTCTCCCTCTGTTAGATCTGAGAATCAGTTCTCCCTCTGTTAGATCTGAGAATCAGTCCTCCCTCTGTTAGACCTGAGAATCAGTCCTCCCTCTGTTAGATCTGAGAATCAGTCCTCCCTCTGTTAGATCTGAGAATCAGTCCTCCCTCTGTTAGATCTGAGGATCAGTCCCCCCTCTGTTAGATCTGAGGATCAGTCCTCCCTCTGTTAGACCTGAGGATCAGACCTCCCTCTGTTAGGCCTGAGGATCAGTCCTGCCTCTGTTAGGTCTGAGGATCAGACCTCCCTCTCTTAAATCTGAGGATCAGTTCTTTCTCTGTTAGATCTGAGAATCAGTCCTCCCTCTGTTAGATTGAGGGTCAGTCCTCCCTCTGTTAGGCCTGAGGATCAGTCCTGCCTCTGTTAGATCTGAGGATCAGTCCTGCCTCTGTTAGATCTGACGATCGTTCCACTCTCTGAAGCCTCTCAATGTTTTTCTCTTGGAGTTTAATTTTAAACTAATTAGAGTGACCAGTCTGAGTGATGTGCCGTCACTGTGTTATTTTCCTTCCAACTCCTTTCATTCCTCTCTCTCTCTCTCTCTCTCTCTCTCTCTCTCTCTCTCTCTCTCTCTCTCTCTCTTTTCTCTTTCATTTGGAACCTTCTGTTCAGAGTGAAATCCACATGGAGTGTTTAGTAGTTGCCAATGATAATGATTTATGGTGGACAGTGGGTTTTCAGATAATTTCCTTATTGTTTCCATCACACACACACACACGCACACATGCACACACATTGTTATAACAGAGTGTCTGACAGGTCAGAGGTGCAGCATGTTTATGGTTCATTGTTGTAACAGTTTGGAGTGTGTTACAGGTCATAGGTACTACATGCTGCATACACTAAATACATTGGGTGCTCTTGATATACTGGGGTACATTGGATATGGTGAGTACTTTGAGTATTCTTTATACACTGGGTACAATGGATACACTGGGTATTCTGAGTGCTCTTGATTCACTGGGTAGATTACTTTGGCTGAGTATTAAGCTATATTATATAAAAAAAAAAAACATGTCTTATTTTAACTTCCTGGTTATTGGGCCTCAAATGAATGCTGTAACTGACGCAACGAAAAATGGAATAAATTTTAGATGCGACTAGAAAACATGGCAAATTTCTCTGAATGTGTGCGGTCATAGTCTTAAAGGGAAACAAATTTTTACTTGGGTAATATTGAAGTGTCCTACAGATAATAAAGAACCAGTTATTTCTGCTTAGATTTTTTATTAACAAAACATAATCTAACTGACACAACAAAATTTGTAACTGACGTAACTTGTCTGAACAAACAATAATAAAAATAAACAATTTAACAATAAAACATGAAGAAAGCCAACTAGATGTGCCTGGTTAGATTTTCTGTAACTTCTTTGGGCTTATTTTAAACTTGGAAAATGTAACTGATTTTAAATGGTCCGTATTAACTGTCAAAGTTACGATAACAAAAATGATATTGATAAAAAGGAACTACGAACACAGTAAAACATGAATATGCTCAATCATGTCAATGCTATTGCAAAATGGCCGCCAGGTCACATGACATCAGCTCTGCAGCAAAGTTTTATCAGAATATGACAGGACAACTGTCCATGATTAACTACACACAACAAAAATGCAAATCAGTGACAGAAAAAAAATTGTTCATGAGGGACTGTTTTTCGTGGAATTGCCCAACAATAAAATGAACATAACTTTGTGGCTCTCAATGTATTTTTATTTTGGTTGAAATATGAGTCTCAGTGTTACAGAATGTCGATTGCTCTTTTGCTCTCCTCTTCTGGCCTAGTAAGAAGTAGTGTGTTTGTGTGTGTTTATCATTATAAACCCCTCTGAGCCTCTGTGTGTGTGTGTGTGTGTGTGTGTGTGTGTGTGTGTGTGTGTGTGTTTGTGTGTGTGTGTGCAGTGCATTGGAAGTCCCAGATCCTATGTGTGTGTCACAACAGCTGTTACTGTTGTGTATGTGTATGTGTGTGTGTGTGTTTGTGTTGTGTGTGTCTGTATTATATTAGAGTTTATATTCAGCAGGCTGGCAGGATGCAGCTCCTGCATTTATTACACATGCATGCACATATGTAGTCCATTGTTTGTTCAGGACTTTCAGACCTTTCCTTTTGACCATGGTCTCAGTTATTTTAGTTAGTTTGCAGCTTATTTTTATAAACCAAGGTGAAGCTGAAAGAAATCCCTTGAAAAATAGCCGGAATTGCTATTTTTCCTTTCTCTCATGCACATGCATCAGTATGGGCACAACAGGTTCTGCTGGTATCTACTGTAGATTGACCCTATTTATAAACAGAAACAAAGAGGAATCCAATGATAACCGACCATGCTCAGTCTACCCAGCACCACACCCGGACGACCTACATGTCCCACTGACAACACGCCAGCATTAAATGCGCACCCCTCTACAAACCAATCAGCGTCTAGTGTAGAGAAATGCAGCCCATGTAGGTGATGATGAATGGACATAGTTACAGTCGATAAACTGCAGTGTGTATCCAGATCTAACCCTAACCCTAACCCTAGTGTAACAAAAACACAAACCTTGGTTTGAATATCAACCAATCATAGACTCCATTAGTCTATGTGACTAAGCTTGAATAAATACACCTACTTATTAACTACTTATTAACCAATTATCTCTCTCTCTCTCTCTCTCTCTCTCTCTCTCTCTCTCTCTCTCTCTCTCTCTCTCTCTCATTGTTCTCACTGACACACACACACACACACACACACACACACACACACACACACACACACTGTTGTCATAGTAGCAATAAACACGCTATGTAGTAATAGCTAATAGCTGGAGCGTCCTGGGCACGGTGTTAGCTGCTATTTCCATGATGACAAGAGCTTCTCATTGCCTGGCAGAGAGAGAGAGAGTGTAAACCTAGAATGTGTGTGTGTGTGTGTGTGTGTGTGTGTGTGTGTGTGTGTGTGTGTGTGTGTGTGTGTGTGTGTGTGTGTGTGTGTGTGTCTGTATGTGTCTGTGTGTGTCTGTGTCTGTGTGTCTTTGTGTGTGCGTGTGAGAGAGAGACAGAGAGAGAGAAACTCTCTGGATTGACTTGACCTCCAAGAACATCCTATCCCAATTTGTTAGTACAATACCAAAAGCATTGAAAAGCACCTGCCCAAATCAGATCACAAAATATTCAAGAGGAGTTTGTCACCCTTTCACACAGTAACATTTTTTCACTTCTGGGAAGGCTTTACACTATGTACACGATGTTCGAACACTGCTTTAAGGTAGATTTGATTGTGTTCAGCCAAGGAAGGTACTGATTTGGCATCATTAGTTCTGCCATGCCAGCACACCCAAGAGGTATTGGATGGAGCTCCGTCTGTTTAGAGAACCACATACTGCAAACCTAGAGCATTTTTACTCCCCTAGCACCCACCTGCATTAGCCATGGTGACATTAAGGTCATATGATCATGGCTGCGTGTGTGTGTGTGTGTGTGTGTTACAGGATGATAAAGATCTCGTTCATGCATTTGTGATGGCAGAGGGACTGACCTGTCTGATAAAGGTTGGAGCTGAGGCAGATCAGAACTACCAGAATTACATACTCAGAGGTATGACCAAAACCAACATCAACACAAACTTAACACAAGCTACACCAACTACAACACCATCTATATTAACACTAGCTACAAAACCAATTATATACCAGCCATGTCAACTCCCAGTGAAATTAATTGCACCAACCAACGCTCACACACCTACAACGGAAGCCACATCAGTATCACTAACCAAAACAACATTCATAACTCCAGTTACACCAACCACATCAACTACACCTACATAACTGTATACAATTGTAATGTCCAATGTTTATTAATTTTGTGTTTGTGATAATATCAATGAGAGAGAGAGAGAGCGTGTGTGTGTGTGTGTGTGTGTGTGTGTGTGTGTCTGTGTCTGTGTGTGCAGGTGTATATCTATTTCTGTGTTAAAATGCAGTGAGGAAAAGTAGTACAACATCACCCCCTTCTGGCCACTGTTGATCATTAATAGTGTTATGAAATAACTAAATTTTGGGAGAAAAGGAATGCCCACACCCCTCAGTCCTCTCCCTCATCTTCTCATGACAAAGAGTCACACCCCATCACCACCTCAGCACCTCCCATTCTTCCTTCCATCCTCTGCCCTTCCTTAGGGGGTCTGGTATCAATCATTATCAGGTGAAACAATCCAGAACTTGTGGTCCACACTTTACAAACTGTACATTCATATTATTTTAACAGAAACTCAGTGTTCAGTTTGTATGGATTTGTTCAGTTCCACCTGCAGCTCACCTGATTTACTTAAATGAAGGATCGAAAATAAACATTTAGAGAACAAGTAAACATTTGTTTACAAGAAAACAAGTAAACATTTAAAGAACATGTTCAGCTGTCCAAACAGTGTTGTATATTTTTTATATTCTTCAAATAACCATTAAACACATATCAGTTATTAACCACTCATGTTAAATGCTGTATCACAGCACCCACTTTTGCTTCCTTCTTCATACTGTAATTACAGGTTAATAATAAAAGCCTCCGGGTAATAATACTTTAACAATTTCTTCTACAACTACTACTAATACTCCTACTACTACTGTCATTACTACTATTGCTAGTGATAATAATAATAATAATAATAATAATAATAATAATAATAATAATAATAATATGTCTGTTCTTCTGTGTACAGCTTTAGGTCAGATCATGCTGTATGTGGATGGGATGAACGGGGTTATTGGTCATCCTGAAACCATTCAGTGGCTCTACACTCTGATAGGCTCAAAGGTAAGAGACCTGGGATATATTATCAGATACAGAAAGACAGGCTGATGAATACAACACTGAAACTGTCCTGTATGTGTGTAGTTTCGACTGGTGGTGAAGACCGCTCTAAAGTTGCTGCTGGTGTTTGTGGAGTATTCAGAGTCTAATGCCGCTCTCCTTATTAAAGCCATCAACACCGTAGACATGAAGAAAGGTACACACACACACACACACACAAATCAATATGCTCTGTATATATACCAGTGAGCCAAAACATTTTGACTGCTCAGAGATGAAGACAGTAGCATTTATGCGGTAACAGAACTGCACATGAAGGTCTGTTTTCTATGTTACTTTTGGTTCTCTTTTACTCATGGTTGGTTCTAAAAGTTGGTGCATTGGACACAGCACCCCCTACTGTGTAGGGAACTGATTAAGTGCAGACAAGACAGGGCCCATGCTGACCCCTGTCCACCACCTCCTAAAATGGATGTGTCAGAATTGGACATCAGGATAATTGATGAAGGTGGTCTGGTCCAATGAGTCCTGATTGGTTCTTCATCACATGGACAGCAGGTGTTACCTCATTGGAACAAGTCTTATCTGCAGCGGCTCCACCTCACAAGGACTTGAAGGACCTGCTAAAATATTTTGGTGCCAGAAATAATAGATAACAACTCATAATAGGCATAATATTCTGTGGTTATAATGTTGTGGCTCATTGGTGTATATGTTGTGTATATATATTGTGATGTGTATTATGTTGATTGGATTTTTGCTCAATTGATTGATTGATTGATTGATTGATTGATTGATTGGTGTTTAGGGCGGAGGCAGTGGTCCAATGCGATGGAGATTCTGAGTGAAAAAGATGGAGTGGACACAGAACTGCTGGTGTATACCATGTCCCTCATTAACAAGGTACACATATAAAAGGTGCAGTCTTGGTGGGAGTTGATGAGACCCCCTTCAGAAATAATGAAATGTTCTCCATGTCTCTCAGACTTTAGCAGCTCTGCCTGATCAGGACACCTTCTATGACCTAGTGGATGTTCTAGAGGAGCAGGGCATGCAGGAAGTGACCCGCAGGTACATTGGCCGTAAAGGAACTGACCTGGACCTGCTGGAGCAGCTCAACATCTATGAGGTGGACATCAATATATTTTACCAAACTCTTCAACTTTAAAGTTTGCACATCAGTCCATGTTTATAACAGCAAGTCGTAAATTGTCAGAAAACATTTATTAACATATTAATTGACAGGATATAAGCTTCCATGACTTGTTAGTCACATTAACCTTGTAACTCCAGTCACTTTAAGACTTTATTGTAAACTTCCACATGAAGTGGATTGATCAGTGTCAACTTTCAACAGGCAACTCTTCGTCATGAGGATGGTGACAATGATGGTCAGGCCCCTCCCACTGGCAGCAGAGAGCGCCGCAGGTCTAGTGTGGGCATGGTAGAAGGGAGGGGCTTGGAAAGACGCCGCAGTCGCAGGCATTCATTGGGCAGAGCAGGCAGTGCCCTCCCATTAAGCCCCGCCTCCCCTCTCTGTGCAAACTTCCAACCATTTAATGGGGAAATGAGTGAAAGGTAAGACACAAACACACACACGCATAAAAAAATCTGCACTCACTGACCATTTTATTATAAAGACCAACTGTGAGTTTTAGATAGATTTTATTAATAGAGGATAGATTCTATATGATCCTGCATCATTTTGATTACATTGTGTTGGTGTGTGTGTGTGCTGCAGAGCAGTGGTGTGTGAGTCCAAGCCTCTGCCTGTTATGTAAGTCTTCATGTTCTCCCTAAAGCTGAAGCATTAGCATTAACTAAGTGCCACAAATAGCCATGCTGGATACACACATGCAGTGTGTCACCTAAACTACCATTTACACACTTTCACTGATGTTCTGCTGTGGTTAAATATTCAGTGGTATGGTAGGACAGGGGGGCAAGGTAGGACCAGGTGAGATAAGATGGGGCCAAGTGTGGCCATGTTCGGTCATTTAGGATGAGAAAATGAGATCCGGTAGGGTCAAGTGAGGTCATAGGATGATAGTATATATGGCCAGATGAGGCAGTGTGGGGTCAGCTCAAACCTGAAAGCTGCAGGTTGGACAGAGGAGTGCCAGGTAAATCTAGGTGGGACCATGTACAGTCAGTTGAGCCCAGTGGAGCAAACAGAAGCCTTCTGACCCTCTTACTGAAGGTCTAACAGTGTTTTCCCACCCCTTAGCATACACCTGTTGTTGCAGATGGCTCACTTGTACAGACATCTGATCAGAATGAGATCTACTCTGCATGTGTGTTACAATAATACTACAGACAGGCCACAGATTCTCCTGTACCAGAAGCTATTTCATTGAGCTTGTGCCTCACCACACATTGCTACACACAAAGCTTTGCAGCCATGGCTCTGTGCATCCTGTACCCCAGCAGCTCCCAATCCAGAATCCATTAAAACAAACTTAAAATGAAAGAAATTCAATCATTTCTATAAAAATCTGAGATGAAATAATTAACATCTACTCAATATTAGTCCGTCATATTTTATTTCACCTGTTCACCTTGTAAAAAATGTATTTTATTCCACTTTTCAGGTGATAAAGTTGTCAGAATTCACAAGCAATAACTTTTGTTTCATCAGTCAGGTAAAAATTAAGGTTACAAAATCCAATATTTGGTTCCTCTCCACGTTGTAAACTTGTGTTAAAATGGTACAATTTGTACTTATGATTGTAAATTTTCATTCAGTCTGATATTTTCTCATGTTGTTAAATATATTAAATGTTTATGTGGTTGAGATCTGGTTCAGACTTAGACACATCTTTATTGTCATTCCCACCATGGGACATGATGGATAACAAAAGCTCAGTGTACAGCGTAAATGAAAAGAAATTTGATAAATTAAAAATACGATTTAATATAGCTAAATAAACTAAGTTAAATAAATATCTAATTAAAAGTATTGCATGTTGTAAGATAAGCTGTAAGGTGACAGTGTGCATGGTCAGTATGGGTGTGGCTAAAGCTGTGGACTGTTTCTGCCTGTACGCATACTTGTGAGAGTCCTGAGTCATATTGATGGTCTGCTTCAACTTCTCAAAGCACTTCATGATAACGGGTGAGCACTATGGGCCAGTAATTGTTGAGGAACAACATTGAAGAGGATTTTGGCACAAGGATGATTGTTGAGATCTTGAGACATGGTGGAACTCTGGTTAGACAGTGAGATACTGAATATATCGGTCAAGACCTCACAGGGCTGGAATGAACAATCCCTCAGAATTCTACCTGATTTCCCATCAGGACTTCTGCAGTCTACTCTTTACTTCTGCTGTTGTTATTGTGATGATTGGTGGCTCATCCAGAGAGGAATGAGCCAGGAGGGGAAAAACATACTCTCAGACATTATATTCTCCAAGAATTGAGTTGAATCTAGATTCACTGTCACATTGATTGATTCCTAAGTTGAATTTCATTGGTGAGTTCTTAATTGAGTTGATTACTCTAAAATCCCAATTGAGTGGATTGACAACTCTAGCTTCCTCTGTTGAGTTTGATTGATGACTCTAGATTACTCTGTTGAGTTATTTAACAACTCTACACTCAGATTGCATTGAATGATTCAAGTCATCAGACGAGTTGACTGAAATTTGTAGTTTGTTTATTTGAGTTGATGACTCCAGATTACTATTGTATTGACTGATTGCTGTAAAATCCCAGTTGAATTATTGATATATTACTCTTTTTATTATTCCCAGTTGAGTTGATTGATAACTCTGGATTACTCAGTAGACTTGACAGAAGACTAGATTCTTATTTGTGTTGATTGATGATACTAAACTCCACAATTAAGTTGATTGATGATTCTAGATTCCCAGGTTGAGTTGATCAACAACTCTGGACCCATAGTATAATGAAAGAACGAGCCTAATACAGTAAGTGATTAAAAAATAAAATGTGGAGATTGCACTCTACTGTATATGGACATGTGTACTCTGTGTAGTTCATGTGGAGAAGAAAATATAAATATAATTGTAGTAAATATTGCTCTCTGCATTGTAAACATGTTTTTGTTATTCATGCCTCTGTGTGTTCCATTCATTACATCTGTTATTAATTACAGAATCAGTCTAAAGTTTGGACACCTCCGCTTATAAATAGAACTAACATTCTAAAAGTGGCATTTCTAAAATATTTTGAATAACAAATATTGTTTTGGAAATAATTTCATATGTAGGTTTCAGCTACTACGATCAAATCATCATTTATTTAATATCAGTTAAATCAAGTGCTCGATGTTAGGCTGGTTCTGTACGTCACTCCCCCCTCTCTCTCTGTCTCTCTTTCTCTATTTCATGGGTGATGTCCATGCATGTTTGTCTTTGTCCTGTCTTCCGATGCTTCGTCCCACCCTCCACAGAGAGGAGGAGAGTGAGGATGAGGAGGAGACTCCAGTTACAGAGTCAGATGATGGTGATGGTGATGATGAAGAGGAAAGCGCTAAACCCTTTAGTCAGAATGTTAGCAGGTATTCTGCTGCTGCAGAATGCTCCTGACCCCCTCTGTCCACTCAACAGCGCTAACAAACCTTTACTGCTCTGATTCATCAGTTGAAATTTGTAGCTTCCTAAACACTCTCGAGCTTAATTGACAACTCTACATTCCTAAACTAAACTTTGTTATGGACAACTCCAGAAATTCTTCAGTATGAGTTTCATTTATGAATATAAATTCCTCATTTAAGGTTGTTTTGATGACTCTAGATTCCTTAAATCCACTGAGTTAGAATAATGACAGTTAAATTAATGACAGACCATTGAAATCAACTGAGATAGGAGACTAGATTGACTGAACTAAGATTCACAAATCTACATTTCTGAACTCTGGTCTCTATAAAGGCCAGGTGACTATCCCAACTCAGCTGAGATTTATGACTGTAGATTCCACCATGTTCACATTACTAGCCTTAATCTGTCCCACATTTTTCAAGGCTGTCTTGACATGTCAAATCTGATCTTTTCAAATCAGATTCGAGCCACTTTAATATGTAGTCAGAGGTCGTATACGTATCTGATTTGTGAATGATCAGATCAGATTTTTATGTATCATTTTTCAAAAACATACTTTACATCACTGAAAAAATCTGACAACACTTTATGAAAATTTTGTAGCATTTAGCTACAATAATGCCAAAAAAATGCTTTTGGATTGTTCTAGTAACTGCACTTGTGAACTAAAATCCCTGTGGAGATCCCACCTCAATTTGATCTGCACATCAACTCCACTGAAAGCATAACCAACATGATATTTTGTTGTTGATGTTGAAGGGTGGGTCTGAATCCATAAATAAATGCAATGTTAGTTGCAATTTTGAACCAGTGATTTGATATGATTTATTTATTTATTTATTTATTTATTTAGAAAAGGCAAATTTAATAAACATGTAAACATTCATCATTTCAGGATTTGTTCACATTCATGAGTGATAAAGGTGATTTCAATTTATTAATGTGAACCGTCATGATCTCCAGACCCAATCTGAGCTAAAAATCAGAAGTGAATAATGAGGCTTGTAATGTGAATGTGACCTAGATTCCTCAACTCTAGTCAGAGAAATTTTCTTAATTTGATCATTTAAAAAAAGAATGTTAAGGTTGTTATGATGCTCCATGAGCAGACTTTTAGAGCACTCCCAGACACGTTCCCTTCCTTCACTCCTCATTGCTCGTCCATCCCACCACTGTTGGAGTGGTTGTACTAACCCAGACACTGTGCAGCTTTTCAAGAGTTTTCTCTAAGCAGTGCTGTGACTGGGTTTCTTAGATTCCCCAGCAATAAGTGTGGCAAGATGATATATCGATAAAATAAAATTAATGAATTAAAAGGAATAAATGCCATGAAATTTAAATAAAAGCTAAAATAAAATGTAACTAGATGGTTAGTCACTGTAGAATCATAATAATATTTATGTCTTCTGTTCTGAAGATTCTGTTGAATGGAGAATAAGATTCTCATCGGAATGATAATCTATGTTAATGTGCCTAAAGATTTAAGTGAATGGTATGAACTAGCTAAACACTCCATCCATCCCTCCCTCTCCCAACACGGACTTATCCGGAAGAGAGAAAAATGAGGAAGGAAGGAAAAGCATGGAGGTGTCCGGTGGAGGCTCTGTGGAGCAGCCGTCTCTGCTAGCATCCCTGCTAGCTAGCCGTAAATCCTGTGTCAATGTTCCGTCCTGCTCTGAGGTCACTCCATCCCGTCCTTTCCAGCGGCTTCCATACCTCCCTCACTCTCCATTTCACCTTTTCTCCTATGACCTGAATGAAGAGGAGGAGCCAAACTGGAGGAGTGGTGGCAGGTACACAGGAGAACTTCCAAGATTCAGTGCAAAGAAAAGCAGCATCAAATTGACGCTTCTCTCACCAGCAACACTGACCTTCTTCAGAAATCACTGGACTGTTTGCCTCCTGCACCTCCTGTTAAATGTCACAGTTCACTAAATTCACGTTTTTAACATCACAGTACATTAAAATCACATTTTAAGGGTCACTGTTCACTAGAATCACTTTTAAATGACACTGATTTATTAAAATAGCTGTATATACTTTATAAAAACACATTTAAGTATTAAAACCTCTAATAGATTTTTGTACTATATATGTTACAGATCAGTTTATTAAAATCACATTTAAAATGAGATGTGCAGTGTATATGTGGATAGGAACGTCTCCATCTGCCACCTCTTCTCTGTTTCTACCTTGTAGGCTTCAGTCTCCCACACAGTGTCCTAAAAGTGTGTGTGTATGTATGTGTATGTAGATTTCTGTGATTGATGCTGAACTTATACTCAACTTAAATATTCTCTCTCTTTCTCTTTCAGGTCATTCTCTGCTGCTCCATCTACTCCCACCAAACAACAAAATGACAGGTAATCACACACAACAGATAATGTTGTAACAGTGTGCAGTGTGTTATGAGTCAGTGTTGTAACAGCGTGGAGTGTGTGTTATAGGTCAGTGGTATACCAGAGTGGAGAGTATTATGAGTCAGTGGTGTAATAGTGTGGAGTATGTTAGGGGTCAGTGATATAACAGTGTGGCATGTATTATGGGTCAGAGGTGTAACACTGGAGTGTGTTTTGGGTCAGTGGTACAACAATTTATAGCATGTAATGACGGTGTAACTTGAGTGTGTTACAGGTCAGTGGTTTAATTGGAGAGTGTTATGGGTCAGTAATGTAATAGTGTAGAGGGTGTTAATGGCAATGTAACAATATGGAGTTTGTTAACATTCAGTGGTGTAACAGTGTCGAGTGTGTTTGTGAGTCAGTGGTGTAACACTGTAGAGGTATTTTTATGGGACAGTGAAGTGAGAGACAGTGTGAATTGTGTTATGAATCTCTGGTGTAACTGCATAGCATGTTATGTGTCAGGGGTTTAACAGTGTGGGGTGTGTTATGTATCAGTAATGTAACAATATGGAGTGTGTTATTAGTCAGTGGTGTAACAGTGTGGAGTGTGTTACTGGTCCGTGGTGTAACAGTATGGAGTGTGTTTCATTTTCATCTCTCTCTCTCTCTCTCTCTCTCTCTCCTCTCTCTCTCTTTCTCTCTCTCTCTCTCTCTCCTCTCTCCTCTCTCGCTCTCACAGGCCACCTTTAGGTGGTCTTCTCTCATCCTCATATCGTCAGCATCAGGAGTCTTTGGCGGCAGAAAGAGAGAGGCGCAAGTTTGAGAGAGAGGAGCGACTCCAGAGAATAGAGAGAGAAGAAAGGAACCGACACAGGTTATAAAATTCTTATTATCTAATTAAGGCGAGTTTTGAATTTTGATTGGCAATGTGCTGCACTCAACACTGTGCTAATAATAAAGTTTTTAAATTAACCATTAATTACTATTCTCTCTTTTTCTCTCTCTCTCTCTCTCTCTAGTCGAGAGTATGTTGGTAACATGGAAGAGGCTCGGCAGGCACGAGAGGAAAGGTGAGTTCCTTTACTCTGCAGCCTTTTTCGTTCTTTATCCTGAACTCCAGCCCATCAAGTAGCCAACAAGTTATATAAGCTTATACCTCACCAATTATCTTTGGGGCAATGAGGCCATTGTAGCTAATAGCTCATAGCTCTGGAGATATGAAACTAATGTAACTAAGAAAAGAAAGCATATACCCCACCAGTTAGTAGCTAATGTAGCTAACACCAAGTATTATGGTGCTCCCTGCATACCTAAATCATCACACACTCTTCACAAAATGTGTGGAGGTGTTCAGGAATATCTAATTGACTTAATTGTGTGGTTTCTCACACTGTAGGATTTACTGTTATGAACAGTGGTCCAGAAAATTCACACAAAGGAATAGCTCCAAAGAAATAAAAGGACAGTTCTGGAAGGGCCAATTTAAAGTTCCGATGTTAATCTTATTGAAATGCTGTGGGGAGATCTGCAACAATTGTGCAGCAAGAAACCCTTCAAATATCACACAGCTGAAATAATTCTGCATGGTCGAGTGAGAATCACTTGAGGTTATTTCAGTCAAGGGAGAAATATGATAAGAAAAGATCATACTTTATTAGTCCGCAGTGGGGAATTTCACAATATTGCAGCAGCAACGGGATAGCAAGGTAGTCAGTACAAGAACAGATAAAGTATAGTAGAGTATATACAGTATAATATCTACAACATTATAAATAATAAAAAAAATGCGAGCTATTAAGACAGTAGGAATGGTCTTTTTTGCAAAGAATAAATAAATATATATAGTTTGTTTGTCCATATTAACAAAGTAATAAATATTTAATGGGTGTCCTAATTTTTCACATGACTGTATTTAGCTGTAGTGTAGAGTTGTGTAATGTAATCTGTGTTATTTTTTATATGTGTAGAGTTATTTAGAGTAGAGCTGTATAGAATTGTGTAGAATAAAGTAGTGTGGTTTATTCTACACAATAGTAGAGTAGAGGTTTGTGTAGAGGTTAGTAGAGATATACAGAGATGTAGAGTTATGTTGACATGTATAGAGATTTAGAGTTCATTTATTGTGCAGAATATTATTGTGTGGAATTGTGTAGAACAATTATTCACTGGTTATGATAAGCCTCCTCTTTGTCAGAGAGAGAGAGAGAGAGAGAGAGAGAGAGAGAGAGAGAGAGAGAGAGAGAGGTAGAGAGAGGGAGGGGAGTGATGAGGGAGTGAGTGTGGGAATGCAGTAATTTGAAGAAACATCTGGAGAAACATCACAGAGAGAGAGAGTAAGAGGGAGAGTAAGTAAACTGTTCTCCAATTTCATCACCTCCATCCACCTCTCTCTTATATCAGTCTCTTTTCTTGATCACTCTCTCATTCTCTGTCTTTCTCTCTCTCTAATTTTTAGGCTAAAAATGGTGGAGCGGTTAGCAGGGGAGGAGTACGAGCGAGAGCGTGCTCGTTTGGCTGCTCAAGGCCTCACTCTGAGCCAGACCGACACCTGTCAGTCATCTCGCAGTGACACACCCACTTCAGTGACATCACAGGATGACCAAGACATGGCCATTACTTTATCACACCTGTCCTCTGAGCCAGGTGAGCTTTACCTTCACTGCACAGTGTGTGTGTGTGTGTGTGTGTGTGTGTGTGTGTGTGTGTGTGTGTGTGTGTGTGTGTGTGTGTGTGTGAGAGAGAGCGAGAGAGATTAACACATGTGGGACATTGTAGGTGTTAAAGTGTCCACTCTTGAGCCCTAAAGTGTCAGATTGGCCCAGATTCTCTCTGGGTTGTGAATGTATGCACAAGTTGGTGTTTCTAATAAAGTGACCAGTGAGTGGAAGCACAAGGTAGGTGTTTCTAATAAAGTGGCTAGTGAGTGGAAGCACAAGGTAGGTGTTTCTAATAAAGTGGCTGTGTAATTAGCTGTGTTTTTGTTCAGCTCTTGTGTACATTTGGGAGGAGGGTGTTTTTAAATTTGGATCAAGGGAGAAGTTTCTGTGTGTGTGTGTGTGTGTGTGTGTGTGTGTGTGTGTGTGTGTGTGTGTGTGTGTGTGTCCGTGTGTGCATGCGTGCGAGTGTGTTTTGGATTTAGAAGGTCTGGAGCTGCTCTGTACTGCTGTTTGAATCAGTACAGTCATGAATGGTAATGTATACATACTCACATATATACATTTCACCATATCAGATTAGATTGTGTGTGTGTGTTAGGGGGTGTATGTTGTGTCACAAAAACAGCTTTAAGCCCATATTTCCTGTCCGTGTCTGTTCACACACACACACCTCTTTTCCTGACCCAAAAGTGTGAACTGATGAGATACAGGGAGCCTTTCAGTAGGACACATTACACACACACACTCTTACAGGGACACAGCAGGACATACATTGCACATGTGTTTGTGTGCATGCATGCGTGTGTGTGTATGTGTGCCCGTGTGTGCATTGGTTTCTGGTTGGATATTTGACTTTTCTTGGCCATTGATATGTGTTTGGTTTCTTTGTACAGTTAGAACACCCAAATTCAAAGTTCAACCATCTAGCTGATTTGAGGTTATGCTGAATAATTTGAGGTTATCCTCCTCCTCCATTATTCAGTCCACTGTGTGTAAGTTCCACAGGCAGCAAAACAGACTTAGGGCATGGTGCTGCCACCACCATGCTTAACAGCTGGTACAGTGTTCTTGGGTTTAAATACCTTACCTTTACTTCAAAATGTCTCTTCTGACCAAACTTTCCCTTAGAATGCTTTTTTTCATGTGGTTCAGCTGCAAGCAATAGTGGAGCTTGAAGGTATGGATTTTGGAGGTGGAGCGTATTCTTGAATGGCAGCCTATCATTTCATGATTATATAAAACTGGCTTGACTGTAGATAGTGACACTGTTGTTCCAGGAGCATCCAGGTCATGGCAGGCCTGTCCCTTGTAGATCTTAGAGATGTATCTACATCTCCAATAACTTGTTTTTATGTACAGCTGTTTGAAGATCTTGGAATCTAGACTAGAACTCTTAGAACGTTTATGCTCTTAGGAGGATTTTCCTTTTTAAATCTTGGTTGCCCTTGATGTTTCATCCTCATGCTCATTCATAAGCACATTCTCTTAGGGAGGTTCCTTTGAGTCTCAGTTCCTCTTAGTTGTCTTTCCTTCTGCTCCTAGGGAGGAATTTCTTTACAGTGGTTCTTCCTCGGTGTCTTAGGTAGAATCTCCATTTCAGTATTCCTTTTAATAAGGGTTGTTTGAGTCCACAGAACAACATTTCTGGATTAAAAATGTTATATAGATGGTTCTTTTAAAATACACTTGTGTAAATGAGATGTTTGTATTATCTGTGTAATGGTTCTACAAAACTTTATAAAATGTAAAGGTTCTAAGTGTAACCATTAAACTGCTTCTTTAACTATATTCTCATATGATAGTGTTTTCAACACTTTAAATTCTTTCTCTCTAGAACTGGACTCCCGGGCCAGCCCTGAACCAGAGCAGAAGGAAGATGAACCTACAGAAGATGAAGAAGCAGAACAGGAGGAGGAGGAGGAGGAGGAGGAGGTGGAGGAGGTCAGTACTGAAAAGGACGAAGTCGGCACAGAAGAGGCAGAGGTGGAGGAAGAGGAAGAGCCTGAGCAGGAAGCTGTAGATGGGGAAGTGGAGGACAGTGGGATACTAAGTGATAAAGAACGACAGAATGAAGAAGTGAATGAGAAAGACAACTGCTCCGCCTCCAGCATCTCCTCATCCAGCAGCACTCTAGAGAGAGATGAGAGAGCATCCAGGACTGGGGGAGATACAGGTGAGGAAGGGATTGTTACAGTAATTATAGTTGGTGTGTTCATTACAGTAATGTTAATTACATTCATGGTAATTACAGTGCACCATCGAAGCTGGTTCTTCAAACTAAAAAAGTTACTGAAGCGCACACCAGTGATACGTGCTATTCACAGGTTTGATTATCAGCTGTTCTGACCGATGCTGCTGTGGCATGTCAGGATGAATTCATGGAAGAACTTAAAGAACCTAAAGCAGTTTAGGATAATTAGGTACATAACTTACAGGTTTTTTGGGTGTTTTGGATTAATAGATGGGCCTGAGAATTGATTAGCACAAGTAATCAACTAATAATAGTAATTTTCTTCTGTAAACACATTCATAACTGAGTTACATGCAATGGAACATATTCTCATCAAATGTAAAATGTGAAAAAACAGCAGTGTGGAGTGATAGAGTTAAAATCATGCTGTTAGAAACACAATAAGGGTGTCTGCTAAATGCCATGAATGTGAATGTTAAAGTAAGCTGAATTTATGGGTTTTTAGAAAAGAAATACAAAGTCTAATATGAAATTTTGTACAATTAAATATCTGAAGTTCAGTTCAAAAAAGTCCACATTTTCTATTAATTACCATTTTTAGATCAATTTAAAAGGACATTTGGGGGTATACACAGATTGAGTATATGCTGTACACAGCACTTGATGTATTGTTTGACATATTTTTTAAAAAGTAAAAAAATATATATAAAACAAATATAACTGTTACTGTTAAAAACTAAAATCATGTAATACTGAGGCTTTTTTCTGATTTAACACTTCTGTTTATTTCAACCAGTGAATTATTATATGTAGGAAAACTTAGGTGAGTTGTTCATCTGAGCTGCTTATGTTGTTTACAAGAAGATTTAGTTACAGTACACTGTCAGTAATAACCTATTTTCATTAATAAACACAAAACTCCTCCACAGTGTGGCAGTGTTTTCCTCTAATAAACAGTATGATCTTCTTGGTTCTGCAGGCCAAGTTGGTCAGGAGGGCGGCGCTAGTGAGCAATGCAGCGAGATCCTGAACAGCAAACTCTTCATGTTGGACATGCTCTACTCTCAGGGCGGTAAACAATGCTCCCAAGATGAGGAAGAGGAAGCTGAGGAAGAGGTAGAGACAGAGAAAGAGAAAGCAGAAGGTGGAGAAGAAGGGCAAGAGACAGGAGTAGAAGTACAAAATGGAGAAAAAAAGCCAGAAGGTGGAAGTGTCCGAGCTTTTGCTGAACGTTTCGGAGACCTCGTCAAAGGCCTCAGCTCTCCACCAATGGGAGTGCTGGAAAGTCCTGAGAAGCAGCAGCCACTTCCACAGGCTCCGCCCCCTCCAAAGAAGGAGTCAGACTACATCTGGGACCAGCTGATGGCGAGTCCTCGTGAGCTCCGCATTGGCGATATTGACTTCACTGACTTAGTTGATGAGGACGACCAGGACATCCTAGACTCTGGAGATTTCACTGGAAGTTCAAATCTGCCTCCACCTCCACCACCACCTCCATGCCCATTCAATATTCCCCCTCCTCCTCCCCCACTGGCCCCTGGCATCAGGGTTCCACCTCCCCCACCCTGTTTCTCTGCCCCCTTGCCCCCTTCACCCCAGCTGGGCCGCCCGGACCCACCGCTCTTTCAGAAGAAGAAAAAGACCATCCGTCTGTTTTGGAGTGAAGTCCGGCCGGTGGACTACCAGTACCTGGGACATAAAAGGGGTCACCTGTCACTCTGGTCCAAGCTGGAAACTATCAAAGTGGACACTGCAAAATTGGAACACTTGTTTGAGAGCAAGTCCAAGGAGATGCCCGTAACCAAGGTAAGCATTTGTCCTTAAGCCACTAAATCACACTGATAGTATATGGACACTGCATATCCACTGAATGCCCCAACCAGAAAAGCCAAACTAATATCAGCACTTGCAGATGAAGTAAATGACACAGTAAATGACAGTCGGCATGTTGGATGCTGATAAATGAAGAAAATGAAGACCTGAGATGCTTTATCAAGAGTCATAACTTTATGTTCTGAAGACTTTAGCATTTCCCAAATGGCTATGAGGCCTGTGGACGGCTCCCAGTCAGTGGTGATGAGAACTTGATGGTGGTCTGTGGAGGAACATAACACCAATCTTAGGTGCCATGTGGAGCAACATCAGCATTTAGAGATATTTTGGTTGACAATAAGAAGAACTCTGGAACCAAACATGGGTTTGTGTAACCAGCTGAATATTTTCAACTATATTTTGGAAAACTACACATCCTTGTTACTGTTTACTGCATGGATGTTTGTCTGTAGTTATGTAGTAATTTAGTGATGTTATTTAGCGTCTTCGCAGATCAGGATGGATCCTGCTTGTGTTTATGGATCATTTATCCTGTATGACTCAGTTGATGCAGTTCAGGCTCAACCACACAGCAACCACAGTTGTGTGGACTGATGTCTCCAATACAAATGGCTTCCATCCCACTGGCGCGCAGGTTCTGCGTCTGAACAGATGTTCGTCACACGTTCTGGCTGCCTTACTTTGATGCGGATGTTTTGGATTTCCGCTCGCTAATGTTCAGATGAACTCTCAGACAACTGCACACAGACACACACACACACACACACTCTAACACTCATTTTGCCTTATATGGGCAGATTATTTTCATTGTGACCTCTTGCATCTGGAGCTGCATTTGAAAATGTTTTGGATTACTTATAAACAGTTTATAATTAGAGATACAGCATGAATATGTATAAAGATATTATGACAGCATAATGATATTGTGATCAGCTGTAAAATTGAAACCACTGGTAGGTGAAATTAATTACACTGATGATCTGATTCCAATGGCACATGTTTAGGGGTGCAGTATATTCATGCAAAAATGAGCAGTAAGTTCTTGCAGATGATGACAACCATAAGAATCTTAAGACACCTTGTCAGGAGCCAAATTGTGATGTCTAGATGACTGTCTACAAGACCGTTTTTAACTAATTTCGAAGGGATTCGTTTGTTCTTTTCACTTAAAGTAAGAAAATTCAGATTAGTGATGTCCATTATTTTTGTCTTGGGAAGTGTTTGTGGTGGGCACATAGAGAGCTGAATAGATAAATCAATTCTACTAATAAATTATTAGGTCAGTTTACGTGTATTATATAACATTTCTTCAAAAACAATTTAAAAAAATTTACATTTTAAGAATTTTACACCAAACATCTCCATTTGGCACATGGGGCACAATTTGGTCAGTACTACTTTATATAATTTAACATTTTATGAAAGTGAGAACATAATCAGAACTAGAGGAAGAACTATGTGTCTTTGGTTGTTATGGTGCTCATTTGAAGTTGTTCTCAAGTTATGTTCATGGTGGTCTTTCTGTTCGGCAGAAAACAGCAGCGGACGGTAAGAGGCAGGAGATCATTGTCTTGGACTCCAAACGTAGTAACGCGATCAACATCGGCCTTACTGTCCTCCCACCCCCACGCACCATCAAATCTGCTATCCTCAATTTTGACGAGTATGCACTCAACAAGGAAGGCATTGAGGTGACAATACTGATTCAACTATTCACTTTATTAATAATAAATCTGAACCACTCACTGTCCTCTTCCTGAGCTCCACCTACCTTACAGTTCAACCATGTAGATGCTCAATAACACACCAGATCATCTGCTGATGAACAGTTTATTATCCCTCCTAAATTTCATTGTAGGTCAGAATATTTTTGTGTCTCTCTCTACTGCAGAAAATTCTAACAATGATTCCTACAGAGGAGGAGAAGCAGAGGATTCAGGAAGCTCAGCTGGCCAATCCAGACATTCCTCTGGGCAGTGCTGAGCAGTTTCTCATTACTTTGTCTTCCATCAGTGAATTGTCTGCCCGCCTGCAGCTCTGGGCCTTCAAACTGGACTATGAGGCAACTGAAAAGGTAAGTGCCTGGAACATAAAAAAAGATGACAAGACCAGGGAGAACTGTTTTTTTTGTATAATTGTTTTAAGCTGAAGAGTTTAAAGTTGAAGATCAGTTTAAACACCAAGATATTCTTTCAGATATTCCCAACAAACTCCACTAGTCTCAAAGAAGAACACAGCTGATCATCTGACTATTGCTGAAGCTGACCACATAGATAATCCAGACGTATACTGTGGACAAATGAGTCCAAAACAGAACATTTTGGTTTTAAAAAAACTCATCCCAACTGTTAAACAGGGAGGTGGCGTTAGCTTGGTCTGGTGCTGCTTTCCTTGGGTCCAGCACCGTTTTCCATTATAGATGATCCTATGAGTTCTGGGTTGTGACAGAAGATTCTACAGCAAAATTATACAAATTTATACCAAAGAATGCTGAGCTGCTGCTCCACAGATATGTGCTGTAATTGGTTCATTTGCTTAATTGTTTAAGTGGAGTGTGTGTGTTTGTGGCAGGAAGTCGCAGAGCCTTTACAGGACCTGAAGGAGAGCATGGAGCAGCTGGAGAAGAACAAGACGCTCCGCTACATCCTCTCAGCATTGCTCTCAATCGGCAACTTCCTCAATGGATCGAATGTAAGAGTTGTACTCAGAAAGAGCCTCCTGCTGAACAGTGATGGTCTCTTAAGATTTCCTTGATTAAACCACTGCCTGTCTGTGCGTGTGTGTGTGTGTGTGTGTGTGTTTGTGTGTATTGGAGCAGGCTAAAGGTTTTGATCTGAGTTATCTGGAGAAGGTCCCTGAGGTAAAGGATACGGTTCATAAACAGTCTCTGCTGCACCACGCCTGCTCTGCTGTGGTAGAAAACTTCCCTGAAAGCACAGACCTCTACTCTGAGATAGGAGCTGTTACCCGCTCTGCTAAAGTGAGTACACACATGCACGCATGCACGTGTTGTTCCAGACATAATAGCTAAAGTAATGTTTATGGGTTTTGACCTGCTGGGTTCTCTCTGCTCTGCACAAACATAAATAAGTCTGGGAACACGTAGTATAAAAGAGCAGCATAACAAACAGTTATGCACTTCGTAAGACCATAAAAGCACAGTCTAACACCACCAGTGTCAGAAGCATGTGGCAGGGGTTAAATACAATCATGGACTTTAATGAGAACTCTCACTCGCTGAACAGCACCAGTGCAAAGCTTCCAGAGAAGCTAAACTCATTTTACGCTTGTTTCGAAGCAAACCACAACGAGCCCATGGTGAGAGACATGTCCAACGGTGAGTCCAACCCACCCTCCATCTCTGCAGCTAATGTGTGCAGATCCTTCAAGCATGTCAACACCCACAAAGCCACTGGGCCTGATGGCATTCCGGGGCATGTGCTTAAAGCATGAGCAGATCAATTAGCAGGAGTCTTTGCGGACAATTCTTACACCTCCCTCATCCTCTCAGTCATGCCAACATGCTTCAAACTGGCCAACATCATGCATTCTGAAAACAACCAGCATCACTTGCTTAAATGACTGATGGCCAGTTGAGTGCTTCCTCAGAGACTTGAGGAATGTTCCTGTGCTCCTCTAGGACTGTACAGCCCAGTATTTACAGTTCATGCCCTGTACGTGTCAGTCGGTATTTTTATATGCATGTGCTGCGTTTGTCTGTAGGTGGACTTTGACCAGTTGCAGGAGAACCTGACCCAGATGGAGCGGCGCTGCAAAGCATCGTGGGAAAACCTGAAGGTCATTGCGAAGCACGAGATGAAGCCAGTGCTGAAGCAGAAGATGAGCGACTTCCTGAAGGATTGTGCAGAGAGGATCATAATACTGAAGATAGTGCACAGACGAATTATTAACAGGTAATACACAGTATTATTATCATAATTATTATTTTTACTGAATTAGGTGTTGTCTTTTGACAAATTTAAAAAAGCCTATTAGCTGATTTAATGTGATATTAAGAGTACATTACAGCAGCAGTACTGTGCCTTTATGAATAGGATGTAAACATTGTGCCAAGTTCAAGTACAGCTTGCACATATGATGGAGGTAGTTTCATTTACATTTACATTTGTGGCATTTAGCATTATGGTGGCTGTATTTTCACACACTGATGCTGTTAGACCTACAGCGTAAATAATGACACACATTCACAGTAGTTGATGTTTTAGATACAGGTGGATCAGAAACTCTAGATGTGCTGTTAATAATATCTAGTTGAGTTTGCATGGATTTATCAAACTGCTTAGTAGCTAATACAGTGCCTGTCACACTCTGGTACAGTTAACCCTACATATGGGGTAGAGTGTAGTGTTCATAGTACTATACACACATTTTAGCAAAGCTGTTCAGACTGACTGTCTACAGATCCTCTGAAATCAGGTGTTTAAGGATTATTAAGTTCTCCATTATCTCCAACATCAAATAAATTTCTGATTAGTTCTGGTAATGATGATAAAAGTTTATGAATGTTGTTTTGAAAGACATTTTTGCTGAGAGGAACTAAGTCCCCTGGTTATTCTCCTCACAGGTTCCACTCGTTCCTGCTGTTTTTGGGCCTGCCTGCATACGGAGTGCGGGAAATCAGCGTCCACCGCTTCAGTAAGATCCTGAGTGAGTTTGCACTGGAGTACCGGACCACCAGAGAACGCATCCTTCAGCAGAAACAGAAACGAGCGGACCACCGAGAGCGCAACAAGACCCGTGGAAAGATGATCATGGATGTCGCCGCACCAGTAAGTGAAGGGAAATGGCTGACATACCGAACACCTAACTTTTTACATGGACTTCCATTGAATATTATGTTTTTTCCTTATTTTGTAGAGTCGACAGTTGAAATACACATTTTTGTGTGATATACAAATGGTGTTCACTTGTATTCAGAAATATAAACCAGCTTCCAGCACACCAGTTTCAGACCTGTGGTGTGTTCTAGTGGTGTTTGGGGCTGATCTCCTAACCATCATGGTCTCTAGTGCAGAAAGACTTAATCATCAAGTCTGTTAGCGTGTTAACAGCTGTATAAACACAGCATAAGGGTCCTATTTCTGGATGACCGCTGTGTGTGAGGACAGTTAGGACTTTGATATCCTCCAGCTTGACTGTTTCAATAAGACTTTAAATTAAACCCTCATTTTTAATCATCTTTGCTCAGAGTCTGCAGCCTGATAATAATTAGCAGATAACCCAGAACAAATGCTGAGAGTTCATCTCGACCCCTCTTAGGATCAAAGCGGAGGTACAATAGACTGTAGGGTCATTGTAAACATTATAATGTAGGTGTTTCTAATAAAGTAGCCAGTGAAAAAACATGTTTCTAATTATGTGGCCAGTGCAAGTGCAAGTTTGGTGTGTCTAATAAAGTGGTCAGTGAGTGTAAATGTTTCAGTGGATTTTTTTATCATGGTTTGCTGTACAGCTGATCTCGCTGCTGTTACAGTATCATGCCAAACCAATCTGTGGAGGTCATATTTGTTTAATGACCCACCAAATATATTGTGAAGTGAAATATGACAAAAACACTGTTTTAACTCAGTTTATTGGATAAAATGCTAAGCACTGAGCTGAGTCATTGAGATGGTATATTTTAGCTACTGATGCTCTTTTGTATTGGTGCATTATCCTGAGGAAAGAAACACCACCACCATGTTTTACAGTTTAGTGACTAAATTATTGGTAATCATTCATTTCTAATGTTATTCTTTACACAGATATTATTTGCTGTTGAATAAGA
This sequence comes from Acestrorhynchus altus, assembly GCA_034509495.1. NCBI lineage: Eukaryota > Metazoa > Chordata > Actinopteri > Characiformes > Acestrorhynchidae > Acestrorhynchus > Acestrorhynchus altus. The sequence goes on from CM067501.1 coordinate 12,444,971, forward strand.
CATTAATACACACGTAGAGGCCAAAGCCAGTGACTAAAATTAGACACAAGGTGGCACTGCATGCATGTTGATTTAACAGTGAACAGAAAGTTGAATTGCAGAGAGAGAGGTGGGATATAGTGGAAAATAGAAGGATGAAGAACTCAGTGTTGTGTTTATGGGCGACAGCTTCTGGGAGTTTTTAACCTCTGACCTTCCTCCTCTCCCTCCCCTAGACTGATGATGAAGAAGACACTGAGGTACATCTGTGTGTGTGTGTGTGTGTGTGTGTGTGTGTGTGTGTGTGTGTGTGTGTGTGGTGAATTCACTCCTAATCACTATTGAAAAAGTTACATTGAACTGGGTTTGGAGTGTTTCCTAACATCTCACACTGACTCCACCTCATATTATGCATGACTTGTTAAGTTTCAGACTACAGCAATTTAGTCCCAAATAAAGATAAAGCATCCTTGTGTGTTTGTTTCTGTGTTTACAGACAGGTCAGACAGTCCGAGGTAGCAGTAGCGGCACTGTTGGGGAGAGCAGCAGCAGCGCCCCTAGTGATGGACAACATGAAGTGCAAGGTCTGGGCCATGCAGAGGATGCAGCTGAACACGAGCACATGAAGGCAGTACTGAAGGGCAGCCTGCAGGGCAGCAGCACTGAAACCAGTGTGTTACCGGGATTACGCACACGTTCACGTGTACGGCCTAGCAGGGGTGAGAAACAAACACACACTCAATATTGTCCAAATGTAAGCTACTTCATTCCATGTTTTCTGACACCATGTAATCAAATCTGTTAGAGATAAGAACATTCCCAAAAAGTGTCCTGATGCTGAATGGTGTGTGTATGTGTTGTGTGCAGGTCGTACTGCATGGGCAGCAGCAAATGAGGACATTCCTGGAGTGGCTGATGATGCGGCCGATGAGATCATGGAGCGTATTGTGCGGTCGGCCACTCAGAGTCCACGAGAACGTACACAACCGCGTGAACGGAGACGCTCACGCTTAAACAGAAAATCATGTACGTTATCATTTCACTTTCAACCAAAAACAAGTAACATAAGTTAACTTTTCACTACCAGTCCAAACAACATATGGTAAGATTTAGGCTGATTTCAATCAACCACAAATAACGTAAGTTAGCATTTCACTAACCACCTATGTACGTTAGCACATTAATAATACCTAAACCAAATTATATGCATTACTATTTCATGACTATCTACACCCAAATGACATTTTAGCATTTCATACTCTTTCTCTCCCTCCCTCCCTCTCTCTCTCTCTCTCTCACTCTCTCTCTCTCTCTCTCTCTCTCTCTCACTCTCTCTCTCTCTCTCTCTCTCTCTTGCAGTGAGGAGAACACTAAAGAATGGGTTGACTCCAGAGGAAGCCCAGGCTCTGGGCCTGGAGGCCTCAGAGATGCAAGTCTGAAGTTCCACCATTCTGGCCTCCACATCTTTCTCTCAAATCCAGATCCCAAAGTAAACCTGGACCTAGATTTGCCATCTTTAGTCACCAAAGTTTTTTTTTTAAAGATTGACTGGGTCAGCTTATCTCAGTTAAAGTGCAACTGACATTCTCTTTGTCCAACTACTAGTGTGTTCTAGCTACATTCTCACACTCTGAAGAAACTGCATCTATATGTGCCTCACTGCCAGACTGGTGTTAAGCAGCAATGGTGGCATGTAGCCAGGTCAATATTGCTTTGTTGAAGATTTTGGATGCACAGAACCAGATTAACCAGTTTGTTTGTTTTTTATCAGTTTCTTTTCCTTCACCTGCAAATATTTACCAAACCTCTTCTGGTGCCACTGTTTAACAACAGAAGTCTGACTCAGCTCAGTCTGGAATATTGTTTTATTTAGTATTTATTTACTAAAAACAGCAATACTAGCAATAAAATCTGATGTTTTAACGTGTGCCTTTGTTTAAAACTTGACTGTTTTAGCTCTAATCTGTTATAGGTCAGCTCTGTACACGCTTTGTTTTTCTTAAGTATGTTTTATTAGTGTATATGGTCTAATTTATTACCGATTTAAAGAGAAGGAGCTGTTTGGAGCTCTGTGTCAGTGTGTTTTCTGTTTTATTTTGTTTTGTTACTCTGCATCACTGTGGTGCGGCTAAACATACAGCCCTGTGCACCTTATTTCCATTCAGTGGGGGATATTTATGAGGCAATTAAGATTTTATATATATATATATGAATAATAGCAAGATTTATATATTTTAATGATTCTGATGATTCTAATTATTGCTATTTTAATGGGATATACATTTCATCTCAGAAAAGAAAAGTTTAAAATGTACCAATTCAGTATTATTTTGATGTTTGTATAAAGTGTGTAAATGCCCTTCTCTGTCGTGTAGTTGTTTTGTAATTTGTGTTGAAATAATAGTTTATTATTTACTGAAAGAGCAAAATATCCTCTAAAATACTTTTTAAATTCAATTTAGATTGAAGATTTAACAAATGCATTGTTACAGAAACATTTCAATCTGAAGAACTGCAGAACTGTTTTATTTATGTTTTAGGTGTTTTTGTGTTTCTGTTTTTTCATTGATATTTGGACAGGGTCAGGTGAGGTCAGTTCTTGCATAGTTTAGGTCCAGACAGACCCTTTAATCTTCAGTGGTTCATTTGTGTATTTTTTGGATGAATTATGCTGAACAGTTTGCAGTGCTGCACTCTGGGATGTTAATCATGTGTACACACACTCCTGCAATAAAAACCGTTTTCGCAGCCAGGTTGTCTGCAGCTTTCTTCAGTTGTAAGTTAAACCACTATTACATTTTTCTGCTTAGTTAAAGATGCGGACAGAGTCATTCAGAGTGGGTTTGGTGTGAAGTGCTCTGTTATAGAGAAATATCCTTAGATTGTTTTACAGTGGTGGTGAATTGAACCTCTAAAAGATCAAATGGTTATGGGTGCTGATTGTAAAGCATCCTTGGGTATGTAAAAGGCACTATATTCATGTAACTTCATTCATTCACTGAAAATGTGCACAGCAGGTCTAAAATGTGTTTAAAACCACAAAGTAGTGGATGGCTACATGTAGGCAAAAGGCAAAAAGATGAGAAAACTTTTTTTCCACTTTATGCAGTGAGATTCTGAGTGGGATTTGGTGTGAATTTTGGTGGAGAAACTTGTTGATTTCTTTACAGTGGTGGTGAATTGCTGCAGAGCTTACTTATATACAGTACTTACCAAAAGCCTGTGGTGCTTAATCATCAGATTTTTTCTTAATTAGCATCCTGAGATTAGCTACTGCAAATAGCTTGATAATGTTCCACAGCTGAAAAATGGTCCAGCAGGTGTTTTATAGCTGAAATATTAACCATTACTTGCACAGATACTGATATTTTTTCTGTACATTAATTTTCCCTAATGAGGATGAGGGCAACAGATGGTAAAAAAAAACTATCCACACACCCAATTAAATATTGCTTATCCAAGATCTGAAGAAAGACTCAAATTGTGACCCTCAACTGAGAGGAAGCTAATATAAATGGTCATCTAGACTGAGATGCTGCCATCCAAGGAAGAAGCTCTGTCTCCAAAATCAGCAAAGAAATATTGAAAGACATTTGGAGGGATGAAGGCGAGGAATACCTCAAGTCCAAGAACTTTGTACCAGCTGGTAAACATGGTAATCATGAATTTAGATAAAGTTATGAGATGCAACAGAACAAGGATCTCAAACACACATCAAAAGTGATTGTGGACAGAATAAAGCAGGGGAACATTCAGCTTTTGGAATTGCTGTTGTGAGGAAAAAATATGTCAGAGAACCAGCAAAACATAGTGCTGTTGTCACGTATTCTGTGCTGAGCAGACAGAGACAAAGGGAGTTGGACATACTTGCAGGGTAACTAGCAGAGAACACACGCTGACATGAACACTAGGTAGCAAACAAGAGCACTAACAAAGACGGACTAAAACAGAGGAACTTAAATACAAGGACAACATGACACACACCTGGGACTAGATAATGAACGGGCAGCATTACAAATGAGACATAGATGGGAATGGGCAGAGCAAGGGTGGAGACAAGACCAAAACAAATCAAATCACATGCTCAGAAGCATGTGGGGAAAACCAAAACAAAACAGTGACACGAGGGGAGACAAAAGAGATGAGGTGAACGGACAGACGGAGGGGTGAAATGGAACAGATACATGACCCTAAGCCAAGAATTAAAATGTGTGAACTTTTTTGTTTGTATTAAATTGCATGACATCACTCATTTTGTCCCAGAAAAAAGAAAAACAGTCATTGAAATCACTGAAAGCCCAACATTGCCATGACCTTCAGGTCAATGATCAGTGTATGTAAACTTCACCACCAAGAAATGCCTGCATTGGGGGGCAGCAAATTACATATTTATGCTTGACTGGTTAGAAAAGGAAATGACTGAATATTGCACTAGGAATGAACCAGCATGTAGGCTCCAGTTCCACAGAACTACGACGCAGTAATGAAGCCAGAAGGCAAAGGTTCACCTTTGCAATTAAGTTAAATAAAAGGTTCCAAAATACCCATTGGTTTGTAGCTTACAAAATGTACCACTGTCTAATCATTACTGTCTAATGTATATAAACATTGCATGTATGTATATAGTGTTATTTATGAATTCACAGTCTGGAGGAGTGTTTGTGTAATATTTTGTGGGGTGTAAAGATGCTCCAGCAGGGGGGGAAGGACATGCACTCTGTGAGCTCTGCTGTATAATCTGCCACTGAAGTGCTTAGTTCAGTCTCAGTCAGAGCTCAGACTACTCTGCTCTCACACTTTTGTAATCATGGCCGAGGACATGGTGCTGTATTGGTGTTCGGGTTCTCCAAACTGCTGGAAGGTAATAATCACTCTAGAGGAGAAAAAGCTGCAGGGATACAAAAGCAATCTGCTCTCCTTTGAGAAGAAAGAGTACAAGAGTAAGGAGGTGCTGGATATCAACCCAAGGGGGCAGGTGAGGATTACTGAACATACACATTGCAAACATCTGTAGGGGTGGGTGATATAGCAAAAACAGGGTGAAGGCAAGCATGGTCTTCCTCTGAGACAGTGAATCTCCACTACATCATTCCATGCTGTTCACAATACCATACATATCACTGGAAAGATGGAGGGTCAGGAAACTAGGTGACCAGCGAGTCTCAAGGCCTAGAGGTTGGCCAAGAATTAGCCTTCTTTTATAGAATGCTCAGGTTGGGTCCTCTGGCAACACTTGGGCTTCCCCTACTAAAAACTTCTTCACCACGTAGAACGCCATTAGTAATACATGGCTACAGGGAGTTTGACGTCCTCTGTGAAGGGAGAGGCTGAGCCACACACTGAATTCTTCTGGCATCCCAAAAAAACCCTGAACTTTAGATGTTAAGCTTCATCTACTGCCTCCACCTCTCGTTTTTTGCCCCTCAGAATAGTGTCTGCGCACTCCAAGGCATGGCTCTTGAGAAGATCTCACTACAATCAGGTGGGGGTAGATACTGTATGTTCTGGAAGTTGAGAGGGCACTGCATCATAACCCCCTTCAGAGCTCCTCTTCATGCCTTGGTACTCACTACGAGAGTGAAAAACACTGGTTTTCTTCCTCATGTGGGAAAAGAACTGCTGGGAATCAGCTGGATTCTTTCCTGTTGAGTAGAAAAATACTAAGGAAGGGCAGGGACCAGACATTCTTATGTCATTTTGTCAGGCAGTGAATCTGTATTTTTCTAATCCTCTGTTTTTAAGGTTCCAACATTCAAGCATGGAAACCTTGTGGTCAATGAGTCTGTTGCTGTTTGTCTGTATCTGGAGGTGAGCAGAGACTGAGCACTGTTAACACATTCTAAATATGGGAATTGTGAGCTACACTAAGTTATTAACATCTCATTAACATCAAAATGTATTGATATCAGAATTCTGTCCTCAACAGTAGGTACAGAGTAACTTATCTGTGGGTGAAATCTGGAAATAATGTTGTCACTGTGAATAGTGGCAGGTGCGTCACCTGTCTGAATATGTGTATGTCAATTTTAATCTAGTATATATGTTTTTCACTGCAGAACCGTTTTAAGTCTCAGGGTACTCAACTGATGCCGGACAGTGTGGATGATCAGGCTCTGGTTCTGCAGAAAATATTTGAAGGACACACACTGCAGCTGAAAATGTGTAAGAACACATCCTGCAACTGATGCTGATTCTGATGTTAATCACAGTGTTGACCCTAATCACAATCCTGGTTTTGACCCTGGCCCTGAATCTAGTGTTGTCCCTGATCCTGATTCTGATGATGACCCCAGTGTTAATCCTGATTGAGATATTGATTCTGATTTTGATCCTCTTGTTCATTCTGATGTTAATCCTGGTCCTGACCCTGATCCTGATTCTGATATTAAAACTGATCCTAGTGTTCATCCCAGTGTTTACCCTTATCCTGATTCTGATATTAATGCTGATCCTGATTCTGGTGTTGACCCTGAAACTGGTTCTGTTATTGACCCTCATCTTGATTCTAATGTTAATCCTGGCATTGACCCTCATGCTCATTCTGATAGTAATCCTGTTGGAGACCTTGAGTCTCATGTTGATTCTGATGTTGACCCTGATCCTGATATTTATTCTGGTGTTCTCCCTTTACTCATTCAGATGTTAATCTTGATGTTGACCCTGAAATGGGTTCTACTGTTTTCTCTTGATCCTGATTCAAATTTTGACTCTGGTTCTAATTCCTGGTCAGGCTCCTGAATCTGATCCTGATCTTGATGTTGAATTCTGATTATGGTCTTGGCTCTAATGTTATCTTTGGTCCTCAGATCCTTATTCTGATTTTGACCCTGGTCCTGATTCCCATGTTAGTTTTGATCCTGATTCTGGTGTTGGTTCTGATGTTGATCCTGATCCTATTTCTCATGTTTGTTTGTTGTTGTTTTTTTTATTTTGATTCTAATGTTGGTTTTGGTTTTGATTTTGATTCTGACGCTGACTGTAATCATTTCCTCTGTGTAGATGAAGGTATGTTCTTTGAGCATTTTGTTCCGGAAGCTGAAAGAGTTGAGTCTGCTATTAAGAGACACAAGAAGGACCTGGCAAATGAGTTAAAAGTGTGGGAAAACTATCTGCAGAAGGTAACACACACACACACACACACACACACACACACACACACATACACACAGTGCTTGCAATATAATATTTAGTTGTGTACAGTTGCTTGACCACAGATGATGCTTTGAGGGGACGTTTGTTGTAGTAAGTGATGTAGTAGTGCTTAATTTTCTACACCTTAGCTTAATACTTTGATGTCCAAATGGTGTGACAAATTGTACCTGTGTGGCCATAGTGTTCGCTGTCACAGTGCCTGAAACAAGCATTTAGTTTATTAAAGCTATTGCTAGTGACAAGCACCCAGATAGTAAGCATATGTTGGTCTGCTGATATAAGCATAAGGTTGGCAAGTCACTGACTGTATGCCACTGCTGGTCCACCCTCGGACCACCCAAATATTCTGCTGTGTACAAAATCGAACTAGTTTCTAATCTCCTAAAACCAGATCTGAGGCACAGACTTATTTTCAAACATGAACTAAGACAAATATTACAAACTATGACTAGGTCTTATGTAAAACTTTTTAATGTTCTTGATGTTAAATTATTGACTAAATTAATTTAATTTAACAGAAATGAAAGAAAGATAAATTATTAAATTGGACTCTATGAGGAAACTGAGCGTAAAAAGTAGTGTTTTGTTAAATACTCTGATTAACCCTCAGGTGGACCACCAACTTTGCCAAGAGCAGGCAAACTCTAGTCTGCTATCTTCTTGCTATCAGGGCACTGAAACAGCAGCCTACCCACTGATTTCAAAACACAGCCATCTCTCAGATGTTTAAGGGAGAGAAATGAATGTGGGGTTCTTTCTGGGTTCACGGGCCATTTTCTTACAGCCTGTGAGTTTCTGTTTGTGTGAAACTAACACTTGATCCCCCTCCCCATCCCATTCTCATTCTCTCTCTCTCTCTCTCTCTCTCTCTCTCTCTCTCTCTCTCACTAGATGGGAAAAGGATCATACCTGGCTGGAAAGAATTTCACCATGGCTGATGTTGTGATTTTCCCCCACATTGCCTACCTTCCACGTTTTGGGTGAGAACAATTATTTTGAAGATAATTATTCATAGTGCATTTGAACAATTCATAGTAAATTCTGAATAATGTATAGTAGATACTGAATACTTCATAGTCATAAGGAACCAGCCTGGGACCGAACAAACTAATAGGCTGTCTGTGACCATCAGAGGGAGGGTGGTTAGTTCTCAAGCCCCTTTTTAACTTTGTACTCCAGGATCTGTCATTCTGTTCTTCTGTTGGCTATTCAAAAGTATAGAAAGATTGAAGAACAATAAGTCAATAAACTGACCTACACAAAAGAAAATATGGTCAAATAAAAATGAAATAAAGTATTTATTAATTGAATAAATATAATGAGCAAATATGCACTTTCAATAATCCTTAAGAAAGTATGACTATTCCAATATAATAGACGAACAGTAAGAAAGTACACTTGCTCAAGTGTTTTCACATAAGTCTTATGAATATTAGAATGGTGATTTTGACGGTACTGGCCCCAGTTTACCAAATGCTTCTAGTCTTAAGATCATCTTCACTGGTGTTCAGTCTGATGCACACTTGACCATTTAATAATTACCGTTGTTATAAGAAACACCACCTTGGTCAAATCTACACAATAAAAGAGATTGTTAAAGTTTGTTTATTTCCTTGTGTTTGTAAAGGCTGAGGAGAGAGAGCTTCCCCAGACTCATGGAATATTATGATCTGGTGAAGGAACATCCCAGTGTTAAAGCCTCATGGCCTACAGCCTGGAATGAGGAGTCTCAATTTAAAGACACGCTCAAAGATCTGTGAGGAACCCAAAAGATACACCACAGGAGGTGCCTGAGAAGGACCCACTGGCCATCATCATACATGTTGTCCAATGATTTTCCAAAGTTTTTCTTGCCATTAGCTTTGCACATTTTAGATGCTAGCACAGTTAAGATGTTTGGTAATTTGATCACCGTATGTTAAAAACAATAATGACTAATGGAATTAGTAATAAATGAGATAACTAGGCCTTCATGGCTTGTCAGAATAAACATATATATATATATGTTCAGTCTTTTCCTAACCAGCATGTGCGCTTACCTGTATCATGTAGATGCCTGCATCTACGTCTGTGCATTTAGCTGCTCTGTGATCAGTTTAATGGTTCTGTCTGTTCTAGTTCCTTTGTGCATCATGAAGTAAAATCTGTCAACAAATTTTAATAAAACTCAGCTGTCCGTTTTCATCACTCCTGCACTCCTTCTCTAAATATATCTGCATGCATAATATGGTGGAATTTCCAAGAAAATAAGGAAACTTCAGGCGAAACTCTTTACATTGTGAGGTTTATTTATTGAGAAGTACAGACAGCAGTGATGCAGAGAGTAGCTTCTGAGGCTCCTCTGCACCGGTTGTTACTTATGTTTGAAAGCTGATCATTTAGACTTATGAAAATGTCTGAAAAGGTTAATCAGCTGCTTTCTGTTGCCCTCACTTTGAACCACTCTTCACCAATCAGACAGGAACCTGTTCTTGCAGAGCAAGAGATACTCAAAAGTTTAAGACCATTGCCTTATGCCTAGACAGAAAAGGTGCTCCTTTCTTCATGTGTGTCCTTTCCTCATGGCCATGGTATTATCATCCTTCCTGGTTCAGGGTTGGAGTTTTACCATGAGATTTTCTCATATTTCCCATGAGATTGTTGGTCATGGTGTGGAATATTGACAGGGTAAAGTTCATTCTCTACATCACTAGGTTGTAGAGGAAGGACAGTCTATGGGACAGCAGTCTGATGATACTAGACATGGGCTTTTGGGATCTGTGTTTGGGATGCATGATACCTGACATGCATGCAGCGTTATGGTGACACTTGGCCGCCAGAATTTCATTTTCTGTAGCATTTGGGATGTCAAATGGCATTGGTTGTTCTAGCACTTCTAGTTCTTCATCCATGTGAGTCATCTCTTCCATGCGCTCACTGAAGCTCCGATCATCCTTCTGGACAGGGGGTGATACTATGGTCAATGGGGCACAGCAGTCATCACCTGGTGTCTCTAAACAGCAGTAGTACAGCAGTGGACAACTCCAGCTGTTGCACTTTCGTTCCAGCTTCACTTATCAGGCAGCTAGTGAATATCACACCCATCACAAGGTTTCTCTGTGGTCCCAAGTGTTAACAGCACAGTATATATCTATTTCGCACTAGTCACACTGTCCCAACCTGCTGGTCTGGGGTGCTACTCATCTAAGTGACCAGCTATGCTTCCTTCCGGAGCTCGCTTGCAGTGAGTGTGATGTACCCACGTACACCTTCCTTCCACTGCTTTCACCTGCTCAGACAGAAGAAAGAGAGATTTGTGTAGTGCTACACAATATTGCAAAAGATTGTGTTCGGCCATGGTGGTGTCCTCAGGAATGGGCGGTCCAATACCTGTGTTGGGAGGTCTGCCAAATATGATCTCATATGCACTACAGCCTGTTTGTGCTTGTGAACAGAACCAGTGGTAGGAACTTTGGCCATGCCAGACCTGTGTCCTGTGTCATTATGGCCAGTCCAGATTTTATGGTCTGATTAGTGCATTCACTAGCAAGGTGGTAGCTGCAGTGTTTTCTTAGGTCAGTGCCTAAGGAGTGTCTGATGGATTTGTGTACAAAGGGGTACCATTATCACTTGAGATTCATCGTGGTAGACCCCACCTGGGAATAATCTCAGTTAGTAGGGCCTTGGGTACTGCCTGTGCATCCTGCGTACCTATTGGAAAAGCCTCACACCATTTAGAATACATACAAACACATACTATTGAGAACATTTTCCCTTCTACAGGTGTTAGTTCCACAAAATCAATCTGCCAGTGTTGAAAAGGTTCAGTAGCTGGGGAATGCCCCTGATGTTCAGGAATTTTGTTAGTTTCTCCTTTGGTGCTGTTTAATGCACAGTTTGAACAAAATATTTGGGTGAGCTGAGTGAGGCCCTTACTATACCAGCGCTGTCTGATACTATTCTATCATACTATCCCTTTGGACATATGTGAATGCTACGGGCAAGTTGAATAAAGCAAAACATTAGGGCTTTGCAAGGTTTGCCAGAAAGCATATGTGTTCAAATGCTGTTTTCTTGTGTTCTCATGTGTTGCACATCTTGTAGTGAGCCTTCGGGAGGTGTGAAACATTAAGCCACTGTGCGCTTCCCGTTACTGACAGGATCAGTGTTAGGGGTGTGAGGTCGCACTTACAAATTGCTCCATCCACATATATTACCGTGTCAGGGTTATCAAATGGCTCTTCCAAGAGATCAGGTGTTTTCTAATCTAACAGGATGTTATGCACTGCATGTGGTACCAGTAATGTTTGCTATGATCTGGGATACCTAGTGCAGGTATCTGTTGTAGCTGAACCTTGTTGTTCAAATGCCGTGGACAATTCTTCAGTCCACTTTAATGGGGCCTGTGAGCCCATTTTGGTAGGTATAATTGCTCTCAATGGGCCTTACAGTTCTGCATAATTGGGAATGAAATTATGACAGTAAGAGCAAGAAACTAAGGGCTCATTCTCATGAAATCCTGATTCATTTTGATATATTAACTTCTATATATCAAAATGCCATCTCATGAGCTAAGAATGATAGTAATTGTTTCTTAGTTATAAGCTTGGGAATTTGTGCAATTGCAGCTGCTCTATCTGAGGCCAGCCTTCTTAAATTTTGGCTGATTACATGTCCCAAAAAGGTGAAAGGTGACTTCACTCCTGGCAATATTGAAGCTTAGACATGCTAGCCTTGTGGCCTTCGGCTGCCAAGTGCTGCAGGAGGGAGTGGCTGATATACAAACTTCAGAATTGTCCCCGATGATAGTGCTACCTGGTGGCAGTTCGAGAGAACTCAAACTGGCCCGCAGTATAGCGTTATAAATGGTTGGTGATTCCCAAGTAAAAGTAAAGGTTTTGCCTTTAATCGAGAATACAAACCAAAATTGATTTTTAGCATATACTGGAACACTAAAAAATGCATTTGCCACATCGAACACAGATAGTATGAACTGGAGAATCTGGGAATGGTACTATTACCCCTGCTTCCAACAATGACATGAACACTGGGGTAATTCCTTCCAATGCCTCTGGTTTCAGCGAGTATTGTGCCTGACAAGGCCGAGGGCAGCTTGCACACCTCTGTATGGTCCAGGTTGTGGAGGGTCTGCAATGTATGCGGGTGGAGGTCATCTGGGTGGTGCTGAATCGAGGTCGGGATCCACACACCCACACACACAAAAGATCTAAGGCTCCATTAATCACACTTTAAATCATATTATTGATTCATAAACTATACAATCTAAAGGAAAATGTAACAATCTTTTACATAATCAATAAAATGCCCCACATGTCAATATACAAACAATACTATTACACATTATACATATGTTTATGAAGCATATGTAAGCATATTTCTCAAAAACAAAGAATTTATTAAACAAAAATATCTTCCACATGCATGGACAGGAGAATCTGCTGTAATATATACACTGCAAACTAACACACTGTATTTATTTACTGTAATATTACATTTTGTTGCACATTATATTATTCATAATGCTTAAAATCTGATGCACAGGAGTGTAAATGACTTATCTGAGAGTAGATGACTGGTCTGACTGTTCCACTATCCATCTATGGAATGACTGCTCTGAGTAATTATACATGAAAGCCTCAAAAGACCCAAGGATAGCACAGTACATAACACTGCTGACCTGGGCAACAGACTTATAGTTATATTTAAGGCCTGAGAAAGCATCTCTCACTACACCATTAAGAGTTTTGGTCATGATAACCACTGGGACCCAGCCAACGATGAGAATGACTGAAACATGATATTTCTTTCTGATTGTGAATGATTAAATGAGAAGAAGATAAACTGATCTGCAATAGGCAAGTATTTTTTTCATTCAGTTTTACAGTGGTGTGCTCTTGTGCTGTGATGATCACAACAAGAAAAGTAGTTAACATCTAAATCATCATTCCACATCTTCTATCCAGTCTTGATCTTCTCTTTATTGCATGCCAGCACAAAGAGTACCATGCCAAATGTGTCACACTAAGAAACATGTCTTCAATTCCAATATGTAAACACAGCTGTAATGCTTATGTCTAATAGCTTGACAGTTCTTCTGTGAAACATGACTCAGCCAGCCAGCCAACAACCAGGCGAACAAAGAAAATACTGCTTTTGAAGCCAGTTGACTAGTTTTCCAGAGAAGTTCAGAAAAACTGAATTGCACACCTTTCATCTACATATAAAGCCATGAAGAAGCATTTCAAAAGCTCTGCCCACAGGTTCTTTAAATTGGTTATTCTCTGAACCACTTGTGTTTGCCACTTGTGTTTGTTCTACCTCAGGAGCGGAGCTGCCTCCAGAACCTGTCTGTTTCCTGCAGGACTTGCTGTGAAAGCACCTGCCCACGGTCTACCAAATGCTTTCCTGACCAGGATATTACCGTGCTTGATTGGCTCTGAAGGTCATGATCAAAGCAACTTGAGCTCCAGTAACATCTCAGCAGTGCTGCAGATTGATTAAATGTTGCATTGATGCAGGAAAGCAAGGTAAAGGAGCTCAAGTATTGAGTGTATAAATGAACATACTTGCCACACATTGGGCATTCCTGTTATTGTACTATATATATATATATATATATATATATATATATATATATGAATGCTGGTTTGATTCCCTGGACTAGGAGGGCATGACTGAAGTGCACTAGAGCACAACTCTTAACTCCGCAGCTGGGTGTTAACTCCGCACCGCTCTGGGCATGTGTGCTCACAGACCACGAGTGCGTATCACAAATCCCCCTGTTTGCAAAAGCACCTTTTCCTAATAATTTAGTTTCATAATTTTCCAAAGAATAGAAATATTTCACTTCACATGTAATTAAGGTAACATCTGAAATGAATTCAGAAGAAATATGACCTTGTTTAGATGAGGTTGTCTAATACAGTGTAAGGTGTGAGTAAGACCTGCAGAGGGCACTCCAGCGCGGGGTTGTGGCTGTACTGCGCATGCTCCCTGTGTGAAAGTTACCTTTACGGTGCTGCTCGGGTTCTTGTGCCGTCGTTGTCTTAGATACAAGTTCAGGGCCGTTGACCGTGCTGTGACTATGGCCGAGGACATGGTGCTGTACTGGGGCTCTGGTTCTCCACCCTGCTGGAGGGTGATGATCGCTCTGGAGGAGAAGAAGCTGCAGGGATACAAAAGCAAACTGCTCTCCTTCAACAAACAGGAGCACAAGAGTAAGGAGGTGCTGGAGCTTAACCCCAGGGGGCAGGTGAGGGTCCACTGAACACACTGAAGATACTGAATGGAGCTCTTCAGAACACACACAAGTGATAGTGCTGCACTTACTATTCCTGCACAAATCACACTTAGATAACAGGTATGCTGCAGTCCTTTCACTTTCACTACTGATGAAGAAGGGATAGGGAGTCGACCCATAGGAGGAATCGAATCTTAAGAAGTCGACCCATAGGAAGAGTCGAACCTTAAGAAGCTGACCCATAGGAGGAGTCGAATCTTCAGAAGCTGACCCATAGGAGGAGTCGAATCTTGAGGAGACGAATCTAAAGGAGTCAACCCATAGGAGGAGTTGAATCTAAAAGAGTCGAACCATAGGAGGAGTTGAATCTAAAAAAGTCGAACCATAGGAGGAGTCGAATCTTGAGGAGACAAATCTAAAGGAGTCGACCCATAGGAGGAGTTGAATCTAAAAAAGTCGAACCATAGGAGGAGTCGAATCTTGAGGAGACGAATCTAAAGGAGTCGACCCATAGGAGGAGTCGAATCTAAAGGAGTCTACACATAGGAGGAGTCGACCCACAGGAGGATTCGAAACTTAAGGAGTTGACCCATAGGAGTCGAATCTAAAGGAGTCGACCAATAGGTGGAGTCAAATCTAAAGCAGTTGACCCATAGGAGTCGAATTTAAAGGAGATATCAACTATATACAAGAACTCCAGTGTAACACCATAGAACCTTTGATCAGCTATAAAAAAGAACCCTAATGTAACACCATAGAACTTGATATATTAACTATGAACATGAACCCCAATATAACACCATAGAACCTGAGATCATCTATAAACAAGAACCTTAATGTAACACCATAGAACCTGATATATCCACTATAAACAAGAACCCCAATGTAAGACCATAGAACCTGAGATATCAGCTATAAACAAGAACCCCAGTGTTACACCACAGAACCTGAGATATCAACTATATACAAGAACCCCAATGTAACACTGTAGAACCTGAGATATCAACTATTAACTATATAACACAACAACCATCTTCCAACTGTATAGCAGCCACACTCATACAAGTTCACAAAGTTTCTCTTTCTAGTTTAACATTCAAACCCACCAGTGAATGTACATGTTTACATGTTTCTGTGTTTTTTAAAGCTCCCCACATTCAAGCATGGAGACATAATGGTGAATGAATCTATTGCAGCCTGCATGTACCTGGAAGTGAGTAGGACTGAACATCTCTTCTTAATTCGAAAAAATATACTGAATATTGAAACAATTTATGTTCTTCCTAAAGAGTGACTGTGGCTACATCTCAGTGTATATCACACTACCTACATTTAGTGTTATTAATATTTACCTTAATGAAAGATTGTAGCTCTACCTTAGTACCTACATTTAGTGTGTTATACAATGAGGTGGAGCTACAGTCTTTCATTAGGGTGAATATTTATAACAGAGTACCTATATCTTCTCTTTACCAACACAAGAAGACAGTAAGTGTGGACTAAGTGTGCAGAAGTGTGTAAATTTTAACACACTTATCAGCTATACATGGAGTAAGACGAGTGCTGGCCACTTCTTCACATGATGGCAAGTCAGGTGTAGTTCAGTTTCTGTGGATTGTGATGAAGCTCAACTGTATGTGTTTGTGTGGCGGTCCACTGCAGAACTGTTTTAAGTCTCAGGGTACTCAGCTGATTCCGGACAATGCAGCTGATCAGGCTCTGGTCCTGCAGAGAATGTTCGAGGGAAATACACTGCAGCAGAAAATGTGTAAGAACACACACTGCAATACACACTTACTGTACAATTCAGTTCTATAATCCATACGTATAATGAAGTACCCTTTGTTATTGCAGTATGTCCAGTAGGGGGCAATGATTACCAGTGAAAAACAGTAAGAGTGCTAATGAACAGAAATCAGCCATGAATGTATTAATAGAGATGACTAACCTGAGTCCAGAAAGTAAAAACAAAATCCACAGAGCTGACCAGACAGAGCAAAAATAATTTCTGGATTTGCTACCACTATTAAAGATTTTAACAAAAACATGCAGTAAGATTGTACACATTTAAGATTTCTATGAAGTTGACACACAAAGTAAAGGGTCTGGTGTTGTTGTTCCTGATTAGGCTCTATTTTGTAATTCCTGCTGCAGATGAAGCACTGTTCTACGAGCATTATTTTCCAGAGGATGAGCGACACGAGTCTGCTGTTAAGAGATACCGAGAGAATCTTGCCACTGAGGTGAAACTGTGGGAGAGCTATCTGGAGAAGGTATCTCTCTCTCTCTCTCTCTCTCTCTCTCTCTCTCTCTCTCTCTCTCTCTCTCTCTGTCTCTCTGTCGCTCTCTCTGTCGCTCTCTCACTTTCTGTCTCTCTCTCTCTCTCTCTGTATGTCTCTCTCTCACTCTGTGTGTCTGTCTCTCTGTGTCTGTCTCTCTCTCTCTCGCTCTCTCTCTCTCTCTCTCTCTCTCACACACACTCTCTCTCTCTCTCTCTCTGATCCAGACCACTTTGGGTGGCATGGTAGTTAAAGTGAAAAGTGATATGATATGCAAAGTAGCTGAGTCTAAAATATTCAAATTAGTAACCAGGAAACTGTATTACCAAAAACTGTATAAACTAGACATGTAAATAAATATGCAGATATATGTATACATTGTGACCAGTACACATATGTGATAATGAAAATGACTGTATGATCAGGTCTTCAGATTAACTCAGTCCACAGTGGTCTTTTGTCCTCCATGGGCAGAGTAAAAAGTCTCATGGCTCCTGGAACAAATGCCTTTGAATATACTACACACACACACACACACACACACACACACACACACATATACAGGGGTTGGACAATTAAACTGAAACACCTGTCATTGTAGAGTGGGAGGTTTCATGGCTAAATTGGAGCAGCCTGGTGGCCGATCTTCATTAATTGCTCATTGCACCAGTAAGAGCAGAGTGTGAAGGTTCAATTAGCAGGTAAGAGCACAGTTTTGCTCAAAATATTGCAATGAACACAACATTATGGGTGACATACCAGAGTTCAAAAGAGGACAAGTTGTTGGTGCACGTCTTGCTGGCGCATCTGTGACCAAGACAGCAAGTCTTTGTGATGTATCAAGAGCCACGGTATCCAGGGTGATGTCAGCACCACCAAGAAGGAGGAACCACATCCAACAGGATTAACTGTGGACACAAGAGGAAGCTGCCTGAAAGGGATGTTCGGGTGCTAACCCGGATTGTATCCAAAAAATGTCATTCCCAAGACGAATTGACGAATTGAATGTATTTATTCATTTGTATTTTTATTAATTTTTTTATTTTCACGTCTCCCTGATGGCAAACAAATACAGAGAATAAAGAATCTTTTTGTCCCCTCAGCATCTGAGCAAGACCTTAAACAACGATGTGATAATCCTAACACTCTATTAATACGGCTCCTAAACCATATAGTCATTGGGCAAGACAATCTCCATGGCACTGTCATAAACATTGAGTAAGATATGAGAAGGGAGATCAAATCTTCCCAGGCTCAGAAGAAAGTGAATGTGTTCAGAAGCTTTTTTTGCAATGATGTTTGCATGTTCCATCCACTTTAAGTCCAAGGAGCAGTTTACACCAAGATACTTCCAACTTTTCTCTCTCTCTCTCTGTAGATGGGTAAAGGATCGTATCTAGCTGGAAAGAGTTTCACCATGGCTGATGTTCTGGTTTTCCCTTGCATTGCTTTCTTCCCACGTTTTGGGTGAGTTTGACCCATGATTCTGTACTGTGGGTTTGCAAACATAAGTTGTTTAAGTGCAGATACTGATTCATTATAATAATTATTTAAAAATCTCTGGTATTAAGAGCCAGTGTCATCTCAGTGGTTCTGGTTATTAATCATGGGGTTGTGGTTTTTGTAAGATGGGTTTGTTAAGCAGCAAGTGTTGGAGCCTCAGGCATCAACCTCATGCTCCTGGAGGCACTGTAGCATGAAGGACCAGTTCTGTGGCATTTTTCAAGAGCTGTTTATTGTCCTGAAGATTTTAGAGATTACCATTTAATGACTAGTACAGTTCTTTCTCTATAGCAGCTCACTCTCTCACACTACACAAAGAGTGAGTACAGCGAAATGACTTGTCAGTTATTGCACACAACACACCAGAGTTCACCAGACTACAGATTAATACAGAGTGAGGGAGGGAATGGAATTATTTGTTTGGAATATTTGTTTAATTTGTTTGTCTGGATGTATCGATAGTTATATTGTTTGTGTTCATACAGGCTGAGGAAAGAGCGCTACCCCAGACTGATGGAGTATTATGAGCTGGTGAAGGAGCGTCCCAGCGTCAAAGCCTCTTGGCCTCCACACTGGCTGGAGAACCCTCAGGGCCAGGACACACTCAAAGACCTGTGAGGATCCCATCACAGGAGGCACCTTGGATAGATCTGATCATCATTATCTAATACACCATCTAAAAGAAAACAGTTTAATTTGATGTTAACTGTGACAGATACACTAATATCTAATAGAATTAATAATAAAAAATAGGAATTCTCATTTATGAAATATAATCCCTTAGATAAGGATGTATTTCACATGCCAGCAAATGAGCCTGACACAAGAAAAATAAACCTTGATTGAATGTTTAATGTTTTTCCATTGAAATAACTGTTGTTTATGGTTGTTAAAATGTTGAATCTGTTATTAACCCAATACCAAATGTACTACTTACTTATAATCTGTTTGTGCTCATTTAGCTACTCTGTGATCAGTTTAATGTTTTTGTTTGTTCCAGTTTTTTTCTCAAACATAAAGGGAAATTCTATAACAATGTTAATAAAACTTTCAATATAGTACTGTTTCTGCTCTTTGGAGTTAGACTGTGATACAGTCTCCATGCTTTCATTTTTATTTAGATTGTGACACAGTTTTAAGCAAATATGTCCAAACTAGTGACACTGCCCCCTGCTGCTCTGGATATGGTTCAAAGTCCCTACCAATGAAAATCACCCTCATAGCATGACACTATCAGCACCATCTTTATGGATGCTACTGAAGAGTTAATCTCATCCGAGCAGAGGAAATTTGTCATGTCTATCATCAAAAGCCTTCTGTCTTCCCACTCTGCCAAGGTTTTTTTGTCATAAAAGTTGACCAAGGACCTCACCAGCATGCTCTACTTGGCTGGACAACCAACTCTAGAAATTGTTCCAAGCGTCTTCTCAAGACCGCATCCTGGGTGCATCCAAAGCATTAGAATGTTGTTTTAGGTCATTGCCCTGATGTGTGTCTCGTCTGATTTTGGACCTGATAATGCAGAATAAACTAAAAACAATACATGTCCAAACTATGTTTAGTCAAATGGGTACTTTTTGAATTCACTGTAACGTTTTATATATTATTAAATTGTTTTCTTAAATGAATCTAATCTCCCTGGACAAGCAGTCACCTTGCATGTTTAAGGTGATAGTAACTTTGGCTCCGGTAGATGGTGTTGCACTAGAATGATCAGTGCAACACCATCTGTGGTACAAGCGGTGCAGTGCTGTGAATGTCTCCTTCAGGGTGTGGAAAATAAGATGCAAAGCATATGATAATGATTGGCAAAAAGGAGTGAGCGCATTTGGGCTTGTCAAAGGCCATAGTGTGTAAGTAGTGTCTGAATTTTCAGGTGTATTAAAGCATACAGTCACATGCTAAAAAATGATGGCAAAAATCTCAGTCTAAAAGAAATTCTCATCAGAACTGGCCGAAAGAGGATGTGAGCAAAGGCCGGATGTATTTATAGCCTGATCATTCTTGTGTAATGTCTTCTGCAGGAGCCTAGAGTTACTACCAACCTAAGGTGACAGTCCTCTGCACCAATCCTCTGGTGAGGTTATAGGTTGACACCCAGTACAGAAGAATCCAGACAGTCTGTTCTTCTAGAAGGGGGTTCAGGTCCATCAGGGTGTGCTCGAAAGTCCTGTTTGGTAACTCCTGTGGCTCTCCTATTGCAGTCAAGTTACACCACCCACTCAATTCGGTTCTTTGTCAAGAATGGTGATAGTATGTAACTCCTGCTGTCTGAACTATAGAGTTACAGTGAGTTGCACTATTCAGTTTCATGTCTAGAACTCCTTTTTTTGTTTGTTGTTCCCCAATTTACTCATAACTCCCAAAATTGAATCCTTACCCAACAGCACCCTGCTCTGACTCTGCTGACCTTTGAAGCTGACCTCTGAATGTCCATTGTCTTACTGTTTGTTTGAGTCACTGCAGGATATAACCATAGTGTTTAAGAGGTTCTCCTCACAAAGGAAGAACTAAAATTTCTTTTGAGTTGTCATGGTATTTGCACCAAAACGTTTCAATTAATGTTACAAGTCAAAGAACCCTTTTTCATAAATGTGTGTGATCAAATGTTGCCAGGTCCATCTGCAGGAGATGAATCAGCCCACCATTTACACACGTTAAAAGACCTTTAAAGCTTAATGTAAATTAATAAGTCATCTGAGACTGTGAGTAAACACTCCGACTGCACCTTGCCTTTCAATAGAGTGTGTGTGTGAGAGAAAGAGAGAAAGAGTGATATACTGGGACTCAGAAGTGAATGACTGGCTGGTGAAAATGCCAACGTGTCTCAGAACCATTAGAAGCACAAGAATAACATCTAGAAGTGAACACCTGTTCCTGAGGAACATCTAGAAATGAACACCTGTTCCTGAGGAACATCTAGAAGTGATGTTCTGAGACTGAAGATTACATAAAGGTGAGCATTCCTACTTTTATACTGCATTCACCTTTTCCACTCCACCCATAACAGCATTTATTTAATAATTGATTGATGTAATTCATATATATGTTTGGTGCTTATAAACTTGGTGCTAAATAGCAGAATTTTATGCACTGTGAATTTTTAAACCATCAGGTTTTCATAATCGTTGTATATTTTCCCCATTGGAATAAATGGTGGCATAATGGCAGCTCTCCCACACACCAGCTAAGAGAACCCACAGATGTCTGTCTCTCTATTGCTCTCGAGTACTGTCTGTGCCTGGGGGAGCTTTTGTGCCAAAAAGCTTTTGAGCATAAATTTTGGCACCCCAAATTTTAGCCAAAAATTTGAGGACACAACTCTTATTTAAGAGTTATTCAAATGAATTTACATTCCTCCATTTAGGTAACAATATACCAACAGTGTAGCAACCACCTAGCAAAACCATAGCAACACCTTAGCAACCATCTACCCATTATTATTATTATTATTATTATTATTATTTCTATTTCACAGTACTTAGTTACATATATAATTGTAGTATTTACAGAATGTGGTACTTTTTGTATGACTTCACAAAAACATTTATTTCAAGATGTTGTTTGCATATAAATAAGGAGGTTTGTTTTCATGCTGTGGGTCCTTTAGAACTCATGTACATGTATATGTTCATTTCAAACTGTGAAATAATTCATATTATATTGTTTGTTTCTCTCAAGTGAACAGAAAGATGCCCAAAACTCCACTGAAACACCTCCGTCACATCCTCACTGTCATCATCACACTGCTGTGTTTAGGATGGGTTTTCTACGTGTACTTCTCCTTTGTTAACACCTGGACAAAAGAAAACGTTGACCTTTCACAAACTGCAAAAACAGCTACTAAAGACCATCCAAACAAAAGAGATGACGAAGACACCATAGTGTTAATATGGGTATGGCCTTTTGGACACAAGTTTAAGCTGAGACCATGCAGCTCAATGTACAACATAACAGGCTGTTATTTAACAGATGACAGAAGTCTCTATGATGAGGCTCATGGTGTGATGTTCCACCACAAAGAAATTCAGAGTAACATATCCAGCCTGCTGAGAATGCCACGACCTCCAAGGCAGAAATGGGTGTGGATGAACATGGAGTCTCCAGCCAATTCCCTGAGACTGAGTGGTCCAGACAATTTATTCAATCTGACTTCAAACTATCGCAGAGATTCAGACATATGGATGCCTTATGGGTGGATTGTGGAGGCATCTAACAATGACAAACACTTTGTCATCCCCAAAAAAGATAAATTAGTCTGTTGGATTGTCAACAACTGGAAAGAGAACTTCTTGAGGGTGAAATACTTTAAAGAATTGCACAAATATCTCAGTGTACACACTTATGGTGGACACTTTGGGAGGAAGCTTAGCTATTGGGATTATTTTGAGACATTGTCCAGCTGCAAGTTCTACTTAGCATTTGAGAACTCTAATTACAAAGACTATATCACAGAGAAGTTCTTCAACCCACTGATAACAGGCACAGTTCCTGTGGTTCTTGGTCCACCCAGAGAGAATTACGAGGAGTACATTCCTTCAGATTCCTTCATCCATGTGGATGATTTCATTTCCCCTGAAGAGCTGGCAGAACATCTCAAACGTCTGGACCAGAACCAGGAGATGTATGAACAGTACTTCACCTGGAGGAAACACTTTGTAGCAAAGCGTTCTGATTTTGGTTTAGAGCATGCTTGTCGTATCTGTAATTATATAAGACGGCATAAAGGCTACAGAGTGAACAAAAACCTTAATAAATGGTTCTGGGGCTAACTGCCAAATAGCTTAGAGGGACATGAGGACACCTCCACAAGTCTGTACCTCATGAAGCTTTCAGTTTCTTCTTAGTGGGTTATTAATTGCTTCAAGTTTTAACATGTTTCACATGTCAATGAGAACCCTTAGTAACATCTACAGAAATAAAACTCTCAATTCTAATGAGTCTAGTTAGAATGAAACATCAAGTTAGAAAAAAACACATTTGTTCTTATGATTTGTTAAAATGGAATGAATACTTTGTTTATATTTTAGTTCAAATTGTAGTATTAATTTTCTAGACATTCAAAATCATTGTTTTATTTTATAAGACTATAAAATATCTTTTTAATGCTTTTCTTTACATACCATACTGTAATGTAATAAACCTTAAACCTGATGAAGTAATACATGCACAAATTTGAAATATACAATGATTTGAAAATTAGAAATTAGAAATAATGCAAAATAACATTTTTGATTTATTCAGTATTCAGTTAAATCTGTGCAGTGGAGAGCAAAATGGAAGAGAAAAAGAATGAAACTAAGAGTTGAAATATTTGCAGTAAATTATAGCTAGAAGGGAATCTTCCTAATGTAGACACTGACAAGACTTTAAGACCTATCTCCACTTTTTCATTCTGTTAAATTCATTTATTTAAACTGATCATTTTAGAGTGGACAATTCACCTGTGTGAGTGGAAGGAAACCCATGCAGACACAGGGACAACTTTAACCCAAGACCCCAGTGCTGGGAGGCAAACATGCTAACCACCAAGCCACTGTACCATGCAATCAGTTAAAAAACAAATCCAAAAATTTCCAAAACACGTAAATATGTCCTAGAAACATAAAATCCCACCTTTAGAAACCTTGAATGTTTTCCAATTCATAAATTTTTTTTAAATATTTTTGTTCATGTTTTTCATGTTTTAATTTATTTTATGTTGGTGAGGGACAACAGTTAAATCCATGTGATGCCTTCTGTAAAGAATGATGTGAAAGATTATTGTAAATTAATTGATACTGAATTGAATAGGGTGGCATGGTGGTGCAGTGGATAGCGCTGTTGCCTCACAGCAAGAAGGACCTGGGTCCGATCCCTGGGTGGGGTGACCTGGGAAGTTTCTGTGTGGAGTTTGCATGTTCTCCCCGTGTTCGCGTGGGTTTCCTCCGGGTACTCCGGTTTCCCCCACAGTCCAAAGACATGCATGATAGGTGAATTGGTTACTCTAAAGTGGCCCTTAGTGTGTGCATGTGTGTGCCCTATGATGGATTAGCGCCCTGTCTAGGGTTGTTTCCCGCCCTTGCGCTCAGAGTTGCCGGCTGGGCACCGGCTCACCTGTGACCCTATTCAGGAATAAGCGATTTGGAAAATGAATGAATGAATTGAATAAACTTGATCAGAAATTAAACTGAATTGGCATGTTTTGAATCAGAATCAAATCAATTTTGGAAATCAGAGGTGAAAGCCAACTATTTAATTATTATGGAGTAAACAGTATATTTCCTTCAAGAAACGAATCAAAGTACCATCTCCTCAAATCCTCACAAATGTTTACAGCTACACCATTGAGAGCATCTTAACCAACAATGTAAGAGACTAGGTACAGCTCCACTGTGTACCACCAGAGACCTTCACCAAAAGTGGTCTGTGAGCCTTTCCCTTCTCTTCAGTCAAACAGCATATAACCTCCTACCATCTGGGAGGAGACTTGTACTAGAACCAGATGGGTCAGGGCCACTGACTATCACTCCACATTACAAGAAAACACTACTATCCTTATACTGAAGACAAACCGACCATATATGCTATGTTTGCATGCAAATTTGAGTTTGAATAAATTATTCAAACAATATGAATTCAGTGTCTAGTTCAACACACACAAAAGCAAACATAGAGAAGACTGATGACCTGATGGTTTGATCATAAGTACCTTACACAAGGAGTGTGAACCATAGAAGACTATTGCTGGGGAGACAGAGAGACTTATATGGTTTCCCGGGTGTCCTCAATCACAACTTACATGTAAGCAACACCCTGCACACAGGGTCATAACACCTCTAGGCCCAAAAGGGTTCCTCAAAGGAAACCAAAAAGTAAAAATAAATAAATCACTCCAAGGAAAGTAGAACCTGTAATAGAGGGAGAGGGAGGAGACAGATTAGAAAAAAGAACCCCACAGATATGGCTGATCTCAAGTTAGAAAAGCTGAAGGACAAAACTCTATTGCATAACTTTTATTCTTATTTCTCTTGCAGTCAATGAGAAGAGACTGTGATCAGTATACACTACGACAGGACCAGTTAGAACCAAGGTACACTTTGAAGTGGTTAAGTGATAGAATTAAGGCACTGTAGAGTAAGCATACTGATGGGTATCAAACTTGTAAAAGTAACAAGAAGTAATAACGGGATGATCAATTCCATCTGGACCACATTGCAGAAGAACTCTACCTATACCCACATTATTATCAATAGCAAGGCTAAAAGGTTTAACAAAATCAGGAGACAACAAAACTGGAGAACATATAAGCAAAGCCTTAACATTATCAAAGGCCTATTGACATTCTTCTGACTACTGGAACAATACTTTTGGACTAAGACTGGAAAGTGTGGCAACCCCTGTAATACCCAGTCATCCCAAATGACATAGTTTCTTATGATTGTTTGGTACAGGAAAACTACTAATTGCCTCAATCTTTGTAGAAATGGGTTGAACTTTGCCCTGGCCGACAACCTTCTCAAGACAGACCCCAGTGGCTCATCAACAATCACTTTTAGACTTATTGACTGTTAACTGTACACTGTTAAGATGGTCAAATAATTCCTCAATTTGAAGAATAGAATAGAATAGAATAGAATAGAATAGAATAGAATATAACTTTATTGATCCCTTGGGAGGGTTCCCTCAGGGAAATTAAGGTTCCAGTAGCAGCACCAGTACAGTACAGAAAGTAGATCATCCCAAGATCAGTAAAGAACCACATAATCCAAATAAGCATCACAACCTTGCAAGCCGGAAAAGTGGCAGGAGCATTACAAACTCCAAAAGGCATGACTTTATATTGTAGGAAACTGTCAGCCAATCAAATTTTCTTACAAAGGTGGACAATCCAAACATATCCACACAGTCATCTACATGAGGTAGGTTTAATAAGAGCATTAACCCTTCGGATGTAAGTGCAAAACCTGCAAGACCCGTCAGGTTTGCATACAAGCAAACATGGAGAACTCTTTATAGTAAACTAGGTCAAGCTAGATCGTGAACAAGCAAGTACTCAACTTCAGCTCTCAGAACTGCTCTCTTCTGTGGGTTGATGTGATAAGCATGTTGCTTTACTGGTTGAGCACAACCCACATGAATATCATTCATTCATTCATTCATTTTCCAAACCGCTTATTCCTGAATAGGGTCACGGGTGAGCCGGTGCCCAGCCGGCAACTCTGAGCGCAAGGGCGGGAAACAACCCTAGACAGGGCGCTAATCCATCGTAGGGCACACACATGCACACACACATCCACACACTAAGGGCCACTTTAAAGTCACCAATTCACCTATCATGCATGTCTTTGGACTGTGGGGGAAACCGGAGTACCCGGAGGAAACCCACACGAACACGGGGAGAACATGCAAACTCCACACAGAAACTTCCCAGGTCACCCCACCCGGGGATCGAACCCAGGTCCTTCTTGCTGTGAGGCAACAGCGCTATCCACTGCGCCACCGTGCCACCGTGCCGCCCACATGAATATCATGTTCAGTTAAATAGGTACAGCTAGAAAACAAAGAAAGCAGAAGGAAAAAGTTAGATCAAAGCAATAACATCTGCTTTTTCTCTTCCTGAAAATGACTGAGATACTGAGCTAAATTAGCAAGTACTTCAGAATATTTAACGTGTTCCTCAATTATGCCTTGAAAAGGAATTCTCAAACCATTATCATGGTTGGGTAATGTAAAGCAGCCACCAAAATTCAAAGGAGGTGACAAGTCAGGTACAACTCAAGGGATCTGACATGTACTGAGCCACTAACATGGAGGTGTCAGTACTGCTTCAGGAGATCAACATGGCAAACTCAAACATTCAGTTGTATTAACTAGATAATTCTATAGTCCAGAAACCCAATCCCAAATCCTGTGTTTTCTTGAACTGCAAACAGCAATCAAGGAAGGCCCTCTTCCCAATCACTGTCAAGTTCAACACATAAGAATGAAGCGATTTTAATGTCTGATGGAGGCACTAGAGCAAAGCTTGACTCTGGGGATGATAGCTACTGGAGAAATTATGTTTCAAGGCTTCTGTCTTGAATAACCTTGGGGATACCAAAAGTAGACAAAGTTGGTTAATGCCTTCAAAATAGACCTCATTTGATAAGCAGCAGGATAATTTCTAGACTGCCTTTGAGGCAATGGACCCACAATCAGTTGCTCAAAAGTAGTAGTTATAGCAAGAATAGGTAACAGGCACTAAGGCCTGAGGCACCTTCTGATTTTGTTTGCCAGAAAATTCACACACATGATTAAACATGACATGTTTTAATGTACTTCATCACATCTCAACACCTTGAGCCAAAATAAATGTCTAATTAAGCGGTTGTAGGTCTTTTTAACACCCATATGTCCAGCAACCCCATCACGAGAGTGTTATTGCAGTGTCCCTATACTTCAGTGGGACTACGTCCTTGGTAGCAATATGAATAAAGTCATCAGCAACAGTCCATGTTGATCTTGCAGAAAATAATGAACTGTGGTTTCCACTTTTAGGTAGCTCACCAGGAAAAAGATGTAAGAACAGTTTCTGTAAGGAAGTGTCAACTTTTTGTTCCTGAATTGTAACTTTTTTAGGACTTTTAGGACTTTTAGGAATAAGAGGCTCAAGGTTAACAATGGGAAGCACTACCAAACTGAACCATCCCCACATGTTGTCCAGCCAAATTATTACCTAGGATAAAAGGTACCCCAGGAACTGGAAGAGATGGACATATTCCAACTATAGCACTACCAGTAATTAAATCAGGAAAGAGGTCCACTGTGTGTAAAGACATCTCAGTAACCCATATTGATACCTCAAATGAACATCTACTGTCCAGCAGCCATCTGACTTGACAAAGGCAAAACACCTTCCAAAATAAATGACTGAGCTGCTCTGGTATCTCTAAGGAAACGCATAGGCATTCCACCATCATGACTGGTCAAAGAGACCATTCCATCTGAGGTGAATGGATTGTAAATCAGTTAAATGGAAATCAACTACAAAACTCCTGCAGCAAGGTCTCTCTGTGTGCCACCAAGGCTGCTCTGCTAACCCACAGTTTACCTGAGACGTAATTAATCTGGTTTAGTCAGTCTCTTTTTTAGCAAGTGTAGAACACTGAGACACTGTGTCAAAACTTCCCACAACAGAAGCACTCATCTTCACGGTTTCTGCCCAGGAAGGAATCAACAGAATACCCTTTCAGCTGGGGGTCTCCATCGATTTTTATTAACCATTTCTTGACTTTTTCGGTGCCTAGAATATTATTATGTGTTAAAAAAAACTCAGCTTCAGAGAGTTGTGATACCTTCTGTTCATTAAGACAAATACTTGGTTAAGACATTGTTAATTACTTTGTACCTTCTTGAGTGGCATCAACAATCAATTGGGTTACCTTTCTCCTCCATAGTTTGTATGCATTTAGATTGGCAGTTTGAACAGCCTTATACTTAGAACATTGTTCAACACTAAAGGAGGAATATACACTCTGCGCTCACCCTGTCAATACACATTGTAGCAGCAGAGTCCACACATTTTTTTGGCCACTTTAAAGGCATAGCCACACATCATCAGAAAATGGAAGAACCATTCTAATAGGTCTACTTACATCAAATACCTTTGGACGATCCAGAGACAGCGCAGAAGGAGATACAGAGGATGATACTTTAGAGGTCATTTCTAACATTTTCACCTCAAACTCCCTTTCTGCATTTTCTCACTCACACTGTTTCTGAATTTTTCATTTATGCAGTGCAAACTGTCTAATTTCCTGCTCACGTTCTTGTTCTTACTTCTTTAGATCAATTCTTCCTTAAGACCCAAAGTTTTGCTGCTTCCAACTGCATCGTTTTCCCTTCCAAATCTAGTTCTTAGTTGTAGCTCACTTGCTACACTCTCATCTGAAGACAAAACAAACTCAGGTCTACCTGACCCCTCCGGTCTAGTTGAAAGCACCCCCTTTTTAACAGGGAAATACTTAAAGCCTTACAAGAATTTCTTCAATTTTCTTTTCCTGCACACTGATGATAATTTCAAAATGCACTGCAATCTGCAACAGCTTTAGTACATTTCTCCAACACCTCTACTGAAGGATTTTCTTGAAATGTAATGTAATGTAATTATATGTAATTCTTCAACTCAACGCTTTTAAAGTAGCAGTCATTAAACCACTGCTCAAGAAAGCAAATCTGAATCAGAGTGTACTGGATAATTCTAGTGTACAGACCTATTTCTAATTTACCATTTATATCTAAGATTTTAGAAAAAGCTGTGGCCCAACAACTGTGCAGATACCTGCACAAGAATCACATATATGAAAAATTCCAATCTGGATTCAGGCCTCATCATAGTACTGAGACAGCCCTAGTTAGGATCACAAATGATCTCCTTCTTGCCTCTGATCAAGGCTGTGTGTCACTACTTGTGCTGCTAGATTTAAGTGCAGAATTTGATACAATAGATCACACTATTCTCCTAGAAAGATTAGAAAACGTGGTGGGAATCACAGGGACAGCCCTCTCGTGGTTCAGATCTTACCTAACTGATCGGTTTCAATTTGTAAATGTAAAGGATGTGTCTTCCAATCACACTCAAATGAGATATGGAATCCCACAAGGCTCTATTTTAGGACCACTACTGTTCACTCTTTACATGCTACCCCTTGGCACAGTAATAAATAGACATGGCATTAATTTCCACTGTTATGCAGATGATACTCAATTGTATATATCAGCCAAACCTGATGACAAAAGTAGATTAAAGAAAATGGAAGACTGTATAAAAGACATAAAATCTTGGATGGGGCATAACTTCCTCCTTCTAAATAGTAACAAATCAGAGGTCCTCCTTTTGGGTCCTAAAATTGCAAGAAATAAATTATCAGACTTGATGCTAAATCTGGCCGATTTCTCAGTTATACCTAATTCAGTAGCCAAAAATCTTCAGATTTATCGTTTGACCAACACATAGGTAATATTACTAGGACCGCTTTTCTCCATCTTCGTAATATTTCCAAGTTAAGAAAAGCCCTATCCTTACACACTGCTGAAAAACTGGTGCATGCTTTTATTACCTCAAGGTTAGACTACTGCAATGCACTATTGTCAGGTTGTTCAAGCAGGAACCTAAACAGACTTCAGTTAGTTCAAAATGCTGCAGCCAGGGTCTTAACTAAAACTAGAAAATTTGACCACATCAGTCCAATACTATCAGCACTGCATTGGCTTCCGGTTAAATTCCAAATTGAATACAAAATTCTTTTACTTACATATAAAGCCCTACACGGGCTCGCTCCTGAATACTTACAGGATCTAATTCACCTTTATGAGCCACCACGATCATACAGATCACAGGGTGCTGGCTTCCTATTAGTTCCCAGAATTCAGAAGGCTTCAGCAGGGGGAAGAGCCTTTTCTCACAAAGCCCCCAGCTCTGGAATAACCTTCCAGATAATGTTCGGGATTCAGACACAGTCTCAGTCTTCAAGTCTAGGCTGAAAACTTACTTGTTCAGTGTAGCATTTGGTCATTAATGTCTTAGCTTAGTTACAGGCTGCAGATCCAGGGGTTCATGGACATAGGGTTTTATGGTAAACTGGGATGTTGGTGCTGCCGTCTGACTCCTTCTCGCGATCACTCTGGTTTTTGACGGTGGAGTGGCTAGACGCCAATGTTTCAGGATGCTCCCATGTTTATGTTACCTTCTGGTTCTCTCCTTAGTTATGCTGTTATAGTCAGATCTGCCGGAGTCACTCGCCACAATCTGGTAATGTTTACATTCTCTGTTCTCTTTTTAAATTTCAAACTAATTCATCTCTGTATCTTTTCCGAGTTAACGATGACGCACCAGCCAGAACTGATTAGGTCCTAACCCCAAGTTCTTCTGCCCCACCTGAGAAGGACTCCAAGTTCCCCTGATACATGTATACATTGGCTCTCCACCTTCCACCTTCCATGTTGCACCTTGGTTCCGGAGGAACGCAATTTCATTGCACTGTGTACCTGTACTCGGTTGTAATGACAATAAAAAGCCTTGACCTTGACCTTGACCTTGACCAACTGGACCTGGACTAGTTTCCCACCCTGCCATGGGCTAGCTGCTCACCCACCATCACCAACTGTAGAAATCTACTGTTAATATTATGTCCACCAGAGAATTAACATTACTTCAATACCCGAGTAATAGAACAGAGGTGTAGGGGTCCAGTGTCCCCTAACTATGTATAAGTAGTTTGACCAGAGGAGGATGGGTCCTCCCCTTGTGAGCCTGGTTCCTCCCAAGGTTTCTTCCTCCAGCTGAGGGAGTTTTTCCTTGCCACTGTCGCCATGTGGCTTGCTCACTAGGGGATTTGTCATTTATACTTTGTTTCTGTTTTAACCTTTCTTATTTATTTATTTATTAATTCATTTTATTTCTGTGAAGCTGCTCTGTGACAACTTCAGTTGTGAAGAGCGCTATAAAAATAAATTTTGATTTTGATCTGATTTTTTGATTCAACTCAAATGCACCCATAGCAAGGAAATTGATATTACCAAATAAGCAAATTATGATGACAAAACTAAATATGTTCAACAGTACCAACATAGCACACATTATACCAGTCCTTTAATAATATAATACGTTGAACAAACTCTATAGAGCCCTGATGTTTAACACAAAACCCCATTAGTACTTACAACACAGGCCTAGGCCTGCAGGGCCTAACAAAATATGCACAGACATGACTGGTATATGCAAATATTACAACACAGCCAGTATAACCCCCACTTCCTCTTACTAGAAGCTACACATTCTCACAAAAAAAATGCGATGTACCAGACACATTAGCAACATTTGGGCCATACCAACTCTACAGAACCTGACCTAAACAATATATCAATGAAACAGTCTGGCATATAATCTATGTTTTTTTTTTGTTTTTTGTTTTTTTCTTCATTAGTCTCCTGTTACCATGTTCTTCAGTGGTCAGGACCCCCACAAGGCCACCACAGAGCAGGTATTATTTGGGTAATGGCACCACTGACATGGCGGTGTGTTAATGTGTGTTGCACTGCTAGTGGACTGGAGTTTTTAAAAACTGTGTCTACTCACTGCTCACTCTACTAGACACTTCTAGTTCATCTGTTTTGTACATTTACTGTTGGTCATTAGTGGTCTCAATGACGCTGTCCACAAGATGCAGCAGTGACACTAAGGGGTTGATACACTCCAGCAGCATTGCTGTGTCTGATCCACTTGTACCAGAGCAACACACACTAACAAACCACCACCATGTTAGTATCACTGCAGTGATGAGAATGACACTCCAAATAACCACCTGGTCTGTGGTGGTCCTGTGGGGTTCTGACCATGAAAGAACAGGGTGATGAGCAAAGGTGTTCTGGAATCATACAAATATGCACCACACAACCTGACACCAGACCTTCTGGATGTGTGAAGCATTACAACAAAGCCTTGATCTTGGCACAAAGCATAGTGCCTCCGCAGACAGATGTGTTGGTCACCTCCACCAAGACAAAACTGGGACTCGTCAGAAAATGCCATTCTGAATGACTCCATGCCAGTCTGGCACAACACCATTCCAATCAGTTCATTCCTTTTGGGTCAACCATTTGTTTATGATGACTGTTTATATTGTATTGTATGCAAATTCTCTGTCTGGGTGGATATCTTGTGGTTACCTTATACTTGTAATGATCAATAATAATAAAGGCAAACCAGTCTATCACTCTAGCATTGTGTGTCATTATCAGTCATCAGCAGTTCCCAGTGAGGAGGAAAAACATCTCTGTCTCTCTTTCCAATTAAACACATGAAGTGTGTTTCCACGTTAACCCACACAAACTGACACATTGTGTGCCATTGTTAACATCAGTTGTCAGTGGGGTGATATGGAAATTTCTCCAACACATCTCTTATCTCTCTCTCTTATTAAATAAACACAGCAGGTTTCCTCCTTATTTAATCCCCTACACATTGACACATTGTGTGTCAATGTTAGCATCAGTTGTCAGTGTGGTGTGGCAAAACCTTCAATGCATTTCTATTTCAGTTACTTAGGAATTTGTGAGCTTTCTGCCTTGTTCTTCTGGCCTAGTTGCCTCGGAATGGTGAATGATCTGGTTTGTCCGGTTTGTGATTTTAAACTGGAACATCAGGAAAACTCCTCCTTACTTCATCATCCCCTTTTCTGTCACATGTTCCATTGCTCCCAGTTCAGAGCTCCGGCAGGCTGTCAAGAGCACCGTTCTGCTTCATTCTGCCTTGCCCTGCACAGCCAAGGTATTTCAGCAGGAGCTGCAGGTGAGTTTACCATCATTGGTCAGTGCTTCAGACAGCTTTAACCTCAGAATTAAGGACAGGATAGGATAGGATAGAACTTTATTGATACCTTGGCAGGGTTGCCTCAGGGAAATTAAGGTAATGATCTTAAATGGACTGGAAGAGAAGTAAGTAATTTAGTAATTTAGTCATAGTGATTTCACAGTGGCAAAACTAACAACTGTACCCCTGAGAAAGGGAGGAGCATGACCAAAATGTTGAAATACTAAAAAGAGGAATTTACAGAATGTGTGTAACAAATGAAGAGAACTTATCAGGTGTTAAAAGGTCTGGCTAGTCCAGGAATTACACAAAGAGAGGTATCCTGACTGCTTTCAGTTCAGTTCAGTTCAGTCAGTATGGGGCAACCACTTTCCGTTCTCTGTAGAATCATGAAATTCAAAAAACAACTTGAATGCTTTAAATGGCTCTTTGCTTGGTTGAAATTAATATGTAAGAAAAGAGATGTGGCAAAATGAACTGTACATAATTATTATGTAGATTATAATTATGATTAATGTTATGAGAAAGAGAACGCGATTTACATTCATCGGCTGACTTTGAAGAAATAGAACGTTATAGCTGCTTTTTTTACTTTTAAAAAGCAACAGAAATGAGCAGAAATGTGTTAATACAGATTTACTTCGCATTGAAAATGAGTGTTCCACTCAGTATATCTCAGAGTGAAAATGAAGGTTAATTGACTGATTGATTGATTGATTGATTGACTGATTGATTAAAATTAATCTTAAAATTGATGCTGGCTCCAAAACTTTTAATAATCTCACCCACCTCCACAATTTACTCTATTTTCAGCTATTTTCACGTCCAACACTCATTCTACAAAATGTAATGATCATATTTTTAATATTGTACTGATCATGCTTGCACTGTTGATGTCATTGCTAACAGTTGCAACCACAACTACATAACTGCAAACTAGAGTATATCTTCTTTCTTTTCTTCCTTAAAGGCTAAGAAATGATGTCAAAAGCTCCCTCCAGGCATATCCTCATTGCATGCATTCTGTTGCTGTGCTTTGGGGTTATAGTCTATATTTACTACAACCCATCCATAAATATCCTACCTTACCCTGATGCCACATCAAGCAGGTATGATGTATGTACAGAAGCATGCCTTGATGTTCTCAACATGGAGAATGAGGCCAATATTATGAACTGCACTGCAGAAGAAAAATCGGTCCAGCCAACAACGCCAGCCCCAGCCCCAGCCCCCCAAGAGAAAAAGGACTTAATTGCAAGCGACCGAGCCCCGGATATCCTGATCCTTGTTTGGCTGTGGCCTTTTGGAGAGCGCTTTTCCATGGATTCCTGCGAAGCACTGTATGGCATCAAAAATTGTCATATAACAGAAGACAGGAGTCAGTACGACAAAGCAGATGCTGTTTTGTTCCATGTGAGGGACATCTTCAATGACATGGAAAACCTGCGGAATCTGCCTCGACCTCCAGAGCAGAGATGGGTGTGGATGAACAGTGAGTCTCCAGGATGGACGCCAAAGCTGGATGGAGGAGAAAACCTATTCAATTTAACATCAAACTATAAGAGGGACTCAGACATATGGGTGCCATATGGACGAATTATGAAAGCAACTGAAGAGGAGAGAGCTTCTTTTAAAATACCACCAAAAGACAAACTAGTCTGCTGGATCGTCAGCCACTGGGAGGACAAACTCTGGAGGGTGGGCTACTTTAATGAATTCAGCCAACACATCAAAGTAGAGGGCTATGGAAAACACTTCGGGAGGGAGGTGAACAAAGATGATTACTTTAACGTCATCGCCAGCTGTAAGTT
The DNA here is from genome assembly GCA_034509495.1 of Acestrorhynchus altus. Taxonomy (NCBI): domain Eukaryota; kingdom Metazoa; phylum Chordata; class Actinopteri; order Characiformes; family Acestrorhynchidae; genus Acestrorhynchus; species Acestrorhynchus altus. The sequence goes on from CM067501.1 coordinate 12,480,266, forward strand.
CTACCTGTCATTTGAAAACTCCATCTTTAAAGATTACATCACTGAGAAGGTCTACAACCCGCTGAGCCTGGGCACAGTTCCTGTGGTGATTGGTCCTCCCAGGTCAAACTATGAAGAGTACCTACCGGCCCATTCCTTCATCCATGTGCATGATTTTAGCACCCCTAAAGAACTGGCAGATTACCTCATACACCTGGATCAGAACCAGGCACTGTATGAAGAGTACTTCACCTGGAGAAAGTTCTTTGTTGCTAAGCTGGGCTTCGCTGAAGAACATGCTTGTCGCACTTGTGAATATCTCAGATCAAATGGGTTGAACTACAGAGTTTTCAAAGATGTGAATGCTTGGTATTCTGACTAGCTGACGTCAAACATCCAGCAGTGTATAAATGATCACCACTGAATTTCAGGGTTTGTTTTTTGGTAAAGAAAATTAAATTACACTGGGAAAAGAGTGTTTGTTAACTTCATATTTTTAAAGTTAGGTTATTCTGTTTACTGTAATGACATGTTGAGCAGCACACACTCTTTGTACTTTATTTAATTTAAGCTCCAGTTCCAGTCAATTTAAAGTAACATTTACAAGTAAAAACATGTTGATATTGTGATGCAGGATCTGATTGTCTTTCTATTTTTGTTAAAGGAAGCACAGACCAGTCAAACAATTTTTTGGAATATTGAACAAAGAAAATGATTTCCATTGCACAGACCTCATTTTCTGATCATTTAACCTGAGAACTTCAGGGGTCTATATTAGTACCAGAATTGTTAACTGTTTTTGTTTGTAAGCTCAACAATGTTCCAAGTAAAAATGTAGGTAAAATAGTATGGAACCTGTGACTAGTAGAGTTTTTTTTAAACTTTGGAGGTCAGGAAGATTGAATGTATAGTGAAGGAAGTTAATTTTGTGAGTACATTTATTACATAATGATGAAAACAGTCTTACTGTATCACTATAATAGTCCACCATTATTGCACCCTCAGTAAAAAGAAGGAAAAAATTGCTATGAACATCTGTCTTTATTATGTTAATGTAAATATAATCTAACAGTATCTTACTATTGTAGAAATATATGGTAAAAGGTATATTTAAATGTAACAATTTAGTTTTCACAAAAAAGAAAAACAAAATGTGTAGTATTGATTTTAAACAATGGGTGGAAGACTCAACAGTTTTTTTATTTAACACTGTAATGTCTTATACATTGCATCCATGTATTTTATGGTGAAATTATGGCAAACACAGCAGCCTGTATTTTACTGTAAATTTTACCCTTTTACATTTAACTATCACAGTGGCTAGTACATTTAACAGTGACAAAGGTTTTATTTTTTTTATTTTTTTTCAACAAAAAAAAATGTAAAAATTACATTTTTGGCAGTGATAAAATTATTAATGATTATTTCCATTATAGACACAGTGCATTAACATCGGAACAATGTTTTTTCATAAAAAAGTATAACAATAATAGTAATAATAATAATAATAATAATAATAATAATAATAATTATAATTATAATTATTATTATTATTATTATTGTTGTTGTTGTTATTATTATTATTATTATTATTGTTATTATTATTATTATTGTCGTTATTGTTATTATTATTATTAAAGTATTATTATTGTTATGGCTGAAATATGAAGTTTTTGTTTGTTTGTTTGTTTTGCAAAACCTGTTTCATTGTAGTCAAATGCACAGCCCTCTGGACCAACCAGGCAGTCTGCATTTTTGCTCTAATCTCTGAAGTAATGTTTAGCATTCATTGCACCTCCATTCCTGTAAATGTCTGTGTGGGGTGGCTCTAGATGCAGAGATAACTTGAATCAAACTTTCTAATCTGCCCTATGAAGGCTGTGACCATCTGTTGGTCATACAGGATTCAAGAAGAGATTATTGTCTCATATGTACTCAAGGTCACAGTTACGTCCCAATATGTGGGTGTATATATATATATATATATATCTATATATATCAACATATAACAGCAACATAAATCACAGTTTTATGAATGTATGAATATAGTAGCTTATATGTAAGAAGCTGTTCAAAAAAAAGAACATTTAATTAGTACATTGACTCTCACAATGCTAACTACATTTTTTTTTGTTTGAGTGTTGAATGTCTGCATTTGTGGCACCAAAATACTGTATGTCCACCAGCTGATGACACCTTGGATTCTATGCCTCGCCACTCTTTCTGCAGACTCTAGGAGCTTGAGTTGAGACTCTATGATTCTTGATTTCCAAATACAATGCAAATGTTACATTAATCTGAAAAGAGAACCTTGGAGTACTGAGAAACAGTCCAGTTCTTTTTCTCCTTAACAAAGGTAAGACACTTCTGATGCTGTCTTGGCTTGAGGGGGGGGGCTTGATATTAGGAATGCTGCAGTTGTAGCCCTTTTCCTGAAGATATGTGTGTGGTGTCTCCTGATTACACTCCTTGAAGGTTGTGGTCATCCATGTTGCCCATGCACTTTTTCCACCACATATTTCCCCTCCAGCAAAGAACTGAACTAGACTCTGTATTTAAACTGGTTAAAAAGTTGTTTACTGAAACGCAGTGTAAAATATTTTAATAATTGGAGATTCTGGATTTTCATGAGCTATAAGTCATACTGATCACAAGTAAAACAAAAGCCAAAGCTTTTACTATACTTATGAAATGATGACAAATAGCATTTATGATGAGAAACTCAATTCTCATCTGACTAAAGTGCCACGTTGTCAGAGAAAAACTAAATTATGTAGCAAAACAAGCCTAATTATTTAAGATGCACAAGTATAATACAAAGATATCTGGAAATTATTCACAGTACATTTTGTTTGTTATTCCAATATTGATTCAATTCATTTTCCCTCAGAATTCTACATACAATACCCCACAATAACAAAATGAGAAAAGTTTGTTTGATGTCTTTGCAAATTTATTAAAAAATGAAACAAGCTTGGCACACCTGTTTTTGGGAAGCCTCACATTCTTCTGAGCAGAAGCTACATCAATTGGATGGGGAGCGTTGGTGCACAGCCATTTTAGATACCTCAGAGAGACATGCACAGAGAAGTGTCCTGAAGCCACTTCTTTGTTATCTTGGCTATGTGCTTAGGATCGTTGTCCTTTTGAAAGAGAAATCTTTGTCCCACGCTGAGGTCCAGAGTGCTTTGGGGCAGGTTATCATCAAGGGTGTCTCTGCAGTTATCTTTCCCTCGATTCTGACTAGTCTCCCAGTTCATGCTGCAGAAACACGTTCCCACAGCATGATACTGCCACCACCCTGCTTCACTGTAGGAATGAGCAGTGTTTGGTTTCCTCCAGACATGATGTTTGGAATTCAAAGTTCAATCTTTTTGTTTTTCATGGTCTGACAGTTTGGCAAACTCCAGAGGGGCTGTCATGTGTCTTTTACTAATGAGTGACTTCTGTTTGGCCACTCTACCATAAAGGCCTGATTTAGTGCTGCAGAAATGATCCTGATGGTTCCAAACTTCCTTCCTCAGCTCTGTGTCTCAATACAATCCCCTTTAGGAGGTCTACAGACAATTCCTTAGACTTCATGGTTTGGTTTATGCTCTGACATATACTGGGACCTTATATAAACAGGTGTGTGCCTTTCCAAATCATGTCCAAGCAAATCGATTGACCCCATGTGTCAAATCTAGCTGTATTTGAAGGAACAAACCTTTCTCACTTTGTCATCATGGGGTATCATGTGTAGAATTTTGAAAAATGAAATGAAAATGAATCAAATACATTTTGGAATAAGGCTGTAGCATAGCAAAATGTGCAAAAAGCAAAGCTCTATGAATTATGCCAGATACACTGTATACTGAAGTAGTGTATGTCAGTGTGTAACATAAACTAGACAAATAGCACCTGTCTGGAAGAAAGAATGAAGAACAAATTGCTAAATAAAACACATGAAAAATGCTTTAAATTCTATGTATTATTGTGGAAGTTTAGCTAAGTGAGGCAGGTTGTCCTTCTGTATCTACCTGTATTTTACACTGTCCATCCATCTGTTGTTCAGATTTAATAAGATGCACAGTTCCACTGAGGCACAGAATCTAATACAACATTAGATAAAAGAAGGCTGTGGTGAACAAAAGAAGACTCTGTTGGATAAAAGTGGATTAAAAAAATAAAAATGTCATGGATAGAATAAGACTTTGATGGGTAAAAGAAGATTGTGATAGATAAAAGAAGACTGTTATGGATAAAAAAAGATGAATTGGTAAAAGAAGACTGTGTTGGACATAAGAAGACTGTGGTGGATAAAGAATACTGTGATGGGTAAAAGAAGACTGTAATGGATGAAAGAAGACTGTCAACACTGGTGAAAAAGTACTTGTGGATAAATAAAGATTGTTGTGGATAAATGAAGACCATTGTGGATAAAATAATACTGTGATCAAAAATTAAGAAAAAGGTAAAGAAAAAAGATTGTGGTGAATTAAAAAAAGATTGTCACAGACAAAAGTAGACTGTGTTGGATAAAAGCAAACTGGTGAGTGGTAAGAAGACTGTCATGGATAAAAGAAGACTGTTATGGATAAAAGAAGACTGTTATGGATAAAAGAAGACTGTTATGGATAAAGCATGATTGTTATTGACAAAAGCAGGCTGTGGTGGATGAAAGAAGTGGCTTAAACATTTGCTAAATATCCTTTTTTTCCCTGCTAAACCAGTCTGCTAAATCTTTACTGCCCCTACAAATAAGTCAGCATTTTCTGGTCATTTGTGAATCCGCCTGCATTGTTTCTCTTACCTCTAACCTTCATCTGCTTTGTTCAGAATGAATATGGGCGTCAAAACCTGCTTGGATGTTCAGACATGAAGATTCAATAGTGATGCTAATACACATCCCTGTGGTACAACAGAAGAAAACCAGCATTCCCTGTTTGGTAACACTTTGAATGAAAGCATGGGGTGAGTGGGTGGCAATGTTTTAAGGGTGGGGTTCAGTCTTACAAAACACTCCCAGTTTCCAAAAAGTTTCTCTTACTGTATATCAAACATAAAGGGGGAAAATCATTGTTTAAATACAATTCTCAATGTAATAATTCAAAATATCACTGTAATATCACTGCGTTTCTCCTCCCTACACAGATCACATATACAACATTAACATCTTTACAACAGAACAAAACAAAACAAAACAAACAGAATAGGATAAACAGATGAACAGAATAAAAAAGAATATAATCAAAGCAGGAGCAGAACACAACAGTAGACCAGAACAGAATAGAAATAAATGGAACAGAGCAGAATTGAACAAAATGGTAGAATTAAAACTAGAAAAAAATATTAGAACAGAAAAACATAGAATAAATAAATCAGAATAAACAAAAAGAACAGAATAAACTAATGTAATAGAACAAAATAGAACAATAGGACAAAATAAAATTAAATAAAAGAAGAAAGCGACTACTCAGATTCAGACACTGTTTTGACCTAAAACAGGGTTATAAGTGGCCTCATACTGCAATCACTAGATTAAAATGAACATATATTGTTTGTGTATGATGATAGTAAAAAGACATAAAACATCACACAGCATTCCAGGTATAATTCATCAATGGTATTAATAGCATTCTAGTGTCGTACAATATCATAAGGTAACCAGCTTGTCACAGCAATGCTGTCTGTTAAAGACAGAAGTTCATATTATTTTTAAACAAACACTGCAGTTCAATCAAAAGAGTGATCTTAAATAAGATCGGAATATTTTACTGATGATGTATTAGTTGATATAGGTTTGATCATCTAATTGATTGATTGATTTGTTGATTGATTGTCCTTATCTGAACCTTAGCAGTGGCTTCAGCGTGTGATGAGCAAGTAATCCAGAGTTGAGAAGCACTGGATTTTTTTTTCATTTAAAGTATGACCAAAACTAATTATGAATAAAACATTTTCTATAATGTTGTAATTGTTTGAGATGCACTGCACTCTGAACCCCAGACTGATGTTCCACAGATCTTAACACTAATTTGTGAAACAACAAATCTGATGCTGGTGCTGTAATCCAGCCACTTGCTCATGAAAAAAAAATATTAGTGCTTCATTCTAAGGAAAAATAAATAATTTTTCACCCCAACCAAATTCACACAACTTCATAACATTCAGTGTATTTCATGGCACCTTTAATGAGTTTAAAGGGGCTTTTATACATATAGCTGTGTGATATAAATCTGCATTTTTCAACTGGTGCACCACAGTACACTGGGGTGTCACAAGAGCAGGAAAACTGTGGAGATAATGTGTTAATGTGTGATAACTTTTTTGAATTGAACAACAAGATATATTCTTAAATTAAAATAGATTGTGTTATGAAAAATATGTTAATATTGTGGTGCTGTGATGTTATTTTTCCATTAAAATGTGCTCGAATTGTCACAACAGTGTGTGTGTGTGTGTGTGTGTCTGTGCAGTGGTGGTGGTGAGTTGCTACCTTGCTGGCTGCCTTATTAATTAAAGTGTCATTGCTTTAATTGTCAGGATACCATTTTTTTTTCATCTAAATACATTCAGGTTTCACACTGAATGTATGCTGTTATAAACCATAGGCTGTGTGGAATATGTTTGATGTGAGCTTTTTGGTGGTTGGACTTATTTGTGTGCCATGATGTAGTTTCTTTTTTTTAAATGCACCATGGCAGAAAAAGAAAGATTGGGAAACACTGATATAAATGGCACCCTAATTGTGAAATTCCCCCTACAATACAGAGACTTTCCCCTCACAAATACCACACTCACGTAGTGACACACTTCATAATTAAACATAAAACAGTCAAGTAGGAAGTACTGTATGCCTCCACACATTTCAAAGAGAGTATGAGGCCCAGCCCTGCACATTTTTGTGTTTTTGTTCAGGTGGAAACACACCCAGTTTCATATTTTCTAAAGGTCGGATGAGAGCTGGACAGGTGTGTCGGAATGCTGTGGCACTCTCCTGTGCAGTCAGGATGCTTCCAGTAAACTTTAAGACCTATAATTTCCTTGTTTATCTGCGAGTACTTTACTGATATCATCAAGTTAGAAAAAAAAAACAAGTTTAAAAGTACTTCAGTTCAGCTCTAAATAAACTCAACTGTCCTGAACTCAACCCTTCTACCTTCACATTTCCTCTCGACTTCATCGTCATGAATATATTACATGCAGTACATCCAAAAAGTATTTACAGAACTAGAAGGGCCTTAGTGAGGTAGGTGATCAAGAACCCAAGTTGCTCCCTTGTGGAGAGAGGAGAACCTTCCAGAAGGACAACCATTTGTCCAAGGCTTCACTAAACAGGCCTGTATGGTAGAATGGCCAAATGGAAGACACCCCTCATTAAAAAAGACAGCTCATCTGGAGTTTGCTAAAAGGCACCTAAAGGAATCTCAGACCATAAGAAAAAATAAGATTGAATCATGTCTGGAGGAATCCAGGAACTGCTCATCACCTAGCTAATAACATTCCTACAGTGATCTGTTTGTGTGTGTGTGTGTGTGTGTGTGTGTGTGTGTGTGTGTGTATATATATATATATATATATATATATATATATATATATATATATATATATATATATATATGACCCTATACATGCTGTCTCTTGGGAGAAAGAATGCCTGACTTTCACCTGACTGAAATTATTGTTTATTGAATTGAAGTTATTGAATTTTTACATTGAGTTTGTAATTCTTGTTGAGTTTTTCTATTTCTAAGTTGTTCTACTCTTGTTTTTAGTCTGGTTTTTCATACTGTAAATTTGTAACCCATTTGTTTGTTTTTCCACTGCTCAGTTTTTCATGCTGTGAACAACTGTTGTTCAGTTGTTGCGCAGAACCTCTGTAAGCCATGGGGTAGGTCTGAAGAGAACAGGAGACTTTGGACATGGCTTTGGGCATGGTAGAGATTGGGCATGACTTTCTGTACTGCAGACGGGCAATTCCAGAGCCCCCAGTTACCGTTGCCTGAGAATCTGATGAAGCAGGCAGGTAATAGTTACTGGTTTTGCAATTTTTGCTAGTGTTTGCATCTTTGGTGAGAACTGGAAAAGAAAAACACACGTTGTAAACTAGAGTTTTTCAAATGACAACTTTCCTACAACTCTACTACTGCTATGTTTTCTACTGATTTTGAGAGCTCAAATCTGTTGGATTGCTCATGATGACTCAATTGGGCTGCTTAAATCTTTTTCATTATTAATATCACTATTATATTTTACAAAAATAGAAATAATATAAATATAAATAATACACTACTCACTGAATAATTGTTACAAAGGTCTTACTCCTTTAAAATATAAAGAACTTTTGGCCCAAAATTGATTTATGTAACTGAGAGTTTGAGTGCTGACACAAATGGATGAAGGCCCCATATATTTTATTCAGTAATACTTTTGCTCAGATATTTCAGCAGATTATTTGATCAGTTTTGGAACTGAGTGAGAAAATATAGCTTTATAGTTCAAGCTCACAAACAACTCATGCTCAAAGAAAAGCAAGATGTCCCCACACTTTTGACAGACCTTTTTTTTCTATTGTAGAGTTTGCTATGCGTTTATACTGGTTAATTTAATATTGTTACAATGTTGAGTTTTTTTTAAGTTGAAATTTTCCACTGTGGATATTTTGTACATGTCAAGCCTTTCTACAGTTGAGTTCTCCTACAGTTCATATTTTCTACTAAAGTTTTTGTCTTTTTTACTATTTATTATTAAGTTTCTCCACTGCTGAGTTTTCTTACTATTGTTTTTTGTGCTCCTTGAGATTTTACACTGTTGAGTTTATCCTGTTTTTACTGGTGTTTCTGGTGTTTACTGTTTCACGCTGTACTGTAAGGTCTATTGGAGCACTTAAGTGAAGGGTTTTATTAATTTATCAAATCACAGATACAGATCTACTAGAATCCAAGTGACTGAATGGCTGTTCAGTTGTGGAGGGAGATGAAGACAAGTTTCTACTTGCTGCCTCCAGGGGGGAAAAGAAGTGAACTGCATGTTGGAAGGAAGAATACTGGACTGGGCACATGAATCTGAAGTCAATGCCACAGAAAACATCTGAACATTCTGAACATCAGAGATCTTCAGCCGACATCTTACCTTCTGAAACACTCTGAATAATATCTACTAAAACAGTTTTTAAACACAATCAGTTTCATCATTGCTCTAGAATTGTTTTGGAACCCACCATATCCATCAAAAAACAGCCTGGCATGCCATGAGATCAACCATCATTCAAAGCAGATTTCTTTTAATATAAAACCGTTTAACACACACATGCACATCAAACCTTGATCTCATCTGGGATATCTTCCCCTCTGACACTCTCCTAAACATTTCCTACAGTAATCGTCAGTGATCAGGCATGCTCCCATTCTGGACTCTGGACCCAATCAAATCCAACCACCTTGAGCTGTGGAGCTTTCTTTAAGCGTGTTTCCTATATTCAGCCCAGTCATAAGCAGAGGTGATAGAAATGCAGTATAATAGCAGGAAGCAAGTGACCTTCACTCCCTTCTTACTAACCAGAGAGTGAACTGGAACACAGCCTCTCCTCAGTCACTTTAGCTTCTCTATGGATTCACATACTTAGTTTCCATCCATCCATCCCTCCAATCTATCTGTTCATTTATCCATTACTCCACCCACATCAGTCCTTCTCTCCATTCTGACATTCTTCATTCTGTATTTGGATAAATTGATCTGAATGGTGTGAATCTTTGAAGCACTCAAATTGAGGATTATGATGGTCATAACTGAAGCTAATCATCCTCTTCTTCCTCAGAGGAAGAGTGTAGTGTCCCTCCACTGTCATCACGGTAAAGGAAGGCAAGACAGCGGAGCTGCTCGAGACTCTCAGCCAGTTCAGCGGCCTCAAGACCCTGAGATAGGAAGCTGGGGGCCAAGCGACGCAGATCCACTGCCTTGCTACACTTCTGTAGCTCTGCCAGCAACTGACCAACACCCACACTGGACTGAAGACAGGTCAGAACTGGCACAGATGACACTACTGCAGCTGAGAGAGAGAGGGAGAGGGAGAGAGAGAGAGAGAGAGAGAGAGAGAGAGAGAGAGAGAGAGAGAGATGATTATTTAAATACAATTTAAAGTATATATAAATATAAATAAAATGAAGCATATATATATATTTTTATTTTATTGAATATTAGGTTTATGAGACACCCATTTTTGTCATTTGTATAGGACATTTTTCCAGCAGGAATTTGCTCCTGCCCACAGTGCCAAAACTGTTCTTTACCAGCCAGACATCTCTGGACGTAAAGCCCACAGTGTAAGCTTGGTTATTAGAAAGGAAGTTGTGTAGTTTATCTGTACTTGCCTGTTGTCGGAGTTTGGTTCTGTATTAGTCCCTTGGAGTCCAGGACTGGATTGAACATCTGGGGGAAGGGAAGGGTCAGTTTACTGGGGGAGGACACCAGCTGCACTGCCCTGCAGAGGCAAAGGCAAAAGACACACACACACACACACACACACACACACACACACACACACACACACACACACACACACACACACACACACACACACAAAGAAACTGTTATGGTCTGTAAATAGATGCTAGATGATGTAAAGTGCACATTTATGTAAAGCTGTGTGCATGTATTTATGCATTTGTTTGACTCACAGTGGTGTAGAAGGATAGTGTGATCTGAGGTATGTATCTAGAACTTCTTCCCCTGACTGGGCGCAATGGAGAGGGCTGGCTGGCATAATGCCAGGGAACCAATGGACTGCAGGAACAGTGGGGAAAATTGCAGTGATGAATCAGTACCATCATAGCATTCATAATACCACAATAGTCATGCATAGCATCATAAATGTTAGCATTCCATTTCTCTGCATTAGATTCTTATATTTGTCTGGGTATCCCTATCATTGTGTTCCTGTTTTATTACATATATTTTTCTCTGACCTCTACTGCAGCTTGTTTATATGGTATCTTTATTTTTCCAGTTTCCTCTACTATGCAACCAATCTGTGCACTCTGGAAAAAATAACCTCACTAGCAGCTATTTGCATAGTGACATTCTCCATTCTAGTAGTATTTTACTCAGACATTTACATATTGCTACTCAGTGTTATACCTGTGTGTATTCATCTAGTCCATCTGCATCAGCCACCTCATTTAGGTTACCTGCTACAGTATCACATTGCAAAGCATTTATCAGCTACACTAGTAATTAAATGACATAAGCTTTGCCATACCACACTAGGCATTGATGACCGCTTTTATCATTAGTGTTCCAGATCCATGTCTTGAACAACCTGTAATTAACACAGGGTAGAATCATACTTATTGAAATCAGTGCAAAACGGATCAATCGAGACTATAAAACGCTTTCAACACTCTTTATTGGCAGGGTAGGTAACCTTTATTATGGAAACAAAGCAAAGCGTACACAACAATACTGTTATTGGTTCTGTTTTATTTTAAATCTGGTCCTCATCTCTTTATGCAGTTCTAGGTATGAACACCATCCCAACTCTAGATCTTTTAAGTCTGATTGTGCAAGTTGCACTTGTACACAGCCTTTTAAATGGACACTCGCTTTTTTACTCACTTTGTTACACCCTAACTGCAACACCATAGCAACCATCCTGGAATACCATGGCAAATGCTAGCAACCACCTGAAATTCTGCATCAATTACTTGAAAGACTAGAGATAGCAGCCTCCTAGCAACCACTCAAACATTACCTGGGATACCATAGCAACCATTTACAGGACACATCAGGATCAGTGAGCTGCACTGCTTTTCTGACTCAGAGGTGCTGATTAAATAGTAAAGTCAAACATTCTCTCACCTTTCTGCCTGATTGTGTCAGGGCATCTGCCAGCTGCGTAGGTGCTGTTTGCCTCAGTCTGTAGGATACTGTCATGGTGTCCAGTGCTAAGGCCAGAATAGAGCTGAGTGATACCACAAAAGAGAGGCTAAACAGACACAGACAGACAGAGAGAGAGAGAGAGCAAGAGAGAGAGAGAGAGAGAGAGAGTGAGAGAGAGAGAGAGAGAGAGAGAGACAGACAGACACAGAGAGTGAGATATATATGCTTTAAGCATAAATTTAAGAGCATTCAGATCTGCTATAAAACACTCACATCATAATTAACTAAAGGAAATGAAGTGGGTGGACCTGGCCTCAGGCCCAGCCCACCCCTCAGGGTCAAAGGGCAGAAGAAGGAGCTGTGGCTGGCCATGTGGACAGTTCCCAGAGCGTAGTTCATCATGTGATAAAGCTCCTTGATGGGACTCTGTAGGAGACATTGAACAAAACTGACATCAGATATAGGGATGTTTGACAGTAACCTGATGATTAACTGATTCTAAGAGAGTTGATTTACAAACTATGTATAGTAAAGAGTGCTATTAGGATATACTTGATGGAGAGTTGGGTGGTAGTGTTGACTATTGGTTATTCCAGTGTTTTAAATAACAAACACTGAGTTAACCCTCATATCGTCCTCAAATATAATAACAAATTTGGTCCTTGGGGTCAATCTGACCCCAGGGATATTTACCTCCAGAAAATGATTTACAGAATATTGTTGACCACGTTTTTGTGACAGGCACTTTGTTTATTTGTTGAATACATAAATAACCCCTTGAAAATCAGTGAGTTGGCCTGTCCTCTAGTGCCACCATCAGGCCAAACCTTTAAATTAGAATTAATTTATCTTGAATTGAATTATTCATACAAATCTTCTCAAATTTACTTCTCAACATTAATGACCACAAGTCTCGTTTTGGTGATGATGGATAGGACCTTTACTGTAGCGCCACCATCCTTGTCCAGGGAGTAAGACGTGAAAAAATTATCACACGTAATGTTATGGCCATGTTATTGCCGCAAGTTTGTCACGTTCTCGTCAGCCCTGCCTTGTTTGTTTGTCATCAAAGCATATGATACAAGACAAAATATGGAATGTCTTCAGAGACATGGTGGCTGAAAAAAATGCTCTTGCAGTCTCAGCATTCCAAAGGCTAGCTGTTGCTTCACCTTTTGCCTTGTAAACTCCTGCCAAAATTAGCAAGCCAATGTAGGCTTCCAAGTCAACTACATCCAAGTCTTTCCAACTGTCCCCATACATACGCTTCACCTCTAAATTTGTCATCCCAAGCCCAAGATTTTTTATCAATGATGTTACGAAGAGCTCGAATGATGACTTTATGGCTGGCTGCATATCTGGTGGGTCCTGGAACCATTTTAATAATATTACTGGTGCTAACAAAATATGCTATAAACTGCACCTTCAGGTGTGGTCATGTTAGGTTACACACACTGACAGAAGTTTTAACAGCTAAAGCAGCTTGGGGTCAAATTGACCCCTGATGACAACCAATGCATGCAATATGTGTTCAGCACATTGAAAGAAAATCATCATGATAATTTCATGCTTTATCAGTTCACCCCATCAAATTAGGAAACATCATGAAAAATGAAGCAAAAGAAAAGTCAACTAGTATTTTTTAAATGATAAACATTGAATGGGGTCAAATTGACCCCAAGGACGATAGGAGGGTTAAATATGACTTGGACTAAGTTCACACACAAATTCATCAAGGGTTCTCCTGTATCAGTACTGTTCCCTACTGTCCATGATAACATAGCACTTCATTTTTTTGCACATTTTGTTATGTTACAGCCTCATTCCAAAATGGATTACATTCATTTTACCTCAAAATACTACACACAATAGCCCACAATGAAAGTGAGAAACAATTGTTTCAAATTTTTGCAAATGTATTAAAAATAAAAACACAAAAACATAACGTGCATAAGTATTCACAGCCTTTGCCATGACAATCAAAATTGAGCTCAGGTGCATCTTGTTTCCACTGATCATCCTTCAGATACTTGTTTCTACAGCTTGATTGGACACCTGGTCAATTCATATAATTGTATGTATATGGAGATCTGCACACCAAAATCATCACCTCTGATGCAGTTCCCAAATAGATGTGACCTGTGCATTTATGAAAAGCTTATACTCATATGGAATATACTTTGGTAACATTAAAAATCAGTAAAGTTAGGTCACTCACCGAGTCTCTGTGAGTGACAGGAGCCACACCCCAGGTCAGGATACCCCGCCCACCATAGGAATCCTGCAGCAGCTCTGTGACTTTTGACCCAAACCCTGAGAAACCATCAGCCATGTCACACAGTACCTGGAAACCCTGCAGACAGACAGTGGAGTACAGTATTTCCCTCCGTGTTTAGTGGTTTTAGTTCTGTTGAGTAGATTAAACCATGCTAAATGGTATCTGTGCTTCATGGGTTTTTAATAGATTGTGGTTACCTGCAAGTAGTCACACTCCTCTATGAAGAAATGCAGCCTGTCCTCCAGCTCCTCCAGTACTGAGCCCTGCAAGAGGGCCTCCCCCTGGCCAAATGCCTCCAAACGAGCGGTCTCACTGTCAAAACACACATCATGTATTATATTGTACACTGTGTATCATGTTCACTTGCCAAATGTACTGTAATATACAGCATCATACTGCGCTGTATTGTAATATACTGCACTAGTGTTGTATTATACGATGTAGAGCTCTGTGTTGTATCATGTTGTGTTGTATTGTTTAGTGTTATCTTGTTACATGAAGTATTATTGTGTTATTATAAGTGTTATTGTGTAGTACTGTGTGGTGTTTTACTGCATGTTGTACTGTGTTGTGTGTATTGTGTTGCTCTGTACACTGTATTGTACTGTGTAGTGTAATATTGTATTGTGCGTCACTTACCCATTATGGTTGTACTGGTGAATGACTGAAACCGTCCGAGGATGAAGATGGAGCCTCAGGAAATCTGACCACACCCTTACACTGCCCTCCAGTCTATAAGGTTTCTGCACACGCTCAAGAGTGCTATTCACTGTCTCTATGGAAACAGTGCCCCCTGTTTCAGAAAGATATTACTTGTGACATTACTGACTATTAAAGCAGGTGCTTGTTTAACTAGTTTAATGAATTTACCTGAACAGTGTCCTGCTGCAGCTGCAGGGGGGCTGAAATTGGGCTCTGCTAACAACTCCCCCTTCTGTGTGAACACACACACAGAGTAAGATCATAAACTGAGATTAAAGGACATACTGTTGAAAGTTCATTATGCTGTTGAGAAAGTTTTTTTTTTTAATGTAACATGGTTCTATTATTTTTGGACCCACATCTGGCCAATTAGGTTTAAAGGATCTAAATAATGGGTGAACAGTGAAGTGTGTTCTTACGTCCAGCCTGTCCAGGTCTTGCAGAAACGAGTTCTTATCTGGAGGACTTTCTTTATGGGTCATTATCTGACCCTGCCTGAAAAAAGAAGACTCAACTCTTCAGAACCACACACATTCAAAATACAACTTCATATTCATACACACATGCCCACACAGACCATGTGAATGTGCTGGACTCCTTTTCCGTAGAATACAGACTGCCCTCCTGTTTCAGCGTCTGAAGACTTCCTACAGAAAGATAGAAGATTGCAGACATGGGGAATTTTTTAATTTTAAGGGAGCAGCCATGGCCTGGTGGTTAGCGAACCAGCCTTATGACCGGAAGGTCACCGGCTCGAATTCCTGAACTGGCAGGACACAGCTGCTCTCCTGGTGCTGAGGACAGGGCTGCCCACTGCTCTGTGCATGTGTGCTCACTGCCACCTGGTGTGTAAATTCACTAGTGTGTATGTGTGTATCACTGTGTGTGGATGGGTAAAATGTGGAGGTCTAATTCCAGTGTGTGCCCAACACAGATACTCGAATGAGTACAATTACTATTTCTAAATGCATTCCACCATTTCTGAGTAATCATCTGAATAACCAAAACATTCATAAACAGGCCAAGTTAAAGTCAAATCTAGCACTGCTTTGCTAATTTCAGTTCCTTTCTTATTCTCCTCTAGCTGAACAGCCTACTGCAAGAAGGCATCAACTGTTTGAGAGAACAATGTGCTCCGAGAGCTGATTAGTGACAGCGAGGGGAACTGTAAACACTACCAACTACAGAATGCTCCACTCAGCTTTAAGTTTCAGGGTTCTAACCTGTACAGAACACAGTCAACAGCAGCTAGGTTACCTTTAAGGTCGAGTGCAATCAGGCGGGGGGTGTAGGTAACATGACCCCCGAGAGTAAGACCCTCTCTGAACAAAACATCACTCTGCAGCTCCCCCGGAGAAAGCTCTGCATCATAACACAGAGATGCATCCTAAACAGGGCACAGAATAACAAATATGTATTAGTTGTTTAGACAGTGAGAAGTGTGTGATTAGTAGAGTGAGGGTTGTGTGATTAGTAGAGTGAGGGTTGTGTGATTAGTAAAGTAGAGTGAGGGTTGTGTGATTAGTAGAATGAGGGGTGTGTGATTAGTGGAAGGGGGGGGGTGATTAGTAGAATGAGGGATGTGTGATTAGTAGAATGAGGGTTGTATGATTAGTAGAGTAGCGTGAGGGGTGTGTTGGTGAATGTACAGAAGATTGCTTGTATTATAACTCGCTGACAGTCAGTCTGTCGTAAAAGTGATAAACAGGTAAACAGTCCGAACCTGCAGGTTCCACCAGTGGGTTCCTGTGAAGTTGGAAAAATGTCCGAGCTGCAGAGTCACAACCTCCCTACACACTCCGCTCATCTCCCAGCTCTCATCTCTGACCAGCACAAACAGCCCTAAATCCGACACGACCGGGGGCTCGGCTCGGGATCTTCTGTAGGTTTCTTATGACTCTGCCGCTGCAGGTAAACGCACACTCACATCAACTTCCTGGTCTGACGAGAAACCCCGCCTTCGTGCGTGACGTTGCGTGCTTGTGATTGGCTATCGCATGTGTACTAGAACGCTGATTGGCTGAAAGCTCAGGAAAACGCGTCTCGGCGAGTTCGGTTTCACCGTGTCTGAGTAAAACACGTGGAGAAACAAATGACTTGAGAAACATTTAAACTTAAATTATTTAGTGATATTAGTGTTTCAGAGTCGAATTAAACACTCTGTATACTATTTTAATGAAGGCTTCAAACAAAAGTTCAAACGACTGTACACGTGATTCTGTTTGAACATTTCTATGTATTGTGCAGGTGTATGTAATTTAAAGTGTGTGTGATTAATGTTCACTAATTCTGTCTGATTAGTCTGTTTTATACTCAGTTTGTTCTTCCTTCTGAAGGTCTGTCACTGTAAACGAGAGTGAAAGAGAGAGTGTGAGTGAGTGAGAGAGAGAGAGAGAGAGAGAGAGAGAGAGAGAGAGAGAGAGAGAGAAACACCCACAGTGCAATCATACCCACACTGCAGTCTGATCTCTCACGCACTCCCTAAACATACCAGCAGGTAAGAACACCTTGTTTACACCCTATACACACACACACACACACACTTTACACTTTTAATGATGTGTTTAAATGTTCTCTCTCTCTCTCTCTCTCTCTCTCTCTCTCTCTCTCTCTCATCAAAGGTCAGTCACTGTCTTGTTGATTGCTTCAAAAGAGCCGCGGAGTGGTGATACAGTAATCTACGGACTGTGTGTGTGTGTGTGTGTGAGAGAGAGAGAGATAGTGTGTGTGTGTGTGTGTGTGTGTGTGTGTGAGAGAGAGAGAGAGATAGTGAGTGTGTGTGTGTGTGTGTGTGTGTGTAAGTGTATGGGAATGCAGACTGAGCAGGGTGATCTGCATTTTTACTACCTTACAGTTTCAACTGTATTATTCTTTAGAAGTATGAAAATGTTAATTTCTCTCTCGCTCTCTCTCACAGTGGACAGTGTTGTTGGTCAGTGGTAAAGGTGTGGAGGTGTTACAGCTAGTAGAACAATGTGTGCACCATGTTATGGGTGTAACAGAGAGAGAGAGTGAAATTGTTTGAATGTGTGACTTAGTCGTGATGTACCAGATTCTCACCCTCTCTCTCTCTCTCTCTCTCTCTCTCTCTCTCTTCTCCTTTATTTCTCCTCAAGGATCATCATCATCCAGTAATGCTCAGCTAACGTGTGAGAAATAAATATTAACATGTTCTGTGGGATCTCCACGATTTGCTTGCTGGCTTGATGAATCTGGTGAATTGAATCTGATGAGATGAATGGATGGAGACAAACTTGTGTGACATTTCTAATCTGGAGGAAATTAAAGTGTGTGTGTAAGCAGATATGACCTCAAGCTCACTGTGACTTGGTCTACCCTCAATCAATCATTTACTAGTGAATCATTTACAGCTACACATTTTTCACCTACAGACAGAAAAGAGCTGTATTCATTTAATGAAATGAACTCATTTTAATTCAGAAAGCTAATAAAAGGAACAGACTGATTTAGTTGTTGAAGGGGGATCTGTTCAGATTTAGAAGCTGAAAAATCATTCAAAAGAGTAATTTATGTGAGTTATTTATGGGAAATCGTTCAACGATCAGATTTTATGTTTTGAAGAATCGTAACTGAATCATTTTGTAGGTCAGAAGTCCAGTGGTCTATCTCTCTCACAGACACAGACACAGACACACACACACACACTCAAAAAGAGTCACAAATGCGCTTAACCCTGAGTCTGAGAAGAGAGTGGAGTTCTGAGGGATGCACAAGGGGTGTTAGAGACCTAGAATTTGGAGAAAAGGAGGAAGAGGATGTGGATCAAGAAACAGAGCCAGAGGAAGAATGGCATGGACAGGAGAGCAGGACAGAGAGCAGCTGGGAGCGAAGTGGAGAGAAGGAGGAGGAGAAAAGGAGGGATGAAGTGGAAAGAAATGGAAGACATTGTCACTGCCAATGAGGAAGATGCTAATGATGACATCAGATCACTGATAAAACTTGGTCCGATATTGACCCCATTTGTGACCACATTGTGCACCAATAGTAGGCCACAGGACCTCAATCAGAAAGCATCTACAGGTAATGACCCCAGGTTCTACTGTCATCTTTAGTTCAAAAGCCACACGTAGCCATCAACACCCAAAGTGGACCAAGAAAACTGACCGTGAGCAACAATTTTCTACTTCATATTAACAAGTAATTTGCATCGGCACAATTTGTGAATTTCTCATGTAATATCAACCAAATGAATTTTTACTAACAATATCCTGAATTAAATTTCAATAACTTGATATCCAGAATGAGGTTCTACTAACATTAATATCCAGAATGAAGATCTAATAACATTAATATCCAGAATGAAGATCTAATAACATTAATATCCTTTCAGGTGGCTGTTGGTGTTGTGGAGAAATAGTGATATTGAGTGTGTGTCTTTTGGCCGCTGCTGTGATGTTTCCACTGCTCGTATGGGCGGGTTATGAGCTCCTGCCTTTTGACACCCCTTCAGTCACCAGTGCCCCTTTCAGACTGGTATATACACTCGCGCTTTCTTCGCCAATTCTCCCCATCATCCTGGGTAAGATCTGGAACTTGTATTATCTTCTCAATTAAACTGAGATTTACACTGATATTTCTAACACTAAATGACCAGCTGTACTACCAAGTACCTGCTGGTTGTATGTTGTTTTTTTTTCATTAGATACTGGATTAGACTGGATCATTTCCCTCTCAGTAGGCTTAGGTTGGCAGGTTCCCCCAGACTTGCCCAGACCTTTGAGTCATCCCAGAGGCAGAACCAATCAGAGTGTAGAGCCTGTTCACTCAGGTCATCTTTGCAATGCTGCCGGGCAGTTTTTTTCAGTCCGACAAAACAATTGTCATATTTCAATGAATAGGGAGAGAAATACTCAAAATACTCAAAACACTCAATACCACATTACCATTTTTAAAGACATATTTTTAAATTGCGATGAAATCCACCTTGGTAACCACAGTCAGGGGTCTGGTTGTTTATCAATCAGAGATTTCTCCAGCAGCACCCCGAAAACCAAAATGCTAATGATGTTTATTTCTATATTAGTAAACGAAAGAACTCATGTGTCTTTTCTTAAATAGTTCATTGATACAGTGTCTGGTTTTCCAAAATCGTCTGGGCTTACATATCCCTGATCTAAAGGATGTTCAACATTTAAAGTAATATTGAATACCTATGGATGACACACCTCCAGAAAAACAATAATCGATGACAGACAACTGCTGTTTGGAGGACACTAAAAAACTGGATACGTAAAACAGATGATCAAAGAGCTGCCGACATTTCCACCTTTAGTTTATCCATATGATACTGATAGACTGTTTGAAGGAGGATTATTATTAATATTATTGTTGTTGTTGTTAAATAGAAAAAAATTACCATGCCATTGCTGTTTAATCATAATTTTTAGATGAATGAATCACTCTCTCTCTCTCTCTCTCTCTCTCTCTCTCTCTCTCTCTCAGCTTTGTTGGTGCAGGGTGTGTCCAGGTTTAAGTTCGGGGCCCTGAAGCCTCTGTTTGAAGGGAATCGGGGGGTGCGTGAGGTTGCCATCCACAGCAACTACATCCGAGACTCACTACATCTCTACCTGCTCTACTTCATGCAGCTTGCTGTTATGGCAACCTACATCCACCAGGACATGCTCAAACTAGTTCCCTTATTGACCATCATTTTCACCTTTGGCAGGTGTGTGTGTGTGTGTGAGAATCAAAACAACTATTACTCTAAAGGGCTCTTATTCTTGGTAGTGTCAGTATTTAGAGCTCGTACTCTTGATAATGTCAGTCTTGTTTGTACTATCAGTCTTTAGAGCTCTTATTCTTGGTAGTGTCAGTATTTAGAGCTCGTACTCTTGATAATGTCAGTCTTGTTTGTACTATCAGTCTTTAGAGCTCTTACTCTTGATAGTGTCAGTCTTTAGAGCAGTTATTCTTGATAGTGTCAGTCTTTAGAGCAGTTACTCTTGATAGTGTCAGTCTTTAGAGCTCTTACTCTCTGTAGCATCAGTCTTTAGGGCGTATGGTAGTAGCAGTCTTGTGAGTTTAAGGTTCTTTTTCTCATATTTCTTTCCATCTCTGTGTGTGCCTCACAAAGCCTGATATCTCTGTTTAGGTTGATCTACTGGGTGTTTGTGGTGCTTGGCAGCAGTGTTCGTTCTCTGGGGTTTGGCCTCTCTTTTCTTCCTCTTCTGGTTGTGCTGGGAGCCAACCTCTACTTTGTGTGTTCATCAAGTGGATCAGAAGCCGTGTTTGATGTGGCCCCACCCACTACAGCCCCACCCCCAAAGCTGAGGTGGTGGGGTTAAATTTTTTAAATGTCTTCACAAGGAAAAAAGTTCTTTTGCAACAGAGACTTCAGAGTGCTTATGGACAAGGGACAATTGCAACATCCATGACCTGGATTCAGCTTCTTTTTGATTTTGGAAGTTTCACAATCACATGACAAAAACCAGACTATGCCCAGTTAACTGGCTTGCTGAACAGTTCCATATACACAATCCAGCTCATTTTAGCATGACACTGAAGCAAAATTATTACACAATCTGTGTTGGCACTATTTTAAATTTAATGTAATGATTAAGATTCGATTGAGAATGCTGAACCTAAATCAGTGTAAAACCCAGACAAATGGGGACTATGGACTGAAGGAAGACTCAAATATCTGTGAACACAAATGGAGTTAGCATGCTCTACTTCTCTGCCGAGATGTTTATGTTGTACAATTTCTGTAAAAGTATAAATTAAATGTTCATTGCACAGTTGACTCTTTCCTGCATGGATGGATGGATGGATGATATGAAATACCTTTGATTTTTGCTTTTCATTTTCATTTACATTGGAGCTAATATTTGATATTAAGAAAGAGCTACAGACTTGCATCATCTCACTCATCAAACCATTTCATTCTGCCTAAATATATTATTTGATTTGAAAATGTAGATACAATTGTAGCATCTGAAACAGGAAGTCTGTACACAAATGTGGTCCAGGTTGGATCTCAACAACTGGCTTGTTATCATTTCCCATTAATTGTTAATGAATTGTGGAGGGGTTAAATGTGGAGGACAGATTCCCTATTGTTCAAGCACAGTGGGTCTATGTGCAGTTCACCTTAGAGAAGCTGATTTAAAAAATGGTCTAATTTTTTTTCCAGAGCTGTATTTCTACACATTTACTCATTGTGTACATTTATGTAAATGTATGTTTGCTTCATTTTTTAAAATGCAAAGTTACTTGAGAAATTCAGTTTCCAAACTCGGTTTAATGCCATTTATGTATCTATTTTATAGAAACCTTACTGAATTTCAAAGAAATTTCCATGATTAAAACAATTAAAAATTACATCCCCTCCCAGTATCAGTGAGACTCCTTTCCAATCAATATGTTTGAAAAACACAGCTGAGAACAGGTTTGTGGAGGCAGAGCTTTGCGAGAAGCAAATGGGGTAAAAGTTAATAAAATCCCTGTTCTGTTCTTGAAACAATCTTTGATCATTCTGTTGTAACACAAGCCTCCCAATAACACACTTCACATCATCCAGGAACTAGATACTATCACTTCTCATGTGAGGAAGTGTCAACGTTATTATGTGTCACTGTTGCTAAATCATGGTATCTAAAAAATGATCTAAAAGGTTTACTATAAACTTCAAGTGCATTGTGTGTTTAGAGTTTACTTACACTTTATACCCACTGGACCAAATTATTCAATTAGCTTTGGTATTAAGTTGTATTTAAAAACGAATGTATTGTGTAGACATGCTTGGTGTTAGTTTACTAATTTACTAAAGAGGTATAAAAATATAGGCAACATCAGAATGCAAAAATGATCATAAACACAGACAGCATTAAAGGGAAATGCAAATTCAATCACATGTGCAACTTTATAAGATTGTTCATCCTCATAGTATCTAATGATTCATAAACATTATTCATGAACATTACAGACATCAGTACAAAATCTAATACAACAGAATTTTAAGATGGTTATCCAACGATAATGTGGATTCCAACAATTAAAGTGTTTTAATGCAGCCTGTCCCAAATAAAACATTAAATCTGCAAAATAAAAATCAAACAAAGAAAATTCCACTGTTCTGCTGTTCATACTGTTTTAATCTCCACAGTGAGTTTATTATTATTATTATAATTTCTTAATGGATGTTTGTGTAGAAAATATATATATATTCTCAGGTTGAAAGGTGTGTGTGTGTGTGTGCACTGTAAATGATTTGTAAAAAAAACCAGGGTGACTGTTGACTGAGTGGGTTTGTTAATGACCTGAGCCTCACAGCTAATTAACAGATAGCATACAACATACAACTTTCGTGATAACAGAGAGCATACAACTTCTCTTCAAACCATTCCTTTAACATCAGATAATCCTGTTCATCAGCTTCACTGTAGAACCAACTCCACATGTCAAGGTTAAACTTCCTGAGAAACACATCAGTGCAAAAAAGAGCAAAAAGCAATAAACCATTGTTTTCATCAGCAGGTTTAACATCAGTGTTAAATAAAAGAACATCATACTTCAGTGGACTGTCAATCGGAATCAGTTCAAATCTGCTGTCGGTTCTAAAGTGGTGGGGGGGATACATGCAGGGTGTTGTGCAACAAAAAACAGGCCCCTAAGAAAGTGCACTTGGTCTGATTCACCATTATTTTACCATCATCATTTCATATAAATCTCAGAAGATTAGATTTGTGTTGTAGTCATGGTGACCCAGGATCAATTAACAACCACTGTAAAGAAATCTAAGTTGGTAAGTTTCTAGAGTGAACCACAAATTTCATACTAAACTTCCACTCTGACTGAGCTCATCACTAACAGAGTTATATAGAGAATCTTGGGAACTTGAAATTCTCCTTCTAATGGTGTTAGATGGTACTGAGTAATGGTAGAGTAATGGTACTCTTAACTTGAGCAAGGAAAACATTGGTGATGGACATGGAGTTTCCGGACAAGGTTTCAACACAGAGAAACCTCAAATTAACCAGAATGAGTTTTTTTGTTACAAAAAATTAAAATGTGTTTAAAAAAAAAAAAACTGAAACAAACCTCTTGTTCTCTTAGGAATAAAGTTTGTGCACATTTTTACTTTAGAACTGTTCAGGTTTAGAAACTTCTACATCAGACCTAAGGTACAGAGTGTGGCTTTTAAATATGTATGGTGTCCTTGGCCTCCTGTTGCAAAAACAGAAATCAATATATATTAAAAATACAAACAGTACACTTAACTAAGTCACAGAGCACAGTTACCCTTTGTACTTCATAAGGCAGGTATGAAACAAAACACTTGTGGGCAGAGCCTAGCATTCTTTGGCAGAATGATCATACAGTAACCCAACAGTCAAGAAAAAGGTCAGTTTTAACTGGCCGACCTGAACCTCATACAATATAATCACTCACTGGGCAGCATGCAACTGTGAGTGGGGTCCGCCTTAATTGATTGGCTGGTAGCCTAGAGGCTCTTCCCTTCTTTTCCGGATGCAGACTAAAACTCCACCCACCACAATAAGGGCAAGTGGAGTGCCGAGTCCCACGGCAATGATTCCCATCACCAGTGGAGAGAAGAAATCTGATGGAGGATTTCCCATTCCAACCAGTAGAGTCCTACAACAAAAAAACTAAAAGTCAGCATGTAGCATTAAAACATTTAATATTTCAGTTAATTTGCACTGTCACTGGTATTCACACTTAATACATCACTGCCCTGTACTGGACATGCCTAATCAGCCTGATACTGACTGGGTCTCTGTATAAGCTGTGATATGGCTGGGGCTCTGTATGAAGCCGGCAAACACAGTAATTCCTTAAGCATGCCACCCACCAGCTGATAAACTCTGTAGAGCTGTAGAAGGGTTCTTCAGCCATGCCGAAGCTTATGTTGATGCCATATGTGAGGGTATTGTGGGTAAAATAGGCAGAGACAAGGCCTGAGGGGGAGGGCTGTGTAAGAGAAATGGGCAGGCTGTTTCTGCAAGGTGTGGCGTCCTCCAAAACTGGCACCCGCTGACGATATGCCACAGGCTTCCATTGAGCAAAACCCTGCACTGAGCTTGAGTTCACATGGGATGAAACCCACTGAGACATCTAAGAAGAGAGGAAGGGAGAGTGAGAATGTTAGCTTAGTATAAGTGCAATTATCATGAAAGTAAAAGTCATTTTAAATGTATTATTAGACATATGTATATGCTGTTCCTCAGAGGAGTACGCAACACCACCACCACTGGATCTTTCATACCTGGAATATTGAGGGTGTGTACTCGTCATCGATGAATTTGTGAACATCTACTTTGTCCTGAAACCCCTCCTCACTCACTGTCTGGAGCTCCAGGCAGAAGCGTGATTGGTTGGTCCGTGGTGTCACACCCTCCACCCACATGCGCAGCTGGGAGGAGTTAGCGCTGTGGAGGAGGCTTGGCCACGAATCCTCCCGACCCTCTGACTTGAATGCTGAAAACTGAGAAAACACAGAAACTCCACAATAAAGGAAACGGGGCACAAGATTACTTCAAAATCTTTCTACTACTGGTCTACTGTTCTCCATATTGTTAATGACCCACTGATAATTTACCTTCAGTGCTAATGTCAGCTTCATTGGCAAAAGATTCAACTTACATTATTCCCCCCTTGCACCAAATGTAGTCGATCAGCTGAGTTATAAAGCTTCTCTAGATTTAGAACTGGAGATACAAGGTTAATGTAGCTAATGAACAAAAGAGGCACACTCCCATATAATGAGCATTGTTCTAACTGCACGTCTCCTCAAACTGTGTGAAGGTTGGAGGAGATTCTCCTTCTTGTTAGCTACTCGTGTCGCCAGTGCACGTTGCAGGTTAGCGGACCCAGTCATGAAATCCACATCCTTGTGACCAATAGCCCAGTGCTCTAACCACTGAGACACAACTGCCCAATCACAATAAACCTCATCACACCCACATCCCTCAGAGCCATACACACCTGCAAACAGAGGGATCCATTGCTAAAGGCAGAGCTGCTGTCCTTCCCGCAGAGAAGGGCTGTGTGATGTGTGTAATCAAGAGTGCTGTTCAGGTCATTCCACGTGAAGTTCTGAAGATCGTAAGGGGGTAGGAAGTTGGATTCAGGCAAGTCTTGAGGATCTGCAGTGTTGTTTACATCATAATACTCCAGCAGCTGAGGGAAGAGGACAGACATCAAAACACTGAACTTTCTCAAACTCGAGTGTTCACGGTTCATTGCTGTAGGGAACGTTTTAAGCCAGGGATCAATTCTCAGTCCTTTCTAGAATTTAAATGTGACTCCCTTAAACCAAATCACCTGCAAATGCTGCTGATTAAAGAAATGCTTCACAGATCAGCTCTCAGTCCTCTTTGCATGATAACACAAAATTCTATACCTGTTATTGAAATGCTGCTACTGACCACAGCAGGACTGAACTTCAGTTTTTAATGCTTTCAAGAGGACAAATACAGGAGAAAGGTGGAACTGAAGCTGGAGGAGAACAGCATGAGCAACCATTCTCTCATAACTCATCACCCATTTACAATACATTTACTGCTACCTACACTTCTCAATTGTTCTACAACTTTGTACACCTTGTGTCTGTGCTATCTGGTGTCAACCGGATGTGATGGGTTCCTCTTTTGAGCCTTGGGTCCACACAAGGTTTCTTCCTCCCAGTCCGAGGGAGTTTTTCCACTGTTACCCCTGGCTTGCTCAATTGAGACTTGGACCCCGGATTCTGTAAAGCTGCATTGTGACAACTCCATTGTTGTAAAACGCTATACAAACAAACTTTGATTGATGAGGGAGGTCTGGGAAAGTATGAGAACCATCACAGGCCACAACACAGAGACCAAAGTTGTTGTGATTCCTATCTAACACTGACCACCAGTGCATAAAGGGGCAGAACAGGCTGTACTTTCTGAGGAGGCTGTGGTCCTTTAATATCAGCAGGAAACTCTGCAGTTGGCTCTGCAGTTGGCATGAAGCTGGACTCTCTGGTGATGGTGGAGGAGCTTGTTCGGTGACAAACTGCTCCTTCCCAAATGAAGATTTAGATTTTGTCTTTTGTCCATCATGCCATCAGACTGTACACCTCCTCTTGACAGAGGATGGGATGGAGCAGTAACCAGTAAACAGACCACCACAACACAACCGGACTATGTGCAATAATAGTAAAACAAGTGTGATAATAATGTGCAATACCTCTCTTACTGGACTTTTCATATACTTTCCATATTATATATTCTAGTGAAACCTGAGTGAAACCTGCCAAAGGGATCAAGTTCTGTATCTTTTTGTATAAAATTATAGACAGCGTCAGATTTTATATACGATAATTACATGTAAAGTGATATTTCATACATTTTTCTTAAATTTATTTTTTATATTTTATTACAGTTAATCAGGATGGCTTATAGCTCATGAAAATCCAGAATCTCACATCATTAAAGTAGTTTAATTAGGGTTTGACTAACAAAACAGCATCACAATTAAAACAAAATCTTGAAACATTGAAATATATCACTTTAAATGTATAAAATATATATCACATTTAACATTTTTAATTAAATTATGAACAAAAAAAAATCACAATATTCAAAACTGAGATGTACTAGTATGTTTGTCTGTTTCTGTGAGCACTCTGATCTGGACCATCTAAAGCCTAACCTTAGTCTTAATTTTGGCAGGACTGAGATGTTGAGCATATTTAAACTCTTTAAATTCTAAAACTGAAAGAAAAATGCATTTAATGCATTCTATGAGTAAGCAGCTCCCAAATTGTGATCAATATGGAACTGAAACCAGGCTTACCCTGGAGAACACAAGAGCTCTCCTGTACTGCACGCTGCTCTCTGGCACTACCCGCAGGCTTCCTGTTGAATTGTGGCTCAGGAAGGCAAGCCAGTCCACCTGAACAGAGGACTCTGTGGAGTTGCTGTGAACCAGCAGCACTGCAGGAGCTCCTTTACTGCAAAAGAAGAAGTGCAGGGTGTCGTTTTCACCCAATGCTCGGACATGGAGCAGGTCGACTCCAGAAGATGGCAGTGTTTGACCAGGGTTCAGCTCCAGAGACACCTAAGTGGTGTGGTGATGATTTATTCAGTCAGAATCAGTCCGCAAAACAGACAATCAGACAAAGTTTAGTTCTCTAAACAACAGTGAAAAGGTGTGAATTAAAATAATCAATAATCAAGTCATGTTGGAGTGTCAATTATTATTTACTCATAATGCATATGAGTAGTCATTAATGCATAATGTGCACATATCCACATTATCATTTTCTTCTGGTATGTTTAACTAAACAATATTTTTAACTGTTTAAAACTTATGTATATACATAAAAAAATTCTCACTATGCAAGTTTAAAAATAAGGTGGTAAGCACTTTATAAAAGTGTGGAATGGTTGTTATTATGAATAAAATTCAACAATTTTGATAGTTTTTTATATTATATATTTACCGATATTTATTAGAGTGGTAAAAATGGGAGGCATAATAGGCAAATGCTTCAGCCTACGCATTTTTGGTCAGTACTGAGTTTTTTTTCTGTTTTTATGTATATTTATTTATTTGTTATATATTTTGTATGTTAATTTAAAATTTTATAACATACAATATTTGTTACTCCTATTGCAAAAGCCAGAATAAACATATTACTACTACAGTTGAATCCCCAAACCTTACAGTTTTCCCTTAAAAACAAAAACATAAACATGGAAAAACATAAAATTAAATATATGAATTTGTAATTAGGACAGTTATATACTTTACCTAAAATTAAAAAACAAACAAACAAAAAAAAAAACTGTTAAAACATTATTTACACATTACTTTCAAACCACACTTTTTGGACTCTTTGTAAAAACATTTAAAACATCTATTTAATCATTGAAATTTACTTTAAATAACTGTGTATCAAATGTATAAAATATAGTTGCCAGTTTTTCTCATGTGTATAATTATTTAGAACAATCAGAACAGGCTGTGCAGGACTTAGATCAAATGTTGGGAACGAATGGGTTAAGGTGAATTTAACACCAACAGAGATTTTCAAACTAAGTAGAAAAACAGAAGTGGAGCTTCCCTGAAACTGTAACTCTGATACTAAACCCCCACTTTAAACACAGTAACAGTCACTCAGACCTACAGAGACTTTTACTTTATACTGTTTATAAACTGAACTTGGGCAGTAAGTAAATAAATGAACAATGTGATGTTTGTTCCAATATTTTAAAAGCATACATATGTTTTTCTAACGTTTTAAACACAGAGATGTTCTATTGTGTTTCTAAAATAGATTTTCTATTGTGTGTTATATGTTCAATTGTGTTTCTAACGTTTTAAACACAGATGTCTTGCTAACGTTTTAAACACAGAGATTTTTTTTAACGTTTTAAACACAGATTTTTTTAACGTTTTAAACACAGAGATTTTTTTTAACGTTTTAAACGCAGAGATTTTTTTTAACGTTTTAAACACAGAGATTTTTTTTAACGTTTTAAACACAGAGATTTTTTTTAACGTTTTAAACACACAGATGGTTTTCCAATGTCTTAAACACATGTGTTTTCTAACGTTTTAAACACAGCTGTTTTATGGAATAGCAGTTTTAAGGTAGAGTAAGGTGCTCTGGTCTGTTTTGGTCTGGTGTCAGCAGTCTCTAAAATAATCAAACAATCCTGGATTAACTTCACCTCCCGGCGGAAAGCGTCTCCACTCCACACGAATCCACAGACCGGAGACAAAACCGAGCAGAACAGCGGAACAAACCAGAGAGACAAAACAGCAGCCATAGTCCACCACCATCAATACCATCAACACCAGACCTGATCACTGCTGCACCACCGTCACGTGAGTCAGTCAACTGACCTTTCAAAATAAAAGTCCACAGACAGCCGGTACAAAATAAAAGTCCAATTTAAAAGCTTAAATTAATGTGCCAAAAGTAGAAGACGCATAATAATAATAATAATAATAATAATAATAATAATAATAATAATAATAATAATAATAATAATAATAATAATAACAAGTGTGTGTGTGTGTGTGTGTGTGTGTGTGTGTGTGTGTGTGTGTGTGTGTGTGTGTTGGATGGGCAGAGGTCATTAAATTGTCTGGAAAATATCATCATCTGGTGGCCATCTGTTGTAAACACATTTATAATGCACTCTACAGACACAGTGATTTATATCTGTAGATGGAAGAGGAACATGGGAAAAACATTAATATGACCAACATTTGATGGTCTTCATATAATTAAAGTACTCATTCAAAGTACAGATTTCAAAGACCAGGATTGTCCTTGTTTTATGCAATTTAACCTATTTTTTAATCCAATCAAATTCATTTCAAAGATTAACTGCTCACAGGTTTGACAATGTACACTTGTTGTGAGAAGTCAGACACTTAGAATGGAGACAATTGTCATGGAAATATTGAGCTTTAAGTGATTTCTGTGAACTGTTCTGTTTCTGGGGTAGATTGAGTGACAAAACATATTTAATAGGGAAAGAAACAAGAAATTCATACACATTTTACATTTCATGGGGGTTTCTTAAATAAACATTGGGATGAAATGTACAAATACACAATCATTAATAATCAAACACCAATTATTTTTGTTTGTGTGAGCACTCTTTGGTTTGACTAACACAGTACAATGGGAAATACCACTGACCTCAGAGCAGATCTGAAAACGTAGATTTACGCAGCTCTTGGAGCCATTTTTAACAACTGCAGATTCCATTCCAAGCTACTGAATGTAAGTGCAAACAATTGATTTGTGGAGCCACTTTCCCAAGGTATGGAAGAAGGCCCAAAGAAGGCCCAAACTGTTAGCAACATTGCCATGAACTGAAAGGCAAGCTTGGCTGTTAGCAGCTGAACCACATGGACAGAGAACAAAAAACCTCTGGAAGAACATTTAGTTTATGTTTAAATGAGACAGATTAAAGTGTTTGGTCACAGTGACAAGAGGTGTGTTTGAAAGAGTAAAGGTATCCCACCCAAAGAAGATTCTTTAAAAATGTTGTGACCAGTTATATGAACATGCACCCAATATTGTTTGAATATAAAGTCCTATTTTATATATATATAAGAAGTCTATATTTTTAATCCTGTAAGTATAATTTGGGCCATATGTTGATTTTAGAAAACCACCCAGCAATTTATATTTCAGCACTAACTCTCTACCAAAGACTGCTGTTTTGGAAGTGGATGGGAGAACTATATCTCTCTGTCAGCTACACAGTTGAAACTTGCTCATAGGTGGATGTTCCAACAAGATTGTATGCCCAAACACACATCAAATGTGGCTGTGGAACAGACAAAGCAGGCTACCATTAAACGTATGGTATAGTCTTCCCAAAGCTGTGCCCTGATTCCTCATAATCATAAATATGTGGGTTAGGACCTTGCTAGGAAACCAACAAAGTAAATTCTCCACCAATTCTGGTAGAAGATTGGTTAAAAATCCAAGCAGAATTATGCCAGAGGACATTTAACTAAATATTAGATGGGTTTCAGTGCAACATCATTACAGAGATACACATGCAATTAGGAGGCAAAAAGCAACAGAAAGCAGCACTCTTCACACTACAGCAACAATGAGAATGTGAAATTGTGGAGTAAAACTGCACCACAGAGATGATTGAAGGAAATGTTTAATATCCAAAAGATGCCTATCAAACCTATCATTTGTCTAAGGTCATGGACATATTTTTTTTTATAGTAGCATCAAAACCATGTGTAGCAAAAGCACCCTTTTCTAATTTCTGATTCTCACAGACTTGTAACTTCTTTAAGTTCTTCTGTCCTCCACTCATTACCTGTATTAATGACACCTGTTTGACCTCATTCTCTGTATAAAAGACACCTGCCCACAGACTCCAAATGCAACCATGGCCAAGAACAAAGAGCTGTTGAAGGACACTAGGAAGAAAATTATAGACCTGCAGCAGGCTGGGACGAGTCAATCTACAATAGGCAAGCAGGTTGGTGTGAATAAATCAACTGTGGGAGCAATTGTAAGAAAATGGAAGGCATATAAGGCCATTGATCTCCCTTGATCTGCGGTCAAAATGATAACAAAAGTGAGCAAAAATCCCAGAACTAGAGGGACCTGATGAATGACATCCAGACCTGAACCCCATAGAAAATTTGTGAAGGGAGATGAAAGTCTGTACTGCTCAATGACATCCAAAAACATTACTGCTCTAGAGGAGATCTGCATGGAGGAATGGGCCAAAATATGTGTGTGTCAGTAAGACTTGCAGGAAGTGTTTGACCTGTCATTGCCAACAAAGGTTATGTTGCAAATACTTGTTTTCCGCAATTTACAAATAAATTCATAAAAATCCTACATTGTGATTTCCTTTTTTTTTTTTTTTTTTTTTTTTTTGTGTCTCATAGCTGAAGTGTACCTATGAAAATTACAGCCCTTTATGTAGGAGAACTTGCACAATCAGTGACTGACAATACTTTTTTGCCCCCCTTTCATATATTATGTGTATAATTATATTGTATATCTATCTAAAAAGCAGGTTAATTGGGTGAAAATCATGGGACATGTTGGCAAGCCGTTTGGGTGTTGTGGAAAACATTTAGTAAACAAACTGACTTGAAACTAGCTGATTTAATGTTACATTGATCTGCAATGAAAAACAAGCTCTGAAAATGTATTTATGGCAATTGACTATTATAGTCTTGTGACCAGCTGTTACTGTTATTTTGCCCCCTGGCTGCATGTGCATCCAATAATGTTTGAATACAGGAAGTCTGTATATACTTTTGTATATAAATATATCTGTATATTTACTTTAATTTGGACCATATGTTGACTTCAGAAAACCACCCTATTAAAGATGGAGTTGAATTAAAACTGCTTCAATGTACAGATTTTAAAGCTGCCCATTTTCTCCCAGTACCCAAGTACTTAAGACATATTTAAATCTGCATTAAGAGGTTATAAAATTGTCCAATGGTAGAATCACTGGGGTGCATGTCTAACTCCAGTCTTCCAACTCAATGCCATAGGGTGTGTTTCCTAGAAACCACTAATCCACAGCAGTTAGTCCTCTCCTACCATGTTATTTCTTCTCTATAGTTCTGTGCCACCCCTCCCTCCAACCTCTGTGGTTTCTACAAACGCACATGCACACAAAGCAGTTGAATCAACACAGCAGTCTGGAAGACTATTTATATAGCCAGACTGTAGGGTGGAGTTCACAGCCCCACCCTGCACTTCAGAAATTCTTATAGTTACTAACTACAAGGCCTGGGGTGGCCCTACACACTACAGCATTCTGAACATTCTCTGCCATGGCCCTAGGTCAGCATTGCACTACATGTCCTCCCAGGTTATTTTAATGAACTTTTATTACCTCTATGTCTGGCTGGGAAATTGGCATGTTGAGCAATAAAGTTTAGACGTCTCTTTTTATCAGTAACTTTTTCATCACTAACTTCCAGGCCACACCTCTCCTGTTGGTGTCAATTGCTGGAGCAAATTAAAACAGTGATGTCCAACCCTACTCCTGGAGAGCAAGCTTCCTGCAGACTTTGGATGTAATCCTAATCCATCCCACCTGATTTAACCAATTTACTGCCTTCATAAACCTTTAGATGATAGATCTGACATTTTAAACATTACAATAGCAGCAAACATCTAATTAAAAAAAAAACCAGTGGAGTAAATTCATCCTGAGCAGAGCATTACATCACACACCCTCTGTGTGTATTATATTCTCTGCTCTTTGTGTTCACAGCTGGTCCAGCCTGTAGAAATACTGGCTATTCCTGTGAGACAAGACAGTAGCTGTGCCTGAAACCAATACACTATATAATGCACAACTTCTGGGTGTCCAAAAATTTAGTGCTGAATTTTCAGTGCACTGCATAAATCCCACAATGCACCATAATGTCAGTTGGTCAGTCATCTTGCCCATGTCCTCTTGAATACCAACCCCAGGCTTTTGGAGCTGTGTGACACATGCACTAACTGTGCACCTCTGATATACTGTCTGTCTTATAGCAAAGATCTTTTTACCTTATAGTGATCTGTATTTTCACACCAAGTAGATAGTGAATATTCCCATTAGTACTGTGACTATTCTGCTCCAATCCTGCAGAGCCAGACTGTTAGCAAGTTTGCATCTTGGTTATCCTGCTAAAATCTTGCAGAAGCTGCATGTTAGTAGGTTTATTTATGTTTATAGTACCTTTAATACACAATAGAAACTCTTTACACCAACACAGAAAAGTAAAAAATTATTAATAATAATAATAATAATAATAATAATAATAATAATAATAATAATAATAATAATAATAATAATAAAAATAAAAAATAAACAAATGCACAAATTCTTTCAAAAGTCCAACACCTTTACACCTTTTCATTTATAACAAAGTGGCCATTTTCTGCACCCTAAGTGAGGAAGAACAGAGCCAATAAGCCGTTAGTCAATATGGGCTGCTGAGAGGCTGAATGGGACAGTCAAACAATCAAAGTAATACTCACCTTGGGTTGTATGTGCTAGCAAATAATTTAAAGATTAGGATAACATCAGAGCCATTTCATGAAATCTAAATGATGAAGAGCAACAACTTTACCATTTTCTTCTATGAAAAGCAGCTGTAAATTAATAAAGTAATTTAAATCAAATAAATTAAACAGTGAAATACACCAAAAAACATGAGTAATAAAACTGGACAGAACATAAAGTGTTATAAAGAGTTGTAAGAGTAGCTCATTAAGGTATAGTACAAAATTCCCTGGAGGAAAAATGATTCAAACACAAATGTTTCAATTCTCTTTCTAAGGTTCTCAGAGATTAAATGGTCCAGAGGTTTGGACCATGTAGTGCAGGTATAGGTAACTCTGGACCTGAAGTACGAGCTTCCTGCATTTGCTGATTTTCCTGCTTTAACAGACCTGGAATCTGCAGTCCTGGACCAAAGTTGCCTATCCGATATAATGACTGAAAGGAGCCTCTCCAATCTTCAACTGAGTTTTGGGAACAGGTCTGTGGACAGACCCAAGAGCAATCATTTCAATCAGGTGAACCTTAAAATCCATTCTAAATCTGAAAGGTAACCAGTGCAGTGATTGGAGCGCTGGTGTAATATGATGCCACTTTCTCTTGTGAGTGACAGCAGTGTTCAGATTTTCTCTTTTCAAGTTACTTAACCCCCAGATAAAACCCCCCAACCTCCCAATCCATCAAGCACACGCTTACCACAGCAACCCTCTCTGATCATTGTTCAACCTGTTTCACTCCTTAACCTTTAGAACCCTAGGCTAAATTTGTTGTACACTTTCATAGTTTTACATACTTTTATTCACCAAAACATTTGATAAACATTTAAATGATAGTCACATACACCAGATGCTGTTTTTGTTTTCATTTGATTTGTAAAAGTATAAGAGGATTTAGATATTAGTAAGAATTGAACTATGATTAAAAAATGTGTTGTTTAAGCATATAAGGACTAAAAACTTTGAGTGTTTTTGAGCTGAAAATGCAGTCATTTTGATGAGCTATTTGTAAATCTTAGATATATAACAATAAATCTAAGGATATTTAACAAATTTAACAAATCCTTTTATTTAACAAATTCATTTGTGGTCCAAATGAAATGAAAAACACATCCAGCATGTCCTTTATTATTTATGTATCAGTATAATCCCTTCCCATGACTTTTCAGAAAACACTGAGCAAAAACAGTGAGCGAGCGAACAGTCCCTCCCTTCTCATTTCCCCCATAACCCAACATCTGCTCAGTGATGCCCCGCCCCTCACTAATCAGTCAGAGTCTACATGCAGGTAGAGCGTCACACCTGGACAGACAGTAAACATGCTGTTTGGCTTTAAACTGGGATCTCGTTCGGTTGAAAATGAGGCGAATTCGACAATTTTCTGAGCAGGAAGAAGTTTGGATCTCGGGTTCGACAGACAAGACTAGACCACACTTCTCAACCGCGGTCCTGGAGGCACCCCTACCCTGCATATTTGAGCTTTCCGTGCTCATACAACATATCGCCTCAGCTAATTGGTAGGCCTTCAGAGCAGCGGGAGTGCAGCAGAAGAGTGAGAAGTACTAGTCGGAGTAGTGTTTGGTGCAATGGCCAGGTGAGTGACAGTCCTAACAGCGGTCTGAGAGCAGATAAAGTGTGTAACACTGCTCTATAATGCAAATGTGTAAAAAGTAAGACACAGCATGTAAACAGACTGCATATCAGCGGTAATCTGCTAGAAGCCCCTGTCACGTGACTGGAGTGGGCGGGTCTGTGCGGCGACGTCACCCCGCGGGGCGGGGCTTTGGCGCTTCACTTGGTTTCCGTGTTTCTGCAGCTTCGTCGAGAAGAGACAGATCTGAGCAGAGATGTCCCACCAGACCGGCATCCAAGGTAAAGGGCTCTCCGTCTGTCAGCTGTGTGTGTGTGTGTGTGTGTGTGTGTGTGTGTGTGTGTGTGTGTGTGTGTGTGTGTGTGAGTGAGAGAGAGAGAGAGAGAAAGAAAAAGACAGTGTATGAGAGAAAGAAAGAGTGTGTGTGTGTGTGTGTGTGTGTGAGAGAGAGAGAGAGAGAATGAATCTGTGTCAACGGTTTGTCTTTTCTGGCTCTCATGCTGCTCTGCAGATGAGCTGAGAAGGGCCTCTGCAGTCCATTAAGAGCTCAGCAGAAGCAGAAGGTTTCAAAGGTCTGATCCATAAAGACAGTCTGCACTGATTAGTCATTTAGAGCCTGGCACAGTCAGCCTGAATCAGAGGCTTAGAAGGCACTAACTTTTCTATTTCCCCAGTTACATTTCTAATGTCTCTAATGAACATCACTGGTGTCCAGTGAAAACCTCATATCTCTGTTTCTGCACATGTTTATTTCCTCCACGGTGTGAATCATGTTGGTCTTTATATGGTATTAGAATTTCATGGTGAATGGAACAGTAGAAATGCTCCTCCCTGACTTTACATGCACTTCCATTCAAAGTAAACAACATTTTTGTCTTCTCTGTAAAGTCTCCATTTTGAAGATACGTTTTCATGCCATGATATGCTCTTTCTGAGATGTTCTTAAGCTCATTCTGTTCCGTTAGGCCCTGGACTCTCTCTCGCCTGGTCAGCTCTGATGTATTTTATTTAGACTGCGTTTATATATGATCTCTTACTAAAGACAGTTTAGAAAGTTGAATAACCTACTGATTATTAAAATCGATGTGTGTGTCTTTACTGCAGCTCTGCTCTGCAGATGTAGGGAATTATTACTGTAAAACTATGTTCCATGCTGTTATGGTTAATTTGGTTGGTGAGAAACAAGCGAGACCCACTATTAACCTTTTGAGCTAGGATTGTGTTATTTTCAGGAGGTTCTAGGATATTTATGTACATGTGCACAGAGTAGTAAACATGCGTAAGGCAACTGTGAGGCTATTTTTGGCATTTAAACTGGGATTTAATTGAATTGGAAACAAGTGAATTTTAGCTGGTTTCTAAGATGTATATCTTGCTGATAATTCATCACACAATGAGACCACCACAGTAAGTCTCAGTTTATGTGTGTGGTGTCTGTAGTTACTCTGTTTCTGAATTACGAAGCTTAGAAAACTGCATGTAACTTCCTGTAAAGTGCAGAGCTTGGGGTCTAATTTAAATTAGTTGCTATATATATATATATATATATATATATATATATATATATATATATATATATATACACACACTTACGTCAGCAAAGTTAGGCTACTACATACATGTCTATTGTACTTCTTGAATGATTATTGGTGATATGATGCCATTATACATCTTTTATGCCCATGTATGTGCCTATGTCTGTGCTCTCTGGTGTCGACCAGAGGAGGATGGGTTCCTCTCTTGAGCCTTGGTTCCTCTCAAGGTTTCCTCCTCCTAGCCTGAGGGAGTTTTTTCCTGCCACTGTTGCCTGCTGGCTGCTCATTTGAGGCTCGTACCAGCTCCTTTGTTGTAAAAAGCGCTATACAAATAAACGTTGATTGATTAATTGATTTATCACTTATTTTCAACTGACACTTCCTCTAGGTTATGAGTTATGACGTGCCTCTGTTGTGGTGATTCTCGAGAGGCCTGTTCATTGCTACTGTGCTTACTGTGCAGTCCAAAGTCCCAAACAAAGCCTCCTCACAGATGCCGCTCACATTCATCGTCCAAATCTGCTGCAGTTGTCCTTCAGTCAACTCTGTTCTGTTACAGAAAACACTAAACAGTCTCTTTGTTAACACTTTTTCTTCCTCTCTGCAGCCACAACTGAAGTGAAAGACATATTTGCCAAAGCTCGGAATGGAGAGTATCGCCTGATCAA
The DNA here is from genome assembly GCA_034509495.1 of Acestrorhynchus altus. Lineage (NCBI taxonomy): Eukaryota > Metazoa > Chordata > Actinopteri > Characiformes > Acestrorhynchidae > Acestrorhynchus > Acestrorhynchus altus. The sequence continues at coordinate 12,518,409 of CM067501.1, forward strand.
AGTCGTGATTGAAAATGGTAAGCTGGAGGTGAATGAAGTATCTAGTGAAACACTCGTTTCTGACTGTTATTCTCCATGTAAGGAGCTGTTGAGTGTGATCAAAAATGCAGAGTTGGGGGGTGAATTGATGGCAAGTTGCAATTTAGGTTTGTTTATGTTAGTAAATGGCCATATAAGGCCAGAGAGCTGCCTCTGTTGAGCCTGTCATTTCTGCTTTGTTCTTCAGAACAGCTTGTATTGGGAGGCACCAAACCAGCAGCCAAGAAGTGGGACCTGGAATGGGACAGTTATGTTCTCCCTCTGCTGCAGGATGATCTGCCCTCCTACCTCCTCTACAGGCTAGACACCACCAATAATCAGGGCTATGAATGGATTTTTCTGGCATGGTCACCAGACCACTCTCCTGTGAGTAACACATATTGATTATGCATGCCAAGTCGTAACTGTTGTCTGAAGGTGAAAGATGCAAAATGAAAGAGGAAAGGTATTTCAAAATAAGCAGAATTAATAATAGTTTTATAGTATTTCTATTGGTCTAGTTATCAATATGGAGAAAACTGTACAAACATTTATTAGTTTTCCTAAGACTTATCTGGAAATTAAATAATATTGAGAGTGGGATCAATGTTTGGTGGCATTTAAATACTTACTTAATATATTGATACATTGATGCCTATCCAGGTCTTTCAGCGCAACTATCCATCGCGGGGTATACAGTAATTCATATCCACTGTCCATGCTGTGCCACTGAACAGCACAAACTGACCTAAAGCAAGTGCGTTTGCATATAAAAGGCCACACTATTAACATAGACTATTAACCTGCGGTAGTGTTACAGTGTGTTACGGTCACTACCTCTGATTTAAGGAATATTGTGCAACATTCCATTGTTGTGACGTAGATGTGATTATTCTAGTCTTGCTGTGGTTTACAAAATAGATGCTGTTCTGGAATCAAATTATGTTTATCAACAAATTGAGATTATGGTTTAATAACGGTGTTGTTGAGATGCCCTTTCTGTTGATGGAGTTTGTGTACATTTGTAGTAATAATATAGAAACATTTGAAATTATGCTCAAAATCTTATATTACTTACTATTGCTGTTTTATTACAGGGGCTGTAAAATCCTTGAGCAGACATTGATATGCATGTATTAGCCTACAAGTTTTCATGGATGCATGATTCGATGTTCAAATCTCTTGCTCTACTGTTGCTGGCGACTGTGAACTTTAAAGTCAGTGCTGGGGTTGTGCTGTAGAGCAGAGCTGTTCTATCTCAAAACTAGGAGCTGTTTTTCCCCAACAAGGACCAAAGGAAACAGACTCCACTGTTTATATGTAAAGGAATTTTGGTATTACATATATAACTGGTTGAAGGTGAAGTTACAGGAGTTCCCATAGGCTTAAAAATGTAGCACAAATACAGTGGAGAGAAATGCTTGCATTTATTATGTGAATTTGATTGACACATTACACTTTATTTCTTCATGCTATTGAAAAAACAGATCTTAATGTAAACTCACACTGTAGGAAAACAAACACTGTGGAGCTGGTGATTATCAATAAAGAATACAAGCTTTTGTGTTAATTTTTGTGTTAAAACTATTCAGCTTGACTTATGTTTCTTCCTCAGTTCCCTTCCCAAACATTAATTTATAGAAGAGAAGAGAGGTCATATATTGCAAAAACACTGTTGTGATTCTGGGTGGACTTGTGTGGGAAAATTTGCAATTCTAATGATCTCCTGTGATGTTCAATAACGCAGTTGTACTTCACAGCCAGCAGGAAGAGGACAAAATGGCACCAATCCCAACTCTTCAGCCAATAATTTTCTGCACTAGTTTCTGTTATGCTTCTGATGCCTTAATTCTAATAATTATAATAATATTAATAACAATACAGTTTTGATCATCACAGTATGTTGTTTTCAGGTCCGGCAGAAGATGCTCTATGCTGCTACTAGGGCTACACTAAAGAAAGAATTTGGAGGCGGGCACATAAAAGAGGAGATTTTTGGCACTACTAAGGTATGATTAATGTCACATAGGCAGCATTAATGGGGTTCTTTTCATGCGTACAGAATTGATTAGATCTTTAATGAAACAGGGCTACCCAATCTGCCATTTGTTAGTCATTATTGCAGTATTGACTTTTGCAATCCCTACAAAGCAGAAGGCTACACCATGCAAATGAGACCTCAAACCAAGTTTAGTGTGTTTGTTAGCTGTGTTAGCATCATATGTGATTACAGTTCGACTTAAAATTTCTGTAAATGGTTTAATGTCTGTGTCATCCAGCAAAAGTGAATTGTTGTAGTGGAATTAATGTAGACCACCCTTCAGTATTGACGGACTAGTGTATTAAATATTGCAGGGCATTCTACAGCCACAAATTTAACAGTGTAATCTCAGTGGTAGTGTTTCATCAGTATCATGCAGCCCTTTTAGAGACCTTCTAACAGACCTCTTTATACACAGGAGGACATTTCTCTCAATGGATATAAAAGGTACCTGACCTCGCAGGCTGCCCCACTCCCACTGACTGCTGCTGAGGAGGAACTGAGGCAAATCAAACTCAATGAGGTATCATTATAATTAGTTAAACACTGTCCATAACACAAACACACATGAATATGAAGCTACAGTAGTTATGCACACTGTTTGGGCATGTCAGCTTTTTTTTGGCTGAAACAAATAATACTGTCATTAATTGACAGTTAAAACCTACATATGCAAAATTTTTTGAATAAAGAGCAAAAATGAGCAAATCCTCTACAGGAATCAGTGTAAAGTTTTGCAACTTTTAAGCACAGTCTCTGTTTTAGTAGAATTAAGTATAACATGATATATGCCATGACATCATGTTCATCTCCCCCGTGTCCGCATGGGTTCCCTCCCACATTCCAAAAACATGGAGATCAGGTGAATTGGTTACTCTAAATTGGCTTGGTTTTTACGTATGTATGCCCAGATAGGGACTGGTACTCTGGGTCCTGGGTGAACCTCCCCCTCCAGTGCTCCTTCAATCCTCCAAGTGGAAGGTTGTTTCTGTGATTGGCTGCCACTCCTCACCAGTGTCTTGGTTGAATGCAGTGTGTAATTGTGAAAAGTGCTGATTGAGTATGTAGTGGTGTAGGAAGGTGCTATATAAACATACCTTTATTCACTCATTGTTCATATATACACAAGAGTTTTCTCCATAGAAAACGTTTAGAATATTAGTAAATTGTAAATTGACCAAAAGGTGACTGTTTGCTTACAACTCTATAATTACAGTCACACAAACCAGGTTTGATAGGATTGTTGATTCTGAGGTGAAGATTAAATGTACTTTTCATTAGTTTATTTTGCTTAAAGAACAATGACCAAGTGCACATTTCAAGGACTGTACTAAGGACCGCAGATCTTGAATAAAAATGGAGACTTCTGAAGTGGTTGCCAAATTGTTGGTAAAATGCTGCTAAGTTGTTACTATGTTGTTTGCTAAGGTGTTGCTATGTTTTATGCTAATGCTTTTGCCTAAATTGTGGAGTTCAAAACAAAAAAAAGTGCATAGATACAGACAAACACAGTGATGGGGTGAGTGGTGGGCAGGATTAAGAGCCTTGCTAAGGGGCTCAGCAGAGTCTGCATTGCAATCCTGTGTATTGATCACACAACCCTGTCATCAGTAACACAAAGACTATGCTGGAGATTGCTGGCATTGAGCCCACTACTTCTTGCATTCTTATTGAGCACTCCAGCTAATAGATCTGGGTCCAAAAACTAATATGTGGGAGGTCAAACTTTTTCCTGCACATGTCCTCTCAGCTAGTCTGTGGCAGAGCTTGTCCTTGTTGGCCTAGTTTTGTTCACTGGATGGACAATGGATTCCACAAATGGAAACAAGTGAAATACATTTTATACTGTACTGGAAGTGTTCCATTAATAAGCTCCCAAGCTCTTTTAATATTCTCCCAACATGCTAAAGACATGAACAGGCTTTACTAAGCGCAGCCTCAGAATGCTGGCTACAGTTGATCATGTGACCATGCTGAGCCGGTGTAGGGCATTGATCTTGCACAGTGTGTTGGACAGATTATAAACTGGCCTAGATCACTGTTTTACTCTCTTTGCTTTGTGTTTCCCATCCGTCTCCACATCTACGGTGCTTGAACATTGTGCTGTGCATCACTAAGTTCTCAAAAAACCCCAAATCCTCACTCTATGATCTAGCTCTCTCTGTATTTGTAAGCTTGCGGATAAGCTGCTATACTTATGGATGTAATTTTTCATTTAAGCAGACTGTAAAAGTCACAGCCCAGGTTGGAGCTCTGAAATAGTTGTTTGCTCTCTCATTGAAACCACTTCAAATATATATGCTTTATACTTGAACACAAAACCAAAAAGGGTAGCCTGGGTGTTTTAAAACTGCCCACTGGCTATTTCAGACTGACAGCCACCAAAATGCAGCCAACTGCAACGCAGCATCCCCCCACCAGGAGTTCAGCAGCTGCAGGAAGAAGATAATACCACACTAAGCTACATTTGTGGGCAGGGGGAAAAGAGGCTTTGAGATATTACCGTTCATTTTCTGAGAGGCTGCATCTACTAAGTGGATGGATGCGAAAGCAGGTCCATATCACGCAGCATCAGTGACTGGATAAGCCCTATGCTGTGCTGAGGTGAACAGGAGGCACCACTGATGAAAAACAGCAGAGGAATGTGTAGAGATTGAGGCACATCCTGCCATTATGAACAAACTGGTCCCGTTAACCCTTAAGCCACAGTTAAAGCTTAATTATTTCCTATTGAATTTTGGGGATTTACAGGGAATCTGGAAAGAATTCACAGCCCTTCACTTTTTGCACATTTTGTTATGTCACTGCCTTATTCCAAAATCTACCCCCCCCCCCCAAAAAAAAAAAAAATAAAAAATAAAAATAAAAACAATTAACATACAGTCCCCTCCTAAAGTTTTGGAACAGCAAGGCAGAATCCCTTGTTTTTGTTGTGCACCAAAGACATTTCGATTTAAGACAGAATGATTAGTATGAGACAAGAGTTCAGAATCTCAGCTTTTATTTCCTGGTAGTTTTCATCAGATGTGATAAACCAATCAGGAAATACCACCCTTTCTTTAAACCCACCCATTTTTCAAGTGAGCAAAACTATTGGAACATGTGACTGAAAGGTGTTTCTTGTTAACCAAGTGTTGCAGTTAAAGTTGTTTGTTAAAGCCCTAAAAGGTCTGCATGACTACTCTCCTTCTTGGCTTTGGTTAAACTTATACAGATTGTAAAATATTTGTAAAAGAAGATAAACCATATTGAAGACCAGAGAGCTGTCTATGAGAGAAAAGCAAGCCATTCTGAAACACAGAAAAGAGAAGAAATGAATCCGAGCCATTGGAAAAACATTGGGCATAGCAACCACAACAATTTGGAATGTCTTGAAAAAGAAAGAAACCACTGGCGTCCTGAGCAACAGGCGTCGAACAGGTCGATCAAGAAAAACAACACCCACTGATGAGAGAAGAATTGTCCCAGCTGTAAAGAAGAACCCAAAAACTACAGTAAGCCAGATCACCAACGACCTCCATAGAGCAGGGGTGAAGGTGTCCCAGTCCACTGTTCGGAGAAGACTCCAAGAGCAGAGTTATGGAGGCCATACTGCACGATGCAAACCCCTCATTAGTAGTAAGAATCAGAAGGCCAGATTGGAGTTTCTACTGATCCTCATTCAGATGTTTGTACAGCTTGATTGGACAGCTGTGGTAAATTGAGTTGATTGGACATGATTTGGAAAGGCACACACCGGTTTATATAAGATCCCATAGTAGACAGTGCAGGTCAGAGCACAAACCAAGCCATGAAGTCTAAGCAATTTTCTGTAGACCTTTGAGACAGGATTGTATCAAGACACAATTCTGGGGAAGGGTACAGAAACATTTCTGCTGCGATGAAGGTCCCATTGAGCACAGTGGACTCCCACCATGCATAAATGGATGAAGTTTGGAACCACAAGGACTCTTGCTAGAGTTAGCTGCCTAGCCAATCAGAGTGATCATGTTAGGCAGGCCTTATTCAAGGAGATGACCAAGAACCCAATGATCACTCTAACAGAGAGACAGGAGAAACTTCCAGGACTACCTGATTGGTGGAGTGCTAAAGAAATGGTTGAGTATGGTAGAGCGACCAAACTGAAGCCACTCTTCAGTAAAAGGCACGAGACACATCTGGTGTTTGGCAGTAGGCCTCTAAAGGACTCTCAGACTATGAGAAACAAAAAGATTGAACTTTTCATACTGAATTCCAAACATCATGTCTGGAGGAAACTACAGTGATGCATGGTTGTGGCAGCATCATGCTGTGTAGATGTTTATGTGCAACATGAACAGGGAGACTAGTCACGGTTGAGGGAAAGATGACTGCAGTGATGTACCGAGACACCCTTGATGAAACCCTGCTCCACAGCATTAGGATGAAGATTTATCTTCAAACAAGACAACAATCCTAAGCACACAGCCAAGATAACAAAAGAGTGGCTTTGGGACAAGTCTCTGTATGTCCTTGAGTGGCCCAGCCAGAACCCAGACTTGAACCCAGTTGAACATCTCTGGTTGTACACGGACACTACCCATCCAGTCTGATGGAGCTTGATAGGTTCAGCAAAGAAGAATGGGAGAAACTTCCCAAAAACCGGTGTGCCATGATTGTAGCATGATACTCAAAAAGACTTGAGGTTGTAATTTCTGCCAAAGATGCTTCAACAAAGTATTGAGCAAAGGCTGTGAAATCATACAATGTGATTTTCTATTATTTTTGTTGTTGTTGTTGTTGTTGTTTTATAGACTTAGTTATATTTTTTTGTTTCGTTGTCATTGTGGGATATTTTGTGTAGAATTTTGAGGGACAAAATAAATGGAATCTATTTTGGAATGAGGCTGTAACATAACAAAATGTGCAAAAAGTGAAGCGCTGTGATGCACTGTATATTTAATGAGAAAAATATTGCAGAGCAGATTTTTCCATGCTTTTGTCATTGTAATTTATTGCGTGACCAATGTTATTAAATATTTAATTACATAATGTGTAGAGTGAGGGTATTAGTAGTTATACTGGATATAAATACATTTTTATCCAAAATATTCTATGCCTGTGTTAATGAACACTGTCAATGATTATGCCTTTTTTGTAGATTCTTAAAATCATTATACTTTCATCATTTCACATATTGCCATTTTTTTAGTCATATCAACCAGCCCTACTTCAGTGTAACCTAATTGGACAGCTAAATGTGGTTGGAGGAGAAGTCCAACTTCCAGTTCACTCAAAACAGCTAACTATGTTTTCTTGCACTCTGGACCACAAATATGTGTGTAGTTTTGAGACCTCAGTGTTGACTCAAGTGTAGCATGTTTTGTATTGTAACAACCCAAGCAGTACAGCAAAATGAGTTCCAAAGAGTTAACATGCATTACATAACCATGCAGAATTCATTTTGTGAAGTGCTGTTCCAATGCTAAGCATTACGCCTAGAGCAAGTGCATGGTTGTGTCCTCATCTGACCTTTTGGAAAATGTGTTTTCCGTGACAACAGCCAGTCCACTGACTCTGATCCACTTAGGCCTGAGAGCATCTTCTCAAATGTTCCAAAACCTCACTTTCACAGTCACAAATATTATCTACATGTAGCCAAACTAATCATCCATTTAATCTTGCTTTAGATCATAGTATTTTTCCTTTGTAAGTGCCTAAGCTCTGTCAGCACCAGAAGGTCCTGAGCAGTGTCATGGGAAAATAATGGTATGTATGTTTTGTGTTTGTGTGTCTTTTCAGGTGCAGACAGACATTCACGTGGACACAAAGCAGCAAACTCTACAGGGTGTAGCTTTCCCCATGCAGAGAGAGGCTATTCAGGCCTTGGAGCAGTTTAGAGAGAAGAGAATAAATTATGTTCAGCTTGTAAGTAATGCTTGATTAACAAGCAAACACAATACTGTTACATATCTTCATATATCTCGAATATATTTAAGCGGCTTCTGTTTATGATAGAAATGTCTCAGGAGAGAGTTGAGCTGGTTAATTATGAACACAAAAGGAGTAAATTCCAGACTGCGTTTGTGTTTGCTGCAGGAAATAGATTTTCCAAAGGAATCCATCAAATTGTCCAGCACAGCTCCCACAGAGTTGAAGGACCTGCCGAAAAGAGTCCCTAAAGATGCTGCACGTTACCACTTCTTCCTCTACAAGCACACACATGAAGGAGACTACCTGGAGTCCACAGGTAAGATGTTTTTTTTTTTTACTAACCATGAAAAGACAAAGGAATAAACAGCATTTTACAAAACAGCTTTTACAAGCTAAATAGCATATAAATAAAAGAAATACCTTTTCCATATATATTGTTTCCTCCGTACTGTGATTCTTTTAACTATTTGAGTGTGACCAGTCACATATTGTGTGTGTTTTCAGTGTTTATTTACTCAATGCCTGGATACAAGTGCAGCATTCGGGAGAGGATGTTGTACTCCAGCTGCAAAAATCCTCTCATAGACACGGTGGAAAGAAACCTGCACATTGAAATTGCCAAAAAGGTACAGAAAGTACACATTAGAAATCCAGTTAAGGATTTATTTAAAGTTTTAACATTTTGAAAAGCAGCCTCCCATCAGGCTCAGCCTCCCATCTCCTTCACTTTTTAATATATCTCTCTGTATGACAGGTTTGTCTGATTACTTATCCTTATTGCTTCTTTACAGCTGGAAATTGATAATGGTGATGACCTCACCAGTGATCATCTGTATGAAGAGGTGCACCCCAAGCAGCATGCGCACAAGCAAGCCTTTGCCAAGCCCAAGGGTCCAACCGGGAAGAGGGGTGGACGCAGAATCACACGTCCGCCAGGGGATGGGGATGATGATTAATCTCGTATCCCTCCCTATGCGTAGCATAACAATGGTACAATGCACCTCCCAGTGATGAGCCCTTGTTACACTTACCTCCCAGTTGACCTGCATCCCACATTCCCATTGCTTTTTCTATGCACAAATAAGAACACTAATCCAGGACCATCTGAAGGGCATTCAGATGTACACAAGAACACTATCTGTGATTATTATGGTGACAAATCTAACACTAAATTTCACTGTTTAGCTGGAATTCAGACTAGCTCTTCAGATACACACTAAAACCCAGCTAATGGATTGAAAGCCAGGACTATTTGTAGGCTTTAAGAGGATGTAGCCCTATGCAATTGTTTGACCCTCAGGAAGGCTGAAAGGTCAGCTGTTTTTTTTCTCATTTGTCTGGGTCTTATTGATTAACTTTCTTAGTATTCCAGTCAAATGACAGCAGTTGATTGCTTTTTACCTAAACAGCAACCTCATGACTCAGAGAGTTAATCAATATCACCCTGGACATTTGAAAAGTCTGAGCTTAGTAGCCCTCTTGATTTGGAGTCAGATTGTTTTAATGAAGGAGATACTGAGTGTGACAAACTCATGAAGAAATGAAGAAATTCTAACTTTTTATGTGCATTGAGTGTAGGTATTAACTCCTTATGTGATTTGTAATGTAGAGGACTTTGATAATAGAGAAGATGTTTTTTCTAAAGGACCCATTTTGTGTGAGAAATCTGAATGAGGGATGCTCTCGGCATCTAAAAATGTTTTTCACATTCTTCAAGTGAAATATAAACTTGTAGGAGCACTATTTTTCTATGCCTGAACAGCTGGTATGTCCAGATCATGTTGTCTCTTGTTGGATCAAGTTTGTTCTGTCACAGTTGCCATCCTGTTTGTCTTAGAGAATGCTTGCTTCTGTTTCATTGCACGGCATTCACTTTCACATAACATGCATTGAGTTTACACAGCATCTCTGCAGAGAGAACACTAAAGGAACAGTCCAATGGTTACTCCTCAAAGAACATTTTTATCAACACTGCTCTCCAGAGGCCCCTACAGGGCAGAGAAACGCATTTTGAGTTTAGAATGGACTGCAACCACAAGCAAGAACAATTCAGCAACATCCTTGTATGTTATCACCAAACTGATTGGCACAAAAGCCCACAAACTTGATGAGTAATAGTCAGACTGTATAAGCTTCCGTTACATACATGCTTTATCTGGTCTTATTTAACAGCGCTGCAGGTGGAGAATATTGCATTATACAGTCTGTCTAGTCTCTCTCGTTCTGCAGTCTAAGCAAAAAATGCTTCCTTACAGTACTGGAAAAGGGTCTTTGACTAATGAGAGTGTAACCATTTTCGTGCTATATAAAACCTATTTCTAAAATGTTTTTAGAACCCAGCAATGAATTATTTAACCATCTGAATTCTATCAGATGTCTGGGTACAACAAGGACCAACATTGGACTACTCCTTTGAAAGCTCTCAAAGGGAAAGGACTACAAATCCTGAATTCAGAGGAGAGCTCTGTCTACTGTACAGGCAAACCACTATTAGCATTTCTCAAGTGTTGTGAAGTCTTGAATGAGATTGTCATTTAGTGTAAAGTGTCGAATGTTTTTTTTAACAAATCAAAATGTATGAGATAGGGAAATTAAAATATATTTAAATCACATGTCTGGCTTTATTTGTTTAAACCACAAGGGTTATGAAGTTCAATTTGACTAACAAATGTGCAGAGCAGTATGTACCCTGTGCTTTAGATTTTACTGAGCTTTACTCAGTAATATGTAATGCATCTCTGCAACTGCTGCTGGCAAACACATCAGCTCACATCTAATTCAAATGTAAATTTACATTTTCACAAGGAACATTGTCACAAAGCAGCTTTATAGAGATGTAGGTCCGAGCCTCTTGCACAAGCCAGTGATGACACAGGCCAGGCAAAGGTCCCTTAATTCAGGAGGAAGAAACCATGAAAGCAACAAAGACTGAAAAGAGGAACCCATGCTGCTCTGAATTAACCTATATCTCAAGCAGAATGTGACTGCTGAGCTAAAATCCAGCTGTCTTTATTAAATGTTTAAAATCAATCAGATTTCTAGACCTTACTCTGGTTTAAGAAATTGAGTTTACATGACCACGTAAATAATCATATGATTGCAGAAATCTGATTAAGATCAGATTATCAAGAGCACATAAACATGCTGATGCAGTGTTGATTGTGTGTGCTGGTTTTTTGGCATTGTCCTGCTGAGGAATATAATAAATAATGCATGTAACTGTTGCTTGAAGTTTAATTTCTGTTGGTCAATTGTGTCTTTCTAAAAGTCATTGGTAACTAAAGTAAAACACCCACAATGCTCACTATCAAGCTAACAGATCAAGCATGATGACATGCAAATCTTTGTGAGTTCACAGATTTTCATTTGTTTTTGTGTGATGTTCTGTAAGACAAAAGACCACTATTTAATCATAAATAGTGAATTATAACTTAGTGCAATCCCTGCTTCAACTTTGAAAGGGTTGTTAATGAGCTGATTAGTAGAATCAGGTGTGTTCATAGCAGGAAAAGCACATTAATGTGCAGAGTAGGAGTACCTCTAGGACCAGCGTTAAGAAATACTGGATTAGACAGCTGAACCACTGAAATGTTTTATTTTTCTTGCCTGTGAGTGTGTTGGGAGCAGGGAAAGCACTATAATATGCAGAGCAGGAGTACCTCCAAGACCAGTGTAGATCTCTTAACCACTGAAGTGTAGTTGTGATGTCCCTTTAAAGCGTCTGAAGGTTACTGTACCTTTAAGAGAGACGAAGCTCCGCCTCCTCCCCCACACGTGGCCGGAAGTTCCCTGTGTTTACTCCCTGTGGGTGAGTGGAGTGCGCAGTGTGGGGTTTCTGTTGAATAAACTAATAAAACAGAATTTCTGTTCATGTGTTTAGGCCTGAAATACCACATTACAGTTTATATTATCAGAAAACCTTGTATATAATGCGTCCGTGGCCTCTGCAAGCTTGTTTTTCCGCCTCAAATGAATGAAATGGAGACTATGTGCTCCTGCTTCATGGCTGAGCATGCAGGCTTCAGGGGCAGTATCAAGAAGTCCACCAATGACTTTGTGGTCATTGAGATAGACCTCCAGGGGCGACCTGTGTGGACAGATTCACTGGAGCACCCCCCGGACCTGCCTGGCCCTGAAGACAAGCAGACCTCCACCAAAGCAGAAGATACCAGGTTAGACCTCAGTGCTGAGAAACTAGTCCTGCAGGTCACTGGTGGAGTTACCAGCTTGACTGGGGATGGAGCTGAGGGCTTTGACCTGAATGTGTTACTGGGCTGTTCTGTAAATGAGGCACTGGGAGAGTTTGCCAGCAAACTTATGGGTTACAGTGAGGAACTAAAAGGAGACCTGGAAATGACCCTAGGCACCTTTCCTGACAAACACCAGCGAGCCAGTGTGCACAGGGCAGTTAGACACAGCTACCCCCACCTCCTGACAGTCACCAGCCAGGCAGAGATTAGAGTTAGAGAGGACCCTGACTTCAGAGAGCTTTCAAAGCTGGTCTCTGAGGAGGAGGCAGAGGACTTCTTCAGGTTCATAGATGCCAAAGTCCCTGGCTCTGCCTTCACCTTCTTGCCTGATGACGAGAAGAGTCACCGGACCTCTGTGCATCATTTCTTGAGTAGAAGATTTGGGAAGCTGGTGGAGACAAAGAGTTTCTCGGAGCAGGATGGGACTGCCATTGCAGTGAGGCTGAGAGAGAGAAGAAGGCATGGTAAGAAGAGGATGGCCAGGGAGTGTGAAGAGCAGGTGGACACCTACACGGGTGAGTGGGAAATATGAGGGTCAATAGGAGTCGTGTCACAGTTATGTCCACCAGAAAAAAACAGTCTTATGTCCCTCCATGGTGAATGCAAGGCATAGGGGAGGAGAGTAGAGGAGGAGCTGAGAGCATGGGATGCTGCTGAAAAATGTTGTCTGCAAGATTGAAACTGTGCTGTTTATATCCCAATATTGCTATATTGCCTGGCTCTACTATAATACCTAAGAAAACAAAGTGCCAGTTTTAATAGTTGAGCATATTTACAGTACGAGCCTAGTACGTAAACTAGAAGGGCAAACAATATAATAATTATTCAGGTAAGGTGTGTGATATTACTTAGGGTAAAAACACAAAATCTGTTTTCTCAAAATCTGTTTTCTCATGTTAATGTACTTTTAATTAATTACATTAATTCAGTCTGAATAATACTTTAAAAGTAAATATTCTACAACAGTATAGAGTACAGTCACAAAATACAGTTGTTCAATTTGGCAATTTTCAAGATCTAAACCCTTCAGAGCAGAGTGGTATTTTTGTTGTGTTGTAAAGCAAAATAGTACTTTTTTTACTGAACTCTCTGTTTTATCATTAATAACTCACTGGTTCATTGATCATTTTGTATTAGAATGGAAATAGGTGTTATGGACATTGTACAGACTGGTTCTTATTGCTACCACTATAAATACATTGTTGATAAGTTTGTCTACAATTAACAATTTTACCTAAAAAATGCTGAATTACTTTGTGTGTTAACAATGCAAAAAAACTCCCAAATAAAATTACTGATTACTTCTGCTGATTAGAGAATCAACAAACAGCATCTGATTCAATCAATTTGCCAAATCAATTTTGTGTTGAACTAGAATCCAGTTTATAATCTGTTCAAAAGTTTTAAAAGGTACAGCAACTTGTAAAAAGTAATTTTTTCCTGTTTACAACACATCATATTAAAAAACTTCACTTTCTGTTGAAAATATCACAGGTGTCTCTGTAATGAGAGCATCACACTTCATGTGTTAGTTGGTTGGGCTGATTAGATTGGCTTAGAAATCAGATACAGTTTATTGTATTTTATCTTCACCATGTAAAATTGTCTTTTGTCCTTTTTAGGTTTCACATTAAAGAAAGAAAACCTTGAGACTCTCGAGGCGATCAGCTACTTGGCAGCAGCACTTGGAGTGCTACCATCTGATTTCAGCTATGCTGGCATTAAAGATAAAAGGGCCATCACCTATCAGTCCATGGTTGTAAAGAAGATCTCCACAGAACAGTATGGACAAAAACATTCACACATGTGATTATAATCATTTTTGGGATTAAGCCATTGAGATATTTCACTCTGTATGTCACATAAAACTGAAAAAAAACCCAAAACCATACATTTATCATATTGATGCTAATTACATTTCATAATTTTATGAGAAACAGTAATTTAGACACTTCCAATTTCCACCCAGTATCTAGAACACAATTATAGATGTGCTGGAAGGCTGACTAGCACATGCCTCCCAGTTCTATTACGTCAGCTAACAGAGTCATGCCCTGGCTAGAATCAAGCTGAGTGATTGCAGGAGAGGCAATTCTGCAATTCTGCTGATTGTGCTCTCAAACACTCCTGGCTATGGATGGCTGTAGCTTCACTGAGGATCAAACCTCCATCTCCAACCAAGATCTCCTGATGACTAAGCCAGTGTTTAAGATGGCAGCACCCCTCAGGAGCCATTAACATGATTTTAATTTGGTGACATGTTTGAGAAGATGTTCATAGAATATATCCACACCTATAATTGTGGTGTAAATTGTAACAGCAATGAAGTGTTACATTCTGATGTTGAAGGGTTTACTTTATCAATGCCAGAGGGAATTATTTTTTTATTATTACAGGGTGTGTTTACAGAATGTGGGATTGTGTCTGCTGATAGGTTGTTGGAGAAAGTCTCAGAGTTTGAGAGGAGAGGAATGCAGCTGTCTAATATCCATCCAGTGTCTGAACCCCTTCGTCTCGGGAGACTAAAGGGCAACCACTTTGATCTTGTCATCCGGGACCTGCAGCCAGATGGGAAGTGTAGTTCACTAGAGCTGCAAGAGCTTGTGAACAAGGCGGTGGAAAATGTGAAGGTGAACCTAATTCTTCAGAGATCACTGAGAAGCTCATTTTGACCCAAAACTGCATTTTAAGGCATAATCTAGTTGCTCTAATTTTACAGTTGATATACAGCATGGCTGGATAACTCTTTGTGGAGGGCTGGATTCCTGAACAGTTTGAGATTTTCTTGCTCAAGCACTGATGCAACTCGCCTGTTAATGGTTGGAGTGTTAGAGAGCAGGAAATTAACAAACTGTGCTGGACTGCATCCCTCAGGTCCCCATCCCTGATGAACAGTGTTAATTATTCAAGTTCAATCTCTCTGCTGACTGTTGCCACCTTTGATTTGCAGACTCATGGCTTTGTGAACTATTATGGTCCTCAGAGGTTTGGAAATAGCCAGTCTGTTCAAGCAGACAGAGTGGGACATGCACTTCTGAAAGAAGACATGGTAGGAGGGTCTTTCAATTTAGTTTACTCACTCATTTTTGCCCTTTGCTCCTCAAAAAAAAACCAAAGTTAGCTGTCCCCTCTCAGCTGGCCAGTTAAGACTCTTCTTCTTTTTCCCAGACTAGTGCTTCTCATGTGTGACTGTTATTACACTTGGGATTAGACACAGTATTATATAGTCATCTAATACAGTTTTACTATCAATAATATGTACAATACTTCAAGCCATGTATGTTATTACGCAGGGAATGTCTCTTCCAAAACAGTGGATATGACGATTATTAGTATTAGTTTATTTGGCTGACAATTGGCTTCACTCTTGTGTGTGGAATCTGAATTGTGTTGTATTTTTGCAATGAACCTAAACAGAATTCCACAAACTTGTTGAGTGTCACCCTCAGGTTACTGCTGTAAAGTTGTTCCTGAGACCAGAAGAAGGCGATGACCTCCAAAATAAAGCAAAATGGCATTTCCATCACACAGGCAAGTACCAGTTATAAGAGAGCAAATAGATTCTTGTTCATCTGCTCCAGAGAGTCCTATTCTATCACCAATATTTCTGTACAGGTGCTAGACGAGTTGTGTGTGTGCATTTACACGTTTGTCAATAATGGGTGCAACTTTAAGTAGCTGAATGCATTAATTAGAAAGGGTGTCCACAAACGTTTGGACATTTAATGTACTCCTGTGATTAAGCAGGTGAAGATAGGCTTTAAAGAATACTTCTACACCAGCTGCCCACTCTGCACATTTGAAAAATGCATTTAGGGAGTCGAGATCAGGTCTAGAGGGAAGCCAGATGACCAACCAGACTACCAGAATTGAATTTTTGACAAACACACACACACACACACACACACACACACACACACACACACACACACACACGTGCATAATATATATATATATATATATATATATATATATATATATATATATATATATTAGTTATAGTTATACAATACTTGTATTGTATGAGAAAAATGAGTGCCTGATGATGAAATGCAGATTTCTTCTTTAGGTAATGCAAAAGAGAGCCTACTTCTAATGCCTGCTTATAAAGCTAGAGAGAGGCTCATACTGCGAGCACTGCATCGTTATGGCAGTGAACAGGAGGGCTGCGGGCGGGCCTGGCTCAGTCTACCCCATGGCATGAGGGTCTTCTACCTTCATGCATACTGCAGCCGGCTGTGGAATGAGGCAGCCTCCTACAGGCTGAACAAATTGCCACACAGGCCTGTAGTGGGAGACCTGGTTTGGGCCAGAGATCAACAAGAAAATCCAGCAGCAGAAGAATCTGATACATCTCTGGTGAGTCCATTAAGTGTGACTTTTTAGCCAAAGTGTAGCATCTGGTGAAGTAGTGTTCAAGGAACGGATGTACATTTGCTTGGTGAGTGAGACAGGAAGCGAATAGGCTAATCAACCAGCTAATGTCATTAGGCTCTATAAAAAGAGTGAATTAAGGAAATTAGGGACCAACTTGGCAGCGTGGGACCATCACAAAAATTAACAATGTAAAAATGTCCAGTTTAATCATGTGATTTAACATGTTAATTTTGACAGTACTAATAGGAATTAAATGAAAACATAAAGATGGTGGTGAACCAGGTGGTGAACCAACAGAAAGATACATAAATTACACTTATAAAGGAATTTTAACAACCTGAAGCTAAGTCAAAAATACATCTAGCATGACAAAAATTCTGCTTAAGGACATGGAACTAATAAATGGAACTGTATTAGGGTTTAATAATAATTGTATTCTGTTATTAAAAAGTACAGAAACTTTCACAACATTTCACCAAAAGTCAGGTCCAATGTGATGATAAAATAAATAATAAAGCTCTCTGTTTATCAGAATTTGGAGTAAAGTAAATTATATTGGGGAGAGAGAATCTGTTTCAGGGTGATCAGGAAGATGAATTTTACTTTTGTATCAGGGAGCAAAACTGTTTAATCACATTTGCAGTACATGACATTGCATGTCTCACAATGTGGAAATTTCTCATACTCTACAGACATGTTTTTTTTTTTAAATCTGATTATTGTTTAATATTTAACATTAATTTTTGGATTATTACTCAGTAATGCTTAAGAAAATGTTCAGGCAAATTTATTTCAGTGTAAAAAGATTTTAGAACTGGTAAATCGTCTTGGTATTAAAGCAACACTCCCCATTAGTCACTGCATCACACTCACAAATTAAGTAGATTTTGACACTTAAATATACTTTTTAACTTTTTAAAATGTAATTTTCACCATTGTCTGATTTTGATGTTGCATGCTTGCTTTCAGGTTCATGTTGTCACCTGCGCAGAAGAGAGAGCCAATGTCTTCTCACTAAAAGAGGTGCGAGTAGTTATGAAAACATGCAGCACTCACTGCTGACTACAAGTATCATGCATACCTGCAATTTCTGTATTTCTCTTGAATCATTTGTTTCCTAATTTTGATGTATTTTTTCCTCATCTTTCAGGTGGTCCTCCCCATGCCAGGCAACAGTGTGAAGTATCCGGAGAATGTTCTTGGCAAATGGTATCAGGAAAGGCTTGCTCAGGATGGTCTGGGCTCATGTCGATTCAGAATCACCTCACTCAAACTCAATGTGCCTGGATGCTACCGTCCCCTTTTGGCTTACCCACGTAACATCACCTATAGCCTACAGACTAGTGAAGAGCCAGTCACAGGGCTCTCACCCCCTCACTCTACAAGTGCCTTAAATCTGTCTTTTGATCTCGATTCATCCTGCTACGCCACAGTCTGTCTCAGGGAAATTATGAAGTGTGATCCTTAGGAACTTACGAACTGAGTTGGTCGATGTCAGTTTTTGGATACAAGCCCCCATGAGATACACTCTTTGCTTTGATTTCATGCCATTTCATCCAATGGCCACTAGATGGGGTGGGTACATAACATGAACAACCAGTCCAGACCTCAGTGTCACTGAATATGTTTATGATTACTTGTACATTGAGGACAAAAATGCTCCAACATTTAGAAATTAGAGGATTTTTCTAACTGAACTTGTTTTGGTTTTTAATGGCCTTGTGTAAGTTTTTGTTAAATATGTTTTGTGTCATCAGTTTTGTAGACCTTTCAGAAAATTAGTACTCTTGTCCATTATCAAACTGTCAAAGCTCATTACAGGTGGACAACCTGCCCCATGTTAAATTACTTTGAAAATGAAACCATAGTATAAATAAATAATAGTATAAATATTAGTATATTGGAAGTGTATATTGTTTTATTTTTATTGAGCACTATAACTGAATTTCTCTGTCCACTTTTTGTAGATTTCTGGGTGGAGAGATGGAAGCATTGAAACGTATCTAAAGTGTAGTGTAACACATTGCTGACATTCTTTAGGAACTATCTAAAGTATTATTGCCGAAAGCAAAAATTCTGGTTTACTGTTTTGCCCTTGCCACAAAATGGTCAGTCAGCAAAGACATGTTTAGTGTCCATGCTTGGTCTCCTAGCTCCAGTGTGAAAATTTGGTGCTATGAGGCTAATGTTAACCTTTAAATCATATAAATACTTCAGACATGGTGCATCATCATGCTGGAAGTAGCCATAAGATGGGAAAATTGTGGCCATGAAGGGATATACATGGTCAGCTACAACACTCAAATTGGCTATAGCATCTTAGAATTTGAAATAACACATGCATGAAGCTTTATAAAAAGGAATGTATCAGATATGTAACATGGATCATGGTAAAAACTATTAGAGAAGGTATTAGTTCTGAACGTATCCCACTTCAGCAGTGTTCGCTGTAAGTTAAATGGCTTCACATAAGAGTGAACTTGGTAATAAAGAAATGGATGCTTTTCTTCCTCTCATTGGAGCAAGATTCAGAGCCACATCCATTTCCTCTCATCATTTTAATGGACTCTAACCCATGGTGGCTGAGCTCCAGCTAACAGTGCTGACAGCACTTAACCTCAAATAGCTGCTTGCGGCCTGTTTCCGGAGAGGAGCTGTTCCCGGTGTCCAGCTTCAGCCGTGTTGACTTCATCAGGGTGGCAGGACCTTAAACTCGCTCTCCTCCAGCCCTGCTGAGGCACAGCGAACTAGAGTAACGAGTTCTACAAGATCATTCTGATTTTTTTCAAAAAGGACAGCAGTGCATTATACCTGATTCACCACAGTGTGGCAGCACATAAATGGGTTATTGAATAGTTCATTGGTAATTTACCTCTAGTTGGTCTCTAGTTTACGTGTTCTTTTATACTGATGATTTCATTAGTTTGGGGATTTCCTGCTCAAACACATGAGTTATGGATTTGATTAGTTGGTGACATACAGGAGGGAAACCAGCATTTATAAGCTTAAATCTTAGAACCTGAGATCCCCTTTTTGCAGGCTGTTACATGCCATTTTCTATGCTTCATACCTCAGGATCAGATTAACTTACAGACATGATAAGTTATCATATCTAACCATGGTGGGCTCATGGTGAATTATCAGTGAGTAGTCCAGCTTGGAAAACAGCTAATGTTCTCTAATTTCCAGTTGAATTAAATCCCAGTTTAAATGCCAAAAGAGCTTCCAGTGCATGTTTACTCTGTCTCTGTCTCTGTCTCTGTCTCTTACTCTGACTGATCAGTGAGAAGGTTAGGACATATCTTTTGGACCACTGTCACATATTTAGAAGAACTTATTATTATAAATTTGCTTGTCAATCTAATTATTACAAAAAACTAATTAAAAAATCCAGCTCAAAAACACTTTGCATGATTATTTTCCAACAGGCTTTCTGAGATGTAACATGTTTTTTAGTCCTTATAAGCAAAATTGTAGGCACATGTAAAATTTTGATCGAAACAGGGTCAAATTGATGCAAACATTTCAATTCTCTTAATTGCTGCATCATAAACGAAGACATATTTGATTAGTCTTGGATCTCCTGAGCAATATCTGGTATGTTTGAATACATTTCTAATGTTTTGGTGAATAAAAGTAGGTCACACTTCAAAAACATCCCATAAGACTGACCTATGGTTCTAAACGTTAAAACAGCACCACACACACTACCACACTGCTACGTACTACTGCTGTGTAATGTATCTGGTCAACAGTGCTCCTGTGGTCAGAAACGATGTGCTGGCTGATAAATCGTGCAGGATGATAGATGGACAGAAATTCACCTATAGCTCTTGAGAGTTATGTGCAGATCATCCTTCAAAAGCAGTTGTTCAGGCAATAAATGTGTAAAGTGTTTTCTGATGGGGGGCTGTTGTGTATGGTTCTTTCCAGAACCTTGAAAAATGTGTCTGTACAGAACCATAAATGATTCTGCCTATTTTTTCAGTTTATCCTGCTTTTGTTGGAGCAACTGTGTCTCCTACCCAGGGAAGCCTTGCTACTAGATTTTGGAGCATTGCTGGGAGGATTTAACTGCACTTAGTGACAAGAGTAGTGGTGAGGTCAGGGTGGCATTAAGGCATGGTGCCAATAGGTTCATGTTTTTTTGCTCCAGATTGTATATCCTATTCTATCTGTGGTACTTCTTTAAAGGGACTAGAGAGGCTATATGTGTCCATTTGCACACCTGTGCCAGCAGTGGGTGCAGCTTAAAGTAAATGAATGCATTCACTTGAAGGGGTGTCCACAAGTGTATTTGGACATACACCGATCAATTCACTATTCACTACTACTCACTAGCTACTGTAGCTCCACTGACCATACCAGAGCACTTTACTATTTTATAATTACAGAGTGTTGTCCATCTGTTTCTCTGCATACATTCTTAGCCTCCTTCCACTCTGATCTTCAATGGACAGGAACACCACAGAGCATGGTGTTGGTGTATTAGTGTGTGTTGCACTGGTGTAAGTGGATCAGACACTGCAGTGCTGCTGGAGTGTTTAAACCTCTCAATGTCACTGCTGGACTGAGAATAGTTCACCAACCAGAAATATCAAGCCAACACCTGTGAGCACTGAGGAAGGATTAGAGGATGACCAACACAAACTGACCAGAAATGCAGTGC
Source organism: Acestrorhynchus altus (assembly GCA_034509495.1). Lineage (NCBI taxonomy): Eukaryota > Metazoa > Chordata > Actinopteri > Characiformes > Acestrorhynchidae > Acestrorhynchus > Acestrorhynchus altus. Next base: position 12,539,656 of record CM067501.1, read on the forward strand.
AGAGAATGACCCACCACCCACATCATTTCTGCTCTGTGGTGGTCCTGTGGGGACCAGTGATTGTAGAGACAAGGAGGTGGTCATAATATCATGACTGATTGATGTATATTGTTGTTACCTTGGTTCAGATGGTCTTTAACATACCCTGTAGATAGTTGCTCTTTCTTTTCCATTTTCCTTTGGAGCTTTTGGAGCTTTGCTAAACACATGGTTTGACTTTCACATTCCCCACAGGCACACCGTGTGTTCTACAATAGCAAAAACTAAGACTGTGCATCATAAAGAAAGTCATATTCATCATGGAGGGCTTACTATTTGTTTTGATTTATTTTACGTCACCTAAAATCTGCATGTTGTCCAGATGGATTTTTTTCTTGATTTCATGTTCAGACGTTTTTCCACTTTCACTACAGTAAACATGGAGCATTATTTTGCTACCCATGTAAAGTGGGCCTGGTTTGTATGCATTAGTTTATTCAGGCAGTCAGTTTGCTTCTGGTCATCTCAGTAAATGTAAACAGTAATGGAGACATTTACAGAGGCAGCCTACAAAGCAGAAGACTGGTGGGGGTTGGACATCTTGGCAACAGCACTTGGGTTCAGTATGTTAATCCAACCTGACCAAGATCAGAGTGACTGGTTCCACATGATTGAGTGCAGTGTGTTGCTGAGAGGAGACTCCATTCGTTGTGATGTAGGTCTGTAAATCACTGGCGCGAAAAGTAATGGAATGCTAATTTCTATTTCTGTTTAAACATGAACGCAGAAAAATCACACAGTCAGTGTTTATGCTGAGGGGTTAAAAGGTTAAGAGGTTAAGTAGAATGTCTTAACTCATCCAGTTTAGCCATAGGATTTGAATCCGTGAGAAAATGTGCTTCCCTTCCAGAACCACACAGCAGAAAAAGATATTTTTGATATCAATTATGTCTTAAATGAAGGAAATATGAAGAATAATTCTTAGTGCGGAATTATAATCTCAATATAAAAGCATTGTCAGTAGAATGAGACCCCCTGGAGCAGATGCACAGATGAACTTAAAGTCATCATTCTCAGTGCAGCGCATTGACTTAAAGCCCCTGAGCATTGGGCTGTGGGCTGCATTCTCTGATATGATTAAGCTCCATGTAATGCCACTTCAGCTCACCCTTAAGGAGTTTGAGATGCAGAATTAGTGGTCCAACATCATCACTTGACGTTTCTCAGCTGTCTCCCAGGTTATAGCTATGTTTTAATGTGTCGTAAAAGTTTTTTTTTTCTTGACAGTGTGGTTAAAAAATAAAACAAACAACAACAAGAACAAAACAAACAGTAGTGATCAATTTCACAGAAAACATCTGGTAACTGTGTGAATAAAACTGCTGGCAATCAGCTTTTGCTTTTTTCTGACTAAATTCTTTGAACATCAAGTTAACTTTGATTAG